>CM034152.1:779792646-780476523 GCA_019776745.2 Taxus chinensis
AAGTTAGAAAAAAAAATCAAAATTAATCAATCCCATGTGATTGAGTCCACAATATCATATATACAGTCTAATAATATCCCTCAATAATCTTGGCAAGGGTTGTTCGGACATTGTTAAGGTAATGGTTATTATCTCAAACCATTAAAAGCCTTCTAGAAGATCACGATTACTATGATCATCGAAAACCACCAATACCAATCATTGTTCTAATTGTATACCAAGGACAAGGACTCTCCACAGACCTCCATAATATCTCTAAAATTTTCTTCTTGATAACAAGACTTTGAAATGATATTCTAAACAAGGGAATTTTAGTCGTTCACTAATATTGAGGCAAAATATAATTCCTTATTTAGAACAAAATCTGAAACTAGGAGCATGAATAGATAATTCATACCATGAGATAGCGAAGACTTATGGTCATCCCTACGAAGGCTTGGAGCTTTCTTTAAAAGAAGATACAATACCAAAAAAATACCAGTGCAGATATGTAATCATTTAACAGCCAAATGAAATAAGCATACTAACCCAACATTACAGAGTTGTTCAACAAAAACATTGTACAAAATTCCATTAACCGTATAAGAAAAGACTAGTCCGATACAATCATTGCAAGTGATCAAACTAAACAATACCCTTATGGGATTTCTTGATAGTAAAAATTTATTATTTATCCCCAACTTCAAATCAACAAGACAATCTTGGTTAACGGATATCCTAGGAAATTACCCAGTACTCCTACAAGTTACAACACATACCCATTAATGGTTAGCTTACTGCATCAAGATTTCAAGCATCTGGGTAAGTCCCAAAGATTATAAAATATTCATCATAATCGATATAAAATAATTTAGGAGAAGGATCACCGTATTCAAACCTTATGGAAACACCCAAAATTTATAAATATTACCGATAATTTTACAAAAAACTTAATCACACACATATTTTAATACCAACACCACAGTGACAAACAAAGCATTCACCCATTATTCAATAGATCAGAAATAAGTAAACAAATACCTAGATTCCATTAAATCCCATAAATAAATCAGCAGTTCTATATAAAATAAAATTCTCAGATACCTAAATATAATATGGGTATTCAAATTTGTGGAGACCATGAAATCAAGGAAGCAGGGTTCAATTTATCAAACCAAAATTAATAACATACTATGTGCACCATATCAAAGTAAGCCATCAATTTACTTATACAAAAGCAACTTATGATTTCCAAAAATTTCAACCAAACACAAACAAACTCAAGCCATCCACCATTAACACTCAGCAGAAGTTTATTGTTATAACAAGAAATTTCAAGGGAAAAGGAGAGGTTTTACCAAAAATCTACCAAACCCGTAACAGATCTTCAAGGAAAAATTACCCAAAAGGAAAATTCTCAGAACTGTATGCATCCACAACAACCCAAAATCACAAAACTAGATAATAATCATGAACAACTAGCATAGTAAAAGTGACTGCACACAATCCACAAAATCCCACTAAAAAAAACCAATTCACGAAAGAGAACAATTCATTTCAGGATATTGTTAAAGCTATAAAAGATTAACATGGGTAGTGCTTATCATGCCTATTATAAGCTTATGAACTTGCATAGATGTCTAAGGACCTTGAACAACATCTAACAACATTCCTCTTTTTCTTTCCTTGATGTGCATGCCTCATTTATTCTAGGATCTCCCTGATATGGCACAGGCTGAGTGTATGTGGCGGCAGCCATTGAGGATGACTCTGCTTCTGTGAATTACATTTTCTTGGAAGTTTCGAATCCTTTTTAGCAAACCCAATCTTTGAAGAGCCTGAAGCTATTGCCGTCCACACGACCCAAATATTTTGGCATTAAGTCAAACAGAACACATGTCAAGGCATGTTTCCTTTATTACCATTTAAGAAATAGTAGGTAGCCACCAACTCCACCCTCTTGCCAGCTAGGAAACCACATTTAGCAAGCTATAAATCAATCATCACCCAACATTGAGAATGATTGGATAAGGTTCCGTTAAGAGTGGACAACGTCACTGGAAAGGGTAGGAGTTGGTGGTTGGATTTATTAATTTCAACATTAATTTATCAGTCCCCTCCTAAGGATTGGCAGCACCAATAAAATCCTATCTCCACCTTCCCATGCAAGCCAAGTCTAACCACAGTTTGTTAAAAAAGCTAAGTCTTATGCTAGGTCAATGCATCCTTGGTTAGGTTTAGAGATAATACCCTTTTTAATAAATCATCATCATAGTTTAGGTAGATGATTAATATAATTAAACTTAGCTTAAATAATATTAGATACCTTTTTAAATACGCCCTAAATACCTTTGTAAAGGTTTCAAAATTCCTTTACAGCTATTACACCAAGCGTTATTAAGCAACCTATTTAAATCGAGAACACAATTAGCATTCAATAAGAATATTTGTAAAAGATGCGACAAAACACCCTCATCAAACCAAGAAAAATTTATGATAGTGCAAGATGGTTTGACATAATGAAAAGAAGCTAAATTTAATTTGCAACAAGATCGTAATCACCTAACAATCAAAGGGAGCACACACAAACATTCAGCGTTAACAACTACAATTAAGGAAGCAAGAACGGAAGTCAACACCGAAAAGGGGCATTACAATAAACTTACAAAAAACATTATTGAGAAACAAAATGTTCACAAGTCAAGAACAAACCCTACCAAATGTTATGCCTTTGGTACTGATGCAGGAGCATAACTTTTGATCCAACCGTTGGATCATCTTCAAATTTTCCATACTAGTAGATCTTGATTAGTAATATGCCATGAACAACATTTTTACAAGTTTTGAAATTTTTTGGAGCCAAATTTCTTCATCTAGTGGTTTAAAATTAGCTCCAAACATTTTTTTTGCTCTTACTGAGAACTTAAGAGTTTTAATAACTTTTTCTATTCTTATAGAATAAGCCAAAATTTTGCACGAGCCTTCAATTCTCAAGGCATATTTTTATGTAAAATTTAGGTCCCACTTGAGGTGTTTTACTAGTAGGTATTTTTTTCGCATTTTAAGTTTTTTTGGTATTGTAGGGTTTTTTTAAGTTAATGTGAAATAGAAGTAAGATTGTAATGATGTAAAAGATTAGTGTGGATTCTAGAATGAGAAGAAAACTATTTTGAAGTTTCTGATGTCCTTGCAAATTGTTTGTGTGTGTTTTGGAGGTATTTCAACCTCTTGGAGCTAGATCAACATCAATTGGTGGGTATGTGCACCAATCTGGGGGGCCAAAAAGCGGACATAAATCTGAAAATAGGTAAAATGCACGTATGCGGTTTGGCATAACATGTACATATTTTATTTTTTTGGTTTGGTAATTCCTGAGATGCAATAAAAAATGCATACGTGTTATAATGCACACTCATTTTTCTTATTATGGATTATATATGTGTTTTTGGAGGGCTTATAATTACAAAAATAAATGTTTAAGTTTATTTTAGTAAATATAAGAAGTTAGGGTAACTCTCCACCCGATGGAAGTGGTCCCTTAGCTCTGATAGTTATAATCTAGAAGATAGTATATCAAAATATAATTTGGTTAGTACTTACTCATTTTCAGGATTTCAAAATATGACCTAAAACTTTCAAGGCATATATATTGTAGTCGTTCTATATTTTGGGAAAGCATATACTCATTTTGTGGGTTTTTTGGCCTTCTGGATTGAATTTTAGCCCTACCACTACTTGAATTGGTACCAATTTTTAAATTTGGTCCATAATTCACTTTAGTGACCATGATCAACTCTATAATGCTTGTCTATTTCTTACTAAAATGAGATCCTCACTTTATAGATAGAGGATTGCTCCCTAAATGAGATTCATGTCATATGGCCAAAATGAGGTGATTATAATGTGCCTTATCCTTAAGGTGTGATCACACTACTAGGTGTTGAATGAGTTTTTACAAATAGTACCAAGTGAATTACATCAAGTGAACTCATATGATTGCTCATTCTTAGAAATAAGGTGCTCTATATAAAGACCATCCCCTCACATTTCGTGGCTCTAAAATCACCCTTTCATGGAATAAAATTCATGATTCTTATACATTTTTTTATCATGTCTCTGATGGAGATAGATGATGCCTTAATACTTCACACATGATGGTCTTTGATACCTCGGTGGCATGACTACTCATTTTATCTTGTTTTTTGGCACTTCCTTGGAGAGATTTGGGTACAATGACAGAGTCAAGATATGGTGATCATTAAGTCACTCCTTGAGATCAAAATTTCACCTTTAAACATGATGAATCCTTCATAATTCAATTTATTGACCAAGATGTCACCTGGGTGTAAGCATGCTTATGGTACTTGGACACCTTTTTTCTCAAGTTGTTCCTTATGGAAATGAGTTTCCTCCTCCAGATAGGGGATGAATCCTTGAATGGAATTTGAGGATGAGTTACATGCTCTTGACCTCCATAGTTCATTGAAACGTTAAAAATAATATTTTACGATCAATGAAACTAGTTTAAAAATCTGATTCTTCCCATGCAACTCACAATTTAGGTCCTATTTCATTTTGAACTTGGACGGGCAGCTGCAGAGTTTTGTTTTACCTAAAGAAACATTTAATCCTTGAATAAATGTTAATTATTCCGCATTGTATAGTATTATAATATCCTTCCAATGCCTATTTTTCTACATCCTAGCTCTTTCCAAAACTCTTGGAATCATCCAAAGAAGTCATATTTCATCGTTTTAACTTTCATTCCTTGCACATGAAAGCTCGGTCTTAAACAAATTACTCCTGAATGAGATTTTATTTCCTAAACTTTCCTAAATTTACTAAGACATCTTCAACTCTCTCTGAAATTACCCTTAGATGCTTTATATTTTCTCTACAAACTTTCGAAGGGTGTTCAATTAGCTACAAAATGGCTAAAATGGCCTTTTTAGGCCTTCGGAGGAAGTAGTCTCTCATCAAAACTAAATGAGTTGATCGATCACCTTAGACACTATTCCCTACACATCGGAATAATCTAAATGATCTTATTAGGACTTTCCTTTGAGTCAGAGTTTATGATTTAGGGTTTAGGTCTCGGGGTTTAGGGTTTAGGACTCATGGTTTAGAGTTTAGTGTTTAGGGCTCATGGTTCAATTTTTAGGGTTTAAGGTTTAGAGCTCAATGTCTAGGGTTCATGGTTTAGGGTTTAGGGTTTATATTTTAGGTTTTATGGCTCATGGTTAAGGGTTGAGGGTTTAGGATTTAGTATTTAGGGTTTAGGGTTTAGGGTTTATGGATCAAAGTTTAGGGTTTAGGTTTCATAGTTAAGGGTTTAGGGTTTAGTGTTTAGGATTTAGGGTTTAGGGTTTAGGGATTCAGTGTTTAGGGTTTAGGTTTTAGGTTTTAGGACTCAATGTTTAGGGTTTAGAGTTTAGGGCTCAAGGTTTAGGGTTTAGGGTTTAGGGCTAAGGCTTTAAGGTTTTGGATTTAGATTTCATTAGCTTCCCTTCCAAATTTTAACAAATTCACAGTCTCATCAAAGAGAGAATTAGTATAATACACAATAAGAGTTCTATTAAACCTTTTAATCTAGGTGTATCACAATCAAACCCCTGGTATCCCCTATTTACCTATATGTTTGGCATTAATAGTCTTTAACCACATCTTTTCTTTGCATTTATCGTCACTTATTTAATATTTTACAAGATCAATTAGAGGAGGCACATAAAATGGCTCTCATTGGAAATCATTTCAGGAATTAAACACTCCTAGAGCATGGTATATCACTATCAACCCTAAGTATGAACAATTTCCACATACTTAGTTTTTCTTTACCTTTAAAATATCTCTATAATCTGTATGTATTATTACTTCTCTATTTTTCTCTTACAAGATAACATAATCAAAAGATACAAAAAGTTTCATATTAAAAGAATCTACAACTAGGTTACAAGACAACAGTTGTCACTAACAG
This sequence comes from Taxus chinensis, assembly GCA_019776745.2. NCBI lineage: Eukaryota > Viridiplantae > Streptophyta > Pinopsida > Cupressales > Taxaceae > Taxus > Taxus chinensis. The sequence continues at coordinate 779,798,600 of CM034152.1, forward strand.
GTTTTAGAAAAATTCTAATCTACTAGAATATATTTTATTTTATTAACAATTATTAGAAGGTCATAAGGTCCAAAATTTAGGGTTAGAAGTTTCAATTAGGTTCAGAGGGCAATTCCTCACCATACCCACTCTCTAACAGGATTAAAGTTTCAACTTGAATTTTTCTCACACTTAACACATTAAAAAATTTCCTAAATCATTCCCATTGGATAGGAAATTTCCTCACCTTTCCAGTGATATAAATAAGTCCTCCTAACTCCTCATATTTTTCAAGTTATGGGCCGGCGGGCCTTGGGGTGAAAATTTTCCCCAAGAGCGGGCCTATGGGCCTAGGGGAGAAAATTTCCCAAAGGGTGGGTTGGCGGGCCATGGGGATACATTTTGGAAAAATTTTCCACAGTAGAGGCAAAAAATAACATTTGCACCCACGCTCTTGCAGGTCCGCAAGTCCACAAGGGACACGTGGCACTTCCTAAGTCAGCGCGGGGAGAACGGGGTGGCGGGAGACAATTTACAAATTCTCCCCGCGTGGGGTGAAAAGTTAGCTTTGTGCCTGCACTCCTGCGAGTCTTAAAGGGACACATGGCATCTCCTAATCCAATGCATGGGGAAGGTGGGCATATAGGGGAGAAAATTGACTTAACACCCCGAAGGGCTAAGAGGGTACATAGACCCGTGCCTCCACTGGCACCTCGCGATGCCACGTGGCAGCCCCTGATTGGCTGCGGGCTGGTGGAACAGTGGGGAAACTTGGAAAATTTTCAAAAAATTTTCTAAGATGCAAAAGAAAAAAAGGGACTTGTTCCTCCACCGATGCCTCGTGATGCCACGTGGCATCACCTGATTGGTTGCGGGCCGGCGGGGAAAATTTGGAAAATTTTCCCAAAATTTTCTGAAAGCGCTAAGTTAAAAAGGGGATCCGCCCCTCCGCTGACACCTCATGGTGCCATGTGGCAGCCTCTGATTGTCTACGGGGTGGCAAGGAAAAATTTAGAAAATTTTCCCAAAAATTTTCCTAAGTGCCTAAGGGAAAAATTCGGGCCACGGGCCCGCCAAGGAAAATTTTCCCAAAATTTTAACATACAAGTGAAGAAAAAATTTCAGAAGGCCATAACTTTTGATAGAGAGCTCGGTTTTGGAAAACGAGGACTTTCTAGAAATATCTCGATGTCCTCTTTACTCAAAGATCATTAATTTTTTATTTTGATAAATTTTAAGGGGTCAATTTTAAGAAAATGGCCTACAGGCTTTTACAGAGTGAACTGGTAAATTTTAACTTGTTAGATCTGTTCAATTTGATCTTCTTCCTCTCTCAACATGTCAAATAGACATGGAGGATTGTTCCTAAATGGATTTAAGAAGGATTCAAGATACAATTTGTCTGATTGATTTGCAATTTGAACATTTACATTTCTTGACAGAAAAATGACTGTAAAATGGTTTGAGCCCGATTTTGCTAAGTTTTGAAATATTTCCTTTAAGTTATTTTTGTCTATTTGAACTCGTTTAGGGCCTACATACTTCAATTTAATCATTTAATTTGTTATTTTATTGTTGTCAGGTTCGAACTGTGCATTTTTGGTTTAGATAATTGCCAGTTTGAAATTACAAATAACAGGGATCAAATTTTGATGGGTCTATTTGCCATTTCTTCTTCCAAGTATTTAGAATATGTTCCAATTCCAATCTAACACATTTTAGTTGATTCAAATCAAACTATTCAAGACCAAAATGCAATTCTGATTTCAATTTTTTTTTTTACATTTCAAAGAGACAAAATATTGTATTTTTCTCACACGCATTTCTTCCTTTCAAACAGAGATTTCAATACATTGATATGATCAGATTCAATACAATAATGCAATTTGAGAAAAGTATTACATTCATTTATTGATTCCAAAAGCAATTTTACAACTTCCTTCTTTTATTTCTTCCAAAATCATATATTTTATACAGGGCAGAATAATACATTTTCTTTTCACGTGTTTCACATTTACCACTTTCAAAACAAGGGATTTCATAGTGCATGATAAACACAAATTTCCAATGGAATAACATCATATGGACAAGGTAAAAAACTTCCATTAATTCCAATGAACTCTTACAACCTCCTTTCCATTTGATTACAAAATACAGTATACAAAACACGTATCATTCTTTCACATTCTTTCCAAAATAGAATACAGAGTATAACTCTTTTACATTTCAAATTTCACTTGCAAATCTGTACAACATATTTCCATTACAAACATTTACAAGATCATCCACTTCAAGTGGGAAGGTTACAATGAGATTTCATTTCACAAGGGACTATCAACTATCTTTTCTCATCTCCAGAACAGCAACATGCATTCTTCTCATTCCTCCAATTTGATCACAACAGGAGTAGGGGAAAGGCAATGCTCTCCACCCAACCAAGACATCCAATGAAGAGGGAGAATCCATCCTTCTTCATTGGCCCCTGAGCCCCAACCACAATGCAATAAAAATGTGATCCAACTCATGGCAACAACAGGCTTCCACAAAACATACACAGCAACATTTTCACAAAGAAACACAGTCCAAAATAGAATGTAGTTTTACAACTACATTAAAACATGACAAACAATACAAAGGCTTCATCAAGCAAGCCAAAGGAGCAAGAAGCTATGGGGGATGCTGCTTATGCCTCCTAAAAGGGGAAAAATGGGTATCACCACCTGAGTACAACCCACCAAATATATATATGAATATCATTTCAAACCCTATCATGCCCTTATGCCTCCCCCAAGTACCCCTTATTCCTCACATTTTCTTATATCTCCCCAACCTCTTATGGCACCCCATAACGAGTAAAGAAATGCAAGATATTTCTTTGTAAGGTGGAACCCAAATTCCCAACTCCCTCCACCCTTATACCTCCCTAAAACCACTTGTTCCTCCCACAAAATAACCCCATAGTCTTCTCCTACACCATTCCTAGGCCATCTACCCAACAACCCACAATATATACCAAAACATTCACACAAGAACATTTACATAAATAAAAGAAGAGCATTTCAAGAGCCAAGCTCTTACCTCTCCATGATGGAGTTATTCCTAGTTCCAAAACAACAAGCTCCTTCCAATGCAAGCAATCCAAAAATCAACCCAACACAAGCATGCAACAATCTTCCAAAAACTTCTCCAAGCAAGAGCTCCCAAAACAACAAGAAAATTCACCCAAAATGAAGTCTCCAAAAGTGAAGCAACCCAAAACAAGGACAAGAAATTCAAATTTTATAGAAGAGGGAAGAGAAGAGGATGAGGTGGATCCATGTAGGATGCCACATCACACATCCTCAACCCCAACAAAAAGTCAACTTCATTCTCCAATGCATAATAAATAGGTGGGTGAATAATATGACAGTTTACTTATACACTCAAATCCAACCCATACCCCAAAGGACTGAAATTAAATCATGTAAGAAAAGTGCAATTAAAACCTACAATTTGTCTTCCCAAAATGCATTATAAAAGTCTAATTTAACCTCCAACCATAGGTATGGTTGGTAATGTAAATTTAAGAGGTATGGGACAAGTTTAACTTGTCCCACAAGCCTCCAAAATCAGCCTCCAAGGACAAATTCGAATTTCCAAGAAGGTGGAGTGTTTCACACTCAAAATTAACTTACACATCACTTACTTACACATTCTTACAACACTTTAAAACATGGCCAACAACTCTATTAATTACATTCTTATGACATCTTTTAATTAATTAACTAACAATATGATTACTCACAATATTTACACACCATTCAAATAAATAATGAAAGGGTAAAAGCACCACAAAATAAACACATGCAAACATAAACAAAGGGACCAAAAATAAAAGAAATACATAAAACCCCTTGGTCACATTTAAAGGTGATCCCCCCATGGGAATCCCTAACACTAACACACACACACACAAACAAAACATAGTTGCCATGGTGACCTTGTTGAATTCATCTAGAATTCCAATGTGGTTGGTCTCCAATCCCCCGATGTTTGTTGTGATATCTTTTAACCTGCAAAACACAAATACCTCCTTCGGCCTCGTGGCCATATCAGAACATCCAAAATAATATAAATATAATTAAATTTCTAAAATCATCTAGATATATGAATCACAACAACATCAAAGCAATTTAACAAAATCATTTATAGTTTTATCAACAACTATATCATCATCCAATAATTTTCCATTTCTAGGTCTACTCACAATATCCAAATATCACAAGTCCGAACAACATCCATCATATAACCATGTCCAACAATATAACATCATCAACATATAAAATGTCTCTAATAATCATCATGCATCATATAAGAATCAAAGTCAACAATAATCCATGATCAAATATCTAACATCATACTAAATCAAAACTATAATAATGTCCATAATATAATCAACAGTGTCATGATTAGTATCAAAAAGGTGTCAAAGGAAAGTGGGCACTACATCCCCCTCCCCTTAGACTTGACTTCCTCCTGGAAGTCACTAGAACAAATGTGGAAACTGAACTTGTAGCAAAGTAGCATCCTCCCATGTAGCTATAGTCTCATCATATCTATCCCACTGCACCCGAACCTGATCAACCTCTCTACCTCGAAGGCCCAGGGTCCTGTGATCTAGGATGCGAATGGGCTCCACCATCACCTGTCCCTAATCTTGCACCTTCAATGATGTCCAATATAACACATGAGAAGGATCTACAACATATCTCCTAAGAACTGAAACATGAAACACATCATGTATGCGAGACAAGCTAGGTGGCAATGCTAGACGGTAGGCCAAAGGGTCCATATACGACTCCAAGATCTCAAAAGGACCCACAAATCTAGGAGCTAACTTAGAATCTTTTCCATAACAGATAGGGCTCTTATGTGGCCTAACATGAAGGAAAACCTTCATGCCCACATCAAAAATACGGTCGGTCCTATGCTGATCTTGCATACTTCTTCTGTTTGTCTTGTGCCTCCTGTAGTCTCTTTCTGATCAAAACCACCTGCTGCTCCATGTCCTGGCAACAAAGTTGGTCCAAGAGAAACCCTGTCCTCTAGCATTATCCCAGCTAAGAGGTGTCTTACACTCTCTACCATACAAAGCCTGAAAAGGAGCCATGCCTATAGAACTCTAGAAAACTATTATTGTAGGCAAACTCCACCAAGTATAGGTACTCCTCCCATCTAGACTGTTGATCCATCACATACATCCTAAGCATATCCTCTAAAATATTATTCACCCGCTTAGTTTTTCCATCTATCTCAGGGTGATATGTTGTGCTGAAATTGATCTTTGTCCTAGAGGGCATGCTGCATGGTAGTCCAAAAATGGGAAGTATACAAAGGATCGCGGTCAATAATGATCTTCCACGGAATCCCATGCAACCTGACAATCTCATCCAAGTATACCCATGTGCCACTGCACTAGCTGTATAAGTGGTCTTCACTAGGAGAAAAGTGAGCCACTTTTTGTCAATTTATCAACCATGACCATGATGGCATTCATGGTGATATCTCAACATCGGTAGCCCAACAATGAAATTCATGGAAATGGTGTCCCATTTCCACTACTGGTATAGCATTAGGAAAAATAAGGCCATCTGGATGTTGATGCTTGGCCTTAACTTTCTGGCACTCTAAACATCATGACACAAACTGGGCCACATCTCTATGAATTCCTCTCCAATGATATAACTATCTCAAGGTGGCGTGCATCTTCTTCACCCCAGGATGGGCTGAATAGGCTGCACGATGTGCCTCTACCAAGATGTCCTACCTCAAGCCTCCATCTCTGGGAACATAAATCCAGCCTCTATTCCTGAGAAGGCCATCCTGCCTCTAAGGAAAAACCATCAAACTTCACCTCGAGGGGTCTTTGAGACTCGATCTCTGCTCGAACTGCAATGTAGAAGCTTTCAAGAGGAAGCTGCTGAAGAATCCTGCTCTGCAAATCTATGCTCACTGAGGTGGCCATAGCCACATGTCTCTATATGCTGAGAGTGTCTGACACCACATTCTCCTTCCCTTTCACATGCTCTATCTCTCCATATCATACTCACAAAGAAACTCCATCCAATGCCACTGACGAGTGTTGAGATTGGGCTACGTGAAGAGGTGGCGAAGACTCAAGTGATCTGTCCTGAGTGTGAATCTCTGATAAAGCAGAAAGTTCCTCCATCAAACCAAAGCATGCACAACTGCCACAAGCTCAAGATCATGAGTCAAATAATTAAGCTCGTAATCTTTGAGTTTGTGAGACTCAAAAGCCACTACTCTTCCCTCCTACATCAACACACCTCCAAGCCCTACTAAAGAAGCATCCGTGCAAATGAAAAACTCACCTTGTGGATCTGGCACTGAAATAATAGGTAGTTGTAGTGAGACATTCCTTCAGTGTACTGAAGGCCTTCTCGCACCTGTTTGACCAAAACAAACTTCTTCCCTTTCCTGTGAAGGGAAGTGATGGGGTGTGCAATCCAAGAGAAGTCCTGAACAAATCTCTAGTAGTAACCTGCTAATCCTATGAAGCTGCACTACCTCAGTCACATTAGTGGGTGCATGGCCAATCCATAATAGCTCTAATCTTGGAAGGATCGATGGCGATACCTTCCCCAGAAATGATATGACCCAAATATTGCACCTCCATCTAAAAGAATGCACACTTCTCCAAGTTCCTATAAAGTTGTTGCTCCCGAAGACAATGAAGAACCTGGCAAAGGTGCCCTTCTTGCTCCTCATGCGTATGTGAGTAAATGAAAATGTCATCAAGGAAGATGAGCACGAAGCGATCTAAGAAGGTCCTAAATACCCCATTCATCAAACTCATAAACACTGCGGGGGCATTAGTCAAACCAAAAGGCACCACTATGAACTCATAGTGGCCATATCTTGTACGGAAAGTTGGAATTCTTATGAATGTCTGCCTCCGAAATCCTCAGCTGATGATAGCCTGACTTAAGATAAATCTTAGAGAAAACCGTGGCTCCCTTTATCTAATCAAACAAATCATCAATGTAAGGAAGGGGATAATGATTCTTGATCGTTACTTTGTTCAGCTGGCAATAATCAATACACAACTGCAAGGATCCATCCTTCTTCTTCACAAAAATCACCGGTGCACCCCAAGGGGATACACTAGGATGGATAAGGCATTTCTCCAAAATGGCCCTCAAGCTACAACTTGAGCTCACAGAGCTCTTGGGGTGGTCATCCGATAAGGTGCTCGTGAGATAGGATCTACTCCAAGAACCAGATCTATGTGAAAATCAATCTCATGTGGGGGTGGTAACCCCGGGTAACTCCCCCGAAAAGACATCTGCAAACTCTCTCAAAATGGGGTGATCATCTAGTGATGGTCCACTAGACCCATCCTCTGATCGGTCACTGACTGTAACAGCATACATCTGACAACCCCATCGCACACACCGCTTAAGCTGCATAGTAGAGATGGTGCGAATAGAAATGGGTCTCCTGACCCCTGAAATCACTGACTCAACTCCCAAATCATCTGCACAAGATATAACCTTGTGGTAACAATCCACTCTGGCCCTATGTGTTTAGACAACCAATCCATACCCAAGATGACTCCATATGAGCCCAAAGGAAGGATACAAAGATCTGAGGTAGTGGTGAAAGGTCTCAAATCCACCACACACTCCTTAACTAAGGAGTCTACAAAGATCTTCAGATCCAGAAGCCATCTCAACATCCCAACTATGACCCTGCCTAACTTCCACTAGCCCTGCATCGCTCTACTAAAGATGGTGTAATGAAAGAATCAGAAGAACCAGAATCAAACAAAATGGAGGTAGGAATACCACCAATGCTACCTGCAGTCTCAATAACTATACTCTGATGCTCTACCTGGTGGTTCTCAACTGCTGCGTACATCCTATGACTGCACCCCATATCACTGAAACAATAGGCTCTTGAGATCTGTGTCTTACCATTGTTATTAGGGTTATGTGGGAAATCTATCCAAAAAATTCTAGTAACACCACAACCAAAACATACCATCCTGATCCTCTCCCCTTGTGTAGCAGGTCCAGTTCGGTACTCTAAAGGTTCTATGGTGTGGATCCTGATGATCCGGCTGTGGTCTGACTGAGGTCTCTGCTGGTGAGCTCCTGCTGAGTGAGCTCTCTGGGGCACCCTGACATCCTGATGGGACCCCTAGGAGCAGGCCCCATACTATGACCTCTCTGTGCATCAAACCTTTATGGAGGTCTATAAGGTGGGCAAGGACTGTTGCTACTGCTACTGCTACTGGGGTCTAAAAGATGAATGTGTTGAACCATTTCCACCGCGACAGAAAGAGGTACTAATCCCCTCGATCTATTGTCCTGCATCTATTGTATGTGGCTCTAGACTCAGTCTCTAGCCTGCTGGGTCTTTCCCTGAGTCTCTTCTTCTATATAGGCCTTCTCAACGACCTCAGCTAATGTCTGTGGACAATGGATCCACACTGCACCTCCAATGTCTAGATTCACAGCCTCAGGATGAACCTGTGAATCCACACCTGCTCATCCTGCATATAACCAACATACTAGAGTAGATGCAGAAATCTACTCTCATACTCAGCCCACTGTGAGAGATGCCTGTCGGAGGTCATGAAACTCATCTATCCGTTGCTGTATGAACCTCCGTGACAAATATCTATTCTTGAAACGCTCCTCAAAGAGCTCCCAGGTAACTGTCTCAGAATCAACATGGAGCTTCTCCTCCTCTATCCTCCACCAGACACCAGCTCCATCCCTCAATAGATGGATCGCAACATGAGCTTTCGTGTTGCTAGAACAAGGACAGAGCTTGAAGCATCCACTCAAGCTCACCAACCAGGCCTCTTCCTGAAATCCACCTATGTCACCAGAATAATGTGATGGTCGAAGCTTCAGGATCTCCCTGATGTGATCTACAGCATGTGGTCTGACGGCCTCTAGGTCTCTCTGCATGCTCATCCCTAAGCCTAGGGCTCTGAGACCTCTCTCTATGTCCTGAAACTCAGTCACCCTATCCCCTCTGTGGTGACTCTACCCTAGCTGACTCTGCATGGGATTTCTCTCCTCCATGCTCCTCACTGGGTCGAGGAGATACCTAACCCTCAATGGAAGGGACTATGTCATGTCTGGCTGCATGTCCTCCTACTGATCCTCCGCGTAGAGCAACATTAACATCCTGAAGAGTATTCAAAATCTGGGGTAGGATGGCTGCCTACAACATGATCTGGTGGTGGTAAGTCTAGGTCTATGTGAAAATACCCCTCATTCTTTTCTGCAGCCTCCTGCATAGACCAAGGCGAGAGTTAGTTCATTTTTCTAAGTTTTATTCAATTTCCATGTTTACTAAAATATGCAATTTCTAAACTAAGTTGTTTTCTAGATTTAAAAGTGTGCTAGGTTTAAGTTTCATGTCTCAAGTTTTCTAGTGTGCCCAATGGGTCTAAGATTTTGAACCACTGCTCTGATACCAAGTGTAACACCTATTAAAACAACCCACTTGAGACCCAAGAACAACCTAGGATTAGTTAGGAAAATTATGGAATAATTTTTTTTTATTAAAAGAATCTACAACCATGTTACAAGACAACAATTGTCACTAACAGGTTCCAGAACAATTCTAATCTACTAGAACATACATTTTCTTTTATTAATAATTATTAGAGGTCATAAGGTCCAAAATTTAGGGTTAGAAGTTTTAATTGGGCTTCAGAGGAGAAATTTACTCACCTATACCCACTCTATATTAGGATTAAAGTTTCAACTTGACTTTTTCACATTTAACGCATTCAAAAATTTCTTAAATCATTTCCATTTGATAGGAAATTTCCTCACATTTCCAATGATATAAATAAATCCTCTTAACTCCTCATATTTTCCAAGATATGGGCCGTGGCTGGGCCTATAAGGTCAAAATTCTCCCCAAGAGCGGGCCTGTGGGCCCAAGGGTGAAAAGTTTCCCAAAGGTGGCGGGTTGCGGGCCATGGAGAGACCTTTGGAAATTTTCCTGCACAGGGGAAAAAAAACCAATTTTTTTCCCGCACTTCTGCGGTTCCGCAATTCCACAAGGGACATGTGGCGCTTCACAAGTCAGCACGAGGAGAATGGGGTGACGGGAGACATTTAAAAAATTCCCTCGCGCGAGCGAGGAGCCAAAATTGTGCCCGCACTTCCACGAGTCCATAGGGGACATGTGGAATATTTTAAGCCAGCATGGGGAAGGTGGGGCGGCAATGGCCCGAAGGGAAGAGGGTACGCATACCCGCGCCTCCGCCGGCCCCTAGCGATGCCACATGGCAGCCCTTGATTGGCTGCAGGCTGGCGGGACAGCGGGGAAAACTTGGAAAAAAATTCCAAAAATTTTTGAGGCACAAAATACAAAAAGGGACTCACTCCTCTGCCAACACCACGTGACACCACGTGGCATCACCTGATTGGTTACAGGTCAGCGGGGAAAATTTGGAAAATTTTCCAAAGGCGCTAAGTTAAAAAGGGGATCCACTCCTCCGTTGACACCTCATGGTGCCACGTGGCAGCCTCTGATTTGCTGTTGGCCAATAGGGCGGTAGGAAAAATTTAGAAAATTTTCCCAAAAATTTTCCTAAGTGCTTAAGGGAAAAATTTGGGCCGTGGGCCCGCCAAGGAAATTTTTCCCAAAATTTTAACACCAAATGAAGAAAACTTCATAAGGCCATAACTTTTGATAGAGAGCTCAATTTTGGGAAAATGAGGACTTTCTGGAAATCTCTCAACATTCTCTTTACTCACGGACCATTAATTTTTAATTTTGACAAAGTTTAAGTGGTCAATTTTATGAAAACGGCCTGCAGACATTTACAGTGCGAGTTGGTAAATTTTAACTTGTTAGATCTGTTCAATTTGATCTTCTTCCTCTCTCAACATGTCAAATAGACATGGAGGATTGTTACCAAATGGATTTAAGAAGGCTTCAAGATACAATTTGTCTAAATGATTTACAATTTGAGCATTTCCATTTATTGACAGAAAAGTGACTGCAAAACGGTTTGAGACCGATTTTGCTAAGTTTTGACATATTTCCTTTAAGTGTTTTTATCTATTTGAACTCCTTTAGGGCCTACTACATCAATTCAATCATTTAATTTGTAGTTTTTATTGTTGCAGGTTTGAACTGTGCATTTTTTGTTTACATAATTACCAATTTGAAATTACAAATAACAGAGATCAAATTTTGATGGGTCTATTTGCCATTTCTTCTTCCAAGTATTTAGAATATGTTCCAATTCCAATCTAACATATTTTAGTTGATTCAAATAAAACTATTCAAGACCCAAAATTCAATACTGATTTCCAATTTTTCACATATCTAGAGACAAAATATTGTATTTCTCTCACATGCATTTCTTTCTTTCAAACAGAGATTTCAATACATTAATATGATTAGATTAATACAACAATGCAATTTGAGAAAAGCATTACATTCATTTATTGATTTCAAAAGGTAATTTTACATCTCCCCCCCCCCTTTTTCCCAAAACATATATTACATACAGGACATAATAATACATTTTATTCTCACGTGTTTCACATTTTCACTTTCAAAACAGGGACTTCATAGTGCATGATAAATACAAATTTCCAATGGAAGAATCTCATATAAAATAGGTAACTACTTCCAATAATTCCTATGAAACTCATACAACCTCCTTTCCATTAGATTTCAAATACATTATACAAAATAGTATCATTCTTTCACATTCTTTCAAAAACAGAATACAAAGTATAACTCTTTTACATTTCAAATTTCACTTGCAAAACTGTGCAACATCTCTCCATTACAAACATTTACAAGATCATCCACTTCAAGTGGGAAGGTTACAATGATATTTCATTTCACAAGGGATTGTCAACTCTCTTTTCTCAGCTCTAGAACAACAACAAGCATTCTTCTCATTCCTCCAATTTGATCACAACAGGAGTAGGGGAAAGAAAATTCTCTCCACCCAACCAAGACATCCAATGAAGGGGATAATCCATCCTCCTTCATTGGCCCCCGAGCCCCAACCACAATGCAATAAGAAATGTATTTCACCTCATGGCAACAACGGGATTCCACAAAACATACACAACATTTTTAGAAAGAAACACAGTCCCAAACATAATGTAGTTTATTAACTACATTAAAACATGCCCAAACAACACAAAGGCTTCATCAAGCAAGCCAAATGAGCAAAAGCTATGGGGGGATGCTTCTTATGCCTCCCAAGGGAAAAATGGTATCACCACCCTGAGTACAACACCACCAATATATATATATATATATATAGACACACACACACACCACACACACACACACACACACACACACACACACACACACACACACACACACACACATATATGAATATCATTTCAAAACCCTTTCATGGCCCTTATGCCTCCCCCAAGTAACCCCCTTATTCCTCACGTTTTCTTATATCTCCCCAACCTCTTATGGCACCCCATAACGAGTAAAGAAATACAAGTTATTTCTTTGTAAGGTGGAACCTAAATTCCCAACTCCCTCCACCCTTATACCCTCCCTAAGACCACTTGTGTCTCCCACAAAATCAAGTCACTCGATACTTACAAGTACTTAAAACACTTTAAATCATGGTCACAAAACCCCCCCCCCGTCCTCATTTAATTACATTTATGAAATCTTTAAGTAATTACTAAACAATATGATTACTCACAATATTTACAACCATTAATAAATAATGAAAGGGTAAGTGCACCACATACACACATGCAAAAATAAACAAAGGGACAAAAAATAAAGAAATTAACTAAAATCTCTTGGTCACATTTAAAGGTGATCCCCTCCATGGGAATCCTAACACTCATCAACACAAACACAAACAACAACTAGTTGCCCTGGTGACCTTGAGTGAATTCATCTAGAATTCCAATGTGGGTGTCTCCCCTCCCCCGATATTTGTGTGAAGTTTAACTTGCAAAAACACAAATACTCATCAGGCCTCGTGGCAAATCAGAACATCAAAAATAATATTAAATATATTTTAATTTCTAAAATCATCTAGATATCTGAATCACAACAACATCAAAGCAATCTAACATATCATTATAGTTTTATCAAACAACATATCATAACCAATAATTTTTCACATTTCTAGGTCTACTCACAATATCCAAATCTAACAAGTCCGAACAAACATCAATTAATATCCATGTAATAAAGGATATCATCATCAAAGATAACCTGTCTCTACTAATCTTCATGCATCACAAACTCAAATCAGCAAACAATAATCTCTGAGCTAACATCTAACATCATTACGATAATAAAATCATATCCTGTCATAATTAATCAATAGGTATCATGTTAGTATCAAAAAGCATGTTAAGGAAGTGGGCAACTACATTAACCATCCATCTTACCTTAAACCTCACAAAATCTCTTCGCATGCAAAACCCTCACAATACAACCCTACAACATATGGGAATTGTCTCCAAGTTTGAAACCATTGCATGTTCAAATGTATCATCCTTTTATCGTATACAATATGGACCTAATGTAAAAAAACCCAAAAATCAATTCATTCATCAAAAAACAGTAAAGAGAAATAAACTAGCATGGAGTATTCATTAAGGGGTACATATATAGGACTCCATGAAGCCTATAAGGCCCTTTCCCACGTACTTTCTCTCCAAATTCTTCCGTTAACATGCATAATAACCCCTTAATTCAAGTTTTCACCTCATCTACACATTGATTAGGTGGTTACTTTAAGTTTACTCAACTCATTAAGGGTAGAAGCTGAGTTTCACTCAGAACCATTACAAAGGGTGTGATAACAATCGATTTACCCTTATAGATCTCAAAACAACCTATACAAAATACCATACTTATTGTCAAAATATTGACAAACTCCTAGGAGTAAAACTCATTTCAAATTCAAAATTTCAAATATCCCCTTTTGGGGGAAATCAAGTAACTAATATAGCTCACATGAGGGTATTAAAAGATGAAAGAGGAGTGAGTTTTTAGTAAATATTACAAAGACATCTAAGACCTTACACACCCTTTTCTTAAATTAAAAAAAATTGTAAAACTTCAGGCCTTTAGAGTGATGCTTCTACATCATACTCCCCTAGTAAGAAAAATTTAAACCCCCATGGAGGTTTTTATCTTCTTTCTCTCGCATCATATATCTGGTATCACGAACATCTCACCATGGATAAACTTGGAAATTTATTTGATTTATTCTTACCACAAAGAAAGATAGGGTCATGATGAGATGGCATGCACTGTAGAAGATTTATTAACCTGAAAAATCTTATACAATGGAGCGGAAGAGACCAATAATGATGACAATGCCACCACTATCTTTTTGGATTTTATTCCTTCTAATTTTGTCCAACAAGCAGACTTTCAAGAAATTAGTGACAAATGGAACGGAAGAAACTCCACAAAAAAATTCTTGTAGAGGGATATAAATCGTGAAAGGACGATAACCGGATTCGTACAAGACAAGAACACCTGCAATCAACACCATGATCAATAGATGTGCAAAGCAATTTGCCAGAATAGCTTTACATAAAAAAGCCTTGCAAACAAATGAGAAACAATAATCATCTATTATTAGGACTCAAGCAATCATTGAGAATGGCCTTGCTTAATAGGCAAGGAAAATAACAATCTAGAAACTAGTTCAAGTCGTAGACAAGAAAATAAATCAAGAAAATAATTAGTCCATCAAAGACTAGTCAAGAACATAGATTTAGGAGAGAACTAGACATCAATGATCTAGTCAATATCATAGATAAAGGAAAGAGACTGATACCTAACAAAATAGGATAATGTCTCCTAATATATAAATAAGATAAAGAAAATTCCAAACAAAAGTAGGTGAGGAGAAAATACAATAAAGGTATAATTAAATTATAGGTGAACATTGAGATTCACGAGGTAAATTACTACCTAAAACCCCCCGCACGGGAAGCTAGGGGCCAAAATAGATTGGAATGTCCAATAGGAGTCACGGTAACTAGGCCAATGAGGTATCAGTATAATAACGGGAAAAAAGGGGGAACCACACGACACCCATCAACAGTCTAGTAACAACAAAGTAAAGAGTGTAAAAACCCACTCCAGACCATCCCAAGAAGTCGTCTCAAAAAAATCCATACAATGTTGAAGAAAGTTGGTTCTAAATCAACTAACTCGATCATTAGACCTCAAAAAACAATGACAACTGAAGTCAGAATAGCTCCATACAAGGAGACTATCAACGGAGTGATGTCGAAAGTGCAAAAAAAAACACCCAAAACATTAATTCGATCAAGTGTTGCAAATAGGTGTGCCCTGATCCAGAACAATAACAAAGCAACACGCAAGGACACCAAATCTAGAGTGAATGATCCCATAAAAGCAAGGTAACAAGGGTAAGACAAAAAAACCAAAGAAGCAGGGCGGGATAACACCCACACCCTCCCATACTGAGAATGGGTGGAGTAGTAACACTACAAATCTGTATGAGTCGGCCACAAAATTCAACTACTGACACTAAAAAACTAAACCACTGGGATCCACCAGCAATAGCTCCCCATAAGAGAGACTGTCAAACATGACAAAAAGTTCAAAAATAACAGATACAAATCTTCAAACAAAAACAAGAGAGATACACTACACCTTCTAAAGGAAAAATGGCTCAAAACAAGACAAGCATACAATGCTAAGGTATCGAAAGTGGAGCAAGATGTCGAATGGTGGAGGAGCCACGCCTATAGAGTCCTCTCAAAGAATCCTATTCACGCCCCGAACGGGGGTGAGAAGCTATCACCCCAAATAAACGGATGGATGAAGGAAGTGCCGGCAATGACTTGGTGAAAAATGCATAAGGGGGTGCATGCAAAAGAACATAAGAATGTTGTGTAGGTTGAGCTGGCGCTGACAGACTGAAAATCTCGGTTTCTCAATCATGAGGGAAGGGCAGAAATCATGTGTTTGCTCATTGATCCCTCAGAAAGAGTCAGCGAACAAAAAAAGGAGCTCTGTCAATGTGTGCTCCCAATGAAGTATTTTCTTGAAAACCAATGTCATGACGAGAGTTCACTTAACTGTGGAAAGATGAAAACATACCCTGTGAATGTCTGCCAGGACTCCACTAGTGAGGGAACCATCAGAACAAAGCACCATGCGAGATATGAATGCAGTGGTATGCTTTCCAAAAAAAGCCATATGAACTGACGCAGAAGTAGGATACACATATGTCCCACCCGGTATACCTGTAATAGGTAAAGAGTTGGAAGAGCAGCAGTAACAAGCTTCATAGGTGTAAAATAAAAATACGACCAAATCCCAAATTATGGCTACACATAATTTATTTGTAAAATAAACGTACAACATGGATGCCAATAGCAAATCTCCTGCTCTGTGATACCATGAAAGAATGATAACCAGATTTGTACCAAGCCAAGAAATAGATGCTAATCACACCAAATAAATACGATGAAAGCCATTCCCTAGAATAACTTTTACATAAAAAAAATTGTAAACAAAATAAGAAACAATATCTATATTATATGGAACTCAATGCAATACATGAGAACGGGCCTTGCTAAATGGCAGAGGAATAACATCTAATAAACAGTCAAGGTCGTAGATCAAGCCATAAATCAAGGAAATAAATAGTTCACAACAGCCACCCCTAGTCAAGATCCTATATTTAGAGAGGAACTAGACACTTAAGGATCAGTTCATACCCCTAGATCAAGGAAAAGAACTATACCTAACAACTAGATAATATCTCATAATATCTAAACTAAGATAAAAATAAATCCACACAATAAGTGGGTGAGGATAAATACAATAAAGGTAAATTAATTACCTAGGTGGCACCTGAGCTAAGGTAATACATACTCTAAACCAATTCACTGGACCTGATGGTTTTCTAGCTTATATTCTACAAAAAATGGGAGCTATGCCAAGGAAGATATTATAGAGCCGTAAATGAATTCTCTCATATATGGTAGTTTTCTAAAAGAGCTTACTAATAATTTGTTTTTCTTATTAATAAGAATGGGATGAAGGATTTCAAATATTTCGATCCTACTTAATCATATGTTACATAATCTCTTCATCGAAACCTTGCTTGATTAAACTAA
This sequence comes from Taxus chinensis, assembly GCA_019776745.2. Classification (NCBI taxonomy): domain Eukaryota; kingdom Viridiplantae; phylum Streptophyta; class Pinopsida; order Cupressales; family Taxaceae; genus Taxus; species Taxus chinensis. Next base: position 779,815,753 of record CM034152.1, read on the forward strand.
TTTTGGGACTAGGGACCTAATATGAGAGGTAATAGTAAAAAACTAGTTAATTCTCAGTAGGAGGATAACAGCTATAATAAAATTAATAGATGACATAAATCAAGATGTAATAAATACAAACTAAAAACTAATTCGAAAATGAATAAAAACTTCGTTGTGCAAGATGCAAAAGGGAAACGACTAGTTTTATGACGATGACTATCGTAGGTTGTCGCAGATCTAGAACTCGACTTGACCGTGCAACGAAACCACTCAGAGGTCCTGCAGAGGAAAAGATTTGATATTGAAGGTAGTGACCATAGGCATCTGGGGTGTTAACTGGGGCACCACAGGGTTCTATATGGTCTAGATTTGGTGTGGGGAACTGTGAAAAAAGCTTGCGGATCTCGTTTGGCATGTATAAGGAGATTTTGAAACCATGCATATATGTAGCATGAGACAATGGATGGTTTAAAGATGCATGTACAAGAAGAAGAAGAAGGGTCAGATTGACCTCAGCCGCCAACCCAAGGACTTATCCATTGAGTGTTGTGCTACATATATACCTTGAGTAATTCTGTGAGTGATGTGCATGTCGTGCCATAGGTGCTCTCATTCCGTCACACTTGTCAAATAGTGAGCTATAATAGCTATTGAAGATGTAGACATAGACTATTAAAATGGATAGAATTCCCTCCTCCCATAAGGACTGTGGCGTGATGGAAGATTCTAGCTTGAATGTATAGTACTAACCGTGGATGCACGTGACCCCCGCACCACACAGATGCCAACCCGTGGATGAGGCCTCCCCCCCCCCCATCCCCCCCCTCCACACCCCCTCAGGTCACCTACGTGTCGGCAGTGACACACAAAAAATCCCAACAAAAAAAATCACAACCCATAAAATAACGACAGTCGGCTCCGTTGCGACGTACTGACGCGGAAACCAATAACACGCTATTCGTGAACCAACCATCGAGTGTAATAACAAAACAAAACAAAACCGCTCCCCTTGGCGGGAACAAACGGTCCTCCGCTCCCCCCCCGCTGACAAACACAAAAATAACAAACAACCAACAACTTTCTCGACATGTCGGCCCCACCCAACTCCCTATCTTGCCGTAGATCACGGTAACGCTCCCCCCCCCCCCCGCCCTGGGCTATCGCGGGAAACAACCCAGCCCCCCTCTGCCTTGGCCTCATTTCCTTCCCATCGACCATGCCACCTGACCCGCCCGGGGGCAAATGAAACAACACACACCAACGGAATGGATCCGACGTTCTGCAGTCGGGTCGCCCTTCGGCCATGCCCCCCGGTCCCTCCGGAAAACACATCTCCCCCCCATCCACCAATCCTCCTTACCGACCTCTCCTTATCCCCTCTCTTTCCTTCTCTATCTCTAGCCCCCCACCACCCTAAACTCCCCCGCCCTCCATCCCCTCCTCTAGGACTTGGTGCAAAATGATAAGGGGTGCATGCAAAAGAACATAAGAATGTGTGTCAGGTTGATCATGTCTGACAGCTAAAATCTCAGGTTTCTCAATCCTGAGTGAAGGTGCAAAAATCATGTGTTGCTCATGATCCTCAGAAAGAGTCAAGTGAACAAAAAAAGGAGCTCTGTCAATGTGTGATCCCAATGAAGTATTTTCTTGAAAACCAATGTCATGACAAGAGTTCCACTTAACATGTGGAATAGAGGAAACAATACCCTGTGAATGTCTGCCAATGACTCCACTAGTGAGACCCATAGAACAAAGCATGCGAGATCTGAATGCAGTGGTATGCTTCTCAAAAAAGCCATGCAACTGAGCAGAAGTAGGATACATAATATGTGGTACTGTAATAGGTATAGATGTGGAAGAGAATGCAGTAACAAGCTTCATAGGTGTAAAATAAAATACGACCAAATCCCAAATATATGAATACACAAATAATTTATTTGTAAAATAAAACTTACAGATGGATGCCAATAGCAATCTCCTGCTCTGATACCATGCAAGGAATGATAACCAGATTGTACCAAGCCAAGAACACAGATGCTAATCAAACACCACGATCAATAATATGAAAACAATTCACCAGAATAACTTTACATAAAACTTTTGCAAACAAATGAGAAACAATATCATATATTATTATGGAACTCAATACAATACATTGAGAATGGGGCTTGCTTAAATAGGCAAGGAATAAAAATCTAAGAACTAGTCAAGGTCATAGATCAAGCCATAAATCAAGGAAATAACTAGTCATCAAAGAACTAGTCAAGATCATATATTTAGGAGAGAACTAGACATCAAGGATCTAGTCAATACCATAGATCAAGAAAATAACTATACCTAACAACTAGATAATATCTCCTAATATCTAAATAAGATAAAAGAAATATCCACACACATAAGTGGGTGAGGATAGATACAATAAAGGTAAATAAAGTACCTAGGTGAACATGAGCTAAGGTAAATGCCTACTCTAACAAATCACTGGACCCCTGATGGTATTCTAGCCTTTTTCTACCAAAAATATTGGGAGATATGCAAGGAAGATATTATTATAGCCTTAAATGAATTTCTCAGATATGGTAAGTTTCTAAAAGAGATTAATAATACTTTGTTTTTATTCTTAAGAAGAATGGGATGAAGGATTTCAAATATTTCAGATCCATTAACTTATCTAATATGTTACATAATATCTTCATTGAAACATTTGCTTCTGATTAACTAATTTTGTGGACTAGGGACCTAATATAAGAGGTAATAGTAAAACTAGTTAATCTAAGTAGGAGGACTAAAATGCTATAATAAAATTAATAGATGACATAAATCAATATGTAATAAATACAACTAAACTATTCTAAGTGAAATTAAAACCCTAGTGTGCAAGATGAAAAAGGGAAATGACTTAGTTTATTGATGGTGATTATCGTAGGTTGTTGCAGATCTGGAACCTGGAGCTCAGATAGTGTAGACAAACACTCAGAGGCCCTGCAAAGGGAATATTTGGACTGTTTGAAGTGACATAGGCATCTGGGAGTGTAATGGGGCACCCCATGGTTCTATGGTCTAGATTTTTGGTGCTGGGAACTATGAAAAATCTTAGGATCTCTGTCCAGAAATGTCATAAGGAGATTTGAAACCCCTCCTATATGTCACATGAGATTCACTGGATGGTTTAAATGATGCCCTTTACAAGAAGAAGAAGAAGAAGAAGGGGTCAGATTGACCTCTGCCGCCAAACCAATGGACTTATCATTGAGTGTTGTACTATATTATATACCTTGATGTAGTTCTTGTGAGTGTGTGCATGCCATGCCCTAGGTGCTCTCATTTCAGTCACACTTTGTGAAATAGTGAGCTATAATAGCTATAGAAGATGTAGATAATAGATTAAAATGGATATAATCCCTCCTCCTCTAAGAATTTGCGTGATGAAGATTTCCTAGCTTGAATGTATAGTACTAAGTGGATGCAAGGGATGCAACCCTAGATGGATTCATAGTAGTGCTATGATGCAAAGACTTAGGACCCTCATGATGGTCTTATAAGCTTTATATTTATATGGCTCTCAATTTTAATTTCGTAATTAATCCCAAAAATGATGACTGAGGAAAATATAAAGATGACCAACAGCTAGAAGTGGCCCAAAAAGGATCGAAAGAGGCTAAGCATAGATCGGGATGCCCATGGTGGGAACTAGGGCACCTCGGGGCGCCCTAGTACAAACTGGGGGCACCTAGAATTAGGGCTAGAATCTCAGGGAAGTTGTGAAATGGGTAGATAGGTAATAGGAAACACACGGGAAATATGAAATAAAATGTAAAATAAATATGGAAAAAAAGGTGGGATTAATTGGTACTTTTGTACACTTGATGAACCTTCTAAATAGTAGTATAAAACCGGAATAAATATTATCTAAAGTGCATGATTTTATGTGTACATCTTCTTATTTAGAACCACTTTTTCCCTCTTTGATTTCCAACCAGCAAGGAGGTTTTGTTAAAGTAAGAATCATTCAGGATGGGATTGTTATGGTTCATTAAACCATACATTCTCTGGAGAAGAGTAAAAAGGTTTGGTGTGATCGTCAACATTGATATGAATAAATCCTTTGATAGGGTTTCATGGAGACTTATTAACAAATTTTTGAATAAATTTGGTTTTGATGCTTAGTTTAAAAAAATTATTCATGTTTGTGTCTCTACTACTCCCATATTATCTATCATTTTCGATGGTTCCCCTACTATTTATTTCAGGCAGTAATAAAGATATTAGGCAAGGGGATCCACTCTCTCCTCTTCTCTTTATACTTATGGATGAGAGCCTAAGTAGGACTATTAACAAAGTAGTTCACTTGGGTATTTTAAAAGGAATTAAACCATCTTCCAAGGATATCATAGTGTTGTATCAATATTTTTCCAATGACACCATAATGTTATTGTTGGCTTCCAAATTAAAAGCTAAAAGTTTGAAAAAAAATCTCAATTCTCATGAAGAAGCTTCTAGACAACTGATCAGCTTTGATAAGAGTTATATTTTATTTCTCCACACTTGTTTGGATATCCAAATGAAGATTCAAAATATTTTGGGATGTAACATTTTTCCTACCTCGTACCTTGGTTTTCCTCTCTTTTCAAGGAAATTTCCTTCGGATCTTTGGAATTCTCTTATAGATCGTTTCCAAAGAAATTTGGCTAGGTGGAAGGATATTGTCCTCTCACAAGTAGGAAATTTCCTGCTTATTAAAATCACTCTTCTAAAGATTCCAATCTAGCTTATGTATATGTTCAGAATTTCTTCTTTCTTTCTGAATAGATAAAATTCAAAAGAGATTCTTTTGGACTGGTATGGAGGAGGATCCAAGAATGCCATCTTGTGTCTTGAGACAATATTTGTACTTATATGTCTATACTTTTCTTAGATACATTAGACACATTAATGTTTTAATATTTTTCTGCACTTCAAAATTTGGATATAATAGATCGAAATGAGGTATATGAGGAATGTAAAATAATCAAACCTCAAACACCTCTTCTTTTGAGTGATAAAAATTGAGCATGTAATTAATTTTTTGAATCTTGATTATATAATTTAACTAACTTTCAATATTTACACTAAATGCATTCCCTTATGGGAAAGGGCTTTGCGGACATTCATGTGACTATGTCAAATTTGACGGCCTAAATGACGGTTGTTCTATTTTTAGCCGTTTTTCATTTTAGTTTTACATGTTGTGGCCCAATATATATTTTTTAGTTTTTCTATTTTTAACTTTGCATGTTGCGGGGCATATATTGTTAATATGAAGGGATGTATTTGATAATTTAAAGCTCTTTATCTTTTATCTCCTCTTTGACCTGATCTGACACTCATACCTCAAGAGTATATTTAAACTCAGATATCAAACATTAATCTATGTTTATTAGGACATAACAGGTTTGAAAATTGGCAAGGAACTCATTCTAAAACTGGTGTATGCACATATTTCCAGAGGTCAGGAAATCCTTGAAAATCACCCAATTGGAAGGGAGTTAAAACATCAAGCATCAGAATCTTGTGAGTCTGCACAGATATTCACTTTCTCCTGTTTTAATGGAATTCGGTGGACATCCTACACAATGAGTAAAATGATAATATTATGAAGAAAAATGGATCTATACATTGTAGATTCATATTTTGAAATAGAAAAATGGATTTGTATTTAGTTAGAATAATCAACTAGTTAATATTTGACGTATCATTTTGATTGCTTTGTTATATAGTGTGTAGAAGACAGAAGTCTAATATCTAATTTACCGCTTCGTCCCTATGAAATATGTTTGGAGGATTAATTTTATATTATGTTCCTAGGTCAACTCGCTAGTGTAATGCAAGGATAAATCATCTTGAACATGGTGCATCTCAATTGGTGTGAGTGGCTCAAACACTTTCTTCAACGACCTATCCCTTAAAGATGCATTCAAACACAGGTAAAATTTGCAAACAAGTATTTTGATCACCTCCCTATTACTACCTTAAGTGGTATCCATATGGTAGGGGGATTAATGCCTTGTTGAGTTTGTTCCCATATCCGCAGTTAACTCTTCGTTGATTCAGCACACTGAAGATTAACTCCATATATTGCTCACCCCCTTCCTCATTTATTAGCAACTCCCTAATATTGACCGAAATTTCTTGTAACTCAAGATGAACCATCTATAACTTTAGTATTGTCATTTTCACCTCTTTCTTCATTACCTTAAGTAACTCCAACTTCTATTTTAGTGGGGACTGGGGAGTATATCTAGTGATTATTCTTTAAACAACCTATATGATTTAGTTCCATGCATTGGATCCAATTCTCACCGCTCTAATATCATCTCCTTAGTACACATATCTACCATGCAAAGGTTATGATCTCTACACCAATCATGTACACCTTCATGCTTAGGTCATTATCAAGTACATTTCCTCACTCACTCTGTTTGGGTCTTGAACAAAGTATGACTCCAAAAGTAGGAAATAAATTGGTATAACTATTCTTGTTTGAACATGTTCAATATTGTTACTTTCTAAGGCAATTTAACAATCAAATTATCTGTAGCTGATGTTTTTCCAAAAATAAAAAACTTAGATAAACTTATAAATTCATATCAAGTGGGGTATCATAACCTTATGGTCGGGCATTATTATATCTTAATTTTGTATGTTTTCAAATTCTGAATTCCTAAGCCTTTGATATGATATAAAACACACTTTCAGCCTTTGTTAAGCCCTTGTTATGATATTTTTCCAAGTCTAATGAATTTGGCAGGGTTTATTATTGGAGTATCATAACCTTATGGTTGGAACTTGGTATATCTAATATTTTGTATGTTTTCATCTTCTAAATTCTTAAATATTTAATACAATATTTGGCACACTGTCAATGTAACACCCATAATTTCGACGTTCTAAAACCATATTAATCCTTAAACAATTATCCAGAAAGTTGCGACATTTTTTTTTTGTTTTAAGTTACAAGGGTGTCAAACCCTAATATACGTATAATTAACTCCTACCAGCAATGTTACATTTCATATGAAAGATCTGGACTAGATTATTAATTAAATATTCTTAATCCAGTTCTAATGTCAATTTAAATATCCTCGCTAGATAAGTGTCCATTAATTTCTCTTACTATGTTAAATAGTTTCCCTCTTGGAAATTAACATTCAGTCCAATTTTAGTAAACCCTTATCCTTAGTTACCTTATTTCTATTAAATTATTTTTTTTAATGTTCATTGAATCGTACACCAAAACTTACTAGAAGGGTTACATTTTTAACTTAATACACTAGAGCCCTAAGTGGCCCCATTCATCCATTTACACATACATTTGATTTATTTGAAATTTACAACCATAATCTGAATATTCTCACCTAACAATTGTAGGGTTCATTCTTAACCCTTGGATCAAATCAATAGGGACCACAAGATTGGATCTACCCAAAAGAAACCCTAATCATCCTTAAAGGAGTCTTCTTAAACATTCCTTACCCTAAGCTCATTCATTTTTTTCTCGTTGGTTTGCAGGTTGAAGGAGTGGATGTCATGGATCATGGGGAAATCATGAAAGGGTCTTCTTAGATCCAATGTGTAAGAAGATGGGATTACATCCATTTGGATCCTCCTTTAGGATATTTGAATCTTAGATTTAATCATGCATTCTTAGTTATTTATTGCAATGCAAGCATCTATCCTAGATCTGGTTTGGGATCTATTGTTGTTTAGTTCTCTATTTTTTTGTTTTCATTGAGGGGGAAGAAACCCATTTTGTAGATCAAGATTTTAATGTATTTAAATACCTTTATGAAGATTGGATTATGGGTCCAAACAAGCATACACGGCCCACATAAGCTAGATTTGAATTTAGGTGAAGTTTAGATCCACAAGAGCTGATGGCTTGGCCGGAAACACATTCCTTTAAAAAACCATTCATGCACAGGTGATCGACGGCAGTCTCTCGACCGACCACGGTAACCTCTGTGCTACCGATGTCGGTTCCACCACCACTGCTGGTTTCTGTGTTAATTATAAGTTTCTAGAATATTTTTTTAAATGCATGGGGGGGTGGTAAGGTTAATTCCATGAACAACTTCTTATTCAATTTTAAGAAGTATAACAGTCTCATAAGCACCTAATATGAACAAGGCCTAACAAAATACTATCAAGCTTACATAAATTAAATTGGTATAGTATCTGGTGACTGATGTCAGTCATAGGAATATCGACAACGGTTCAGTCACTGATGTCGGTTACTGCTAGATGAGTCTATTTTATGAATTTTAACATATCTTCAACATTTGTAATTTACACTTTTCTAAATGATATTTTCAACAATCATACATTAAATTTGGGTTTGTTGATCAAGTCATAATATCATTTAAGTTGAAATCTAAGCTAGGAGTTCAAATTTCAAAACTGTAAACATGAAACAGTGACTGATGTAGGTATTGAGCACACCGACGCCGATTGAGACTGACCGGTGCCAGTCACTAAGAGATAAATTTAACTTTAAATATATAAAAACTAGAGAGTGTTTAATTGTTTCAAAGCAAAATAAAGTTATGACAACTTCCAAATTCATTTTGTGATCAAATATTAATATTTGCAACTCTCTTTTCTTTTTAATTACAAGTAATCTTTTAAACATGATATCCATTATAATTCATTCCTTTACATAAAACAATTTGAAGAGAAATTAAAATACACATTCTTTAATGAACTTCCTTCAAATATAATAATACAACTTGGTAAATGAAACTTACAATGCAACGTTTCTTTAAAAATACAAGTCTACTAGTCTTCCACCTTAAGTGGAAATTACAAGAAAATTTCTACAATAAAGGATTGATTTGACTTCAAAAAATACTCCAAATCCCAAATCTCCAACAAAATATCCACCATGTCTTTACTTCAATCACAACAACCAAAAATGGGTGAGAGACAACACTTTCCACCCAACCAATAATTCAATGAGGAGAAGAAGTTATCCTCCTCATTGGCCCCCGAGCCCCAACCAAAATGCAATAAAGGATGGACCTAACTCATGGAAACTACACAATGCTTCAACATCACAATACAAAATTTCACAACCATATAACGCACATTCAGCATAAAAAACAATCACAAGAATGCAAGTTTCAAAATACACAAGGCTTGAAATGCAAAGCCAATGGAGCAAGGATCTATGGGGAGATCACTTATGCCTCCTAATGGGATTAGGTTCCCACCTTATAACTCTCAAATATACATCTCAAAACCCCTTCACAACTCTTATTCCTCCCTCAAGATCCTCTTATGCCTCCCACATTCTCTTATGCCTCCCTACAATCTCTTATGTCTCCCTCAAAAGAATCAAGTAAGAAATGAAAGCATTTTCTTATCCAAGGTGGGGCACCCAACCCAACTCCTTCCCAAAACATGAAATAAACTCTTATGTCTCCCAACATATAAGATCCACATAGCCTTCTCCTATACCATACTTAGGCATTCTATTCAAGAACCCAATAAGCATACAAAACATTCCTATACATGCAATCCACACATATAAAAACAACAAGTAAAAAGAGTGTAGATCCTACCTTTCCATAGTAATAACTTGATCAAGGAATCACACTCTAAGCTATTTAAAGGACAATCCAACTCCAAAAAGCTCCAAAACTTCAAAAATCACTCCAAAACTCTCCACCTCCAAAAATACAAGAGCACAAATGAAATGAATCAACCCCCAAACAAACAATTACAGTTTCATACATAGAAAAAGGGAAGAGGAGGGTGAGGTGGCTCTATGTAGGATGTCACATCACTTATCCTCAACTCCACATCACAAGTCAAACCTCAACCCCAATGCACAATAAATTGGTGGTTAAGAGGAATGACAAGCCTCTTACACACACAATCCAAATCCACACCCCCTAAGGACATAATTTAAAACCCATGTAAGAAAAGTGCAATTAATGTCACTTTTTTGTCTTTAAAAAACACATAGTGGGGTATATTTTTAACCCTAAATCCATAGGTAGGGTTGGTATAAGAAATTAAGAGGTTTGGGGAAAAGCATAGCTTGTCCCACAAGCCTCCAAAAATGGTCGCTAAGCCTAAATCAGAAATTCCAAGGTAAAGTAGAGTGTACAACACTCAAAGTCACTTACACTCAATCAAAATCACATAGTCCAAAAGGCCAACAACTCTAATAAATGACTCCATTTTTCACATCCCCAAATAACTTAATTAACATTGTTAGTTCACTTAATAAAGGCACATTAATCAACAATGATTAAACAAATTACATCACAAATAAACCACATACTCTACAACAAATAAAATAAAAGGGAAGAATTACACACAAAGCCCATGGTCACAATTGAATCTCATCCCCCCATGGGGACCCCCTAACCAAAATTAAAACAAAACAACAAAAATTAAACAAGTTATCATGGTGACATTCATTACATCCATCAAGTATTCCACTGTGGTTGGTCTCCAATCCCCATTTTGATTGTTGTGATATAATTCCCTGTAAAATCACACATTACCTCCTTCGTCCTCATGGCCTCATCAAAAACATCTAAGATAAAATATACGCACATAAATCAATAACCATCCTCATATAGCTAAATCATCATCTCAACTAAACAATGTTATCATTTTTCTAAAATTTCAACATGTTAGCATATGGATTTGCACGCATGCAAATGACATGCAACAGTGTGGGAACAAATTCCCTCCTCAATGAAGGTGAGGCTGCCTTTATTGAAAACCAAAACTTTATTTACATCTGTACATTCAAAATTGTATGTGGGTGGTGTTTTGGAACATCAATGGAAAGGAAAGTGAATGAGGGAAATGGAATAGAAAGAAGGAAAGGAGTGGAATGGAATGAACTGAAAGAACATGCAAGAGTTAGGTAAAATTAGAGCCTAATATTGCATGAAGAGGAAAGATGAATAACCAACACAAATAAAATGGAGTTTGAGTTAGCCAAACAAGAACATGCAAAAGGGAACACACATGAGCAAGTAGATAGTCAGAGCTTGATCACTGTGAACTAGAATAGCTGATTAATAATGTTGACGATAAGATCAAAGATAATATCTGCATGCAAGATTCAAACACCTAACATATAATGAACATAAGAACATCAAATGTTAGAAGATACAATGAATGAGACACAAAGTTCATATTTCATTAACTCCAAAATGTTTTTCACAAAGAACACAAAGTTTCTTCCTAAAAAAAAACTTGCACAAAAGTATTTTCTTCTTTTCTCTCTAATTCACCCTTACAAATGAGCCCCTCACTTCCTTTTATAACCCAAAAGTTGGTTACAAAGTAGATAGGGTTTTAAATACACATTAAATAGGGAACTTAAGTGACTTTAAATTTTTCAACCAACTTTTAAAAAGTGATTAAAAATAGAAACCACTTAAGTTAAAAGGTCATTTAAGGAAAAATACACAAATAAAATAAATGGGTACATGTGGACCCCACTTAAATGACTTGTATACACACGTAGACATCCTAGTCAGCAATGTGCCACCTAGATCAAGACACCTAGGATCAGTGCCTTATCCATTGGGCCAAGAGTCCACCTATCCCGATCATACGGGAATGAACTCATTGACTGTGCTCTACAATCCACCAAATGACAAGAGTGTTGAGCTTAAAACTTGAGAAATTCATCAACCCCCTCTATCTGAGAAATATCCTGGTGTGATAAAATTTGTCTTCATTCGTATTCACATTCAGACAATTCTCCACATGCTCCGAGTACCTTTCCATGGTGAATTATTCATTTGTCATGAGACCGTAGTCGTTAAGCCACCTTGGTTTATCAGAATCCAGCTTCTGGTCTTTCACCGTTGAGAAGATCTCCAAGAGCCAAAATTGAAATTCACCTCCAATGGTATTACAAAACATGGCTTTAAAAAACACCCCATGAATAAATATAACCAATTATTTTCACTATACATCTGATTTGATGAAGTTGAAAGCATTGTCTATTTTTGCAAACATTTTATACAAATTGAATAACCTGAATTTTCCATCTCACTGCACAATCTTATCTTTTATTGGTTCACTTAACATCACCAATAATCACCAAAAATAACATTTTCCTTTGTTTGAAATGATGGAAGTACGACTGCCACTGCCTTTGAATCTCCTGTAGCATCCAAACAATCTTCACTGTTAGCTGCACTTGAACCTCCTACCAATCCAAAAGCTGATTCACTTTCACTTTATTTCAATGCCCCCATTTCAGCAACTAGTCTCTGGTCAGATGAAGCTTTGAATGTTTTCTCCCAAGCCATTGTGCACGGCAATGAATATTTGTTTCCTGCAGCTGTCATGGATTTGAGTTCAAAATAAGGATAAGCTTACAGCTACATTATGTTTGTTATTTGTGACCTTCATTTGTTGCAGCTTTTAGCAATTAAACTGTATGATTTATCAGGGCCCCAGATCCATCTATATGCATTACGATATTCTTTCTAAAAGGACACTGAAAATGTAGAATATAGCAAGTCACAAAGACAATTCATTTTAAGGCATCTATCGTATTGATATATAAACCTTTTCCTTCATCAGATTTGAGGACAACATCAAACTCTCGGTGCAAACATCTCAGTTGTAGCTTGTAAGGTGTGATAATTCCAACAGAAACCTTTATGCTTTCCAACTTAGTGACTCATTGAAGATGCTCATATAATTGCAAAGCAAATTGTGCTTTATGAATATTATGATATGAAACAGATCCACCTCTAAGATATTCTCTTCCATGAGTTACATCGTAAAACAAGAAAGGTCTCAATAGATAATCATTGTAATAAATTTCATCAGGTCTTATGGTAACACTCACATTGTCACTTAATCGATTTTGATAAAAATCTCTTGAAGGAAAAATCCTGAATTTGAGGATGCATTCCATACTAAACAGATAACAACATAGTTGGACAACCTGCTTGTTGGAAGCACTCAAAAAGGCTTCTACTATACTGCAATAAGCTTACTACTTGGAAATTCATGGCTGGTAACCCTTCTTTCATAGCTGTGTGTGAAATTATACTTGGATTATCTTCTTTTACCTTGGGCGTGGATTTTCCTTGGCTGTGTTTTTATCAATTAAAAACTGTTCCCTTTTTTATATCAAAAATTGTGCCTTTCTCCTTTATTTTTCCCTTAGCGCATGAGTGCATGGATTTCAAAAACAATTCTTTATCTATTTGTTCAATGTGTGATGGAGCTGCTCCTTTCTGCATGCGTGGAGAATGAATCTTCTTAGCTGGGTGCAAGTTTATTTCTTCAACTGGCTGGTGCGTGGGTTTCTTTCCTTTAATTTTCTTGTTGAAAAACCTTTTTCTTTCAGACCAATGTGTGGTCTTTACCCTCTTGGCTGGGTGTGGGAGCTAGTTTTCACCTCCACGTGGTCCTTTAGACAAAATAGAAGCTTTTTATTTGTCTTTTCCTTGGTTGTGTGTGGCCTAAGTGTGGACAAGTGCGTGGAAGACTTTTCTCTTCCTCCCACGTGATATCTTCAATGCGGTTTTGTTATCTTTAAAGACTGTTTTCTTATTTCCCTTGCTGCGTGTGGAGTGTGGACTGTGTGCTATTCCTTTTTTTTTATTTAAAAACTATTTTATATTTCACTTTCTCCCAAATGCGTTGGAATCTTCTTAAAACTATTTGGTAATACGTAGCCTTTCTTTTATTACTCTGTAGATATTCTTTGATGAATGTGTGGATTTTGAAACCAAAACCAAAACCCTTCTTGTATTTCTTCTTCACCCAAGGCATCTCCTTCAGGCTATTCTTTGTTGTTTTCAAACACTGTTCCTCTCTCCTAATACCTGCGTGTAAATTTGTTGTCCTCCTCTGGCTAGTATTTGTTTAGATTTTGATAAAACCTCCTTTGCGTGCACAATTGATATTTCTTCCTTCACAATGGCGTGAGTTTCTCTTGCATGATGCTGACAAAATATTATGTCTTCCTTAAGAAATAAGAAGCAATTGAAAGCTTCGCACGACTTTTTCCAATGGATTTGATGGAGGAAGTTACGGGAATTAATCTAAACTTCCTCTCTTCCCGTGGTAGTGGCTTAAGTGCCAGGGGGAAATGGGGAAAGCAATGGGCAATTGCCAATGGGAATGGAAAAATTGGTTGGCAATCCCTGTCTGATTTCCCCATGTGGGAAATTGGGGAATTTTATTCCCGTTTGCCAATCCATGATTTGGCAATTGGCAGAGGAAAACCCCACGTGTGGAAAAATTGAAGGAAATTTCCAGGAAAGTGGAAATTCGGGTTCGGGAAGCCAACCCAACAGTTGGAAATGAAAGCTTACTTCCCTGGCACTAAAACTTGTCGAATGAACTTTAATTTATATTTATTTAATTAAATACTCCTTAAGTGATTTTTTTTAAATTAATTTAATCAAACAAGGAGCAATTAATTAATTAAATATTAATTAATTATTTTAATGTATTTTAACACGTTTTAAAGCCTGGTGGGAAGATTTCTCGCTCGAAAATCATGAAACAAAGACCAAAACAATCACAAAAATAAGACGATCATGATGAGTCCAATGAACCACACAAAGTAACACTTTTAAAAATTTCCTAATTTTTTATTTTAAATTATTTTTTTAACAATTTTGCGAAGTCAAAATTGGCTGATAACACAACAACATCTCAATTCTATCTTTTATCAATATTAAAAAGATAACAAGATTAGTTCAAAATCTATATCATAGTCAACATGATGAAAATTTTGAATGTTAGTGATATATATGCCAACAAAACATCATCATCATCAATATAAAATTGTCTCTCTATAGATCTAAGAATCCACACAATCATAATATGAATCATAATCCATCAATAATCAAAATATCTCGATCATCTAACATAATTCTAAACCAAAATGATACAATAACATCCATGTCTATAATAAACAGTGATTGAAATCAAAATATAATAAGTGTCCAAGAGGAGTGGGCACTACATCCCCATCCCCTTAGACTCGACTTCCTCTTGAAATTCACTAAAACAGGGTGGGTGTGGAAACTGGACTCATAGAAATGTAGCATCCTCCCATGCAACAACGGCCTCATCATACTGGTCCAACTGGACTCGCACCTAATAAATATCTCGGCCTCGAAGGCCCAGGGTCCTATGCTCTAAAATACACATGGGCTCCACCATCATCTACCCCTGCTCCTTATACCTATAATTCGGTCCAATATAATACATGAGATGGATTTGGGATATATCTCCTAAGAACATATACATGAAACACATCATGCATGTGAGACAAGCTAGGTGGCAAGGCTAGACGGTAAGCTAAAGGACCGATCTTCTTCAGGATCTCGAATGGACCCACAAATCTAGGATACAACTTAGAGCCTTTTCCATAATAGATAGGGACTCTTATGAGGTCTGATAAGAAGAAACACCTTCATTCTCACCTCATAACTACGGTCGAATATCCTCTGATCTGCATACTTCTTCTACCTTTCTTGTGTATGCTACAACTATAGACACCTAAAATATGCTTACACTTAGAATTTCCTCTAATTCAACCGATTAACGACATTTCGTTAATCAACCCTTCTTTGCTCCATTCTTGGATGCTCCTTTCGACCATTCAGAACCTCCCTAGTTCTCTCTAGACCACTTCTATTGGCTTCGTAGGCTATCTATCAGTCACAATTGGTTATCCAGACCCCTCCCAACTCTCAATGAGTCTCTAATCACTTGCTAATCAAGTTTAACTAGCCTAAAGTAGTTAACTAGCCTAAACCAAGCTTAACTAAGCCTAAAGCATGTTTATCCTAATCTAATCCTAAAGTTCTTTTTAGACTTTAGTCCCACATGCACCCAAATTCCAAATTCTTCCAAACCAAAAACTATAAATACAAGGCTAAGCCTACCCATTCACAACACAACTTTACATAAGCTAAAGCCAAAACAAGCCTAAGAAATCTTAAGATCTCATTTGTATTAGCCAAGCTAATAAGACATTTGATCTAAAGCTTTACTTCCTCCATTGTTGAGCTAACACCTCCATTTGCATCCATAATCCAAGTTTTGAGTAAATAGAGAGAACCATTGGCCTTGAAGCCATTAATGGTGAGACTCCATTCTTGAAAGCTTGAAAACCATAAACAACTAATCACCCCTTTGATTGCTAAGTTGATCTTTTTAGGTTCAATTTCTTAATTAAGTAATCTAAAGAGTAGAGAGTAGTATATATGCTAGGTTTTGATGTTTTTGTCAAAGTTATGATGCATGTATAGGATTAACTCTTGTTTATCTCTTATCGCATGGTGCATGGATGAGTTAGAAAATATTTGAGGTTCTTTAGCCTCATTCCATAGCTTTTGCAACTTTCCATTGCATACATTTGGCATGCCCGGTGGGACACTTATGTCCACCCTCCATTAATGGAGGTCTTTTAGGTTTTTCAAAGTTCATTTTCAAGTTTTTTTTCTCAAATCACTTGTTATTTCCTCATTTTTATTTCTAACCCTAGATAAATGACCTTCATTTATATACATTTTGTGGGTTTGATATAGAAATAGGACACTTTGACTAACAACTAACCTGTTTGCTCTTGAAAATTTGAAAATCTGTGTTTTTTATAGGTTTTTCACAGGGTGCGCGTAGGTGTCAAACAAGGGGCACGTACACGTTGAAACCCCAGCGTACCCATCAAATCAAGGTGTGTACCTATCTGGCAGTCTTCATCATTTGCAAATTTTATCTCTACAAGGACGTGCATGCATCTCCATCATCTGCATGCGTGTATCCGCCTCTCTGGCCGTATGCGTCGGTCAGGCTTGACTGTGTAAAAAATTTGTAAATTTTCACCTCTACAAGGACACGCACGTGTCTCTGTCATATGATGCATGTGTATCCATCTCTCTGGATGTATGCGTAAATAGGCTTGACTGTGTAAAAATTGAAAATTCTATTTTTTTGCTAGGGCGCGTATCCGTTGGCTGGGGCGCGTATGCGTCACTCTGGGTGCGTAGGTGTCCTATTCCACTCTGTTGACTTTGCATTTTTTTTCCTTTCCCATGTACCTATCTACTTGGGTGTGTATCCATTGGCTGGGGTGCATATGTGTCATTCTGGGCACGCAGGTGTCTCTGTGTAGGCCGGATTCATACATTTTATTTTTAGTGCTACTTGTTTTGATCATATCTTTTGACTCGTTAACCCGTTTTCAGAGTTTGAACAGGCGTCAGAAAGATAACGAAGCATAATTTGTGAGGAAATTCCAAAATTTAGATACCTTTGGTATACTATCTTCTATCACAAAACTCCCAAAGTGCTCCGGAGACCTCCAAAAATGCAAATTACTAAAAACTGTTAAAAAAGTGCAAAAAATTGGATTTCTAGAATTTTTCGATTTTCTTGGTTTTCTAACTCTTGCAGGATTCTAACAGTGGTTTAGAGGTTTCCTTTGCATTAAGTTTTTTTAGACTAACTTAATAAAAAACATTTGCATCTTTATTTGTGAGCGCGTATGCTCTTCCCTCGCGCCTTTCTAGGTGATCTTGGGAATCAGAAACGTTTCACCACTTTCTTCATATTTGCAAAATGGTTTATTTAGCTTTCAAAGTTGGTTAAAAGGAACTCATTTTCACATTGTACTTAGGAATTTTCCATTTATTACAAATTTGAGTGAGATACCTTGTTGTGTATGCTCTTTCCTTGCGTCTTAGGACGATCTGGGAAATAAAAAACAACATCTTATCTCCTTTGTATGACATTTTGGAAAATTACTAACCTTGGTATGTAGGACCAAAATCACTTGTCAAAGAAAGACGTCAAAAAAAAAACAAGACACAAACCTTCTAATATGTGTTTTCATACAGGTTGCCAAATGGTGTGCTACTTAAAACCACATTAAGTTAAGCAAGATAAAAAACACACCATATTCAAAACATTGTATTGCAGGTTTCGGAAAAGGGTACATCCCTATCCTGCTCAACTAGAACATAACCCCTTTGGCATAACGCCTTAAGCTATAACAATGGGGGTGGTTCCAGGAACCCTAAAGTAGTCCACCGCTGTGTAACCTCGTGGATGAAACAGGAAGTGCTCCGCTTACCCACTTGATTAGTTTTCCTTGTGAGATAGAGTTACAAGTTGTCCCTATATGCAACCCTATTAAAAGTACATGATGGATGCATTTACTGCCCACTGTGCTTGAAGGGGGAAAAGCTGAGATACTCCCAAACTAGTCATTGTGACTTTTTGGGTAAATCACCCCGCTCGTGGATAACTTTGTAACACCTAGTTGAGAGAACTTATTAGGGAAGCCATTTTTCAAGGAGCCCACTTTACTAGTCCTTTGTCGCATCTTGGCCATCACGAAGTGATAACTTGTTTGGATTCAGAACCTTGTTTTTCGAACAAGGCAAAGAATCCACTTAAGTTGGATCTAAGTGCCTTTCATCATGGAAATTAGATGATGTTTCACTTAGCTTAGCTTCTTTCTCACCTTCGGACGAGGCGAAGCTCTACCCAAGTGGTGCTTAGTTTATTTTTCATCTTTTGATCTACACCTTTGCATTCTTGTTGCCCATTTGGGGCAACAGAAGGCATCTTTCAGGAGTGTTGTCATAGATAGTGTTCACCACTTTTTTGTCTGTTTACACTCATCCATGTTTGTGGCTGAGTTGTTAAACATCTAAAGTTGTGGATGCATCCTTATATCTTTGATGGCCACTTGATCTTGATTTCAAGATCATCATCATAGTTCGGATTGATTCATCATTTGATCTCCCTTTGACGTGTTATCTTGTTTGCATTGTCTCGACACAATTAAGATACTTATGTCGTGTTTTTCGTAAATGTGATCTAAGTATGCATTGTGGCGTTACGCTGCGCACATTTTAACACATCCTTAGTATACTTTGACTTGGTTTTACTTCAAACATTGTCCAAAATCTTGAAGGTTTCACTTACTTTGTTTGTGTCGTTTCGATACCACTTTGGCACTAATATCTCACTTCTCCACGAAGCTTGATAGACGTGTCCAATTGGTGTGGTTACGTGGCTTACATTTGTAATCCTCGCCCTTTAACATTTTGGCCTTGTTGGTTGTTGAATGCGTTGTTGTATCCTTTGATTGGGATTCATCTACCCTTTGTTAATATTTACGCCTTGTTCATTTCGAGCTTGACGTAAATATTGACATTGTGTTGATCATCTTTGCATCGAACTACTTTTGCATAGGGTGTATTTCCTTGTTGATTGGCTTTGTGTTTCACACCTTGCATGATTGTTCCTTGTGATCATTCATCTGAAAAAATTGTTTTCTAGGACAATCCATTTTTGATCTCATCGAGATTGCATCATCACAATGTCTATTTTCCTTAGACCTTCTTCAGAAAATCACACACGCATCTCCATACTTAAAAAATTTCTAGTTGGTTGTCATTATGCTACTCGAATCGACATGTCACTTCCTTCCCTTTGAAGGATTTCCATCACACTATCTAGGTCTAGACATTTGTGCTTAAACGATGCCAACAATGACTGACTATCATGTGGTTTCTCACATTTACAACAATATGGAACCTAGGTTTAGCAATTCAAATCAAAAGATTCCCATTACAACTAAACCTCGTTTGGTTCTTCGTGTTAGAGAGCCCATTCGGGTACCCTGTTCCCCACCTTCAGCTCATAGTCGGTGGTATGGTTTGGATGCTTCTAATCCAAATTATTATTCAGGTTCCCCCCACTCTTCTTCTTCTTCTGATTCAGATCCAAACTACCATTCGGATTCCCACTCTTCTTCTGAAGACTTGGATCCCAACTATTGTTTGGATACCCCTAGATCAAATCTTGAATCATGGTCCTCCCTTCCTTCACAGGACCTTTATTCCAAATCACCTCAATGATGTCTTCCTCCTTTGAAGACTCATGTGACTCCAAGTTCCATCAATCAAACATCTAATTTGGTTCTTGAGTCACGGTCCTCCCTTTCTTTGCAGGACCTCCTTCATCAGTCATCTCAACGACCTCTTCCTCCATCGAAGAGTTCCATGACTCGGATTCCCTCTAGTCAATCATCTAATTTGACTCCTACGTCACAACTTAACGAATGGCTATGTGATCCTACTTTCCAACCTACATTACATCATCTTCTAGAAAAAGGACATAGGTCCAAATCCAAATCATCCATTCATGAGACGCCTACCACCAATCCTACTTCCTCTCTTGAGTCATCTTCTTCTATCAATCAATCTTCCCCACTTATCAGACTTGTTTCTTCTATTCAACCTTCTATGGCCAAAGAAAAACAACCTCTACTAATTGATTTCTCTCAGAATGAAGGAACAATCAGACTACACGATGATATCCCTTTAGAGGATTGCAAACAAGGATTCTTTCTAGAACTCGATACGCTCACGTATTGGGGAAAAGAAGTTAATTCCTTTTATCATAACATAGAGGAAAATCCTAAGGTCATGGAACTTGATTCTTCTTCTATTCCATCTTCACCTTCTTCTAAGCATGATGAGATGTCAGGGTCTAGCATTGATCCATGGCCTATCTTCTCATTACCCAATCATTCCTTATCTATCATCATTCCTCAATCAAAATCTCACCTTGGGTCACCACTGAGTAGCCCATCGGTCTTCTTCTATACTTGGGCCACATCCTAGTAGTCCTCCATTTTCTACTTGTGGGTCACCTCTTGGTAGCCCATTACCTTCTATTCTTGGGCCACGTCCTAGTAGCCCTTCATCCTCTTCTATCTATGGGATGCCTCTGAGTAGTCCCTCCTCATCTATACTTGGGCCACACCCTAGCAGCCCTTCGTCATCTTCTTCTATTCTTGGGCCATGTCCTTGTAGCCCAATTTCTTCCATCTTAGGGCCATATCCTGGTAGCCCTTCATCATCTTCTATCAGTGGCTCACCTCCTCGTAGCCCATCCTCTTCAATTCTTGGACCGTATCCTTTTCATTCATCACATATTTCTTCTATCAATGGTTGTGGCAAGCCCACCAGTCATTTCTCACATCCCTTCTAAATGTCCACGTTCACTTTCTTCTCCTTCTCAGGATCAAACAAGTCACACATTAGCTTATAAGAAACCCAAACAGGTTCATTATCAAGTTAAGATCAAAACTGCAAAGAGCTCTAAAGCTCCCAACAACTCCAACAATCTTAGGGTTCAAAATCAAGCATGATTCAAGAACACACATCAACATAACCATCAAGTATGGCGTAAAGTGCATAAACCTCTAGATAGGGAACTCAAGCTCCCACATACGAAATCCATGTTTCAAGATAAATCACAGTCATTTGTTGAGTACGAGCTCACCTCGATCATTGAGATCGGAGATAAATATTACTCTTGATAAACAAACATGCCTAGTCTCCCTTATCAAGGAAGTCACAAACATCGTTGTTGGATCTTACCACATGCAGAGTGACTTTGTTGGTCCCAACCTTTCCAAAAACTATCAAAAATCTAAAAATAAAAAACAATTCAAAAATACAAAAACATTGAGAAAACACAAGAAAAATCAAAGGTACAAAGATCAAACATTGCAATCAGGTATTGCGTACACATGGATGTTTCTTTCTTCCCTTTCTTATCATTCTTTTACAAGTCTTCCTACCATTTTCATCCCTTTGGTGATATTTTGGTTAGCCATTTTCACACACATTTTGTGACATTTATCTCTATGGTATCCGTTTGACCCTGGTCTTTTATCACCTTGGTAAATTAAAGAATGACTGACCTCTTAGAGATCCTATCACATTCAACATCTAATAAACTTGTTGCGAAGAAATTTTGGACATATTTGTTGACACTAGCCAATGTCATCATCACAATCACTTCCACCTCCTTCCATCAAGCCATCAGTGGTTCTTAACCCCTTGTCAAACAAGAGAGCTGAAATAAGTTTTCAGAAAGCAAAAGAATCAAAATCAATCAAAAATCAAAAGCTAAAATGCTAAAAGAAAAAGAAAATTGATATATAACTCTCTCTTGGGGTATTTCCAATAATCTCTATCGGGGCTATGGATGCCTGACTGGCAGTAGAGAAATGTTGTGATTAGAATCAAATGCATCTCCGTCGGGGCTATGGACGCCTGGCTGGTAGCGGAGCAATGTACGGCTATCCTTCCACCATCCAAATCACCTATCACCTTTCAAAATCAATCATTCCTACACATTGGCTAGGGTGTCTTCACTTGTTTTCTATTAAATCTTCCCTTCAAGAGGTAATTAAATTCCATGTGCACACACTGGATCTCTATGAGTAAACAGGATTAGTATGTTACCAAGTGTCTTTTTTGGACCTTGTTCAGACTCTTACTCTAGTCCTATATCTTGTCTCACGATTTGTGCCTTTGGCTAATCACTTCTTCATCGCGAGGATTCTAAGCTACATTCATATCATTCACATTCTTCTACTTTGTTTAGAACATCCATGTGTATAAGATTACTTTTTTGCCATGTTTTCGGACACCTTTGTCCCCTTTCACAAAAACAATCTTCTCCTTCCTTTCTATCATGTGCTTTTAGGCCAACTTACGCTGGGGGCATCCTTGCTTCTTCCCAGCACTTCATTGGTTTACGTTCATCATCATGTTGAACCTATCCATAATGGCCTTGGGTCCCACTTCTACCTGTGAAGAGTTTGCCTTTGAATACTCCCACCTAATCATTGGGGCATTTTCACATCTTCACCTTTCTCGTAGGCATGTGGCCTTATGCCCTTGTACATCCCATCATCACTAGGGGCATCCACGCTTCCTCGTCTTCCTATACATAGTTTCAGAAAACTTTCAAAATCACAAAAACATTCAAATATGTTAGAAAAATCAAAAAACATTCAAATATGTTTAAGTTAGCAAAAATCATCAAAAAAAAAATAAAAAACAATATAAATCATCCTACAAAACATCACTCTTTAGTTCTCACCTGTTCATGTGTGTGACTCGCGGATCATCTTGATCTACCTCCATCAACAAAAGCTAGGCTACTTACTTCATCTGTACTTTGGGGCACAACGAGTTACCTAGTACTGTTTCGTAGTGCACATTACTTTTTCATAGGACCCAAGTGTCCTCCATTATTCCCCTTGCATGTATCCTTGCTTGGGGCACCATCATTAACCCTTTCGTTAATTCACATAGGTCGGAACTGAATCTTGATAACAAAAACATTGCATCTTGTTTCTCTATTAGGTTATGGCTTGTTTACTTTTTTCTATTGTTATTATGTATGTTTGGAGTTAGGCATCTTTTACTTTCTCGTATTGCATTCATTTTGTATGTTGCATGGAGTTAGTGTTTTTAGCAATGGACATTTGTTCATATATGGCTTTTCATGTCATACTACACTTTTGTTCATTCTTTTTAATAAGGACCAATGATGAAGATCTCTAGCAATATGATGAAAAATAAAGTTGTTTAAAAGGCACTGGATGGATGTTAGCTCATTCCCTCTTCCTCATACTCCTTTTTTTCTTCTATATCCCCTTTCTTCTTCACACTATTCTTTCTTTGTTCTCTTTCTTGTCATCTTTTCGATCGTCAATCGAGTTCTTCTATCACCCCATCGACAATCGAGGGGGCATCCTCCATTCTACTCATTTTTCTTCTATCCCTTCAAAATTTTCTACTTGTTTATGCTTGTCTACTTTCTTTGAAGTGACGTCGCTTACGTCACCCCAAAGAGGGGAAAATGTAGACACCTAAAATATTCTTACACTTAGCATTTAATCCAATCCAGTCAATTGACGACACTTCGTTACTCAACCCTTCTTCGCTCCATTCTCGGATGCCCATTCATGACACTCTTTCGGTCACATTCCTCCTATAATCAAATTATTTGGCTAATATCTCTCTTATTAGCTAAACATTACTCCTTTCGACCATTCAAAACCTCCCTAATTCTCTCTAGACCATTTCTATTGGCTTCATAGGCTATCTATCAGTCACAATTGGTTATGCATACCCCTCCCAACTCTCGATGAGTCTCTAATCACTTTCTAATCAAGTTTAACTAGCCTAAACCCTAGTTAACATGATAGCCTAAACCAAGCTTAACTAAGCCTAAAGCATGTTTATCATAATATAATCCTAAAACTTTAGTATCACATTCCAAACTCTTCCAATTTAGAAAACTATAAATACAAGGCTAAGCCTACCCATTCAACTTACCATATCTTATACAATGCTAAGAACAAGCCTAAGAAATTTTGGGATTCTCATTTGTATTAGCTTTAAGCTATAAGACATTTGATCTTAAACTTACTTCGCTTCATTGATCTTGAGCTAATAACCTCCATTTGCATCCATAATCCAAGTTTTGAGTAAATAGAGAGAACCATTGGCCTTGGAGCCATTAATGGTGAGACTCTATTCTTGAAAGCTTGAGAACCATAAAACAACTAATCACCCCTTTGATTGCTAAGTTGATCTTCTTAGGTTCAATGTTTAATTAAGTAATCTAAAGAGTAGAGAGTGGCTTTATCATGTTATTTTACATGTTAATATCAAAGTCATGACAATGTATAGATGTTAGTCTTGTTTATCTCTTATCATGATGGTGCAGTGTAGATTAGCTTCATGCTTTGAGGTTATAGGTTTTAACTTCATTTCCATATCATATCTAATTTATCCATGAACACAATGTACTTCCATGTGTCCCAATACTATTAGTGAACTACACCGTGATAGTCTTCGAAGTATTACTACTCCCAGAAGAGAGTCCAAAATATTAGGAAATAAGGGATAAAATATGTGGAATAATCTCTCATAGAATCACAGCAGTAAAAACTAAAATGCAAAAAATATTACAGATCTCAAATAAAAAGTACAGAATAAAATAACACAACACAAAGAGACAGTATTTAACATGGTTCACCTAATTTGGTCTATGTCCACCAAGAATCACTTGCTCAAATTTTATTACAAGCCACTGCTCCTCAATACTACATAGATCTCATTGGAGTTATGCTCAACAAACTCACAGAATTCACACCCGATTTCAAAACACATCTACAATGTTACCTTAACACTACCATATGCAAAAAAAACCATCATGGTGGTATCTCGACTGCTTAAGCCCTACTACAAAATCCTGTGAAATGGTATCAAAACCATGGGCCACCGTCTCATAAACCTATAGGTAAAGAAGGCCATCTGGATGTTGATACTTGGCCTTCACCCTCTAACACTCTAAAAAAAACATAAACTGAGAGCTACATCTCTCCGAAGACCTATCTAATGGTATAACTGTCTCAAGGTGGCAGTGCATCTTCTTCACCCCTATATTTCTGAATAAGGTGCACAATGAGCCTCTTCACAACATATTCTTTCTCAAACCTCCATCCCTGCACCTGAAACTAATGTAAAACCATAAAAATTCCATTGAAGGGGTCTCTGAGACTCAATCTCCGATCTAGCTGCAATTTAGAAAATATCATGAGGAAGCTTTTACAAAATCTCACTCTATAAATTTGTACCCACTGAAGTAGCCATAATCAAATGTCTCTGCCTACTCAGAGCATCGGCAACAAATTCTCCTTCCACTTCACGTTATTTATCTCCATGTCTTACTCATCATAGCAACTCCATCCAATGACCGAGGATGAGTTCCTTGAGATTGGGTTGCATGAAGAGGTAACGTCAGATGCCCAAATGGTTTCTTCCTACAGAATCAAATCTCTTGCCAAGAAGGAAATCTCTCTCCATCAAACCAAATCATGCAACAACTTGTTGCAAGCTCAAGGTCATGAGTCAAGATAATTGATCTCATTATCTTTGATTTTTTGATACTCAAAGGCAACCACACGGCCATCCTGCATCAATACCCCTCCTTCCCCCAAATGAAGCATGGGTACAAACAAAGTTCTCTATTGTTCTTCTCTCAAGATTTCAAGTGTTGCCATAAGGAATTTTTATTGTACTGGAAGGCCTTGCAGGTCACATTTCCCTTGGGATATCAAAAAAACTTCTTCCCTTTCCACTGAAGGGAAGTGATGGGGTGCGCAATCTGAGAAAAGTCCAAGAATAAATCTTCTATAGTAACCCACTAACCCCATGAAACTGTGCACCTCGGTCACACTAGTTGGCAGTGGGACAAATCAGATTAGCTCGAATCTTGGAAGGATAGACAGAAATACCTTCCTACGTCAGAAATGATGTGACCCAAGTATTCACCTCTGACTGAAACAATATACACTTCTCAGGTTTCCGTAAAGTTGCTACTCACGAAGACACTCCAGAACCTAGCAAAGGTGTTCCTCATGATTCTGCTCCACTCGTACGTGAGTAAATCAAAATCAGATCACCAAGAAATATGAACACGAAGTGAATAAGAATTTTCTAGGTCAATACCCCATTCATCAAACTCGTGAATACTTCATTGGGCATTCGTTAGACCAAAAGGCAACTACTATGAACTCGTAGTGGCCATATCTCCAGTACGGAAGGTTGTCTTATGAATATCTACCTCCTAGTGATCCTCAACTGATGGTATTTAGACTTAAGATATATCTTAGAAAATATTGTGGACCCTTTCATTTGATCAAACAAATCATCAATACGTACAAGGGGGTATCGATTCTTAATCATTACTTTGTTCAGTCTGATGATAATCAATAAAAAATTGCAAGGATCTATCCTTCTTCACAAAAAGTCACCAGTCAAGGGGATACACTATGACAGATTAGGACTTTTCCATAAACGCCCTCAAGTTGCAACTTAAGCTCAATTATCTTAGGGGTAGTCATACTATAGAGGTTCTCATGAGATAAGCATCTGCTCCTGGAACCAAATCAATGTGAAAATATATCTCACGTGGGGGTGGTAACTCTGGCAGTTCCCCTGGAAATATATCTAAAAATTCCATCAAGATATGATGATCATCAAGTGATGGCCCACTAGACTCACCGCTCAGATCTATTCGCTAACCATGACAGCATACAACTGGAAACCTCATCATGCACATACAGTTAAGCTGCATAGCGGATATGGTGCGAATAGAGGTGGGTCTCCTAACTCCAACTATCACTGACTCCACTCCAAAATCATTCGCACATGATATTACCTTACTGTAACAATCCAATCTATCCCTATGTGCAGATAACGAATCCATGTCCAAAATAATCCCATAGGAACCCAATGGAAGGATATGAAGATCCAAGGTCATGGAAAAGGGTCTTAGGTCAACTATGCACTCCTTGACTCAGGATTCCATTGTGAGCTTGGATCCTATGAAGCCATCTCCACTTCCCAACTATGGCTCTACCTAACTACCACCAGCTTGCATCGCTCTACTACAAATGGGGAAATAAAAGAATATGATTGAACTTGGAATCAAATAAAATAGGACATAGAAATGTCATCAATGCTACTTGTCATCTCAATCAACCATGCTAATGGTTCTCTGCCTGGTGGTTCTCGACCATTGCATATATCTTGTGGATCCTAGCCATATCTCTTATAATAGGATCTGAAATAGGTACCTTACCGTTGTTATTAGGGTTGTGAGGGAACTCTCTCCAATGATGTTGAAGTACGTCGCACCCATAGCAACTACTAGGTCCCCTCCAATGAGAAGTGGCTCCTGCAAGTACTCTAGTGGTCTGTGTCATGGATCGTGATGATCCTACTATGGACTTCTGTGGTCGCTTCTGACAGGATTTTGTTGACTAAGTTCTAGGTGGTGCCTGAGTCCTAACTGGTCACCTAGGATGAGGCCCCATACTGCGTCCCCTCTGAGCATCAAATCTCTGTGGAGAGCCTAAATGGAAGGCAAGTCTATTCCTAAGTTGCTACTGAGGTGGCTGATGTTGGGAGGTCTGAATGAAGACTATGCATAACCATGTCTTCCACGAGGAGGAGGAGCTTACCCCCTTGACTTGTCATCATGCATCTGCTGGATAGGCTCCACACTCTATCTCTAACCTGTTGCGTCTTCCCCCTAGTCTCTTCCACAATATAGTCCTTCTCAACGAAATCTACTAATGTCTGTGAGCAATGAATGTGTAGCTCCCCTCCAATATCTAGGTTCAAGCTCCTAATGAACTTGTGGATCCTCACCTGCTCGTTCTGCATGTATTGACATACTAAAGTAGATCCAGGAAGTGAATCTCATACTATACCACTATCAAGGATTCCTGATGTAGGTCATGGAACTCCTCTATCCTCTACTGATTGAACCTCCTGGAAAAGTATCTGAAACCACTCCTGAAGAGCTCCCAAGTGACTATCTCAAAATCCACCTGGAGCTTCAAGCTCCTTGGTCCTCCACCAAACCCCAGCTCCATCTCTCAGAAGGTGGATGGAAACATGAGCCTTCGTGTTGCTAGTACACAGACATAGCTTGAAGCATCTGCTCAAGCTAACCAACCATGCCTCTTCCTAGAATCCTCCATTGTCCCCAGCGAAATGAGATGGATGGATTTTTAGAATCTCTTTGATGCGATCTGCCATTGTAGACTATCTAGCCCCTAGGTTCCACATCTACGTGATCATCACATTGTCTAGAGCTCCTAGATTTGTCCTTGTGTCTTGTAGCCCTATTTCCATGACCTCTCTATGGTGAATCTGATCTGCAAAATTACTCCACGTGGGATTTCTCTGCCCTATGCTCATCACTATTTTGGGAAGGTGCTCGAGCCTCTACTGATGACTCTTTGTCATGTCTGTTGTGTCTCCCACCTAAAGATCCTTTGTGTATAGCGGCAGTAACATCCTGTAACGTCTAAAGTATCTGAGAAAATATGGCAAGCTACTACCTAATCTGGGGGTGGTAAGTTTAAATCCATGTGCAAGAACCCCTCTCTGTTCTGTGCCTCCTGCACAGACCAAGGTGAGTGTTAGTCTATTTTTCTATATATTGTTTCAATTTTATAGGTTGTCTAAATTTTAAAAC
Source organism: Taxus chinensis (assembly GCA_019776745.2). Taxonomy (NCBI): domain Eukaryota; kingdom Viridiplantae; phylum Streptophyta; class Pinopsida; order Cupressales; family Taxaceae; genus Taxus; species Taxus chinensis. The sequence continues at coordinate 779,844,679 of CM034152.1, forward strand.
ATCATGTAATGTTGTGTGATCTAGGTTTATAGTTGCACTAAATTTTCTTGTTATGTATTATGTTTCCAAGTGTTCTCGGGGTCCCAGCGTTGAACCCATCACTATGATACCAAGTGTAATGCCCACAATTTTGATTTTCTAAAACCACATTTATCCTTAAAACAATTATCCAAAAATTTGCGACAATTTTTTTTTAAGTTACAAGGGTGTCAAACCCTAATATACGTTTAATTAACTCCTACCAAAAATGTTACATTTCATATGATAGATCTTGTCTAGATTATTAATTAAATATTCTTAATCCATTTCGAATGTCAATTTAATTATAATCACTAGATAAGTGTCCATTAATTTCTCTTATTAGGTTGAATAGTTTAACTCTTGGGAAATAACATTCAATCCAAATTGAATAAACCCTTATCCTAGTTACCTTAGTTCTCTTAAATTATTTTCTTTAATATCCATTGAATCATACACTAAAAACTAATAGAAAGGTTACATTATTAACATAATACACTAGAGCCCTAAGTGGCCCCATTCACCCATTTATACATACATTTGATTTATTTAAAATTTATAACCATAATCTGAATATTCTCACCTAACAATTGTAGGGTTGATTCTTAACCCTTGGATCAATTCAATAGGGACCACGAGATTGGATCTACCTAAAAGAAACTCTAATCATCCTTAAGGGATTCTTCTTAAACATTCCTTACCCTAAGCCCGTTCATTTGTTTCTCTTTGGTTTTTAGGTTGAAGAAGTGGATGCCATGGATCCATGGGGAAATCATGAAAGGGTCTTCTTGGATCCAATGTGCAAGAAAAGGGGATTACATCCATTTGGCTCCTCCTTTAGAATAGTTGAATCTTAGATTTAATCATGCATTCTTAGTTATTTATTGCAATACAAGCATCTATCCTAGATTTGGTTTGAGATCTATTGTTGTTCAGTTCTATATTTTTTTGTTTTCATTGATGGGGAAGAAACCCATTTTGTAGATCAAGATTTTAATGGGATTAGGTGCCTCCCATTTTGTATATCACTTATGCCTCTCAATGGGATTAGGTGCCCACCTTAAAATCCTCCAATACATATATCAAAACCCCTACACAACTCTTATGCCTCCCTCAAGATCCTCTTATACATCTCACATTCTCTTATACCTCCCTACAATCTCTTATGTCTCCCTCAAAAGAACCAAGTAAGAAATGAAAGCATTTTCTTATCCAAGGTGGGGCACCCAACCCAACTCCCTCCCAAAACATGAAATAAACTCTTATGCCTTCCTACATATAATATCCCCATATCCTTCTCGTACACCATACTTATGCATTCTACCCAAGAACCCAACAAGCATACAAAACATTCACATACATGCAATCCACACATATAAAAACAAGTAAAAAGAGTGTAGATCCTACCTTTCCATAGTAAGAACTTGATAAAAGAATCACACTCCAATATCCTTCAAGCTCAATCCAACTCCAAAAATCTCCAAAAATTCAACAAGCACTCCAAAACTCTCCAACTCCAAAAATACAAGAGCACAAATGAAATGAAGTAACCCCCAAACAAATAATTAAACTTGCATATATAGAAAAAGGGAAGAGAAGAGTGAGGTGGCTCCATGTAGGATGCCACATCACTTATCTTCAACTCCAAATCACAATTCAAACCTCAACCCCAATGCACAATAAATTTGTGGTTAAGATGAATGACAAGCCTCTTACACACACAATCCAAACCCACACCCCCTACGGAAATAATTTAAAACCCATGTAAGAAAAGTGCAATTAATGTCACTTTTTGTCTTACAAAACACATAATGGAGTCTATTTTTGACCCCCCCAATCCATAGGTAGGGTTGGTATAAGCAATTAATAAGTGTGGGAAAAGCTTAGCTTGTCCCACAAGTCTCCAAAAATGGTCCTTAATCCCAAATCTGAAATTCCAAGGTAAGGTAGAGTGTACAACACTCAAATTCACTTACACTCAATCAAAATCACATATTCCAAAAGGCCAACTCTAATAAATGACTCAATTTTTCACATCCCCAAATAACTTAATAAACATGGTTAATTCACTTAATTAAGTCACATTAATCAACAATGATTAAATAAATTACATCGTAAATAAACCACATACTCTACGATAAATAAAATAAAATAGAATAATTACACACAAAGCCCATGGTCACAATTGGAGCTCATCCCCCCATGGGGACCCTGTAACCAAAATTAAAACAAAACAACAAACATTACACAAGTTGCCATGGTGACCTTCGTTGTATCCATCAAGTATTCTGTTGTGGTTGGTCTTCAATCCCCCTTTTGATTGTTGTGATATAATTACCTGTTAAATCACACAATACCTCCTTCAGCCTCATGGCCACATAAAAAACATCCAAGATAAAATATACGCACATAAATCAATAACCATCCTCATATAGCTAAATCATCATCTCAACTAAACAATTCTATCATTTGTCTAAAATTTCAACAACATCTCAATTCTATCTTTTATCAATATCAACAAGATTACAAGATTAGTTCAAAAGCTATATCATAGTCAACATGATGAGAATTCAAAATGTTGGTAATATATGCCAACAACACATCATCATCATCAATATAAAATGTCTCTCTATGTATCTAAGAATCCACACAATCATATTATGAATCACAATCCATCAATAATCAAAATATCTCTATCATCTAACATCATGCTAAACCAAAATGATATAATAACATCTATGTCTATAGTCAAAAGTGATCAAAAATCAAAATATAATAAGTGTTGAATAGGAATGGGCACTACAATCAGCCTTTTTTCAGCCTTTATTATGATATTTGTCAAAGTGTAATGAATTGGCATTTCCCAATTGTGAAAATTTCAGTTTATTTTAAAATTTCACATCTTCTATTGGCTTAGCACTCCAACCTTTCATACAGTTAATTGTATATATTGTACCCCAATTCTCTAGTGATTGTGGATTGGAATTTTTCTTGCCTATTTTTTATGACCCATATTTTTTATTCAACTTTTGCATGTCAGTGAGGAATATCATCAATAGAAATGAAACTCTCAATAGATACAGCCTTTTGTAAATGCCTTTGAATGATTTGAACGGTACAAAACTATAATTATGCAAGGTTTCGTAAGCCTATTATTTCTATAATTTTTTATGGGTTCTCATTATTCGTATTAGTACTCAGTCTTCAATGTCATTGCAAAATGTTGAAGCATCTTCCTAGTGATAGATATGTATGTAAAATGGGAAAGCATGTAAAGGTATTTGAAATGTTTGACAAAATACTTGAAATAAATATGGTCATATGGCCTTCAAAGATTATAGGATATAGAGTGCATAGCTTTGTTGAAGCATTCATAATGTTTTTCCAAATGTAACGAATATTTGTCTAACACAATAAATTTACATTTGGTAGCATACTCTCATCATGTGTCATAAATGAAGCTTTAAAATTTTGTAGCAATATTTTTGTAGTGTTTTCTACATTATTTCCCATCAAAGATTATTGGTATTTATTTCATCGTGATTTCTTCAGCTACTCACAAGGTGGTTCATTTTCTATGTTATGTAAAATATCTTTTTTGTATATATGCAATTCTCGGCTAATTTCATTGCTTTGTTTTGGGTTTTTTATTTGAAAGAAAGACCATAGCCTCAACAAAATAGCTTCCGATAGAGTTCGTAAAGATTTGATAGAATGGAAAGTCAACAGAGACGTCAAATTCAAGCACAAGCCCATTGTTAATTTGCAAATATATCTATCCATTTGATCTTCAATGTTGGATTGAATAGACATGAAAAAGTAACTTGTTTGGTGTTTTTAGTTATATTGATACCGAAGCACAAAGTTTGTAACACGTGTTACTAAATGGTAGGTGGGAAATTAAACTAACAAGATCCCTGGGCATAATGTATGCCAATGAAACTTACTAGCTCTAAGTTGTTTTTCTAGAGAAGTATCCAGTAGAAGCTCCTTAGGGTGCATCCTCATTATTTTTTTAGAATATTCATTTAATTGTTTCTTTATGATACCCAGCGAATATGAATCCTAAAAAATTACATGTTGATTTTTTGTAATATTTGGGTTCTCATTATTTCCTTTGAATACCTATCTTGGCTAAATCATAAAAGTACATGTCAATTTTTACAATAAATATTCAATACTCCATTAGTTCAATTATCAAGATAGATAATAGTTCTGTCAATATTTTCAATAAATAGTCAATACTCCATTGGTTCAATTATCATCACAGATATGGGTCATCATCACTTTTCTACATTATCCATTTAATCATTTCATTAGAATACCCATCTAATTTGAATCATGAAAATTACAAGTCAAGTGTTTTAAGTATATATTTAATATTCTATTAGTTACGGAAATTCTAGGCGGATCATACCCAAATTAGTGAGTTATTTCATTTTTGTAGTTCATTGCATGCTAAATTTATGGGACCATAAATCACACAGTATAGCACATCTTTTTTTATTATAGCACAATATTTATCTACTATAAATCACTGGGGAAGTTCATATTCTGAAGGATTTAGTTGTTAAATGAATAATGGTTGGATTTGATTTTTATTTCCCAATTCAGATCTCAAATGGATTGCTAAGCTTACAACACTTGTATTACAACTTAATAATTTTACATATCTAAATTCAATCCCTCAATAAGGCCTCGAGAATGGCCAAATCCTGTAGATGCTTTGAGTGACTTGGATCTCTTAAATCTTTAATTTTCCTTTAGCCAGAAGCCTTCTAAAGGTAAAGCATTCATATCATCACCACCACCAGCATTCAAAATCTTTAACACTCCATTGCCATCAAAAAATTCTTTAATCCCTCAACATGTCCTAAAGAATGCTCAAATCTTGGAAGTGTTCTTTTACATTATTGAAATGTTTTTATAAATCTTAGTACTCTAAAAATGCATTGTATAAAATATAGAGATAGTTGACTGGTTGATAAAAGAGTATGTGTAAAGATTACAAGCACTTAATTACAATTTTTATTATTTATGACAACTCTTTAACTTCTACTTTCATTTTTATTAACATCTTCTTTGAATTTTCTGAAGGATAAGCTGCAACACCTAACTAGGTAGCAATCTGATATTTTTGATTCTCTTTCTCGTGTGGTAAATAAGAGAGTGTTGTCTCTAAAGGAACTTCAAGTGGGTTTCAATATTGATTGAAGTAATTATTGATTTTTTTTTTCTTTTTTTTTGTTTATTGCATGTTATGGAATAAAAAATTATTGTAGAGTACTTTCATTTTATTTGATTTTTATTGTTTCATTTATATTTATAGTTGGCTCAAATGCTTTTTCTGAAGTGACAGTCTATGCATTTATCCTCCTTTTTCATTCGAAAGGTACTAAAAATGGTGCACATATCAACACTTGGATCAAGAAGAAAGGAGGATTCAAGACTAATATCACTCAACCAAAACAATATGTCGTAAATACTAGCATCTAATTTGATAACACCTCCACTACTACTACTTTACTCATCTTTAGTGCCAAAAACATTGGCCATAAAAGACTATTGTCATCCAATTTTGCCCCTCAGGAAAAATTGATCAAACATCACCTTGCACAGGGAAAATGGAGCGGTTGGTTCAATCATACGAGCTCACATTCAATTTTGAAATCAGGTTGCAAGTAGGATCTTCAATGAAATGCAGGGTCAAAAATCAACGGCCAAGCAAACGTCAAAGAAGATTAGATCTCAAATGGGAGACGAATGGAGAAAGGCTCGAGATTTCAGACTTTACATTTTTTGGCACTATGGAGAAAAGCAGGGCAAAAAATGGGTCAGCAATGTCTGAAACCCGAAACTCCGAAAGTTCAAAATTTCATAATTTCGAGTTTAGGAGTTTCGGAACTCTCGAAACGAAAAAAAATGGAAAAAATGGCCACCAAAGTCTGAAATCCAAAAGTCCGAAAGTCTGAAATTGGATTTCGGGAATTTTGGGAAGAGTGCAAAAAATGAAGCGGCAAATTCCAATATCCCGAAGTCTGAAAGTCTAAAATTTCAAACTTTTGGGGTCTCGGGGGTTTCAGTGTTTTTGCGAATCATGCACGGAAAAAGTGAGTAAAAATCCCAAAATCTGAAAGTCTGAAAAATCCAAAATTTCAAACTTTCAGGTTTACGAGTTTCGAAGGTTCGGGATTCGAGGTTTCGGAAGTCTCGGCGAGCAAAATTGGAAAAGTGCCAAAAATGTCTAAAATCCCGAAAGTCCGAATCCTGAAAGGGTTCAGATTTTGAAATTCAATGCAGGTTTCGAGGTCAACATAGCGGCGGTTTCGGGCTTCGGCTTTTCGCGATTTTGGACTTTGGAGTTTCAGGGTTTTGGACTTCAGAGTTTCGGAACTCTCAAGCCCCAAAACGCAAAAATCTCAAGTCAATGTCTGAAAGTCCGAATTTTCAGACTTTCGGGATTTCAAATTTTGGACTTTTGGAACTCTCAGGTTTTTTGAGTGATGAATAGTGTTTCAATCTCCGAAATAGAAATGTCTGATATTCCAAATTTTAGGATTTCGGAGGTTGCATGCATTTCAGACTTTCGGAGTTTTGGAACTCTCAGTTTGCCATTTTACAGAATGACACCTCGACCTTCAGATGGCCATAACTTTTGATTGGGAGCTCAGATTTGCACAAGAAAGAACTTTTTGGAAATCTCTCTACACATCTACGACTGGATATATTTAAATTAGTGAGACTAAGTTAGTCAAAATGAAAAATATAGTTCGCCATTTTTTTAGGGTGTTCCAAGTTTCTCACCTTCTACCATAATGAAGTATGGGATTCCTTTCTTGCCCAACAAGGAATAGTATATGGAGGCATGGGTTTTTCAGTAGAACTCATCATTGTTGTAGGATAATTCAAGGCATTTTTGGGGTGGTTGAAGCAAGAATTCAAAATTTTTCTAACTCCTCTAATTCTTCCTACATATTGTAAGGAGGGACATTTTTATAAAGGTTGGAAATTTTGGTTTTGCACCCTCCCTTCTTCTCTTTCTGAACGTGGATTTGTGGAGTTCAAACCTCCCCTTAAAAATTTAATGCAAATTTTGCCTCTTGGCCATTGTAGTGTACTATATCAAATTTTTGGAACAATAATACATGTCTATGGATGATTTTCTACCCTCTCTTGTGTTCATTGTTTTCATCTGATCTCTCATTACAGTATTGATTATCTGTGCATGACAGTTGTATTACATTTTAATGGTTTGTGTTTAATGAAGAAACAAGTGTTCAGCATTCCTTTGGTACATCACCTTTGTTAGTTTAGACTTATTTTCTTGCATTTTCTTAACCATGTCTCCTTGGCAAGTTAGAGTAGATACTCTGCAAATTTTATGTGTGCAACAGAACAGAGGAATAGGAACAAGGCTTCATCTGGAGAGCTATCCCAATTTCAAAGTCCCACACTTTGGGAAAAGCTCCATGTTATGCAATCGCACTGAGAGTCTCAACCCATCAAGTTGCAGACATTTAGGGGTGTTGTGATTACGCATCAACAATTACCACTCATGATATTAAATCTGCAAATGTACCAAAGTCTTCATGAATTCATGTTTAGTTCAAGTAAAATAGTCTGCAAAATGCTACCATTCATGATATACGATTTGCAAATTTATATGTATGAATTTGTAACAAATTTGAAATGTAGAGATAGAACTTTTAAATGTAACGCTTCATCTATATTCCTACACTTACAAAATCAATCACACCCCTTATCAACATCAACTACAAAAGTAATAACTATCCTTTTAAATCAAATAACATATACCGTTCAGCATTCACATTACATTATACACATACAATTGCTAATTTTAATTGATTTTTCAATATTTAATCATTTTTTTTTTTTTTTCCATACTTATTTTATATAAAATAAACATATATATTAAAAAGTAATTTTAAATTTTCATTTTCCAATTGAAAATCAACATATTATTTTATCAATCCACTTATAAAGGATCAAGCTTAACCTAGTGCTTCAAATTAAAATATAAGGAGCCTCCCACATATGATCAATGATGCCTATCAACCATCTTTTGACCTTGCATATTTGTCGGGGGAACACTTTTTACGGATATAATATTGTTTTTGTTTGGAAATATTGACTACCACAGTTCGCAGAAAATACCGGCGCTCGATTTTCATTATGGCAATGGGTCAGACTGAGCCGCCTCTTCCATCAAGAAACTGGGAAGAAAGAGATCATGTTAATAAGACTGGAATGATGTTGACGAGTCTTAGCTCGCGAATGACTCGGTTTTTCCGTGGAAAATCTTCAAATTTCGGTTCCCACGGTAGATTTCTACACAGAAGAAGCCACTCGAATGCCAAAGAAAACAATGGCATTTTTTCCAGTTGTGCGCCTCTTATTAATGTTATTGTTCTTGTGTGGCGCCTCAAACCCATGCAGCCATGCAATATTTTTGAATGACACCGTTAATATCGGTGTAATCCTCAATACGAATTCGTGGTTGGGGAAAGTGGTAAAGACGGCTCTAAAGTTAGCAGCAGATGATGTGAACAACGATGCAAATTTAGTGATGAATGCCACTCGCCTGCTCTTTCACTTCCGTCACGCGCAAACTCTGCTCCACGCCGCAACCGCCGGTATTTCACTTATTTCTTCCTCCTCCCCACGAAACTATAGCCATTTTAGTTTTTTATCAGACACATACCTAGTTTTCTTTCAAAGTTTCCTCGTGAACTATTGGAGTTGTGTTTGAGTGTGGAGCACAATTCGTTTTGATATTTATACGAAGAGAAAAATTCTAATTTAAATCTGAACTTTTCCTTTTTAATGCAGCTTATGATCTGTTGGACAGACAAGTGGTGTCAATAGTTGAAACACAGACATCAGAGGTTGTATCAGATATTGGAGAGACAGCAAAAGTACCGATTATATCATTCTCTGCCACAACTCCCTCGCTCTCCGACCAAAGATTTCCATATCTTGTTCGCATGGCGCACAGCGACAGCTTTCAGATGAAAGCCATTGCAGCCCTGGTTAAGCATTACGGCTGGAGAAGAATTGTATTTCTTCACTCCGACGTTGATTTTGGTTGCGGGGCTGTGTCCTTGTTAAGTGATGCCCTCAGCGATTTCGGCTCTGAAGTTGTATACATAACCACGATTTCTTCAACAGCAGAGAAACAATCTATAAGGAAAGAGTTATATAAACTGATGTCAATAGAATCGAGAGTTTTTGTTGTCCACCTTCCTTCTGATCTGGGGTTGAATCTCTTTATGGAGGCGCAGGAGATGGGAATGATGAAGGCAGGTTACGTGTGGATTACAACTCCAGGGTTTACCAGTGTTTGGGACTATGTGCTCAATGCTTCTACAATGGCATCTATGCAAGGCCTGGTCGGAATCAAAACACATATCCCAAATTCTGAGCGGCTACAGAATTTCGCTGAAAGGTGGGAACGCCAATTTAAATTGGACAACCCCAACTCGAAAAATACCGAGCTCAGTGTCTATGGTTTATTGGCATATGATGCGGTGTTCATGATAGCTCGAGCCATAGGGAATATGGGAATTAACGGAAGCTTCAGTTTTTTTGACACCCACAACTCCTCCACCACCAATTGCAAATGGTGAGATCAATTCAATCAAGGTTTTCCAGCAAGGTAAGCAGCTGTTGCAGGAAATACTTTTGACAAGTTTTACGGGTTTAAGCGGACCGATTGAGCTCCATAATGGGGAAATGAATGCTTCTAATTCCAGTCTAGTGTACGAGATAGTGAATGTAGTAGGCAAAATCTATCAAGTTGTTGGGTATTTGCCTTACAAATCTGATAAGCAGTTTGAAACACTTCCATTAATGGGTAATGAGGGGGTTGGACCCGTGATTTGGCCTGGTAAGTCTACTAAGATTCCACCCAGTTGGGAAATACCAAGCAATGGTAAGAGGCTGAGGATCGTAGTACCCAGAAAAGCAGGTTGGGAAGAATTTGTGAATGTCACATTTTACCCTGATAAAAAGGATTTCATAGTCACCGGGTTCTGCATTGACGTATTTAAAGCTGTTGTGAGATTGCTGAATTACGAATTGCCGTATGATCTCTTTCTTTATCCGCCGCACGCCAATTCCACAGACTGGTCTTATGACGACCTCATCCGTCAAGTGTATCTCAAGGTCTGTTTCTAGTCGCCAAATATTTGGTATTTTTCTTAGGAGAAAGTAGATAAATCAACAACTTTTTGCTTGCGCAGAAATACGATGCAGCTGTAGGCGACATTACAATTCGAGCATGGCGCAGCGAAATTGTAGAGTTCACACAACCATTCACAGAAACGGAATCTGTTATGGTGGCTCCCGTGATCATGACGGAGGAGGGGAACAACGCATGGACATTTTTAACTCCATTTAGTCCAGCACTGTGGATTACAACTGGTGCTTTTGTTATATACACAGGACTGGTGGTGTGGTTTCTCGAGCACAGAATAAATCCCGCTTTTGGAGGAAGGCCCGCTACTCAAGGGATTACTCTGTTGTGGTATTTTATTTTCCCCTGTTCTAAAAGTTTTTTCTTTTATCTCCTATTTTGTTTCCCCTATCTTATCGTTTCAAACTTTTGTAGGTTTGCATTATCTACAGTGTTTTTCTCTCACCGTAAGCACTCTCTTTTCTCTTATTATCTATGCTTTCTGCAGCTAGTAGTATTGCTGTTTCAATCTAGTAGAAATATTATTTGTTTCCTATTTTGCAGGAGAGAAGATCCAGAGCAGTTTTGCTCGAGTTATTATTATTGTGTGGCTGAGTGTGGTGTTAGTTTTAACGTCCAGCTACACGGCGAGTCTCACTTCTAGACTGACTGTACAGAAAATAAAGACGGTATTGGGAACTGGTGAATATGCAGTCGGCTATATAAAAGGGTCTTTCGCCGGTGACTTTTTAAGTCAAGATTTGGGAATAGCAGACAAAAATCTGAAACCATTTTCATCGCGAGAGACGTATGAGGAGATTCTGTCGAAAGGTTCAAAGAATGGAGGAGTGGATGCCATTTTCGATGCGATACCATATGTTCGTGCCTTCCTCTCTGGCCGATGCGACTATTCAATGGTGGGGCGTAGGTACAAAAGTGGTGGCTTTGGATTTGTAAGTTTTCTTCCATCTGTGGCTTTGGAATCACAGTCGGTACGTATATTAATGTATTTTGGAGGGGTAATTTTACATGACGGTTTTGGTGGTGCAGGTATTTCCAAAAGGGTCTCCCCTGGTACCAGATATTTCTAAGGCCATTCTGAACTTTACGCAGAGCCTTGAGTTCCAAGAGATTGAGGCCAAGTACTTTAAGGACAACATCGGCGTCTGTTTCGATCCAGGAGAAGTTCCTAAAACGCTCGGTATGGGGAGTTTCTGGGGACTATTCCTAATCACAGGAACAGTTTCATCCTCGGTTTTGATGGTATACTTTTACCAAGCCCTTAGAAATTTTGTGAAAGATCCCGCCACTACCGGTAATATGTGGGAATGTTTCAGATCATTTGCAAGGTATTTATACCACGAGCCAGATGAAGTTTCATCCCAAGTTCAGTCGTGGGAAGATGTGGAGGCAGAAGAATTAGTGGTTGATGAAGGCGAAAACATCCCAAGTTCATCCCAAGTTGATGTGGCGGGTTCGTTACCAGAGAATGAGGAGAGGTCGCTGGTTGATGTTGATGCAGGCGAAGACATGATGAGTCCAATTACATCCTCCATGCCAACAACAATGAACGAGCCTCCGTCGAACCAAATCCACGAATAACAAAAAGCTTTCCAAAATCAAAGCTTTAATAGTTTATACACAAAGTTCGTTGCTAATCCACTTGACCAGCACTCACAAAATCTATATTAAAAAGTGTTATATATATAAAATATGATTGGTGGAGAGATGGACCCCGCCAAGAAGGTTAAATGTTCAACTTTTGGTCAAATTGTAAAAGATTTTAATTGTAATTATTTGTTCATAACAAATCTTTATATTATACCTTTTACCTAATTTTGAATTTCATATAATGAAATTAGATTTGTTTGGTGAAAAATATAAGCTACACACAAATCAGGTATAACCTCTAAGTATCACCAATCATCTTAGGAATATATGTATTAACTATCTCCACCATGAAACGCACCAAGAAGGAAGCATGCACAATTAGGTCTTCAAGAATCCGTAATTCAATCCCAGAAAACGAATAAGTTCATATAGCAAAACTCATCATCAAATCTCAAGTAGTATACCATTGGAAATTTCTCTGAGTCTACTTTCTGGAACAAATAACTTTATCCTTCAAATCATAGCACAAGGCCTCCAACCAGCTCAATCTCTGAAACAGGTCCATACTGCGAAATTGGACTCAAGAACCAGTCTTGAGAGAAACATGCTCAAATGTCTTCGACATCACTTCAAAGCACTGAAACCACTTGGAAAACTTCAAGAGAGACATGGAACACCACTTCAAGCACTTACATGCATATCTCCTTTGGAGGAAACCATGCCTTCATACACTATCCAAACTCATAAAATGTTGCTACAACATGCATAATGACTCGGCTCAACTCAAACCTCCATGACTAGGTTTTAACCCTTAAGATCAAAATCGGTAGGGCTACTTTGGAGACCTATATCTTCCATTTTCTCCACTAAATCTACTTGAAACTTTTCATTACCATATGGATAATCTCCAAAGGATTCTATAACAGTTTACTTTTCATCCATAGCTTCCATCTCAGCCTAAAACTGCAAATTTCCACAAAACTAGGGTTTTTCCCTACCTTCCTGAAATAGTTGGAACATGAGACCATGATCACAGAGGAATTCTATATAAGCTCAAATAATCACATTATAAGTTTCAGTTCATTTGAAAACAATACCATACATTTGTCTCTAGTCGCTCTGCTATTTCACTAGGGTTTCAGAGCAACTTAACTTGTTAACCATTATTTATAAATGTATGACAATCCAATCAATCCATTTTTCGCAAAACACTCTTAACTCAATGCAAAATCATCCTTGAAAACAACAAGCTCCCATGCAAAGTTTGTATGAGTGGTGATCATATGAAGTTTATCATCGAGCTGGATTTTGCACTCTTTAGAACTCGGTTTTGCCAAAAATCCATTTTCTTGATTTATATGCAACCTCCTGACATGAAATGTTTTCTGAAGCACTATAAAAACCTTCTCCAACTTTCCCAACTCTCATTTTAGTTTGTACAGCTCTAAAACTTCTCAACCAATGAGACTTACTTGTTCCCTCTTTACTAGTCTTCACTTTCTTGCTCCACAAGGACCATAAACATGCACTAAACAGTTGAGATATGACCTCATACGACTTCCACACTTCATATGTAGTTTCAAAACACTCCTACCATGCTCATACCGACTATGGCTTCTCATGAAATGACCATGGAGATCACATGCAGAAACTTAAACATGTTTGCCTCATCCTACTGACCATGCTTGACCTCATGAAAACCTCATACCAACTTAGGAGTACTCATACTATGACTATGCACAATAGACCATGCTCCAAGACAATATAGCAACATCAAAAGACACTATAAATAGACACTACCAATCAACATTTATACTTGACCTTAATTGACACCTCATAAAGACTCGTATTACACCTAAAATCCCTTTTCCATGAAAGAACTTTGACATCAACGAAAACACTATAGACACAATAGCCAACATTATGGTGTAGTTGGTTGTGCAAGATTCATGAACCTTGGATGGATCACCCACCCTAGCTCCTCGAGATGATGAGCATAATGGTTTGAAGTCTCTCCCTCCCAAGAATGACCTAACACTTACCCCTAGTGCTTAGTATACTTACGCTTGCCTGTTAACCCTTCTTCTTTTATTAATTTCTATATTTTGGTTTCCATTGTGGAATTTTTATTTTTATTGAGACGTTTCTTCTTTTAGTGTGGATATTAGGTCATGAATATTTTTAACCACATTTTATTATAACCATATTTTATTCATTATCTATATACCATTGCATTGAACTAATAAAAATGAAAATTTGCAAATATTTACAACTAAAAACACACATAAAATGTAAATAATCGTCAAACTTAAACCTCACATATAAATTCAAGATGCATATGTTTTACATATGAATTAGTATTTTTAGAGGGAAAAGAAAAAAGTAATTACAAAAGATTAGAGATTTGAGTGTACTTGAGTAAGATTGGATGTGTAACGCCCACTTAAAAACACAAACAAGACAACACAAAAATTAACAGGTAATTTTTTTTGACTTGCTTGAAGTTTAAATGACACTACAGGTGATCTCATAGGGCTACAACCAACTCACGATAATCTTGACACAATACTGACCCACATAGGTAACAAATTTGGGGACACACGACACTCAACACAACCAATTCACTTTTCTTTTCGACAAGACACAACATAGAAGTCCAACCACATAACACACTTACATTTAGGGGAATCCCACGGTGAAAAAAAATTTAAGGTTACTTATTTACTAAAAATATCTTTCAATTCTTAATTTACGTTCTAGAAAATTCATGTTATAATTCACACAATTCTTCTTATGAAGATAGATTTCTTGTTGTTATACTATTGAGTAATTATTTTAAGATCATATCTAATATGACAAATACTTGTTTAATTTGTTTATTTAATAAAGGAGGCATTCAATTCCACAAGGCTATCTAACCAAACTCACGCTATTGAAACTTGTTTCATACCTCCATTGCACAAGGAGATGAGTGTAAGCTCCAATTAAGGTGGGGTGTCGTTTAGGTTCGGAACTATAAACTCCTTGTGCAAGGATCAACGTTAAATAACACTTAAGAGAAGATTACAATGTACCTTGGAAAAAGCTAGTGGAAGAAGGTCAAATTGAATTCATCATCATGATCTCATTAGTTATTAACCAATCTTTTAATGATGCTTAAGAATTTATTTGGATTGGGTAAAAGCTTCATTTAGGCTTCTCTTGATTAAGTTCTACAAAAGAATACATATTGGGTTTCAAAACAAAGGAGTTAGATTTAATGGTTTCTTAATCAATCACCCCTACTTACTAAGACCTAGTTATTCTCCCAGAAGCTAAACATTGATCACACTTTAAGATCATTTAATGTCTCACAACAATAATGATAAAGTTTATTAGTTTAGCTTAGGGGTAGTAAGGTATATCTTTTTTTTTCACAAGTATATAGTTTCTTTTTCTTCCACTTAAAGGCTCTTGATTTTATCTAGAAGATCACAACTTCATTATTATGTTTTTTTTTTTAATAAATTTTAAAGGGATTACCAACCCATTTTATTATTTCTATAATTGCATTTTTGCCATGCCCTAGAAGGGTTTACTACAGAAAAATATAACTCAAAAGTTTACCATTACCCATGTGAAGACTAAACATGGTTACATCATTTCTATCCAACAAGGTACACAAACCAAAGATGGCAAAAGATTCTATTGAACCTCGACTTAGAAATAAAAAGGAGTAAACAATATTGGTCAAAACAAAGCTAAGCTATCTTTCAAGATGCTAAAATACAATTAAATACTCATAACAATGTTGTGATCAGATTATATCTTTCACAATAGTATTTACAAGTTTTAGTTTCAGCTAGGTAGGACATCTTTACTCCACAATACAGATTACTAAAACATTGAGCCCTCCAAAATTATCCACAAACACCATTCCAAAATCTTACAACACATTAAGCATTCATATAAAAGGAATTCATAAGCAAAACTGATGCAACCTCTACAAGTCTTTCCTTTTTCTACTCGCAAAATTCATCTGCACATTTATTAGCCCTGAGTCAGTTTGCGAGAACTGATCATGATAAGGACTACACATAACAAAAATTTATTACTATTTAATAATATCATGAAAGGAAACCTTCTATTTCAAGAAATGGATCCACGCTCTAACCACTTAATTAACTTCTTAAGAACAAAAATAAAATTCCCACCATGTTGACTAAGAAGGAAAGTCATATGCTACAGTTATAAACAATGTCTCGAAAGTAATAAAAGGTTAACAACCAATCAAGTACGACCATAGCCTTATAAGTTAGAAACAAAATGTCGAGTGTATTGGAATTTCAATCATGTAATCCTATAGATTACATGATTGAAATATAATACACAACCATCAATCTATATTTTCTAAGAGAAGTCAAATATATACCAGTAACGATCATTGTCTCAAAACAACAATAGTTTAACAATCATTGAAGAAGGGACCATTGCCCTAATAAGTTAGAAATAACAATCAAGTGTAAAAGTGAGTTCCATCATGTAATCATATGAGTTGAAAGATGATATTCAAACCAACAATCTATATTTTCTTATCTAATAAGTGACTCCACAAAGATAATCATAACAGAAAATGATGGCTAACAAAAGTCTGAAATGGGCATTGCCAAGCAACCAAGTTACATGATATATCCAAGTACGGGATAGTGGTAAGCCTCATAAATACTCGAGTCAATTATGTAATTTAGCATTATAAACATCCTTCCAAGTTTCATAGCACTATAGATTCATAATCATCCTTAATAAATCTATAGCTGCGGTTTATAAAAATGGATTACCACATTCTCATCACAGGATCTTTTTAAAGTAACACTTGTTGCCATATTCAAAACCACTCTTAAATATGCACATGTGTTACCAAAAGCCATTATTCTAACAACAATTTCCATGATAATCAACAAAGTATCTATATATAAAAATACCCCAAATGTCATTAACAATCTTAACCATTTCTATCTTGAGAAATCGAGGTATTTATATATATAATTATTGTAGTGCCCACTTCCCTTCAACACTTATTACTATTGATTTCGATATTGTTGACTATACTTATGGATATTATTGTATCATTTTGACTTAGCATGATGTTAAATGATAGAGATACTTGGACTATTGTTGGATTTCGATTCATATTATGATATGTGTAGATTATTAAAGACATTTTATATTAATGATGATATGTTGTTGACATAATTATATATTTTTGACATGCGATATTTTCGTCATATGGAGTAGACCTTAAAAATTGAACTAATCTTGTGATCCTATTGATATTGATGAAATGTAGAATTGAGATGTTGTTAGAAATTAAAAATAATAATGTTACTTGCCTAGATGATTATTTAATTCACGTGTATATGATTGTGGATTTATATTTGTGTATTTTATCTTGGACGTTTTGATGAGGACACAAGGCCTAAGCAGGTAAACATATCACAACAATCAACGGGGGATTGGAGACCAGCCACATCGGAATGCTAGATGGATTAAACAATGGTCACCATGGCAACATGTGTTATGTTATGTGTTTGAATTGGTTTTAGGGGTTTCCCATGGGGGGACATTACCTCCAATTGTGACCAAGGGTTTATGTGTAGTTCATTCTTTTCTTTTATTTAATTTTAGTATGTGATTTTATGGTGATGTATTTCCCTTTTATTAATTATTTAAATGGTGTCTAGATTAGTAAATTAATCATGTTACTAAACTAATTATGGATGGAACAAAATAATTCATTTATTAGATTAGATGGCTCTTTGGGTTATGTGTTGTAAGTTGAGTGCTTGTGATCTTGAGTGTTGTACACTCTACCTCTCCTTAGAAATTTGGATTTGGCCAAGGGTCAGTTTTGGAGGCTTGTGGGACAAATTAAACTTGTTCCACACCTCTTAAATTACTATACCAACCCTACCTATGGATTGGGGGGTCAAAATAGACCCCATTATGTATTTTGTAAGACAAAAAGTGGCATTTATTGCACTTTTACTACATGGGTTTTAAAGTTTTTCCTTAAGAGGTGTGGGTTTGGATTGTGTGTGTAAGAGGTTTGTCATTCCTCTCAACCACCAATTTATTGCACATTGGGGTTGAGGTTTCACTTGTGAGGTGGAGTTGAGGATAAGTGATGTGGCATCCTACATGGAGCCACCTCACCCTCATCTCTCCCTTTTCTATTTATGTTAATTCTTTTGTTTGTTTGGGGGTTACTTCATTCCTTTTGTGTGCACTTGTATTTTGGAGTTGGAGAATTGTGGAGTGCTTGTGGATTTATTTTGGAGATTATTGGTGTTGGAGTGGGCTTTAAGGAGCTTTGTGTGTGACTCTTTGATCAAACTCTACCATGGAAAGGTAAGAGCCACACTCTTGTTTAAATGTTTTCTTTTATTTGTATATATGTGTATGTTATTGAGTGTTTTGGTATGCTTGTTGCGTTCTTTGGTAGATTGGCTAAGTGTGGTCTAGGAAAGGGATATGGGGATTTTATATGTAGGGAGGCATAAGATTTTATTTCATTTTTTGGAGGGAGTTGGGTTGGGTGCCCCAATTTGGATAAGAAAATGCTTGCATTTCTTACTTGGTTTTTTTAATGAGGGAGACATAAGAGATGGTATGGAGGCATAAGAGAATGTGGGAGGCATAACAAGATCTTGAGGGATGCATAAGAGTTGTGTAGGGGTTTTTTGGATGTATATTGGAGGGTTCTAAGGTGGGAATATAATTCCCATTGGGAGGCATAAGTGATCTCCTCATAGATCCTTGCTCCTTTGGCTTTGCATTTTGAATCCTTGTATAGTTTGTTAGTTTTATTCTTCTGATTGTAGTTTATGTTGATTGTGTTTTGGAATGGTTGTGAAATCTCTGTATTTTGATGTGGAAGCTTGTATTGTTGTCATGAGTTGGATCCATATTTTATTGCATTATGGTTGGGACTCAAGGGCCAATGAGGAAGATAACTTCTTCTCCTCATTGGATTATTGGTTGGGTGGAGAGTGTTGTCTCTCCACTTTTTTTGTTGATCAAGTGAAGACATGGTGGAGCTCTCAATAGTGATGTGAAACTTGGAGCATTTTTTGATGTCCAAAAGAAGTCCTTGTGATAAAACCTTGTTTTTATTCCCACTTGAGGTGGAAGACTTGTAGTATTGTATTTTTTTTTAAAAATAAACATTGCATTGTAAGTTTCATTTACCAAGTTGTATTATCATTTTGAAGGAAGCTCATTAAGGAATTGTATAATTTCCTTTCTCCTCAAATTGTAGTATGTAAAGAAATGAATCAAAATAGAAATCATGTTTAAAGGTTTAGTTAAAATTTCTATTGTGAGAAAGTCAGTTCTTTGCATTAAAAGGAAATGAGCTATGCTCAAGGAAAAGAAAGTTCATTATCATTGTTGAAGTTATAGTGTTGTAAAAAGACAAGAAAGAACATAGAGTAATATACTAATAGTGCATGCTTGGAAATCTTGTAAAATTTGGTTGTGAGAATGGTTGCAAATTTGTATGTTGTAAAAAGTCAAGAAATAGTAAATTTGATTTTATTACTTGAAAGGCATGTAGTGGAAAAGTTAGGCTATTTTGTTCATCTCCTTGCATTTTTGAAAGAAAGTTAAAATTCGTATACTTAGGAGGAAAGAACTTAAATTATAGTTTTATTTTATTTGGCCAATGAAGTAGTCTAATTTATAATTCTAGTGTGTAATTCTCATTTAAAAATTATTGTAAATTTATTACAAATCGTTAAGGGAAAAGAAATGTATTCTATTTTATCTCCTATACAATATTTATCAAATTGTTAGAAGAGAAAATGAGTGCAAACTAGTTTACTTGTCAATGTTGTTAACTACATTCCATTACTAATTTTGATAGTAAGATTAATATTTTATTATATTATTAATAGTAAAATACTTCAATATTAGTGGGAAATTATTAATATAAAAATGTAGTAATATTAATATGCTATTAATATTAATGTATTAAAAGAATATAACATACATACATACATACATACATACATACATACATACATACATACATAATACATATACATATATATATATATATATATATATATATATACATATATGTATATATATATACATATATATATATACATATATATATATATATATGTTATATATATATATGTATATATATATATATATATATATATATACATATATGTATATTATATATATATATATATATATATATATATATATATATATATGTATATATATATATATATATAATATATATATTATATATATATACATACATACATACATACATACATATATATACATATAATATATATATATATATATGTATATATATACATACATACATACATACATACATATATATATACATATATATACATATATATACATATGTATGTATGTATGTATGTATGTATGTATGTATGTATGTATGTATTAAAATAAAATAGTTTTTTTATTAATGTTGAAACCTTATTTTTAATTCAATTTGCTTAGCCACGGCCTGCTCTGTTGGGGTATAAGGGAAGGGGATTGGGGGGAGGGTCAGCAACCCCACCCCCACCACATTAATAAATGAAATGGGGGGTGGGATAAGTGACCCTACCCCCAATCCAATACAAGTCTCACCAAACGCATAACCCCCGCGGCATACTAAAAACTGGAGCATTTTCCCTATGGCCTATGTTATATATTAAATCCACAACCAAATCCCTCTAATCGCGCACACACGCACGTGCACGTGCGCGTCCACACACACACACACACACACAAAGGTATTTATTTCCCAAATATATTTAATCATTGTATTAATAGTGATTTCGGAT
Organism: Taxus chinensis; assembly: GCA_019776745.2. Classification (NCBI taxonomy): domain Eukaryota; kingdom Viridiplantae; phylum Streptophyta; class Pinopsida; order Cupressales; family Taxaceae; genus Taxus; species Taxus chinensis. The sequence continues at coordinate 779,865,364 of CM034152.1, forward strand.
TTTAAATCCATTTAATTTTTTTGTTAAAATGTGTGTGTGTGTGTGTGTGTGTATGTGTGTGTGTGTGTGTGTGTGTGTGTTCACATACCCAAATGGAAACAAATATCAAATTTAACTATATCAATGAAATGGGGCAAAACCCACAAGTCATTTTTGGGCTTAACCCAAAAATGGGAGTTAAGTAAACAAGACAAATACTTAGAAAACATAAATGAGGGTATAAACAAAATAAAAAACAAATGAGACATGTATGTATCTCCAAAATCTTAAGAAGGCCTCCAATGAATTCCTCCTTCTCCTCCAACAACCTGTAAAACAAAAGAAAAATAATAAACCAAAAGAAAAGAGAAAGAAGCTTTCTTAAGAAAACTTTAGGGTTAGTTGTTTTTCCCTCATCTAAGGGTCCTAAATGAATCCATCCAAGGGATGAGATTCACCCCTACAAAAAGTAGGTGCAGAGTGGGTGAGAGGAATATGAATTTAAATTTGAATTTTTAAATCTAAAATACATGGGTTGACATTTTAAGGGGGCACTTCATTGTGTAAGAGGTGTATTTAATTCTTCTAACTCTTGTGCTAATGTAGGGACCTTATTATTTATTTTGAACCTAAACCCCTTGTGGAATAAAATAACTTTAGTATTTATTCAAATAGGCCCATTTACCCTTGAGATTAAAATGTGTAAATTTCAACTATAGTGGAATTTAAATGTTTATATCCAAATAACTTTTAGGGGGAAACTAAATCATGTCTTAGTATAATCAAGTCATTAAAATGTAATGAGAGTTTTAATATTTTGTTATAATGGAGAAAATATTATTATTAAATATAAGTGACTTAGAAAACAATAATGTGGCAACAGTATTTTGAAGCCTTTTACGGGCACATTTTTCAAAATAAATTATTCCATAATTTTTCTAGCTTGCTCTAGGTTGTTCTTGGGTTTCATGCAGGTAGTTTTTAGTGAGCGTTACACTTGGTATCAGAGCCGCGGCTTCAAAGATTGGACCCATGGGCACACTGAAAAACACAAGATGTGAACATTTAACCTAACGCAAATATTTTTTTAGACCTAGAAAACAACATTGTCTGATAATTGTATAATATAGAAAACTTAGAAAACTAAAACAAAACCTAGAGTGATGAACTAACTCTCAACTTGGTATGTGCAAGAGGCTCAAACTAGATGAGGGGTTCTTGCACGTATATTTAGACTTGCCACCTCCATATCAGGCGGTAGCAGTCATTCTACCTCAGATTTTACAGACGCTTCAGGACAGCAATGATGCTATATGCGGAGGGTCTTTAGGAGGATGACTTGCTAGACAGGATAGGGAGCCGTCAGTTGAGGCTCATGCATCTCCTCTGACACAACAAGGATCATAGGGTAGATAACTCCTGCGTGGAGTCGACTAGGGTAGAGTCACCACCGACGAGGGGACATGGAGAAAGGATTTCAGGACACATGGATAGATATCTGAGCCCTAGGTAGAGAGGGAGGAGCATGCATATAGACCTAGGGGTCTTCAGTCGTCATCTACATACCATATCAGGGAGATCCTGAAGCTACGACCATCTCACTATTCTGGAGATACAAGTGGGTTTCAAGCAAGGGCCTGGTTAGTGAGCTTGAGCAGATGCTTCAAGTTGTGCCCTTGTATTAGCAACACGAAAGCTCGTGTTGTAATCCATTTTTTGAGGGATATAGTAGGTGTCTAGTGGAGGACTGAGGAGTAGAATCACCATGTTGACTCAGAGATAGTTACCTAGGAGATCTTTGAGGAGCGGTTCAGGAGCAGGTATTTATCCAGGAGGTTTATTCAACAAAGGATAGACGAGTTCTACGACCTCCATTAGGCATCTATGATTGTACCTGAGTATGAGAGTCGATTTCTAGACCTACTCCAGTATGTCGACTATATGCAGGATGAGCATGTACGGATTCATAGGTTCATCAAGGGCCTAAATTTAGTTTTGGGTGGTGCGGTGTGCATTCACTACCTACAAACCTTAGTAGAGGTCGTGGAAATGACCTATATTGCTTAGGAGACATGGGAGAAGACACATCAGGACAGGGACAGAGTGTAGAGTTGCATTCAGTAGATGCAGGATAATAGGTCGAGGGGTCCAGCTCCTCCTACTCGTGGTGGACATGGTTCTACACATTCGTCATTTAGGCCACCACAGCAGCCACCTCAGCAAGCAGCAGCAAACTCGTCCACCATTCAGGCCTACTCAGAGATTCGACACTCAGAGGGGACAGAGTATGGGTCCTCCTCCTAGGGGTCCCATTAGGGCACACGTTGCACTAAGAGCTCATTCAACAGGAGCTCATTAGCAGATACCTCAGCATTCCATAGTCAAATCGTCACGATCCATAGAGCAGACCTCTAGAGTACCAGTTAGAGATGCATCCCATTGGATAGGATCAGGCAGCTGTTATGGTTATGGCATTGTTGGACATCATTGGAGAGAGTGCCCACAAAAACCTTAGTAATAAGGGTAAGGCTCAAATTTCAGAGCCTACGGTTGGTGACATGGGACGTAGCCATCGGATCTACGTAGTGATTGAGAACCTCCAGGCTGAGCACCAAAGTACCGTGATAGAGACTATAAGTAGCATTTTTGGTATTCCTGCCTCTATATTGTTTAATTCTGGTTCATCTGATTCATTTATTGTACCATGATCCTTAATAGAGCATTGTAGGCTAGTGACAGTTAGGTAGGTTCTTAGTTGGAACATTGAATTGTATTCTTGAGCCAAAATTTCTGTAGACTCCTTAGTTAAGGAGTGTGTAGTGGATTTGGGACTCTTCACCACTACCTTCGGATCTTCGTATCCTTCTGTTGGGTTCGTATGGAGTCATTGTTATCCCAAATTTACCCCCTGGGATTTGGTCAAGACAAGTCCTACACATAAGGAAATTATGAAGGAAACGAATCAAACCCGTGAGCTCACATTCCAGGACGATAAACAAAGTTGCAAAGGGACTTTACAATGGAGTGGCGGGGCATGCAAAAGATCAAATGACCCCATGTAAGAAGAAATTCAAGAAATGACTCTATCAAGTGAATCCGTACCTCAAATCCAATAAACAAATTACAAGCGAGCTTAGAAATGGAATATCAGGGTTGGGGAAGGAGGTCGAGCAGTGTCAAAGGAACTAAAGACTCAAAGGAAAATAAATGGATAATATTTGAATTCTTCGGGCTCTGAAATAGTTCAGGATAGACCCTGAAATTGACTAAGTATGGAGTCGACAATGGAAGCTGCCAAGTGTCCAAACAACATACCTCCAAAATTTAAAACCAAAGGGGAAGGTTCAAACAAGTGCCAAGCCTCCATGTATCCAGAGCTCCAAAAGTTGCACCGGCTATTGAAAAGTATTTGACTCAGTGGAAGGGGCCAAGTGTCGGCTCAGAGTAATTCCAAAATGGGAGCCCAAGCTGAAGACTCAAACTTGCGCCAGCCCTCCACGTAGCAAATGGTCAAGATAGGTCAAAAGGAGAATGGGCCCAAAATGGGTAAGCAATGAATGCAAGTGGAAGGCGCCAAGTGTCCAAAAAGTGCACATTCAAAAGCAGGACCCTGAGCAGGTTCTCAAATGAGCGCGAGCCTTCCACGTGTCCCCAGAGCCTGAAAAGGTAAGGGTGACCGTTGAAAATTCCAAAGGTCCACAGAGACCTCCACGTGTCATATCCGCGCTACTCCAAAGGTAAAGTCTAGTGGTAGTTTCTAAACATGTGCAAAGCCTCCACGTGTTAGGGTCAGATATAGTGCCTCCGTCCGTGGAAAAGACTCAGTTTGAATACAAAAGAAATAGGGAAACCTACGGATGTTGCCACATGTCACATGGGTGTTATTCCAAGAGTGAAGGAAGGATTAAAATCTCAAATGAGCACAGAGATTCCACGTGGACCCGGTACAGATAGACTCATTTAAATATTACGCACCCGTGACCCAAAAATTCAAATGACCATATCTTTTGACTGAGAACTCAGATTTGGGCGGGAGAAGATTTTTTGGAAACATCACGATGCCCTTTATACCTTGAAAACATAAAATAACATTTTTGTAGGCATTGGTGGGTGAAAAATGGGAAAACGTCTTCCAAGACATTAATATAGAGCCTAATTTCTCTAACTACCGAATCTGATTTGATTCGATCCGGTGTTCTTCTTCAATACGCCGGACAGACAGAGAGATCCAGAATCAACATATTTAGGGTGGATTTGAGAAGGCATTGATTGATAGCAGTTGAGTCTTTAATACAGGATTTAATGCATATCATTTGGTAGTTGAAACAAGATTCAACTTTTCCCTCTTCTCTCTCTTATTCTTTCTATATATTGTAACACTTCTCATTTGAGAAAGAGAGATTATTCTGGGCATAGGGAAACTCTGTCAAATTTGTTTCCCAACACCATTTTGAGTTGAAAACCTTCTCCTATGCCTGGCAAGCATTTTTTTTGCCTCTAAGCATAAACGTAATGGTCTGTGCACCCATATAGAGCAATAAAATGTGTTTTTGTGGTGTTTCTTTAACCATTTGCATTATTTTGTTGTCTCTTCATGCCTCTCCCTTTAAAATATGTTTTTTGTGCATGTATTTCACATTTGCAGGTGCAAGGCATTGTGTTTCATGGAGTTTTGATCATGGATTAGGATCTGGGTTTGTGTCACTTTCGTCTGACCTTCCCATCTTCCTTTCTCCCTATTTCATCCTCCCTCAACAGAGCATCTCACCCCTTTCCTTCTCTGGTGTATCACCACTTTAGTGTAGGCTTCCCTTTCATCCTCTCTTTCTCTCTGGTTCCTTGGAATGGTTAGATTAGGATAGTTTAGTTTTTTCCTACATTAGAGTAGCTCATGGCAGGTACTTTAGGAAAAAAAATCCAACTTTCTCTAGAGGATCATCTTAGGTTTGCAATTCCCACAGCTTGAAAGATGATCCAATGTTATGCAATCACACCGAATGCCCCATTTTAACCACTTCACAACTTTGGCCATTCGTGGGTGCTGTGATTTTACACTAACAGTTTTGGCACGCCTAGTGGGACAAGAGGTATTCACTTTATTTCATCAAGTTGATGTGTTCTTGGTGGGATTCATCCTTTTGAGGCATATGCAAAGCACATCTGGCGACTCCATCTGGTCAAAAACCCATTCTCTGAGTTGCAGACATTTTCCATCCATTTTGCACTCATCTTCATCCATTTTTTTCTTCCATCTCTTTCATTTTCTCCCATTCCATGAAGTTATGCAAGAATGACTTCATTCCCTTCATGGAACTCACACTTATAGCAGCAATGCAGTCCACATCCAATGCATTTCCCACCTCCTCCAAATCAACATTATAATCAGATCCATGACCATTATGCTTACCCATATGAGCAAGGTCAAAGTTAGTTTGGTTATGGAGCTTATCAAGAACAAGGGGACGCATACAATGGTGACAACTATGTGGAGAATGTTGTTTTATTGGAAAAAATTCAAAAAATGGAGGCTGACATGGTTCATTCAAGAGGCATAGCACAAATGAAGGCATTCAAGATTGGTTGTAGGGCACCTTGTCCATGGGAAGTCCCTTTTCCAAGACATTACATCCCTCAAGAGAAGCTTGACTTCATGGTTTAAGTGTTGCCTCAACTTACACAGTGGATTGAGAACATTGAGGCTTATGAGCAAGGTGCGAGACAACCTTGTCAATGGGTAAGTCCACCACCTCTTAGTTCTTCATTTTCTCTTCCTCAATCTTTATCATTTTATCATAATCAAGATTCAAGCCCCTCATTTTCTGCCCCAAATGTCAGTTTCTCTTCTCCATCCCTGATCTTCCACCTCATCTCAGTTCTTTTTTCCCTTTTCCCTTCCAAACAGTCATCCCCTCCAAATAAAATGGTAAGTTCCACCTCCCTCCCCACCACAAAAAATTGTAAATTTTGTTTAACACCAACCTATCACTCCTCTTTCTTTCCCCAGTCCATGTTGGGAAGAGACTCAAGAACCCAGTCAAGGAAAACAACAAGAAGAGGAGCCCAATAGAAAAGAAATAACAGACAATCTGATGAGTTGGGCTGCTAGATTTGGGTTTACAAAGATCCCATTGATGGTCAAGCCAATGGAAGATGTCAAGGTTGAAGAGCCAGTGGTGGCTGAGGTTGAATTTGCAGCAGAGGAGGAGGACCATATAGTTTCAAAGGAAACAAGTGTGGATCAGGCTACAGAAGAACCTTCAGTTCTTCCTCCCACTTCATCCCCTTCAAGCTCTGATGTTGAAGAAGAGTTTGATCTTTCAAAATTTGTGTTTGAGGAAGATGGAAACCATGGTGAGAAAGCTTTCAGATCAGGAGGACACCATGGAGGAGGTTGAGCACATGCAGTAGGACAACAACGAGGTAGATTATCTGTCTAACTTGGAGGATTGCTTTAATAGAGAAAATCCCATGGAGATCACATAATTTTCTCTTCCATCATCCATCTTCCAAGCATATGACCCTGCTGCCATGAAGGAGGGAATTAAAGACCAACAGCCTATGTCTCACAACTTATCTCTGGAACCAAGGTTGGAAGATATGCGTCATCCATGTTCTTCACAAGATAAGGAAGAAGAACAGCCAGCTCCAAGCCTAGTTAAAAAGGAGCATATGGAGGTGACCAAGAAAAATTTAGAGGCACTAAATCATGCAGCTGGTTGCACAAGAAAAAACAGCCCCCTCTCCCATTCAACCTCTTCAAAATTCTGATCTTTTGGAGGATCCTAAACTCATTAGCTTTATGTTTGAAGATGAAGCTTCATATGGTGAAGATAAAGAAGATTTTAAGATCATCATGAAAAATGGAGAGACCTTGTTATAGCAGGATAGTAAAGGGTTTTGATTTCCTATCAGACTCAAAATAATGTTTTGATAAGAAGGGGCCAGTTGAAATTGCAATCTTTTCTCCCCCGTCATTCATTCTTCAATCACAAGAACCTGTTGTCATGGAAGAGAACGTGTAAACACAACCTGTAGTTTGCAACATGCCTCCTGAATCAAAGTTGGAAGATTTTTTTATTCCAAAATTCACACCTACTGCAGAGGAAGAGAAAGAGTATGAGACTATCATTTCTCCCAAACCATCCATCCATGAGGGTCAGCAAGAAGGCTACATTCTTGGAGTTAGAGTTTCAGAACCATGGGCAGATTTGAAGGACCATACCTTTCCTAATCAGATATTTGGCTTCATTAGAGCCAAGGGAGAAGTCAAAACAAGTCATGCCTACTTCAGGGCATGAGGATGAGCATCAAAGAACCAAGGGTCACCATCAACAGCTCCAGGAGTCCAATGTAAATCAACTTGAGGAGGTATTTTCCATTAATGTTGATACCTTGTTGATATGGGTGGAGGATCGTCTTAAATTCTATTTTTCACTCATCCAGGAAGCCATATTTAGTTTCAAATCATTTTCATGGCTGCCTCTCTTGAGAAAGGGAAGCTATTTCTCCCTACCTATAGTAGGCTTTGTTTAGCACCTTTTCTCTCTAGTTAGTATAGGAGTAGGAGTAGATTTTTTTTTTCAGCAGAAGAAGTGCTTGTGCGCACTCTGCATGTCTCATTTGAGGCATGTATGATTTGATTCGTTGTACATAATGTTGTTGTTGTGTTTCGTTTCTCCAAGGTTATGTCATTGCGAAGTTTAATGTGCCCCGAGTAAACATTATAATAGTCCATTCTCAAGACAGACCAAGGTTAAGCTCTTCAGTATTCACAGCAGAAATATCCATAGTTGTTTGCAACAATTGCTAATTCCAAAAAATGAAAAAAATGCAGAGCAACCAAGGGATGTTTTTTTTAAGTTAGACCATTTAGGGACAAATGAAATCCCCAGGTCAATACAATTTTCTACTCTCAGAAACTTCATTTCAATATTTTCTTACGAAAATTGAGAGTGCAAATGCACACGAGCAGGCTCAAGGACAGGCAGAACATAGAGAGTGTAGGCAGTCAGGGAGTCCATTTTGAAGGAAGGGTTAATACCAGGCCATTAATTAAGACTCCATGACCAATGGATGCTTCAAGGCTAATGGTCTCTTCATCTAGCAAGAAGATGTCCCCGTGAGTAACCAAATTGTTATCCCAAATTTGCTCCTCTAGAAAATTTGGTCAAGATAAGTCCTACACATAAGGAAATTATGAAGGAAACAACTTGGACCCACGAGCTCACATCCCAAGATGAAAAACAAGGTTACAGAGGGACTTTACAATGGAGTGGCAGGGCCTGCGAAAGATCAAACGACCCCGTGTAAGAAGAAACTCAAGAAACAACTCTATCGAGAAAATCCGTGCCTCAAATCCAAAAAAAAAAGTACAGGCGGGATCAGAAATGGAATAGTAGGGTCAGGAAAGGAGGCCGAGCAGTGTCAAAGGAACCAGAGACTCAAAGGAAAATAAATGGAAAAGATTCAAAGTCTTCGAGCTCTGAGATAGTTCAGGACTGAACCTTGAAATCAACTAAATATGGAGTAGACAGCAAAAGCTACCACGTGTCCAAACAGCGCACTTCCAAAAGTTAAAACCAAAGGGGCAGGATCAAATAAGTGCCAAGCCTCCATGCATCTAGAGCTCCAAAATTTACACCAGCCGTTGAAAAGTCTTCTACTCGGCGGAAGGGGCCAAGTGTCAGCTCAACGCAATTCCAAAATGGTAGCCCAAGGTGGAGACTCAAACTTGCGCCAGCCCTCCACGTAGCAAATGGTCAACAAAGGTCAAAAGGAGAACGGGCCCAAAATGGCTAAGTAATGAATGCAGGTAGAAGGTGTTAGGTGTCCAAACAATGCACATTTAAAAGCAGGACCCTAAGCAGGTTGTCAAATGAGTGCACATGCCTTCCACATGTCCCAGAGCCCGAAAAGGTGAGGGTGACCGTTGAAAATTCCAAAGGCCCACGGAGGCCTCCATGTGTCGTATATGCGCCACTCCAAAGGTAAAGTATTAGGGTAATTTATAAACATGCGCAAAGCCTCCAAGTGTCTTGGGTTGGATATAGTGCCTCCACCCATGGAAAGGACTCAGGAAGAATACAAAAGAAATAGGGAAACCTGCGGATGCCACCACGTGTCACATGGGTGCTAGTCCAAGAGCTAAGGAAGGAGTCAAATCTTAAATGAGCGTAGAGCTGCGATGTGGACCCAGTACAGAAAAACTCATTTAAATATTATGCACTCGCACGACCCAAAAATTCAAAATGACCATATCTTTTGACTGAGAACTCATATTTGGGTGAGAGAATATTTTTTAGAAACATCTTGACGTGCATTATATGCCTTAGAAACATAAAATATCATTTTTTACGGGTGTTGGTGGGTGAAAAATGGGAAAACATCTTCCAGGACATTAATACAAATCCTAATTTCTCCAACTACCAGATCTAATTCGATTTGATCTGCACTGTTCTTCTTCAATACACTGGAAAAATAGAGGGAGCTAGAATTGATAGATTTGAGAAGGCATTGATTGATAGAGCTTGAGTTTTCAAGGCAGGATTCAATGCATATCCCGTGGTAGTTGAAACAGGATTCGAATTTTCCCTCTTCTCTCTCTTATTCTTTCTATATATTGTAACACTTCTCATTTGAGAAAGAGATATTATTTTGCGCATAGGGAAACTCTGTCAAATTTTTTTCCCGACTCCATTTTGAGTTGAAAACCTTCTCTTACGCTTGGAAAGCATTTTTGTGCCTCTAAGTAGAAATTTAATGGTCTGTGCACCCATATAGAGCAATAAAATGTGTTTTTGTGGTTTTTCTCCAACCCTTTGCATTGTTTTTTTGTCTCTCCATGCCTCTCCCTTTCAAATCTATTTTTTGTGCGTATAATTCACATTTGCAAGTGCAGGGCATTGTGTTTCATGGAGTTTTGATCATGGATTAGTATCTGGTTTTGTGTCACTTCTGTTTGACCTTCCCATCTTACATTTCTCCCCTATTTCATCCTCCCTCAACAGAGAGCATCTCACCCCTTTCTTTCTCTTGGTGTATCACCGTTTTAGTGTAGGCTTTTCTTTCACCCTCTCTTTCTGTCTGGTTCCTTGGAATGGTTAGATTAGGATAGTTTAGTTTTTTCCTACATTAGAGTAGCTCATGGCAGGTACTTTAGGAACAAGAATCTAACTTTCTCTGAAGGATCATCTCAGGTTTGCAAGTCCCACATCTTGAGAGATGATCCAATGTTATGAAATCACACTGAATGCCCCATTTTAACCACTTCACACATTTGTCCATTCGAGGTTGCTGTGATTTTGCACTAACAGTCATCTTGGGTATGGACTGGTTGTCTACACATTGAGCCATAGTATATTTTTACCATAAGACTATATCATGTATAGATGATTTAGGAGTTGATTCAGTGATAGCAGGAGTTAGGACACACATTTCTATCTGCACCATCTCCACTATGTAACTTAAGCGGTGTGTGCGACGAGGTTTCCATGATGTATGCTATTACGGTTAGTAAAAGATCATAGGATGAGTCTAGTGGGCCATCTCTTGATGACCATCACATCTTGATAGAGTTTGTTGATGTCTTTCCAAGGGAGTTACTGGGGTTACGTCCCCCATGTGAGATATCTTTTCACATAGATCTGGTTCTAGGCACAGAGCCTATCTCACGAGCACCTTATCAGACAACTACCCATGAGCTCTGTGAGCTCAAACTACAGCTTGAGAGCCTTCTGGAAAAATGCATAATCTATCCTAGTGTATCCCCTTGGGGTGCACCGGTGATTTTTGTGAATAAGAAGGATGGATCTCTGTTTTTGTGTATTGATTATCTCCAACTGAAAAAAGTAATGATTAAGAATCATTACCCCCTTCCGCGTATTGATTATTTATTTGATCAGATGAAGGGGGCCGCAGTATTTTCCAAGATAGATCTTAATTCAGGGTATCATCAGCTAAGGATCATGGAGACATACATTCATAAGATGGCCTTACATGCGAGATATGGTCACTACGAGTTCACAGTGGTGCCTTTTGGACTAACGAATTCCCCCGCAATGTTCATGAGCTTGATGAGTGGGGTATTCAAGTACATTTTTGGATCGCTTCTTACTCATTTTCCTTGATAACATTTTGATATACTCATGTATGCATGAGGAGCACGAGGGTCACCTTTTCTAGGTTCTTCAGTGTCTTCGTGAGCAGCAGCTTTATGGAAACCTGGAGAAGTGTGCATTCTTTCAGACAGAAGGTGCAGTATTTGGCCCACATCATTTTTGGGGAAGGTATCACTGTCAATCCTTCCAAGATTCGAGCTATTATGGATTGTCCAGCAACCCACTAGTGTGACTGAGGTGTGCAACTTCATGGGCTTGATAGGATATTATAGGAGATTTGTAAATGAATTTTCTCAGGTTGCGCACCCCATCACTTCCCTTTAGTGGAAAGGGAATAATTTCCTATGGTCAAATAGATGTGAAAATTCCTTCAAGACACTGAAGGAATACCTCATGACATCACCTATCCTTACAGTGTCAGATCCTCAGGGTGAGTTCTTCATTTACACAGATGCTTCTTTAGCAGGACTTGGAGGTGTGTTGATGCAGGAGGGTAGAGTAGTTACTTTTGAGTCTCGCAAACTCAAGTATTTTGAGCTTAATTATCTAACTCATGACCTTGAGCTTGCAAAAATTGTGCATGCCTTGGTATGGTAGAGACACTTCCTTCTTGGCTAGAGATTTACACTCAGGACTGATCACTTGAGTCTTCGTCCCCTCTTCACGCATCCCAATCTCAACGCTCGTCGGTGGCCTTGGATAGATTTTATTTATGAGTATGACATGGAGATAGAGCATGTGAAGGGGAAGGATAACGTGGTTGTAGATGCCCTAAGTAGACGGATACATGTGGCTATGGCAACTTTAGTGGGTAAAGATTTATGCAGTAGGATTTTGCAGCAGCTTCCTCATGGCAGTTTATACCTTGCAGCCAGAGCAGAGATTGGGTCTCAGAGACCCCTTGAGGGGAGATTTTATGGAATTTCATTATAGATAAATGGTATTCTCAGGCACAGAGGTCAAATATATATTCCTAGATATGGAGGTTTAAGACAGGACATTTTGACTGAGGCCCATCGTGTGCCTTATTCAGCCCATCCCAGGGTGAAGAAGATACATGCCACCTTGAGAAAGTTGTACCATTGGTGAGTGACTTCAGAGATACGTGGCTTAATTTGTGTCGCAATTTTTAGAGTGTCATAAGGTGAAGGCCGAGCATCAACATCCATCTTGCCTTCTCTTTCCTCACGCTATACTGGAGTGGAAATTGGACACCATTTTATTGGACTTCATAGTTGGGTTACCGATGTCAAGATACCACCATGACACCATCATGGTCACGGTGGATAAGTTGACAAAGGTGGCTCATTTTTCTCCAGTGAATACCACCTACACAACTAGTGCAGTGGCACGGGTATATCTTAATGAGATTGTTCAAATTACACGGGATTCTGTGCGAAAGATCATTTACGACCGTGATCCCTTGTACACTTCCCATTTCTAAACTACCATGCAGTATGCTCTCGGGAAAAATATCAATTTAAGATTTTCCTATCACCCTGAGACAAATGGACGGAGTGAGTAGGTGAATCATATCTTGGAGGATATGCTTAGGATGTACTTCATGGATCATCAGTCAAGATGGGAGGAGTATTTGTAGTTGGTGGAGTTTTCCTACACTAATAGTTTCTAGAGTTTGATAGGAATGGATCCTTTTCAGGCATTGTATGAAAAAGAGTGCAAGACACCCCTGATGTTGGGACAAGTTAGAGGACAGGGTTTCTCTTGGACCAGTCTTTACTATAGGACATGGAGCAGCAAGGTTTTTATGATCAGGAAGAGATTGTAGGAGGCATAGGACAAGAATAATAAGTATGCGGATCAGCATAGGACTAGATCGTAGTTTTGAGGTGGGTAAAAAGGTGTTTCTTTTTGTCACGCCACATAAGAGCCCTATCTATTATGGAAACGGATCTAAGCTTGCTCCTAGGTTTGTGGGTCCCTTTCAGATCTTGGAGCGTATCAGTCTTTTGGCCTATCATCTAGCATTTCCACCTAGCTTGTCTCGCATCCATAATGTATTTCATGTTTATGTACTTAGGAGGTATATTGCAAATCCTTCTCATGTGCTAGATTGGAACTCATTGCATGTGTAGGATCAAGGGAAGGTGAAGGTGGAGCCCATCTGTATTCTACAGCATAGGACACTTAGCCTTTGAAGTAGAGAGATTGACCAGGTTCAAGTCCAGTGGAGTAGGTATGATGAGACTGCTGTTACATGAGAGGATGCTACATTGCTACGAGTCCAATTTCCACACCTATTGCAGTGACTTCCATGAAGAAGTCGAGTCTAAGGGGAGGGGGATGTAGTGTGAAATTCCCTTCGACACTTATTACTGTTGATTTCGAGATTGTTGACTATACTTATGGATATTATCATATCATATTGACTTAGCATGATGTTAGATGATAGGGATATTTGAACTATTGTTGGATTTCGATTCATAGTATGATGTGTGCGGATTATTAGAGACATTTTATATTGATGATGATATGTTGTTGACATAGTTTTATATTTCTGACATGTGGATATTTTCGTCATATATGAGTAGACCTTAACAATTGAACTAATGTTGTGATCTTATTGATATTGATGAAATGTAGAATTGAGATGTTTTTAGAAATTGAAAATAATAACGTTACTTTCCTAGATGATGATTTAATTCACATGTAGATGATTGTGGATTTATATTTGTATATTTTATCTTGGATGTTTTGATGTGGCCACAAGGCCAAAGGAGGTATTATGTGATTTTGCAGGTAAACATATCACAACAATCAACGGAGGATTGGAGACCAACCACATCGGAATGCTAGATGGATTCAACAATGGTCACCATGGAAACATGTGTTATGTTGTGTGTGTTTTAATTGTTGTTAGGGGGTTTCCCATGGGGGGACATTACCTCCAATTGTGACCAAGGGCTTTATGTGTAGTTCATTATTTTCTTTTATTTAATTTTAGTATGTGATTTTATGGTGATGTATTTCCCTTTTATTAATTATTTAAATGTGTGTCTAGATTAAGTAAATTAATCATGTTACTAAACTAATTATGGATGGGACAAAATAATTCATTTATTAGATTAGATGGCTCTTTGGGTTATGTGTTGTAAGTTGAGTGCTTGTGATCTTGAGTGTTGTACACTCTACCTCTCCTTGGAAATTCGGATTTGACCTTGAGGGCCAATTTTGGAGGCTTGTGGACAAGTTAAACTTGTCCCACACCTCTTAAATTACTATACCAACCCTACCTATGGATTAGGGGGTCAAAAATAGACCCCATTATGTGTTTTGTAAGACAAAAAGTGGCATTTATTGCACTTTTCTCTACATGGGTTTTAAAGTTTGTCCTTAAGAGGTGTGGGTTTGGATTGTGTGTGTAAGAGGTTTGTCATTCCTCTCAACCACCAATTTATTGCACATTGGGGTTGAGGTTTGACTTGTGATGTGGAGTTGAGGATAAGTGATGTGGCATCCTACATGGAGCCACCTCACCCTCCTCTCTCCCTTTTCTATTTATGCTAATTCTTTTGTTTGTTTGGGGGTTACTTCATTTCATTTGTGTGCACTTGTATTTTGGAGTTGGAGAATTTTGGAGTGCTTGTGGATTTTTTTAGAGCTTGTTGGTGTTGGAGTGGGCTTGAAGGAGCTTGGTGTGTGACTCTTAGATCAAGCTCTACCATGGAAAGGTAGGAGCTACACTCTTGTTTAAATTTTTTCTTTTATTGTGTATATGTGTATGTTATTGAGTGTGTTGGTATACTTATTGGGTTCTTGGGTAGATTGGCTAAGTTTGGTGTAGGAGAGGGCTATGGGGATCTTATATGTAGGGAGGCATAAGAGTTTATTTCATGTTTTGGAGGGATTTGGGTTGGGTGCCCCACCTTGGACAAGAAAAATGCTTGCATTTCTTACTTGGTTTTTTTAATGAGGGAGACATAAGAGATGGTGGGAAGGCATAAGAGAAGGATATTGCAGGATCTTGACGGATGCATAAGAGTTGTGTAGGGGTTTTGAGATGTATATTGGAGGGTTTTAAGGTGGGCACCTAATTCCCATTGGGATGCATAAGTGATCTCCCCATAGATCCTTGCTCCATTGGCTTTGCATTTTGAAGCCTTGTATATTTTGTTAGTTTTCTTCTTCTGATTGTAGTTTGTGTTGATTGTGTTTTGGATATGGTTGTGAAATATTTGTATTGTGATGTGGAAGCTTGTATTGTTTCCATGAGTTGGATCCATATTTTATTGCATTTTGGTTGGGGCTCGGGGGCCAATGAGGAGGATAGCTTCTTCTCCTCATTGGATTATTGGTTAGGTGGAGAGTGTTTCCTCTCCCCCTTTTTTTGTTGTTGATCAAGTGAAGACATGGTGGAGATCTCAATGGTGATGTGAAACTTGGAGCATTTTTTGATGTCCAAAAGAAATCCTTCCTTGTGAGAAAACCTTCTTGTTATTCCCACTTGAGGTGGAAGACTTGTAGTATTGTATTTTTTTTTTTAAATGTTGCATTTTAAGTTTCATTTACCAAGTTGTATTATTATTTTGAAGGAAGCTCATTGAAGAATTGTATAATTTCCTTTCTCCTCAAATTGTAGTATGTAAAGAAATGAATCAAAATGGAAATCATGTTTAAAGTTTTAGTTAAAATTTGTATTGTGAGAAAGTAAGTTCTTTGCATTAAAAGGAAATGAGCTATGCTCAATGAAAAGAATGTTCATTATCATTTTTGAAGTTATAATATTGTAAAAAGGAAAGAAATAACATAGAAGTTGTAAAATACTAATAGTGCATGTTTGGAAATCTTGAATTGTAAAATTTGGTTGTGATAATGGTTGAACAAATTTGTATGTTGTAAAAAGTCAAGAAATTTTAGTAAATTTGATTTTATTACTTGAAAGGCATGTAGTGGAAAATTTAGGCTATTTTGTTCATCTCCTTGCATTGTTGAAAGAAAGTTAAAATTTGTATACTTAGGAGGAAAGAACTTAAATTATAGTTGTCTTTGATTTGGCCAATGAAGTAGTCTAATTTCTAATTCTAGTGTGTAATTCTCATTTAAAAATTATTGTAAATTTATTACATAATTGTTAAGCAAAAATAAATGAGATTCTATTAAATCTCCTATACAATATTTATCAAATCTGTTAGTAAGATAAAATGAGTGCAAACTAGTTAAACTTGTCAATATCACTGCTAACTGACATTCCATTACTACTTCTGATAGTAAGATTAATATTTTATTAGATTACTTAATATTAAAATACTTCAACATTAGTTGAAATTATTAATATGAAAATGTAGTAATATTAAATCCACGGCCGAAGTTACTCATGGCAAGTGTGCACAGTCTCACACACCACTACACTTAGGCAAGGCAACATTCTAAAAAATTATCACCTAACATAGGGTGGCGTAACCAACCGCCAGATTGGAAACAACATCGGTAGCACAGTGTCTGTTACTCACAATCGGCAAAGGCCTCACAATGTAAATCCGTCCTTGTGCAAATTGTTAACTTGGTAAAACAAAAGAAAAATTTAAGCCAAAACCATTAAAGAGAAAGAAGCTTTTAGGGAAGAAAACTTTACCAGGTAAATTGTTCATTGTCCCTCATCTAAGCTTAAATGAATCCATTCAATGGATGTAAAAATTCAGACCCATACAAATTACATGGGAAGCTAGGGCTTTGGCCCAAATAAGGAATCATGAATTTAAATCTTGAATTTTTTAAAACTTAAAATACATGGGTTGAAACCTCTACAATATTCAATGGGAGGACACTTACACTAATAAGGGGTGTAATCCAAATCTTCTAGCTTGATCTTGTAAACTCCATATCCTAGGGACTTTCTTGTCCCATGGCTTCCATTTTGAACCTGTAAATTAAATTGTGGAATAGACCAAAAGGAGACTAAGTAATTCAAATATTCTAAAAGCCCCTTGATCCTTAGGATATTTAGATGGTTAATTTGGAACTAGGATCTAGTGGCCACAATTTCAATTGGATCCAAGGGTTGAATCAACCCTACAATTTTATGGTAGGAAACTGAATATCCATGCGTCCACTCCTAAATCAAGTCATTTAAAGGTATGTGTAATGAGAATGGAGCCATTTAAATACTTTGTTATAATGAGCAAAGTCATTATTTAGTTAAATATGTTTAATAAGAATCCAATTAATGAAATGGACAGTATTTTGAAGCCTTTCTTGATAATGGAACGTTTTTAAAAAAAAATCCATAATTCTTTTAGGCTCTAATATTCTTGGGTTTGAATGCGGGTAAGGGTTAAGAATCAGCACCCTGCACATTTATTACCAAGTAAATTATCAATATGGCACCTTCTTAACAATTCTAAATAAATCGACCTTATGTGTGTATAATATGGATGAATGGGGGCCACTTCAGGGATCCAGTAGACCTGGCCCATCCTTAACAATGTAACCCTTCAGAGATTATTGGTTAACTGAATTAATTTAATGGACACTAGAGAAATTACACCCTTCTCAATTGGGCGATAACTTAAAACAAAAAACATGAGGGATCAATCCTTTATAATATAAATTTTAATAGTAGTTCATGACCGAATAGGGAATATAGCATTTATTAGTAAAGGATGGGATGAGTTTAATGCATTATACTTGATCTTAATTGGATGATAAGCGAAGCTTGACATTAGTAATTGTGCTTAAGAATATCCTTAACATTTTAATGAGCATGATTCCTGTAGCAGTCTATGCTAGGATAGAAATGGTCCCAAAAATCGGAGTTGGGAAGTTAAACATAATGATGTATAAGTATTAGGGTTTTGGAACCCTTGTAGCACTTTAAACGAGACTTTGTTGATGCGCGAAATCAAGTAGTTAAATCGCTCATTCAAGTTCATTAACATATTTCAAAGATGTTGTAATGTCATGTTTATACAAACTTTGCTGACGTGTCAAAACACTTGAGTAGCGTGTCAACGTGTTGGGGTTAGCACACCGGTTGTACAGAAAATATATCAGATCTAAGCATACATGCAAATAAAAGTGGATATTCTACCAGAATAATTATACAAAACAAGAGATATAAATCAACACCAGATTTAACGTGGTTCACCTAGTGTGGGCTATGTCCACCAAGAAACAAACCAATCTATTATCCAAAGCTTTGACAAGATATACAATGAAGATTTACAATCTTCTACACTTCTCATGATGTTCAGTACTTTCTTCCTTCAAGACTTTTGATTCTTCACCAAGAATTCTCTCTCACATTATTATATCATGTAATTATGATACAATCCTTACTTCTAAACCCTAGATTTTCATGCTTATATAGTCATTTACAGACTTAGGGCACTTAGCCATGCAATTACAATCAATAAATTTATTTTAATTCTAAAATAGATATAATTCCCGAGAGTTAATTAAAAACTTTGTCGCACTAGGTAACCGACGCCAGTTAGTACCTAACTAATGGTTGGTTCTTTCCTTGCTTGACCGATGCCGATCATGCTCTGACCGATGTCGGTTACTGTCATAACTTTCAGTTAAGTTCCATTTGCATGATATAAATGCTAATGAAGTAATTAAGCTCCATAACTCAACAATCTCCCACTTGGAGATTAATTACTGCACCACACCTTTACAACATCATTCTTGGATCCTTCCTTAGCTTTGTTTCTTCCTCTTCAAGTCTCAAACTCGAAGACCAATAGAAGTGGAGTGTAGCTCCAACTTCTCCTTTTGCTAATGTCTTCGTTAGCATATCCGTAGGGTTCTCACTCGTATGAATATTTTCCAGATCCAACTTCCCATCCTCCAATACCTGTCATATTAAGTGATACCTCAATTGAATGTGTTTCGTTCTCGAATAAAATGCTGAGTTCTTTTCTAAATGAATTACACTGTGACTATCACTGAACAGTTTGTAATCATCTTGCTCCTTTCCCAAATCTTCCATGAACTTGCTCATCCATATCATATCCTTGCTAGCCTCTATAGATGCAACATAATCTACCTTTGAAGTAGACAAAGCCACAACATTATGCAATCTTGAAATCCAGCTAACTGTCGTCCCACTTACTGTGAAAATATATCCAGTAGTGCTCTTTTCTACCATGCAGATCTCTAGCCATATCCAAATCAACATAGCCACACAATGAAATATCCGAACCTCCATAGCATAACCACATGCTAGATGTCCCTTTCAAATACTTGAGTATCCATTTGACTCCTTTCCAATGCTCTTTACCTGGATTGGCCATATATCTACCTATAACTCGCATTGCCTGTGTAATGTCTGGTCTGGTATAAAGCATAGCATACATGAGACTCCCAATTGCTGAAACATATGTAACTCATGTCATGTATTTGACTTGTCATGTGATGAAGGACACTGATGTTTGCTCAATTTGAAGTGTCCAACCATAGGTGTAGTAACAGGTTTTGCATTCTGCATCTTGAACCTTTCTAACACCCTGTAGATATAATCTTCTTGAGGACAAATACAATTTCTTGTTCTTCCTATCTCTTTGTATTTGCATGTCAAGGATTCTTTTTGCAGCTCCTAAATCCTTTATAGAAAATGTGTGAGCTATCTTTCCCTTAAGATCACCAATGTCTTGCATACTAGATCCTGCAATAAGCATATCATCCACATACAGTAATACAATAATATAGCTCCCATTTTCAAGCTTTTTGAAATAAACACAATGGTCAAATTCACATCTCAAGTAACCATGCTCATGCATAAAACTATCAAACCTCATGTACCATTGCCTTGGGGCTTGCTTGAGCCCATATATGGTCTTTTTTCAACTCTGCACACTAATTTCTCTTTACCCTTGACTTCATACCCAAGTGGTTGCTGCATATAAATCTCTTCATCCAAATCACCATGAAGGAAATCCATCTTCACATCTAGTTTCTCTAAATGCAAATATTATACTGCAACTAAACTCAATATAGTATGAATATAAGTCATTTTTACAACAGGAGAAAATATTTCATGAAAGTCAATACTTGCTTTCTGTGCAAATCCCTTTACTACAAGCCTTGCCTTGTATCTTTTCTTTCCACCCTCTTCTTCCTTAATCCTGTAAACCCGCTTGTTCTGCAATGTCATCTTACCTACTGAAAAATTAACCAAATCACAAGTCTGGTTATGTTCCAAGGAGTTCAATCTCCTCATCCATGTCATGCTCCCACTGGACGTGGGTCTTATCCTGTATTGCTTCTTCAAAACTTTCTGGTTCAGCATTATCAATCGATAATAAATAAAATAGAAGGTATAAATATTTCTGGAGGTTTACTTACCCTTTGTGAGCTTCTCATAGGAATTTGGGGTACCAGAGACTTATTTTGGACCTCCTGGACATTTGTATCCAACTTCTGATCAATGACCGACAACGGTTACCTATAACTGACATCGGTCATGCTAACCGATGTCCGATTCTACTCTTCCTGTAATTGATACCAGTTTTGCTGACAGATGTTGGTTAGGAGTGAATTGACACCAGTTACTATGTAACCCTGATCGGTTTTACTTTTAAATCTGAGAGTTCATTTTCATTCACAAACTTCTCAACAGGTTTCATCCTTGGGTGCCAAAATTTGATCCCTGTACATTCTATTTTCATTCCATTCAATATCACGACTCCTAATAATTTTAGAATTCTCTAAATCAAAAATGAAAACCAAAATCACAAGATCCATAACCAATGAAAGTGCATCTCTTAGGATTTTGCATCCAACTTTTTCCTATTTTTTCTTATCAATATGCACAAAATCTTCTGAACCAAAAACATTAAGAAAAGAAAGATCTACTTATTTTTTGGTCCAAGCTTCCTCTGGTATTCTTCCATCTAGTGAACTTGAAGGCCCATGATTAATTAAATAAACCATTGTATCAACTGCTTCCACCCAAAATTGCAAGAGAAATCTGGAATGAATCCTCATACTTCTAGCACATTCCATGATTGTCTTATTCATTCTCTCTGCAACACCATTCTCCTGTGATGTTCTTAGAACCGTTCTTTCTCTACGTATCCCATTCACTAAACAATAATCATTGAAATATTTTCTACAGTATTCACCACCATTGTCAGATCTAAGGCACTTTAACTTTGAATTTGATTCATTCTCAACAAGGGCTTTCCATCTTATAAAAGTCTCAAAAACATCAAATTTACGTTTAATACAATAAACCCATACCTTTCTTGTAACATCGTCAATGAAAGTAACATAATACTAGGATACTCCATGAGAAGCTACATGAGTTGGTCCCCATACATCTGAGTGTACAAGCTCCAATTTTTGATCCTTCTTAGTTCCAACTTTGAGAAATCTCACTCTCTTTTTCTTTCCAAAAATACAATGCTCACAGAAATCAAGATCTAAATATTTCAAATATGATAACTTACCCTTAGCCTTTAAGATCTGCATTCCTTTTTGACTCATATGGCCGAACCGATTATGCCACATGCATGCATCTGAATATGAAGTAGATAATGTAGAAAATGAATCAATAACATAGGTGGATAAATATAATGTTCCTAACTTCTTACCTCTTGCCACAACAAAAGCACCTTTGGTGACTTTCCAAGAGTCTCATGTAAATGTAACCATGCAACCAGCTTCACCTAGTTTCCCTGCAGAAATAAGATTCCTCTCGAGGCTTGGCACATGCCTCACATCTTTCAATACCCATGTATTTCTATTTTGTAATTTTAGATGAACTTCCCCTTTACCAGTAATACTGTAAGGTTCATCATCACCCAAATAAACATGTCCAACATTGCCTTGGACATAACTTCTAAAATAACCCTTTTTAGGGGTTGCATGGAAAGAATCTCCTTAATCTAAAACCCATGATTCAATTCTATTATCTAAATAAATATTAAGAGCATCTTGCATTACTTCTGCTACAACAAGATTTACTTCTTTACCTTTGTCTAGTTGTTGGTTCTCTTTATTCTTTGACCAAAAATCTTTCTTTGCATGTCCTTTTTTTCCACACTTCCAACAGGTAATTCCCTTACCTATGTATTTAGATCTGCTATCCCTTGACTTTGATTTCCCATTACTCTTACTCTTGGATCTCTCCTTCTGTCCTGCCCCTGCTTTCTACATTCAAAACATTTACAGATGATGATTCCTTTGTACTCTTCCTGCGAATTTTTTCATTCAAGATTATACTAACCACATCATCAAACTTCAAAACATTATTAGTAGATGTTGTATTACTAACAACCATTACCAGGTTATTCCCAACTATCATGCAAAGAACATAAGAGTAAAAATGATTTTACTTCATCATCAAATGGTATTGCAATCGATTTTAATTGATTTACAATAGATTGGAAATCATTCAAATGACTAGATGCAGATCCACCTTCATGCATCTTAGAACTAAATAGTTTCTTCATCAAATAAAATTTATTTGAAGCACTAGGTTTTTCATATAAATTAGCAAGAGATTTCATTAACTCTACCGTAGAAGCCGCTTCTGTAATATTGGAAGCCACAGATGCTGTCAGACTTAATCTTATAGATCCCAAAGCCTTTCTGTCAAGAATCTTCCATTCTTCATCAGTCATCTTCGTAGATATAGACTTCTCATTCAATGGTAAATACAAATCTCTTTGATACAGATAATCCTTAATCTACATCTTCCATAATTGATAATTTTGGGCATCAAACTTCTCTACCTTGTATTTGTTCTCTTCTACCATTGTTGTAGCTCCCACTCAATTAGAAAACCATCTATGAGTAAATATTTCAACACACAAAACCCTCAAACAAAGATTTGACACCAGTTGTTGGGGTTAGCACACCGATTGTACAGATAATACATCAGATCTAAGCATACATGAAAATAAAAGCGGATATTCTACCGGAAGAAATATACATAACAAGAGATAGATATCAACACCATATTTAATGTGGTTCACCCAATGTGGGCTATGTCCACTAAGAAACAAACCAATCTATTATCCAAAGCTTTGATAAGATATACAATTGAAGATTTATAATCTTCCATACCTCTCATATGTAAAATACTTTCTTTCCTCATGCTTTTGCTTCTTCTCCAAGAATTCTCTCTCTCACAATTATTCTCACAATAATCATCAACTTTTGTAAGTTCTTCTTAATTCTTACTTCTAAACCCTAGCTTTCATACTTATATAGGCGTCTATAAACTTAGGGCACTTAGCCATGTAATTACAATCAATAGATATGCTTTAATACTAAAAATAGATCTAACCAATACCAATTAGCCGATGTCGGTTCCTCCTTGCCTAAATGATGCTGGTCATAGGTGATTGATGTTGGTCCCTCCATAAGCAATGACAATTACTGTGTTTTCCAACAAGTTTCATATTGCATGTTAATCCAAAGTAATTGAGCTCCACAACTCAACATCCACGCCTAATTGATCCCCTTGGTCCACCACATGACCTTGATGAAGTTCAATGAGGTCAGTTAAGCCCCTTCTCACCTAGTCGTAGCCCTTCCCATCGTTCAACCATAAAGTGCCACTTGTCACTCCCAGATGAGGGTGCACTTTTCCATAAACTCGTAGAGGTCACTGTCCCATCCCCTTTGGGAATTTGGGACAAAAACATTCACCCCATTCCTATGTTGTCCTTTGATTCATCATGTGACCTTGGGAAGGCTTCACAGGCCATTTTTCAACCCCCTCTCCCCTTTGCCTCGCCAAATCACCTTTCACCACTTGTCACTCCTAGGTGAGGGCACATTTTTCTACCACATATATCCCATCCTCTTAGGAAACTTGGAACAAAAAAATGCGCCCATGCTTAGCCCTTACCTTGGTTCCTCATGTGACCTAGTCTCAGCCCCCGAGTGCTCTTTGCTTACTTTTTCCTCTCCTCTGTGGGATAAGAAATCACAGAGTGACAATTTTCATGCTCTGGTGATGGCTCATTTTTCTTCAAAATTATATTCATCAATTCCCCTTAGTGATAGATTGATTACAACAAATAATATACAACCCATTTATATTTCTATGATCATTGCGTCCAAAAATTAGCTAAGTCCTCTAACTGCCAGTATATGCATTCATATCATCAATTCCATCTCCCAGCTCACCTAAATAAATGCATTCACTCATGCTCACCACCACTCACAACTCAAAATCACAACTTAAAAGTCAAAAATAAACTTCCTTGGCAGCCATTGAAGCTAGTCATGAGATTCAAACATGAAAAACCATATTTTGTGCCCTAATCTCCCAAATAAAGTTTTGATCATAACTCATATTCTTGAACTCCGTTTGCCACCCAATTTTAATACATGGATCCCTTGTGATAACGCCTTTAAGAAGAGTATTTATATTCCATAATTTATTTTTATTATCCATATGAATTTTCTAGTAAATCCATCACCCATTCTAAGACTCCCCTTGAAAAAACATGACAAATGAAATCCCCTGAAAATTGCAGCAGGAGGCTAAGAAATGAATTACTGCAACTGCATTTTTCTGGCAAGTCTTTTTCTTTTTCCAAATACTCACACTGGGACAGACTAATTTAAATTTGAAAGAGAAGGTCACCACTAAAAGCCACATATATTGACTAAAAAATTAGTAAGGAAGAGGAAAATCAAATTTGGTTGTCAGGTACTTAAAGAAATACCTTCAGAAGTGATATATTTCATTAATAACGACAAGACTTGGCAGAATGGTGGGTGATGCATAAATTTGTTAGGAATGATACCATGTCAAGCATGGTAAAAAGTAGTAGTTGATAAAAATGAGATAAAGTGGTTAATTCTAGCAGTCCTTCACCAAGCCATGGCATTCACCAACCAACTGATCCTAGTCCACTTCCCACGCATAGGTAAAACTAGCCGCTTAGTTGCAAACAAATGCCCCGCCTTCACAGTGCAAAGTAGTTGGTGTTTGCTAAACTTAGCTAAATGCCAATTAGGTAAGTTCCTATTAGAATTGCCCTCACCTTTGACTAAGTGGTGATTAAATATCCTTTAGAAATTTCAACAAGATGTCATTGAGCAACCTGGTAATGAAAGATACGATGCTCATCAGATGAAGTGAAATAGACAATTGTGTACTCATGCATCGGAAGTTCCTAATTTTGGTCATAACAAAATGGTCCTCGAGGTGGAAAGAAGTCATCATAGTTGCATTGTATAAGTATTGTAATTACTTTCATAAGGAAACTTTCATATACACATTTGACGTTAAGAAACAGGTCAAATAAGTAGAAATGGGAGTTCGACGCCGAATGGTTTATTCAAGATGGATGTGAAGGTATCCTCTCAATTTTCTATAATGGTCGAGTGTATCAATCTTCAACACTTCTTTACTTAATGTAAAAGAAATTAGAGTGACAACATGTTGATCATTCAAACATATACCAGTTTTCAACTAATGAAATGGGTTCACCCAAGCCTACCCTAAAAATTGAAGATTCCAAAACTGTATAACCACAATTATTTGGAGGGTCATCATGAGTTAGGATCATCTTACCAACATCAATATTAAGATAATCTTCAATCGAATCCTGATAGCCATCTAATATACAAACATATTTAAATAAATATGTAATGTACGAATATATACTCACTCTACATTATGAGATGTGTTTTCAAATTATGTTTATATATTATGATATTAAAAAAGGTATCTTAATATTCAACATTACCTCATGCATTGAAATGCATGTAAATATTCTCCTAATTACCATGAGAATTTTAACCTTCTTTTATCCCTCAACTTTATGAATCCTTAAATATTAGTATAGAAATATTTGTAAATAATCACGATTTTTTTTTCTTATTCATTAAAGTGACTATGAAATACTTATGTAATGTAAAAGTCCCTTCTGTAAGTATAAAAAGGGGACTTATTTTGTGTTTCCTAAGGTTATGTGAAAGTTTGCTTGCAATGGGAATATGAAAAATTCATGTGGGGGGTAGATGAAGAGATGAATTTAAATCTATAAAATGATATGACCTCCTCATTGTTGATGGTTAATCTTGTTAACTGCTCACATATGGATCAAATCTACTTCTTTTGCATATGTTTTCCTCCATCTCTCTTACCTTACCAGCTACAAATTTGAAAATATATACATGTTAAAAGCAAAATGAGTTGAATTTTAGCTTTTCCAGATGAGTGAATAAGTGAAATTTGATGTTCAGGGTTTCATCTTGTCTTACTATAACTAGCAAGGTTATTGTTCTTTTCCTAATTGTGTGTGTGTTGATATCCCTGATTAATCCTTGCAAGACTCCAAACTTTTCCTACTTTTAGTATTGATCCCCCTCCTAATTTCTCACTCCCACTTTCTCACCTTCCTAGAAAATTCCTCCCTTGCATGAAAATTGCAAGCATTTTCTGCAGGTGCAGTGGAGTGTGCCTGTTGGATCCCCGACCTCTGAGGCCAATAATAATTTTATTTTTCATTCCACATATTAATAATGGAGGTGCCTATTTAAGTAAAGGGACCTAGTCCCATAATTACATCTAGGATATTTGTAAAAGTTCCACCAATGGTTGTTTATTAACAAAATACTTCCATTGATTGTGACAACACCAAAATTGTGATCACGAATTCAGATCCACACTCTTCAAAATCTTCTCAAACTGCCCTCTCTCCTTCTTCACTCAAACCTGGTCCTTTATTAGCTTATTAGGTCATATGACCTTCATAAACATGATCTTCAAATATTCCCAACTATTCATGACTATTCTCAACTCTTCCCTTTACCCTTATATGCTCTTCTTCTTCCTTCTATAGCTCACTCACATCCTCAATATCACAATTAGTACAACATGAGTAATTACAGCTCACTTATATACATGAAACTAATTCATAATACTTCTAAGTCAGCCATGACCATATAGGTTGGTCATCGCAACTCAAAAAAATATCAAAAACATCGTATAAACATCTATAAGAGACCCAAGTAGGTTGGAAAGGGTCACACCATTAAGGATTAGCACAAGGCATCTCAATTAGGCCTAAAACATAAGCCTAACACCTCCAAATAATGGACTATGATCTTCAAGGGCACACTCCAGCTTTGTCAAGGCACCAAAAGCTCCACATAGGTCAGGAAAAACCTCTAAGCATCACCAACCAACCCAGGAACATATGCACTAGCTATCTCCACCATGAAACACACTAAGAAGAAAGCAACACCAAGGTCTTCAAACACCCATTAATCAGTCCCATAAAACAAGAAAATTCACCTATAGAAAAATATTCATAAAGGATAAAACAACATACTATTGGAAATTTATCTAAGTCTACTTTCTCAAACAACTCACACCATCCATAAAAAATCATAGCACAAGGCCTCCAAACAAGCCAATCTCCAGAACTAGTCAAACCTACTCTAAGGACTCAAGAACCAGTCTTGAGAGAATCAAGCTCCAATCACCTCAAATGAAAATTCCAAGCAATGAAACCACTTGGAAAAACTCAAGGGAGACATGACACACCTTTTCAATCCATGACATGCATATGTCACATGGGGAAAATCATACTCCACATCAAAACCATAAGGATTCTTGAGAGACATAATAGAGCTAATTAGGCCATTAGGGATTGACCTAAAAACCATCACTCCATATCATAGCAAGGACTCAAACATATCATACGAGATGCCAAAAATCTATTCGTGACTGTCAAATTTTGGTCCACAACATACAAAACAACTCAACTCAACTGAAACCTCCATGACTAGGTTTTAGCCCTTAATGTCAAAAGCGCTAGGGTGACTTGGAGGACCTGTAATTAAAATTTTATCCACTGAAGCTACCTAAAACTTTTCATGGAAATCTAGCAAAACTCCTAAGGAATATGGAACAATTTATTGTGCATCATGAAGCTTCCATCTCAGCCTTGAAGCTACAAATCTCCACAAAACTAGGATTTTTATCCTACTTCCTAAAACAACTAGATCTTAAAACCACCAAAAAAATGAGCCATGGAGAATCCTATACAACCATGATGCATCAAATTTATCTAGTTTTAGACCATTTGAAGACCACACCATACATTTCTTCCATATCGTTATGCTATGAGAGTTTAACTAGGGTTTTAAACTAGTCTGACTTCTAAACGGTTGTTCATAAAGATGGTGGGCGATCAAATAAATCCATTTATTTTTTGAAAAATTATCTTAAATCAATGCAAAAACATACCCTAAAGCCTCAAGCTCCCTGTAGAACCCACATGTGTGGGTGATAAAAACAAGATGACATATCAAGCTGGATTTTTCTCCTTAAGAGCTTGGTTTTTCCAAAAATCATTTTCTTGTGCTTCTTTCATTATCTTGACCTGAACATAATTATAACCTCCTCTAACTATCCCAAGCCTCATCCATACTCAAATTCCCTTTGAAACTCTCTAACCACTAAGACTTACTTGTGCCTACTTGCTCTGTTCTAAATAAACTTGCTTCCAAGGACCTTGAAATAACACCAAACCTCTAAATACAGACCTGATGAGCCTTCCACACTTCATATGTAGTGTCAAAATACTCCTATCATGCTTAAAAAAGACTTCCCTACTCCATATCTGATGTCATCATGAAAAAACCCATGCACTAGGTCTAGGCATAGTCCTAAAATGACTTGACTCAACTATGACTTCTCATGAAGTAACCATGGAGACCATATGCAGACACTTAAACACTTTGGCCTCATCATATTGAACATTTTTTACCTCATGAATTCCTCATAATAACTTAGGAGTACTCATACTATGACCATTGCACACTAGACCATGCTCCAAGACAACATCACAAGACACCATGATTGGACACTACCAATCAACCTTCATACTTGACCTTGATTGACACCTCATAGAGACTCATATTACACCTAAAATACATTTGCCATTAATGAACTTTGACATCAATGACAACACTATAGACACAAATGGCCAACATTATGGTGTAGTTGGTTGTGCAAGATTCATGAACCTTGGATGGATCGCCCACCCTGACTCCTCAAGATGATGAGGATAATGGTTTGAAATCTCTTCCTCCCAATAATGACTTGAACACTTACCCCTAGTGCTTATTTTACTTACGCTTGCCTGTTGACCCCTTTTTCTTTTTTTAAATTCAATATTTTGGTTTCCCTTGTGAAATTTTTACTTTTGTTGAGACGTGTCTTCTTTTGAACAATGTGTATATCAAGTCATGAATCTTTTTAACCACATTTTATTATAACCATATTTTATTAATTATCTATATACCATTGCATTGAACTAATAAAATGAAAATTTGCAAATATCTACGACTAAAAAACACACATAAAATGTAAATAATCGTCAAATTTAAACCTCACATATAATTCCAAGATGCAGATGTTTTAGATAGGAATCATTTTTTTAATAGGGAAAATATTGGAGATTTGAGTGTACTTGAGTAAGATTGGATGGATGTAAATGTATATCTCAAACATTGGATGTGTGCAAGTGTATAACTCTCAACACTCCCTTCAAAAAATTCAAGAAAACTTATATGCGTATTAAAACATATACCACCATACAACTACATGAAATGGGTACTACACCCAAGCCTACCCTGAAAATTGAACATTCTAAAACTGTATAACCACAATTATAGGAGATCAAGACCATATATGTACCAACCCAATATTAATCTGAAAAGTAGCTATCAAATCATAATATCTATCTAATGTATAAACATATTTAAATAAATATCTAATGTATGAATATATACTTGCAACGCATTGTGAGATGTGTTTGTACAAATTATGTTATATATAATTTTCAATATATATTATGATATTAAAAAATGTATCTATAATATTCAACATTACCTTATAAAATTTGTAGGTATTGAAATGCATGTCAAAATGACAAACCCAGCCACCATGAGAAGTTTAACCTTCTTTGATCCATTCAACATTTATGAATCCTAAAAAAACTAGTAGAGAAATATTTATTAAAATCATACTATAATTTGTATCAAGAATTCTACCTAATTAGTTTTATGGAAAACAAGTAAATAAAAAGTCCAAATTTTCTAGAGATTTACATTTCTTGTTCTTCAAAAACCTTATTTGAATCACATAGTGAAAGGCACGAGATGTTGATTGTAGAGGTTGTTTGGCACAACCACATAGTGATATAGGAATTTAGATTAAATTTTTAATTTAAATTGGACTTGTAATGGATCAATCAGAAGAAAATTTGAAAATAATATTGTGTTAAAAGAAATATATGTTGAATTTAATTATGTATTTTATTGTTTAAAAAAACATCCTTATAAAGGGTGGTTTTGTGACACCTTGTGGTGGTTTTAATCTTAATTTGGAGCCCCTTACCTGGTATGATTAAATCTCAAAAAAGAATTCAAATGAAAATTATTTAATCTCACTTATAAACAAATATAATTTAAGATTTTATGGCATCCCATTTTATTGGAATTATATAAAACTAAATTTAATAAACCTTAACTTTCCTAAGAAATAACTAGACAAAGACACACATCCTCTTCTCAAACGTAAAAGGTGTGGATGATCTCACATGTAAAGGTACATGTAACATGGACACCCTTATGCCGATGGGGTGGGAGTGGTGCGGTCAAGTCACATGGTTGTGTGCTTGCCCACCCAGGTTCAAATCCCCCTGAGGCACAATCCTCCTCGGAGGTGGTTCTCCGCTAGATGCGGCATCTCTGCTCGTGTTGACATTGGTGCTTACTCATCTCGCCGCTGATGTTGGTGGTTGCTCCGCTCTCTGTTGATGCTCCTCTCGCTGCTGATGCTGGTGGCTACTCGACTCTCTGCTGATGCTCCTCTCGTTGTTGTCTCTGGTGGCTACTCCACTTTCTTTCGACATGGTTTCTCCTCTCTCTGCTGACGCTAGTGGTTGTTCCTCTCGCTGGTGGTTGCTCCTCACGTTGGTGGATACTCCTCTCGCTTCTGTCACTGATTATTGTCGCACTCGTTGCGGCCATTGTCGTTAGTCGTTGCATCTTCACTATGGTTTCAAGGTTGCTTCAATTGGGTTGCTAATGGTGGTCCCCTTCATTGTAACCCAGGTTGTGGATCCTTTCAAAAAATCCTCAATTGTACAAGGATGTGGGTCTTTTCAAAAACCCTCAGTTTACACCTAATTCAAAAAAAAACAACATGGAGACCCTAATGAGAAATTGGCTTCCTCCTTTTGGTTCTCCTATTTATGTTGTATTTTCCAAGCTTTACAAACCTAATCATTATAATTATATCTAGGATGTTTGTAAAGAGTTCTACCTAGTTGTTTGTTAGGAAATCCATGGTACACCAAGGCTCATAATTCTCCTTGTCATTTAAGACTCTATTAAACTTAATGGAGCATACTTGTATTATTGGAACTTGAATATAATAAGAATTGAGGGGTGTCTCAAAGCTCCTCATAATTTAGCATGATAGGTTCCAGATAGGTTGGTTTCATAGAAATTTATTTTCAATTTGACAAAGGTTTAGGGAGGTGAAGATGTCTAATATAGAGGCCTTCCCCTCATTTTTCATTTTTAGTAGGGAAGTAAAAGTTAACATACTGTACATTGTAATGGTTTTATCAATAACATGAAATGCTGATGAATCATGGATTATGATTCGAAACATGTCAATAAAAATTTAACATAGAAAATCCTAGAAATTTTCTAGAATGTGAAAAAATCAAAAAATCTTAACCTAAAATGTATCATTCACTTACTATGAATACTTAATTGCAAAATGATCTAAATGGGAAATTGTTTTCACATATCATATCTCTCGCTTCAAGATACCCTATTCGGTATGTGCACACCAATACTATTGAGGATCCAATTCATATAAATGCAAGGAATGTGCAAGAGGTATTTGATATGATGAGAAAGGCAAGGATTTCCATAGTTGGATATGGCCTTGTAGAATAGGAAAAATAATCAAATATTCTAGATTCCCTTGAAGATATAGAGGTTTCCTTTGAGTAGAGTATTTTTCAAGGGGTGCCTTTGAATTCTCCTATGGTCACTAGGCCTCCACTAGTTATAGAGAAGTCATAACCTACTTCAACTGTGAGTTTTTCCCTATATTTTCTTGTCTTGGTATTTCAGGGATAGGGCCACAAGCTATAATGTCATCATTTGTTTATAAGTTTCTATTTCTACTACTTTAGTATTACACGTTATAGTTGTATAAGACTTAGTTATTTATCCTATGATTGGTTTTGATCAAACTCAAATGAAAGAGATGGTGGTGGACAATGGTTTTCAGAATCAAAGTGTTCCTACTCCTCCTTATGTTGGATATAAGTCAACTTCAAACAAATCCTATTGTTATTCTTATTATTTATTTATTTTTACTGGTGGTTCTATTTCTAATAAAACTATTGTACCAACTTGTAATGTGGATATATAAGGTTTTGTGCATCCTCATGATTTTCCATTGCCACTTCGGAACTTCCACTATTTTCACCCATATTGTTTCCACTCTTCCTACTTTTATCACTTCTTCTTCTCCTTCAACACTGGTGATTGCCCTTATTTCCACTTTTCCAAAAAAAAAAATCTAAAATTTTCCAAGCTCCCATTATTTCTTCTTAATCTATCCATGAAGTGGTGATAACAATATCTCATGCTCAAAGTGATTCAGTTATGATTGTGCATTCCATCTCTCCTCTCATTTCCATTCCAACATCCCAATTTATTGCACTCCCAGCTTTATCCACTACCACTTCTCGATTCCAAACATTGCACAAAAATCCTTCACTCCATCCATTGTCTCCACCACTTGCATCTCCAAATGTAAACAAACTAAATCCATAATGCTACCCATATCATTCATAGAGATGTTGACATCACAAGGATTTGATTCAGCCATGTCCCTTCCTTCATTCCTATCTGTTACATCACATATTTCTCATGAGTACATTCCCGAATCATTTCCCACTTTCTTAGTTTCTATTGCATCTTCCCACCTATCCTCTTCATCAACTCTCTTTCCATCTGTCATTTCTTCCCAATTGCCACTACCACTTCATGTTTCCACTACATCCCGGATGTTGAAAAGTACCACCACCATTACCGCTACTACTTTTGCTCCTCCTCAAATATACACATCAAGATGTAAGGAATGATAAGAATTATCAATTGATATAAAAAAATTGACGAAAAGACCTTGGGCATATTTCTGATCCATGTTCTAAAATGTTTAAAACGAGTAGTCATGCTTTCAACCAATTTACGATTCATAGAAAAAATTTAATAGGTCCAAAGTTTGATTAAAGGATAACATTGATAGATCACTTAAAAATTTTAATGCAAATATTTTATTGGTTGTTTTGTGAAGAATGAAAATGAGCAATTTGTGAAGAATAAAAAAAAACTCTCTTATAGACAAATATAATTTTCCATTTTTTTGGCATCCCCATTTTATTGTAATTATATAAAAACGGATTCAACGAACACTTATAACTTAGCTAAGAAATAGAGGAGAAAGAGAGTAGAATGGATGCTCTCACATGTGACAGTCCAATCACCCCATACAGCGGTTAGAAACATAAAAGTAGAAGAAAAATAAAACATATGACAATTAAGACAGTTTGTGGGGAGGCCATAACAGTGATTATATCTCTACGTAGATGACGCAGTTGCAGTGGCAGTGGCAGTGGTGATGATGTTAAGATTGAGAGCACTTGGACCTTTTTCGCCTTCCACGACGTCATACTCCACAGACTGCCCCTCCTCTAGTGTTTTGAAGCCGGCGCTCTGAATCGCCGAGAAGTGCACAAACACATCTTTCCCTCCATCGTCAGGTGTAATCAGCCCAAACCCCTTCACCTCGTTATACCACTTCACCTTCCCACTTTCTTTCTTTGCCGCCATCTCACACACACACAGAGGAGAAAATACACAGAATGAAATGAAACTCTCCTGCAATTTTGTCACTACTTGTGATCTTCCTAATGCAAACTTCAGTACACGCTTGGCTTATAAAGCCCCCAGCATTGCCATCCGACGGCTACGATCTAAGCTTATCATCTAAGCTGACAGTCATAATATGGATTCATGAACAGGTAAGATAAATGCATTATTTTATATATATGTATAGCAGAGCTAGACGTGGAAAGACTCTCTCCGAGAGTTTATGTCACGAAATTTCAGTTTTCAATTAATTTCAACGCGACAAGCACACATCCAATGGTCCACCAAGATAAATCCAACATCTATTTAAAATAGTTGTATGTACCTAAAAAGGAAAATAATGCACCTGCTGCAATAAGTGTCAAAGAAGAAGATTGTTTTTTACACTATTGAGGATATCATATAAGAGATTAAAAATTTAGCAAAGGAGAACAATGAGAGAACCCAACTAGATTCAAGCCAGCCCTTCACAGCTCCAGGATGTCGAGTTTCGACGGGCTATCATTTTTCAAAGGGATGGTAAGTGAACATTTAGGTGGGTTCGGGTCAGTCCCGTTTGCCTAAACTACCACTGGTGTATTAATAAGTTAAATTAGTGCTAAAAATATGAAATGATGGCATTTATGGGTGTATGATATTGTAAATTGTATTCTAAATATTTCTTATTTAATTATTTTTCATTTATTGTTGCATCATCTTCTCGTAATACTTCTATAAATTTACATTAACAAACTAAAATTGAGATTGGTAAACTTCATCAAGTGACAACAATTGTTAAGATAAAATTCATTGTGAAAATATATTCAAAAGTCTTAAAAAAATAAACAATATAAACATATAACCTTCAATTCTTTCCAACCTAAAACACTGCAAACATTTATGGATGAGCTAATTATATCTATTGTGACGGTGATGTAGTATACAATGAGGTTATGACTAGACTTCCTGATAATGAAGTTATAAAAGTTCGTGTTTGACGAATTATTATAAAAACAAAATCTATGCACCTAGGTACCTTTCTAGGTCCTAAGCATACTAATATATACATGGTTCATACACAAGAAAACTAGTGGTTGACAACTCCTTTTGTCCTTTTGACTTTATCTATTACATTTTACTGCCTGTACACATCTTACAACTCTTTCGACACTTGACCGATTTATATTTTAATGACCTCAGATGCTAATGCCTAGCTAAGATAGAAGCACCCTAGCACTCCTGTCCCTCTTAAACGCTCTTGCCCTTCTTTATCTTCTTCTTGCTCTTTTGAGTCCTTTTCACCTTTTCGTCACCATTTTTAAACTTTGGGTATGCCTTTCAATTGTCAATTACAAAATTCAAACAAGGGAATCGTATATATACTTTGTTACTTCTCTCAAATAAGGGGCCAAGCCCTAGAAGCATTATCTATCACCACCTAAGCTTACATAAAGGATCATGAGCACTACCTCTTACATAGAGTGCCCATGAGGGGGAAATAAAGAGTCTTGGGAGCATTGCACGTGAGACCCAACTTATATCCTCTTACCATGTTGGGAAGGTTTTACAAAGAAGGGATAATGATGACAATGTTAGCAACATCATCCAGACACATAACGATTTGTATGCTTGTGCACATTTAATATCAACTATTGAGTTGGATGCAATTGCGTATATTACACAGTTGTGTCGAATAACACGCATTATGTTTGTCAGCATATTTCATTTATATGAGATGGTCTCACAGGACCACAATATTCTATTATCATGGGTGTTAGGTTATTTGAAGTAGAGGATTGCGCATGGAAAAACATCATGTGATCATATGTGAGGGTAGAGTATAGTAACATGTACAGATGAACCATTTGTTACCTCTACTCTGACACCAGACATTCAACATTATTCTACTTTGGTGTGTGCAAATTAAAACTTAAATTTAAATAACATTGTTCTTCCTTCTCAATTTAAAACAATGTAAACATTCAAAAAAAAAAATTGATGAAAAGGATCTTATATTATATTCATATATTTAACCTTACTGATATGAAATATTACAATGTGTACTTGTATGTTTAGCCTTTGGCACCTGTTTATGTAAGTGATTAATTTCATGCTTCGTAGCCCACTAGCATTCCCTATATGACATTTTTAGATCTCTTGAATTAGTTGGGTTAAGGATTTGATCCCTTGATTCATATCGTTATTATACCTCTTGAATCAATTAAGATATCATCCTTATTTCACGGTGTAGATATTGTGGATTGTGATACCATTGATGGTAATGTCCCTGTTGATCCTGAGACACATTTAATAGAGGTATGTGTGTGTGTGTGTGTGTGTGTGTGTGTGTGTGTAGATTTTTTTTTAGGACCAAGAAATAGGGAGACAGCCTATGATTATTTTATTAATGTAAAAATGATATTACATGAGCAACTTACAAGTTGATTACAGAGAATGGGGCTGCAATGTATATATGCATTGGATAGACATAATACAAACAAATATGTAGTTGTAACTATGCAACAAAAAACCTACATGAATACAATATGGCAGACATAATGGCTATAACAACATAACCATATAACTATGCAAATAAACAACCTATTTACCCATAGTAACTAATCTAGCATAGTAAATAGTAAAATGGTAACTACAATGCATAATTACTACGGTAAACTAAGTCTTGCCTAACATTCCCCCCCTTAATTTTGCATTACCTCAAGGGATGAGGAGATGAATTATTTAAACAACTTGAGATGGTCTAACCTCTATTTTGTACATATCCCTTTGCAACCAGTCTTTCTTTTTACTTGTCTATAGTGCCATGCATTTCTTATTTTGTTTTGAATATCCATATGTAACCAATGGGTTTCTTCCATAGTGGAAGACCAAAAAAATACTAGGTGTTGCTTTTCATCACTGAATGATACTTAGCATCCATGGAATATTTCTAATCTTTCAACTGTAGATCTTCCTGGAAAGTAGATAGATCAACAGATTCAACAACTCTACTCATCAAATCAAATTTCACCTCTTCTCATCCTTTACTATGAGTCCATGGTCCTATGGTGCATATATCTGGTGGAACATCCAATTTTTCATCTTGAATCATGTTTGTATACCACTTGAGCATACATTGACCTATTCCCATGATTCGTGGTCCTATTTGATCATCACTATCATCCACATCATCATTGTCATAATTATTGGGAACATCTACTTCTGTTTTCACAATATTGAACTATCTACATCAGGTGAGTCCAAAAAAGGAGTCTTAGATCCCTTCTTCTCAATGAACTCAACATTTTTTTTGGTGTAGACTTTCCTAGTCATTGGACCCAACAATCTGTTCCCAAGAGCATCTTCCCTGTATTGATAGCATCACGGCAGAAGTGAATTGTTTAATGTCAGGTGGAAAAAACTTGGTGGTGGACCGTCGGTTGGGGGATGTCATGGAGGGTAGGTTGGATGTGGCCCTTGGGATGGTCAAAGGTGGTTAATGGTGGAGAATTGATGGGGTTGGTGTATTCCATGGTTGTCAAGGATGGTTGGAAAACACTGGTCCAACCCAAGAAACATAAATTTGTGAGTTCCGCTCATGTGACATGGAGTCATATTCATGCGGCTTTTGACATCGGGTCTTGATGTTTAGCTATGTCATTGTTTTAGGTCAAGTTTCTTTTTCCTAGATTTTGATGTAGTTATATAGGGCTTGGCCTTGTTTCTTTTCAATTTTTTACCCTAGTTCCCTATTGTGGTCACTTGTGACTTGGCTTCTCTCTATGTACAGGGTTTATTTATCCCTTCAAAATCAAAGCTTTTTACCTAATTAAAAAATTTGAATCCCCTCTAATCTTTTAATTTCTTATAAATTGGTGTTGTTGGTGTCTAATGACATGAGTTTATTACAACACTCATTTTCATACTTATTATTACTCATAAATGATATTAAAATTTCCAATAAATCACTATGATGGTTGATTGATGTTTTTCTTTTTTGTCATTTTTTCTTCATGGATTATGCCCATAATATAATTAATCCAAAACCCTTCCCTCATTTTACCACTTTACCTTCCCACTTTCTTTCTTTTACGATATGGTGCATAAAACAAAGAGACAATTCACAGAATGAAATACGAATGCAAACTTCAAATGCTTAGAAATCCCATCATTTTCATATGTCAGTGGATGGGAGAAATACAAGTTATAGAGGGAAAAAACCCAAGAAAATGGGAAAACAAAAATTGAAATGACTCTTTGTACTCAATCCTCTTCTATGAGTTCCCCCATCACTTATATTCCTAGATTATAGTTATAATGCTAGATAGACCAAGAAATCTCGAAAGAAAGTATCCATGGATAGAGGAACATCTCACAATATTGAATAATACCAATGAAGTATAGATGTGTGGTATTAATGTTTGGTGTGAAGGTGTTATTTTAGATACTCTTTGGAGTTTTTGGTATGAACATATTCATTCATGGAAGAAGTGGGTATAATTTCATAAGTTAGTTGATAGGCATGCATATCATTGTCTACCTTTTTGCATCAAGATTCTCTTTGAACATGAGATAGATACACTGCCCATGAGTAGCTAAGTATATATTTACAATTTTTAGATGGTGGTTGGAACAATTACATGGTCCTAATGGGGCACTAGAAGAATCCAATATGGAATAGGAGGATGAGAGATAACTTTGAAGGCACTTATATGATCAAGGACATATATAATCAAGGGACGAGTTGTTTTATAGTTTCCTTGAGGACTTGGTATGATGTGGATGTCATTTCAACCTTAGATTATGGAGGGAGGCCTATTATAATGGATGAAATTCAATGAGTGTATACCCCACCCCAATAAATGGTTTGGTAACCCCTGTTGATAAACAATTACAAAACGAAATGTGCACTACTCCCCCTATTGCCAAAGAGTAACGACCGTATGAATATTAGATGACCAAAAAATAAGGTTACCAATAATGGAAGAACAATATATTACCTAGGAATTGCTACAAACTTTGTGTTGCAACAAGTAATCCCACATACACCACTAGCAATAGCTAAACCTATTGTTCATAGAGCAATGCAATCAATGTTTGGAAGTGTTGGAGGAGCGCTAAATGTATCACCTACGTAGAAACAATATAACCCGTCACCATATAACCCACCCATTCATAATCTATGTGATGAAAAATTCCCAATTCAAAATCCACAAGTACAAAATCCCCTATTCAGAATTCTCATGTTCAAAACCCACCAATTCTGAATCAGCCACTTGCACCCATGTTAAAAAAATCTGTACCACCCCATAAAAAAGGCAAGTTAGCTTTTTCTCTAACCCGTTGATCTTGGGCATCCGATAAACAGAATCCTAACATTATTCTTTCTTTAAATCACATGCTTGATAAGGATTTTTTAATTGCTTACAAGTCAATAAAATAGTTATATATGCACCTGCTGCAAATTAATGTCAAAGAACATGATTTTTTAATCCTATGCTTTTTCCTGCCTTATTTCGTTGTGGAAACTATAAGTTTTTATCCCTTCCTATGGTCTACCCTTGGTCTTATTATCGTGATTTTTCAGCCTTTTCCACCGCTTAGGCAGTGTTTACGCTTATAAATGGCCAACCCTCCCCTATTCAATGACTGTTGATAAGGGTGATAATGTCTCCCAAGTGCACAAGGAAGTTTGTACCAAAATTATACGATGAGGTTTGGACTCTAAACCCACCCCTAATGTGGTTATTTCTCATGAGTTTTTGGATCTTATGGTGCACTGGTATCATAACCACTATCTTATAGCCTAATTTTGTGATCGTATCCTATCTGAGACTTATCTACATATTTGGATGAAAAACCATTGGGAGTCTACCGGTATCCAGGTTTCTAGAATCCATAACCTCACTAAAGGTTTTTATCTTTTTACCTTTCAAGAGCCCTTGTAGGTCCAAACCCTTATGCTTAAAGTATCTTGCTAGTATTTAGGCAACACCCGTCTTGTGTTATCTTCATGGACTTTGGATTTCAATCCAAGTAATCAGGTGTCGCTCAAAATTTGTATTGGGCTTGAGATTCCCAGCCTTCCCATGCATCTCTGGTCTTTTCTTGACGAGATAATCAAGCCCATTGGAAAGGTGCTAATCCACAAATAGGACCGTTTTTTCTACACCCATCTAAACAAGCATGTGTGTGTCGAAGTAGACCTAGCGAAATATTTTCGAGAGCATCTTACTATTTAGGTTGGGTCCCTGTGAATCTCTCCAAAGGTGGTTTATTTTAACCTTCCCAACACGTTTTTTCATTGTCAGGTCCCAAACCATCACATTCAGGGTTGTCCCGTTTTACCTCACTCTAAACCCATTCCCGTGCTGACCTCGGAACCAAAGAATGTGGTTACCCCTCAGGCTGATGGCTAGAAGGTGGTTGGTCTAAAGAAGAACTTGGGGACGAAGGATTCTATGGAAGTTCCACCTCCATCTTCTCCTTCTCCACCACCAACCAGGAATGAGCCTTTAGTGGTGAAACCTAGTCCTTTGGTTTCCATTCCAACTACCGCCTTACAGAGCCAAGATACGCTGACGAATGTTGAGACTTTTGGGAATTTTTCTTCAACATCTCTACCACTGCGGTGTTCATTTTATCCACCTCGTGAGGTGGCGCATGACTCACAAGGAGAAAATGGGGCCAAACAATGCTCCATTCAAGTTGAGCCTTCTCATTCAAACTAGATTCGTCTTGCCAACAATTTCGTCATTCTTAGGTCTGAGGATGAAATTCCAAACATGAAGGGGGAGTTTGACATTTCTGATTTTTCATGAATTTTATGTCATGGAATGTTTAGGGTCTAGCAGCTCCCTCACATAAATTTTGTGTTTGTTTAGCTTGCAAGTTAATTAACAGTTTAGATGTTATTTTCTTATAGGAAATCAAGATTTATGGTTTTTTTCTTTAGACTACTCTTACGTGTATTGCTTCTGATTTTGTGCACTTCCACATTCATCACATTGATGAGAGAGGTGGTGTTAGAATTTCCATTGTGCCAAAAAAATTGGCATTAATTATTTCTTTAGGCCATGACCCGAGTAATCAGGTTGTGTGGGTGATTATGAATATTAATGATATGTCTTTTGGTATTCCCAATATGTATGCTCCTAATGATGGTACTGAAATAACTTTATTGTGGAGATGGTTAGGTGACAACTTACCCATTGCTTATTGGTTGGTTTGTGGGTATTTTAATAGGGTGGAGCATCCTGATGATAAATTTGGAGCACTTCCGACGCATTTGTGCCTTGGGGAACATGTTGCTTGGTATTATTTTAAAATCCGTTAAGGAATTTCTCATCTAATTCTTAACCGATGGCAAGCATTTAAGGACCACACCTTGTTTTCATGGACCAACCTCTGAGAAGTATCTAATTACATATTAAAACACGTCGATCATGCTCTACTTTCATAGTAGTCTTTCTTTACTTTCGACATGCCTGGCTCCACCGTTATCAAGGTATGGTAAGAAGTGCTTTTTTCAGACCACCATCCGATCACATTTAAGGTTGTCTGGCAGGGTGGCCCTCCCAAGGTTCCTAGTACACAATTTTTTCTCAATATTTCATTGTTGAGTCACCCAAGGGTGGTCCAGCTCATCACCAAAACATGGAACATAGCGCCACATCCTCCATTCACTGCTAGTTGGATCTCTTGGTGGGAAGCGATGATCCAACGCACCACTAAATTCCTCTATCGGTTTGGAAAATGGGTCACCTGGGTGTGAAGAAGGGAATATTCTTCTCTACATAAAGAATTTTGTCATGTTTCTCTGCTTCTAGAATCTCATCCCATTGATATTCAGCCTCAATCTCAAGTTGTAAATCTTTAGCATAAGCTTAAGCTCAATGAATCCTACTCTGCTCGTGGCACTCAGATACGCTCACAGATTTATTGGCTGCAAGTAGGAGATAGAGCTTCTAAAAGCTTCTTCAAATCCCTTCGAGCTAAACATGTGCGTTAACAGATCAAGGCTATCAATGAGTCACACCAGAGGCTTACTAAGCTCCCTAAACTCTCTATTTTTTTTGTCAAAAATTATCGTCTGGTGTTTCAAGCTCAGGAAGATTCACCTGAGCGATCCTCTTCTTTTCAAAAATGCATTGATCTGGTGCCTTCGTAACTCTAACTATTTTTGTGATTTCAATCCAACTTATTTTTGTTCTACTTGGTTATGTGCATGTCGGATTTGTACCTGAATACTCTAAGGTGTGCAATGGATGTTTCCCATTTGACCATGCTTCATGTGAAGTTACTCCATCAAGAGAAACCGTGGGAATTCTTTCAGCAACTATATTGTTGTCTTTGTTGTTTCGACCTAAAATGTCCTTGTTAATCCAGAATCATTGATCATAAAAAACACCATCTCCATGATAGAAGGGTTCATTCTCTCAACAATATCGTTTTGCTACGATGTGTGTGGAGGAGGCATCTCCATAATAGTTATTAGGGATATAGTTCGGATCAGCATCGTGGCCTCTCTTTTGGGCCACATACTCTTATCGATGTCACATGCACCCCAAATGAGGGGGTGATACATTGGGTGAACAAATCAGCCCATACAACATCTCAGAGATACAACACATTACAGTACAACACATAATTAACACATATTATAGTTACAACACTGGCTCAAAATCAGACTTGGGTCAGAATCACATCGCGGACACAAGTGCCCAAACCCATACATGAGCACCTGGGAGCTTGTTTCCTCCCCTAGGCACTAATTCCCTAGGGGAAATTACAATCAGTTTATCATATCAACACATCTCATAGCAGGTTACATAGCAGTTTTCACTATACAAGAACAATTCTCCAGTAAGCAGAATGAATTCTATCTCCATTTCAATCGAAACAAATACAAAACTAATTTGGTACAACTCAGAACAAAACATGATCACACCATTTGTAGTGGTGTATAATCGGGAAGCAATAATGGAAGGAGAGTAACACTAGACATCTCTCCTTAACACTCTTCTTCCGTGGCGTGAGATCGCCCAAAAAAACTTGTGTTTGGCGTGAGATTGCCCAAAAACTCACACTTGGCACGAGATCGCCCAAA
Organism: Taxus chinensis; assembly: GCA_019776745.2. Lineage (NCBI taxonomy): Eukaryota > Viridiplantae > Streptophyta > Pinopsida > Cupressales > Taxaceae > Taxus > Taxus chinensis. Next base: position 779,908,459 of record CM034152.1, read on the forward strand.
AAACTCACTCTTGGCGTGAGATCACCCAAAAAACTCACTCTACACAACATTTTCAGGACATCTTTTCTATCCTTTTACACTCATGTTCATCAGACACACACTTTCCATTTACTACTCTTACACACATTTACATACTTTCACAAAGTTTTCATAATACACGTCTTTGACTACTCTTTCGCTCTTCTTTTGTAGGTCCGTCCTTAATACGCAACAAGAAGAAACCCTACATCAAGCACAACAACAGGTACAACACGGTATAACACGATACGCTTCACCCCTAGGGTCACTTCCTCTTTCTTAGTTTCCATGCTTCATTTTTTTTATCACTTCATGCTTTCACTTGTCTCTTCGGCACGTTATCGTCATCACACTCTACATGGTTATCACATATGCATCTTCTAACTACTTTATGTTATCGAGTATTCACTCAACAACAAAAAGTGGGGGCAAATGTAGACACAAAATCACGCACTTGCCTACATTTCTAGGTCTTAAAAGCATACTAGTATTTATATGGTTCTTAAGCAAGAAAACTAGTAATTGACGACTATCTTTGACCTCTTTGCTTCGTTTCTTGTCTTCTTTATGGTCTTTTACACCCTACAGCCCAATCGAGACTTCACTTGTTTATTTTTTATGACTTTGGACACCAACGCCCAACTAGGACGCCATCGCTCAGGTGCCCTCGTCCCCTCTGGGCATCCTGACTCTTTTCTATCTTTTGGACATCTTATTTTCTTATGGGTTGTCCTTCCAGTTGTCAATTACGAAATTCAATCGAGGCAATCATATAAATACAAAGTTATGTGACCAAAATAAAGGACCAAGCTCTAAGCATCTATTACTATCACCTAAGCTTGCATCCAAAGGCATCTAAGAGCACTAAAGACATCCATCTAACATCCATTCAAGGGACAAGGGACTGCATTTTTTGCATACACAACATAGGAAGGGGAAGTTCATTTTGCTATCCACACATTCTATCTACATTGCTACATCTAGCTAGCCCGCTATCAAGTGCACTGGCACAAGGGTATCACAGGGCATGATTCTTTCACACACGCATAAGAACTACATGGAGTCTGAGATGTAGTGCAACGCTTGGTTGTAAGTTCACTCTGTCGGTTGACTACCGGGGTCAGTCCAACTCTCCATATTGTATCTTTCTTTTTTGGATTTGATGTGGTATTGTGGGTTTTGCAGGGGAATATTTTTTTTGCAAGTTACAGGTGCACTCAGCGATCATTTTGCGACATACATGCGACCAACAATGACTATCAACGACACTTGTGCGACACTAGAAAAATCAGATTCCGACCACTTTTGCAGTCACGGGCGCCCGAAAACATACTGGTGCCCAGGTGCCCTAGTCTGACTGTATCTGACATTGCAGAATTTAATCTGAGCATTGACGACAGAAAACTCCTCTTGTTCAACAATTTTCCTAGTCTGCACAAGTCCCGGATCAAGCGCAAATCAGCTAAGTCATTTCCTCTCTCTCTTGCACTTAGGGTTTTGTATTTTATTAGCTTATTGCTTGTGTTTTAGTGTATCTAGCAAGTTTACTTCATTGTTTCCATCAGTTACTCTGCAATTAGAGTTTTACAAAAAAACCATTTTCGCTAAATCAATCACAGAGTCAACGAGCCTCTCTATAGGGTTTATTGCCCTAGCTGAACCGCCTAGGTTTACCTCTTCTCCTGAGGAATCATCCAGATGTAATGTGGCCTCTGTGGCCTCTAACCATTCTTCCCCATTATTTCTCCAAAACCCTATATATTCTCAACTATATGATACTAAGGGATAAGGAATTAACTACCAGATTCGGTGGTGCGTCAGCTTTCCTTATTTTTTTCAACAACGACCACTGAGAATTACAGAAGTAAAGGAATAGAGAATAATATTGCTTTCAACAACAAATCCTAATCCTTCCACAGCAAAAATAATATGTTAAAGGCAAAGGCAATCCTCTTCTGAACAAGAATTTATCAGTGAGCTGTGTATCAGTAAAGAACCAAAGTCAACTTAATGAACCAAAAATGTATATTCCAAGCAAGAAACACCAGTAAAGAATCATCTGGCAAGTTAATTTAGTTTGGTTGATAAGAACAATAATAGTTGCATGTTTGAAGTAAGCTTGAATACATTGCAAGAGCCCATTGAGTATTTTATGTTATTGCCAATAATTCAACATATTTCAACTACTAGTTTATATCCTTAGCAACTACTCGTCTATATCCTGGAAAGCGGAAACACAGCTCTTGATCTCAATCAAATATCGTTTGAAGACTTTGGAACTTTGTGTTCTTTCCCTGCCGCTTCCACCTAGAGAGTAAATCTCAGAGCGCAAAATATGTGCGTCTTCTTTTCATAAGTTTTTTAACAAATAATTCCACATATCCTTGTTTGTGTTGAGTCCACCGTCTCCATTTTTAATATGGTCTGAAAAAGTCGAATAATGGACATTGCTTTGTCATCCTTTTTCTTTCAGGCATGTCTCTTATCTTGACTACTGTTCGATGAAATTGGCAATATAAATCCCTTCACCTTTCAAAACAATGTTCATTTTCCTCTTCCACGTGAGAAATTGCTGAGACTTGAATGATGGCTATATTTTGAACTATCAAGTCACATATTTATTGCTTTAAAACCAAATTGAAATATTGTTCTTTGTTCGCTTTAGGAGACAAATGTATCTCAACATTTTGCAAACACAACTTATGCACCAATCCCTAGACAAATCAAGTTCCAGTGGCTCTGACACAACTCATGAAAGTATTTTATTCTTAGGACTCTCAAAACCTGCAGACATAAATCTGGGCACAAACAACAAAGAACAATACAGATGGGGAATGCAGGGGACAAGACTACATGTTATAATTCGAATACGTATATTTTTAAATGAAACACAGAAGCTCGTTCTTGTAGTTTTAAAATCTAAAAATCCAGTCCAGAAATCCAGATCCGTATGGGAGGGCAATAAAATCTAAAAATCCTGAATTTTTGTAAACGTTTGGAAAATTCAATATATGAAAAATAGAGTAAGATAAAAATGTTAGTATATTTAATGTTAAATAATATAAAAGGGTTTTTGGTGTCTTTTTATCGGGGAAAAAAATATGGAATACAAACAGGGTTTACTTGGACTGAATTTATTTAGGCCGACTGAAAAATTCGGATCCAGCCGGATTTTGTGCAGACCTGACCCGATTTGATAATTATGGATTTGAATATGTTATAAATGCATAAGCTGGTCGAAAACACAACTACAAAAAATGCTTTCAAAATAAAACTCCAAAAAATATGAAAAAATGAAAGGATGAGTGTAGTTTATGTGATTCATGTGCGTCAACAAAATACGCTCTTGTTGGCTTTGTTAGTTTACAATTTATGCAAAGTTAACAAAAATTCCAAGCTCTGAGAATTCCAACTATTTCTCTAACCATTAAATGAGACACCAAACAAGAAATCAAAATTAAATGACTACATGAAATGGAATTTGTAGCATGGCAGTTCTTCCATCCATTATTGTGAATAGCCATTCTATTCATTTTTGTTCCCCATTTGTTGCCATCCAAAATCGAAGTTCATAAAACCAAGCCCGATTATCGCCAGTTTTAAAGCAATGCAGATAACGGAGAGTTAGCATGGACCATTTTAGTGCTCTTTTTTGACGGAGGCATGATGACTATTAAAATACACATTTGAGATAGTCTCAATAAGCCAAATGATGGAATTCAGTGAGAGAGAGTAATTTGCATTAAGATTGTAAATTTGTATCGATATGAGTAAACAAGCATAAGCATAGCATATGGAGGGCTTATGTAGACAATGCCTATTAGAATTATTTATCTGAGGCCATTCGAATGATCATTATCCATCTAAGTCGTCCTCCTCATCAGAGCCACTTGCCAGAAATGAGTCGAGAGATTTGCGTAGAATGCTGAACGACTTGTCATCCTTCCCAGCATATAACAGTAAGCACAAAATACATGATCAGTATAATCACTACATGAAGTTAAAACAGCTTCTAAGTAATACAAGAATATACCCGTTTTTGCTTTTTCAGAGAATCCTCAGCTGCCGCTGTTTTGTCGGCACAAAGTTTGCGCAGATCAGCAAGCCCATTCTTTTCTTTCTTTCCTGTGAATATAGACGAAGATGAACAATGTGTAAGCCAATTACAGGTAGGGTCTCATTACTTAAAATGTGTGCCCTACCTTTTACTACTTACTCTGCTGTTCGAATTGAATGAGCAACTTCTCCCTGTTATCTTCAAATTTGGAGTATATATCTGCAATAACATTGCTTTTTTCAGTCATATATTACACATTCAAGCGTCTTCGCATACATGTCTCCTATGCTTGGATTCCGAATACAATTTTCAGCAACAGAAATTGTAGCAGCTAAGTTAATTTAGATATTAATGTCCACAACTGGCCAATTGGCGTGACCAAAAGTAGTGCCTATTGCATCCCCACAAACTTGTCTTCTTTCTCTTTTTTTTTTGGGTGATGGTTTCACTTTATATTATACTGTTGTAAAAGGTCAGTTGATAAGCCAGAGTTACAGGGGATACTTTATTTATTCTATTCTACAGGAACACAGTAGGAAAAATTAGTACAAGATTATACTACTTGCCCTTGTAAGCTAGCAAATAAGAGGATTTTTCCTTGCAGAAATTCTCATAAGCTGACTGAAACTTTGACGACTCGGTTTTCAGAGCTTTATCACACTGCAAGTTACAACATCAAACACTCGTTACATCTGCCCCCAGGGGATTTCAAACTCCACAGGAAACAGGGGGTTTCAAGGTATACCTCCTTGCAAGTCTTCGTTGCAGCTTTGATGAAGTTTTGCCTGTACAGTGTATGGCACCAATTATGATAGGTATTTGAAAGCATTGACACAAAATGATGAAAACGAAGGTATGCATGTGAGGTCACCTTTCTTTGTCATATTTGAGCTTCGCCTATTCTAGTATGGCCTTCACTTCAGATGAAACGCTGAAACCAAATTTCACACAAAATCCTAAATATTGAATTCTTCTAGTATGGCCTTCACTTCAGATGAAACGCTGAAACCAAATTTCACACAAAATCCTAAATATTGAATTCTTCCATGTAAAGTAAAATTTCCAAACAAACAGCGCAGAATCAAAGTACATTTAAGAGCCGAGTCTTTTCGAAATTAGGGAGAAAATGCATTTCTGTGATATTTTGAAGCGGGTTTGGGATAATAAAGTGGAATTGAATAAATATTAAAGCTATCATTTTCGAGAAGCTCCCCCTTAACATTCCAAAGAGAACAAAATGTTAACTATTCAGTTATGCAACATTGCAAAGGCCATAAAATAACTTCTGCGCCTGGAATTTACTCGTATGGACGGCTATAGCAAAAAATTCTTGCCGATATTATTTACATTACAGATCTTCATTTCAAATGAAATTCTGTTCATTCTTTTCCATATAATTTTAGTAGGCACCATTGCTGGACGCATCGATCAGAGAAGCTTAATGAAATTAATTCGCTAAAGATGCAAAGGCATTTCAAAGATCTTTCACACCTGTTAAATTTGAGAGATCTTTCGGACCTAATAAATTTGAGGGCGGATAATAAATTTGAAACAAAAAAAATCGACTGAGAGTGTGAAATACATGAAGGATGCGAAATTTGATGAAGGCAAAGTAGTAATTTACCCATTAATAATATGTTGAGTTCTCTTCTGATCGTCCTTATGAGCCTTGTCACGAATCTGGTGTATTGCACTGATAATGTCCTTTACTTCCCTGAAATTTGATACAGAGTTAGACGCCATGCTCAATTCGTCAAATAGAATGGAATGGAATGCATCAAATTATTTACCTTGAAAGATTGAGATCAAGGTCGTCTTGGGGCAGCTTTACGTCTTCCGCAGCAGCTGCCATTTCCATGGAAATGCCTAATCTGCTTCGTTTCTTCATTTTTACATTTCCATTGCCTTCACCTTCACCTTCTCCTACTCCTGCCATTCTCTTCACGCACAACACTGCAAATATTTTGGCGCACAATAACAAGCGATTGGGGTTGGGCGGGATTAAATATTTATATTAGATTCAAGTTTTCTTTAAAATTCATTGTTCTCCAAGATAACTAATTTTGGTATGGACTCGACACATAGCTAAAGCACTATTGTATTTATATATTTACATTCATTCAACATTTACAAATCTAGAAATACTAAAAAGAGAGATATTTGAGATGAGGATACTATAATTTGTATCAATGATACAAATCAGTGTTCTATAAAATAAGCACTGAAAAATCTCAATTTTTCTTGAGTTTTATATTTCTAGTTCTTGACAAACATTATTTGAAGCTTATATGGACCTATTGGCACACACTCCCACCTGATAAAGGGCATGAGGAGTTGAATAGTAGGCATTTTGGCACAATGAGATAGTGCATATGCTTACTTTGGGAATTTGGATTAGAATTTGATTTACATTGGGGCATGTTGTGGCTTAATTTGATAGAAAAATTGCAATAAATGTGTTAAAAGAGATGTATGTTGAATTTTTTATTACTATTTAAATAGTATTTGTAGGCCAGCGAATGGTTTTGTGGCACCTTGTGGTGCTTTGAATCTTAATTTCAAGTCCTTATTACTAATGTAATGGTTGATTCGTTGTAGGAAGGGTATGTTTTTATTCCTCGACTTTTCCCTCTTTTTCTTTATGGCTTCATAATCCAAAAAGGGCTTTTATATTTTCTTCTAAATAATTCCTTACTACCTAAAGTTGGATATGCCTATTCAGTGCATCTTGGAATTGCTTTTACGAATTAAAATCCTCATCCATTCAAAAAATTAATCCCACATTGGTTGATAGACTTGGTCCACAACCTTTTATAAACTAGAATATACCACAATCCTTGTGTCAATATTAACAAATATAGGATGATCGTATCTACCGCCTATGTATGACTATGGTCGAAAATTGAATTCCGTCCATTATTAATGTTAATAATAATAAATGTGGGCACACTAGTTGGTATTTGAAACATTTGGAAAACAAAAGTGGTTGATGTTTTGTATTATCACATGAACATGATAGTTACCATCAAATTTCCCCACCTTTTCTCAAAGGAATTGGTTTTATAATTTATCATCTTTGACTTAGTTTTAATAAAGTGAGTGGTATCCATTCTAAAAATTTCCCCGTGGTTTGAAACCCACCTCATTATTCTTCAAGGATTTACGTTTCATTGCTTTTCTGATGTCACGTATGATTTAAACTTCTATTTTTTTAATGGTGGAAAAGGGTTAAGGGGGGCCTACCCTATACAAAAGATGGAGAAAAAGATAAAACAATGAAGACCAAATGAATCTGCCTCTACTAGCGGTAAAAAGATAAACCAACAGAAACCATCAAGAAAAACTAACAAAAACATAAAAACCATCAACTATCTCAAGCTTTTAACCCCTTCCCTTTGGATCTTAACTCCATCTTGAGGGGAGAGATAACCGCTTTTTTCTTCCTACTCACAACAATCCAATCCTCAGATGTATTTGGATTTACATTTTCAATATGGAATGGAATCAAAACTTTAATTTGTTCCTTGAGATTTTGAGACCCAGTTAAAGCATCTTCCTTTTCTAAATCATCCAAAATCTTAGGATCGGATACTGAGTCACAATCTGAAGGATCATTCACAACCAAGAGTCTAGGATTAAAATTCTTCCACCATAAGCTTTTTCCTTTAGCATATTTTCTCATCAAGTGATAATTTGAAGCTAGATGACCAAGAGAAAAGCAATTTCTACACCTAAAGAGAAACCCTTCATAGTATATATTTTGTTACCAAGTTCGATCCTTCACTTTGAGTTCAATAGCGGTAGGGAAATCAACAGAAGTATCCATATCAATAAAGATTATAGCATACGTAGTGTACTCAAAATCATCAGTTTTTTGGTCAATAAATAAGCATTTCCCTAAAGTATTGCCAATAGTGGTTAAACAACTTTCTAACCAAAATTAGAGAGGTAGATACGAAAGAGAAATCCGTTGTGCTAAAGTAACAACTGATTGATTTAAACTTCTATAGATAAAGTAACAACTATATGAATTATCATTAGTTGTGCTAATTCAACTATAACCCTTTTGAATAAAATAGTAATTTATATATAATTAGGTCAATTTTTTTTAGTAAATTTCAATGAAGAATGGTATGAAAATTAAATTTTCCCTTTTACTAATGTAATAGTTAATTGAGTTTAGAATGGGTATATTTTCTTCCTCATCCTTCCCCTCTCCTCATCTATGGCTTCATAATCCAAAATAAATCTTATACAATTTCTTCTTAATACATTCATTATTATCTTAAGTTGAATATTACTACTTAGTGTATCTTAAAGTTTCTTTTATGATTCTATAAATTCTCATTCACTCAAAAAAATAATCTCGTATTTGTTGATAAGTAAGGTCTACAACAAAATATAAACACCAATATTCAGTGCTCCTATTGTCATTAAGGGTGACACCACAATGGAAGTGGAACTCTTACTAACATAAAGGTTGATTGGTTGAGGGATGAGTATGTTTTTTTTTTCATTGTTCCCCTCCTCCCTTGGTGGGTTCACAATACAAATAAAAATTCTCTTATAGTTTCCTCGAAACATATGTCTTACTACTCCATCTCGGATATGCTCTTTGATGCATCTTCTTTTATGACTAAAAATTCTCGTTTATCGCATCTACAACTCTAAAAACCTTCATAAATTCAAAACTATTACATGATGCCACATTCAAAGTGGTCCCCATACTATCATAATGGTTGTTTGGTTATGGAATGAGTATCTTTTTTTCCTTCCTCTCTCCCCTTCTCTAGTCTCATAATCCAATTTGTAATCTACATTTCTTTCAAAACTAATATAATCCCATATTTTGATGCATTCTTTCAAAGCAATGAAAGGAAACAAATTATTTTGACACACAATGTCTCCTCATCCCCTTAGACTTCAACCCCTTTGGATCCTTTGGTGTCTCCTTCAACCACCTCGGCTCTCCCTGCAGCAACCAAGACTTGGACAGAAATTGTTTTTGGTGTGGCTCATTAGGAGCCCTTAAAACTATCTCCTTCCTAGTGTGACAATGTTCCTCACCTAGAGATCCCGGAGACTGTTGTTAATCGGGATAAATCCATATTCAAATTATGGTTATTGGTAGTTTTCCAGGCCTTAGACCAAATATTGAATTCGTGAGAGAATGGTGCAGGAGGAAATGGTCCTGCAAGCTAGATGTTAGGGAACTTGTTTGGGATGGATTCATTTTCTGAATCCAAGAATAGTTGGATCTACAAAGGTTGCTTCACGGAGCACCATGGTTTTATGGGAAATATTATCTTATCCTCTACCACTGGAGATCAGGGTTGTCTTCTAAGTTCACTTTTTAGGAACTCCCTATTTGGATTTTCCTCCTAGCTCTTCCCTTGGAATTTTGGGAGCCTGACATTTTTTAGCGGATTGTGAGATCTATGGGGATGTTGATCACTATTGATCTTGCAAAAAACTATCGATCTACATTGGTATTTTCTCGGCTATGTATCAATGTTATGGTGGGAACCAAGGTGCCCAAAATATTTTTTCTGGATTCCTCGTATGGAAAATGGGAACAAACGATTGACATCAAGAGTTTTTTAGATTATCTATAACAAATGCATAATGGTGGGATACGAGACAAAGAAATGTTGTCAATGTTCTATTTCAAACTAGCTAGAAAGTGAGATTAGATGTGACCATCAAATGCTTATGCCTCAGGTGGATGACGAATCAGGGGAGGAAGATTCGTCTGACGCAAGTTTTTACGTGGAGGATAATGGTGTCTCAAAGCTTATGGTATTTGAAGATGAGGAACATAATGATTGCGACGATGTTGTAGGCATGGATAATTTTAACACCAGCTTGGCGGTGACAAAGATGAGTGCAAGTGACCATTTCAATGGTGACAGGTCAGGTAAGCCCAATGGCAGGAAAATTTAAATTTTGTAATTAATGGATTACACCATTTCTTGAGCATGGAGAGGCAATGTTTAGATTCGAGAGGTAGCAAAGGTCCCACACTCATACAGGGGTAACAAGAAAGATCCCACAAGTAGGAATCAAGGGCCCGTAGGTAGACATCGAATGCAGGGATTGTAGGCTACGAAGGGAGACACATATTTCTCGGTTAAAGAAAATCAGAATAAGGTAAAAAAGATTTAGACAGAATACTAAAAAAACATAGGGACTTGGGATTCAGGTTTTTGAAAAAAAAGAAAATATTTATAAAGCGGTGGGGTGTTCTAGGGCACAAGCCCACAAACACAAGTAGATCCACAGAACTCCTTCCTTTTTTTTCTAGCTTTTCTTTACATTTATTTTCCATAACTGGTTTTAAAAAATCAAGTAAACCATGATTAAGCCTAAGGGTTTTAGAGACAATCTGAACTTGGAGTTATAGAGTTACATTGTTTCAGAGGCACATTTACCAATGACAGATGGAAATAAAGGAAACCCTCAAACTCTTGCACTGGGAAGAGGGAAAAAGTTTTTTTTTTTTAATGTAAAGTAGTATAAGGTGATCTTATGACGTAGGCATGCCAAAAAGCTAAGGCAGACTCAAAATAAAAATACTACTTTGATTCTACCAAAAACAATGAACAACAAAGGGAATTTTGTTTTCAAATATTATCAACTACAAGGAAAAAAATTAGTACATAAGGAGGGTAGAGTTGATCCAAAACTGAAAAAAACTGAAAAAATTGCAACAAACAAGCATGAAAGAGAGGAAGTAGTGCAATATCCCAAACAACTATACAACCCTACATCTACCCCTTTAATGTGGTCTTCAGAATTGTATGTAAATAAGCTCATGAGCATGAAAGAGAGATTGGGAACTTTAGAAAATCGGCAGGTGCAAGAAGACATCGAGAGAAAAGAATGTATAGCACATAAACACAAGTTGGAAAAGGAAAATAAAGTCCTTAAAAAGTAGGTGTTAAATCTTCAAAACCTCATGGAAAGAGGACATCAAGAGTTAGTCATTCTAAAACATGACTTAGGACATTTGAAGCATCAGGAGAAAAATATTGAAATGGTAAAAGGAAATGAAACATTTTCAGATAAATGAAATCCAATTAGTAATTAAAAACATGGAAATAATATAAAACCAACTAAGAGATCGGATAGAAGAGGCCAAAACTTGGTCACAATTGGTAATCGGATCATCAAATGAACAAAGGAAAGTCATAGAGAAGCACATCAAAACTCAGATAAAAGAAGAAAAAAACCAGCAGGAAAAAGCGATAAATTTTATTCTCAAAGGCTTAAGATATTTTGGTGAAAATGAGAGAACTGACATATTGGCAAGGGACTTCCTTAGAGGAAATTTAAAATGGATAGGGTATATAAAACAAGCTAATAGGATTGGTAGGAGAATATATGGAGGAAAGGATCGGCATGTGCGAGTTTTCATGAGAATGGTAGAAGACAAACAGGCTATCCTAAAAAGCAGGTGATTGAGAGAGAGAGAGAGACACACACACACACACACACACAAATATATATATATATATATATATATATCTAGATGAGGATTTAACATTTTCTCAACAAGAAGACCAAAATAAGGAATGTGAGAAAATGAAAAAAGAAAAAGAGGTAGGAAAATGGGCACAATTAAGGAATGGAAAGGCCCAAATCAGTGATCATTGGTCAAACAAAAAATAGGAATCTGGGGCCCCATGAGATCACACACACATGGTAAGTTGGAATTACAGGGGTTATCCATGGAGAAGAGGAATCGATTTGGGGACCATAGCAGAGGGGAAAGATATGATTATTCTTACAGAAACACATGAGCACGATGGTTGCAAAGTCCCGAATTTCAAGGGGTACAGGAAAATTTCAGTTTGGAACGAAGGAAGTGAAACAGGGAAAGGACATGAGGGGATTACAGTGCTAATCAAAGAAGCATGGTTAGGGATCGTCAAAGTGGAAAAGGAAGATGCAAATAAGAATTACATTTGCATAAAAATATCAGATAACAAGGCAACAATCAGATTGGCTACTTGCTACTTTGCATTGAAATGTTCAAAGACATATAAAAAAATAAATTTGGATATGGAAGACCCATATGCTTCATTAAAAAAATACATTTTTGTGTTTAGTACATAAGGGGAAATTATTTTGATCGGGGACTTTAATTCAAGGACTGCAAATAATCAATCTCCTCATTTGGCAACAAAAAAGGTGAAGATGACAATCCGCTTTGTCTGAATGAAGCAGAGGACAAGTTTTGGGAAAGACTATCTCAAGATGGTAATGGAGGGGTGACTCATTTCGAGGTTGAGCTTATATGTCTATGTAGCTTATATGACATGGTTATTTGCAATGGCATGAAGGCTTGGCCTGGATTTGGCAATATCACTTGTAAAACTTACAATGGACAAAGTGCAGTGGACTATGTAATCTGCACTCAGAGCTTTATTTGTAGATTGCTCGAGTTTGAAATTGGATATTTTCCTATTGATAACAAATCTAATCATAATCCTCTCTTGTTCAAGCTTGGTATCATTTCAAATCAGCAACAAGTAAAACAAGTCCACCATATGCAAGAGACATCTCAGAAACAAGGCAAAATCATTTTGAATAAAGAAAATCAGGAAAATTTTGTGATTACCCTTGAACAACAATTTCAGATGGCAGGAAATGATATCAAGAGCAATACAAACAAGGGGGCAAGGGGTTATGTTTGTAGTAAGTCGTTAATACCTTTAATTCACAAGGCATTAAGTGCTTGCAAAATAAATAGGCCTAGAAAGGGGGCTGCAAATATTTTGACAAAAAATATGTGGTATGAAAAAGATTATAAGGCTGCCAAGAGAGATATGAGGGAAAGTGACGTGAACAAAGAAAATAAAAAGAAATACGAGACATGGTACAACAAAAAAAGAAGGCTATATGAATAGAAGAAGGTCTGAATTAATTTCTCTTGGAAAACATAATCCCAAGGGATTTTGGAAGGAGCTACAATAAAAGAAAACACACATAGAAAACAATATCACAAAATTTCATTGGTTAGAATATGTGAAGATTATCTACGAGCGGTCTCAACAAAAGGATATTCCTCCCATCATCCATACTTCGATCAAACTTTTCTCAGAGTAAGAAATCAAACATGGCATAAAGAATCTAGAAAATGGTAAAGCTCAAGATGTTGATTGCAGGCTGAATTTTTTAAGTGGGGCGATGAAGTATTCCCTCCGCATATCAGAAAAATCTTCAATGATGTAACTCAAGTTGGGTTCCCACTAGAGTGGATGAAAAGTGTTGTTATTCCTCTTTTTAAAAGTGGGGATATCAATAATCCTTCTAATTATCACACTATTATGATCAATCCTCTTTTTGGTAAGTTATTTGGGGGTATGATAGAGCGTAGAATCAGTAGTTGGGAATAAAGAGAAGGCAAAAGGGAAAAAGGACAAGCATGTTTCTGATCTAAACATTCAACCATTGATCATTACATCACTCTTAAGTACTTGATTGACAATTTATAGGATACCTAAGGGGATGAATATTTTTTTTGTTTTGTTTATTTTAAGACAACCTTTGACACGGTTCCTAGAGAAAAAATTTGGAATAAGATGGAGGAACTTGAGATTCCATACGAGCTTAGAGTAGCAGTACATAGACTTTATGAGTAGGTCAGAACTAAAATCAGAACCAGAGAAGGTATGTCTGAATGTTTAGGTAGTGGCATTGGGGTCTGTTGGTACCCAAATTGATTCTCCCTCAAAAGCTGAGCAACATCACAGATTTGACAGGAAGCTTAGAGACAAGCAGATCATGTTGTGTGTCATTTTGTAGCCGGGGAAGAAATGCATCTTGCTCTTTGTCACTCAGATGTGGAGAAATGGGTAGCACCCTTAAGAGGATTTGATCTATCCTCACTACTTTATGGTTGTGCCTTTCAACCAGGGTGAGAGGACCCTTTTGTAGCCTGTTGTTTGTGGAGGAGATGGAGATGTCTTTCCTTGCAAAGTTATTAAGAAGACCTTGAAGAAAATATGATCAATACAACAAAAATCTAACTCTCACGAGTTGTCACCCTAGATAATGGAGATATTTTCCAAGCAAGGTTCAGGCTACTAAAGACAATGAAAACCTAATTGCTTCTACATGTTTTGGTAATAGAAATTATGCATTTGTACACAGACTCAGGACAAACAGGGGTAGTATGGGTAGGATTGGTTGTTTTTAAATGAATTTTGGTGGGAGGTGAGGCAAAGTGGACTTTGATTCACCAGATCTTTGAGAGATTTTACAAAAAAATGGAAGGCTTGATCAAAAAAATGCTTCAGAATAGATAAAATGTTCCTTTAACCAGAAAGTGTGCTTCAGTGGAGGCCCAGATCAACACATTTTCACACAAACTTTAAGAATCCAAAATGAAGGCTCAAATTGAAAAAAACTTAATTGAACATTATCAACCTTTGTTTTATCACACCTAAGATACCCTCAAAGGCTAACAAACAATCTTATCATCATGCTAGGAGTAAAGTGATTTTAAATTTGTTTATTTCACTATCAAATGAAAGCTCTTCTGGTAAATGAAATTGCAAATGCCACCAAACTATCACAAGGATAAGATCTTGTGTGATTCACAAAGATTTCAATATAAGATTGCAATGGGAACAAGAAAAACTATTTGCAGACATTCAGAAATGAAGCAGACACAATTTTTCTCAAAATCAAACACAGATTAACTCAAATTTGATTAAATGCATCAGTAGGGGAAAGTTTCTAGAACAATCTCAGAGCTTGTCAATGGCTATACACTTGCAACCACCTTAACATGATCAAATTTAACACAAAAGAAATAAATAGGTTCCTCAGATGATTTCTCAAAAAGATGGGCTCTGTCAAAATTTTCTCTTAGGAATTAACTCCTGACCTCTAACACTCCAACCATTTGCATGAAAAATTCATGCAATTTATAACATTTCATTTACAACAGAGTTTTCCCCCCAAAACCAAAAACATTCAAAGCATTGCTGTGTTACGACTTTGATCGTGATTCCCAGAATCAGATTTGTAAAAAAAATTCAGGTGCTCAGAGGTAAAATCTCTTCAAATATTTCCAGCATTCAATTCTTCACCTGGTAAGTCACTCTTCACTTCACGCACCAACTACTTCCTCCTCTAATCTGTCAAATCTGGTTTCTTGCATGCCAAGGAAGGAAAGATTGGAAAATCATATCGAATCCAATAGTTAGATCACATCTTAATGGTAAAAGATGTTTTCAGATCTTCCCCACCAAATCAAGATATCAACTGGTTTCTTGCGTGCCAAGGAAAGAAAAATTGGAAAATCAGATCGAATCTGACAGTCAGATTACATCTTAATGGTAAAAGACATTTTCAGATCTTCCCCACCAAACCAAGATATCAAATTAATTTTCCTCTTCATTTGGCATGTAGGAGACACCAAGAAATGATTAAAAAAAAAAAAAAAACCATAAAAATTTGCATCCCCAGGAGCTTTGGAGCAATAATGGCAGAAAATTAGATACAGATGCACAGTTGCCGTCGATTTCCCTTTTGAATTTGGACCATCCACGTGGGAGATCCGAGTTAAGACGGGCCTATGGGTTCCTTTTTACCTTTTACAACTTTTGGGAAAAATTGCAAAATTTCTCATTTTTCTCTACCCTTCCGCCTTTGAAAAAATGGGCTTGACATGTGTCCCAATGTGGGTCCCAGAGGAACCACGGCTTGATTCTGCTATTTTACCTCTTTTTTGGAGAAAGGAAAATTTTCCAAATTTTCCCTGCAACTCCCTCACCTTTAGTTTCTGATGTGGGTCCCAGTGGAACCGCGCTTCCTCTTTACACTTTAACCTTTTTCTCATAAAAGGGAAATTTTCCAAATTTCCCCCCAAAAGTCCGCACCTCCGCCGTTGACTAAAGAAAATTTTGACTATTCTCTGTCGGGCTTGCAGGTCATTTTGATGACTTTAATCTTTTTGACAATAAGGGGCAAAAAAACCAAGTTACCTCCGATGGCCCGCCTCCCCACCTTTTGACTTTTCAAACTGCCACGTGTCTCAATGGTGCATTTTGAGATGGTCCCAAAAAGTAGAGACCCCAAACAAGTGCGGGCTCAACACGTGTCTCAGTCTAGCAGAGTCTGTTAAAAATTTGAAGGTTCAGCGGTAGGTGCCATGTGTCTGAGGTCTGAGACAGTCTTCTTCAGCCGTTGAAAAGTCCAAGCAAAAAGGCATAGTGAGCGGAAGCCTCCAAGTGTCCTCCTAGTGCTTCTTCAAAATAAAACTCAGGGGTCGGTCCCCAAACATGCACGGTCCCTCCACGTGTCTTAGGCCTTTTAGGAAGTTTCTTGAAAATTCTAAGTAAAGGAAGGCCTGGCGGAAACCTCCATGTGTCTTTATGGTGCAACTTCAAGATGGTCCCCAAGAGTGAAGACCCTGAATGAGCATGGGCTCACCACGTGTCCCAGGCCTTAGAAAATTTCTTTTAAAAGTTTAAGTACAGAGAGGAGCTGGCGGAAACCTCCACCTGTCCCTCTATCGCAATTTTTAAAGTGGACCCTGAGGCAGATCTTCAAATGAGCACCATCCCACCATGTGTCCACGGCCCACCAAAAATGTACCATTTGCATGAATAATTTATCTAAGTTTGGGAAAATCAGCAGAATCCTCCACGTGTCCCCCCGTTGCAACTCCAAGGCCAAACCAAAAGGTGAGTCTTCAAACGAGCGTCGTTCCTCCATGATGGAAAAGTTTTGGGTTGAAACGATCCACAAAGTGTTTAGAGTTCCCCGCCAAGCCGCATCCAACCAAAAAGGGCCACATTTCCATTGATGTAGAGATGTAAATTTGATGGGAAAAACACACCCGTCAAACCGTAAAAATGTAGGGAAACCACCGTTTGAGCCACGAAGATGAAATTTTCTTCAAGGAAAGAGAATTTAGAAATGTTGTAAGTTTCAAACATGATCCTCTGAGCTACATTCAATCACATTTCCTCAAGTATTTGGGACAAAAAATGGTAGGGACAACAACACACGACTGTGGAAAATGGAAGGAAAGGAACAACCTGAGTTTTACGCCCAATTTACAGACACCTTCAGATGGACAGAGAAATGAAAAACAAATTCTGGATGGTTTAAGTGATCTTTGACCAAGGAAGGGACTAATCATGGCAACCAAATGGAGGAAAAAGTCTTCAAGCACCAACATGGGGAGATAAAAAACATGACAGAGGCCGCAAACTGAGGGATTTTATTGGAAAACGGGGGGGAGACTAATTTGAGACACCAACATCAGCTCTAACTCGGGGATGGGAACTCCCTGTGAGTGCCACAAGAACAAAATAATAGAACAAGTGTCAAAAAACATCCATTGGGAAAAAGGAGTCAACTTGC
Source organism: Taxus chinensis (assembly GCA_019776745.2). Taxonomy (NCBI): domain Eukaryota; kingdom Viridiplantae; phylum Streptophyta; class Pinopsida; order Cupressales; family Taxaceae; genus Taxus; species Taxus chinensis. The sequence continues at coordinate 779,925,920 of CM034152.1, forward strand.
AGAGCAGAAAACCAGAACCATCTCCTAAAAATGAACCGAGAAACCAGCAAAACCAGGTCACTAAGGACCAAAATTTGAGCAAAAACACAAAAGATAGAAAGTAACCAACGAACTATACACTATACAAATGATGCTCACCTTGATTCTGGGGAATCAATCAAGGAAATGTTTCAAATCCCTGCCATTAATAGAAAATTCGATCAATTCCCCCATCCAATTCTTTCAAAAATAAGGTATGTTCACCAATTTGAATGTCAATGGAGTAAGGGCCCATCCATAATGCATCAAATTTACCAGTGACTTTTCCTTATCTTCATGCATGTTATCCCATAATAGCACAAGATCCCCAATGTTGAAAGATCTTGACAGTGACCTTCTTGTCAAATAAGCATCATACTCGATCTGACACTTCCATGCCTTTGGTGAGATTCCCTCCTTTCTTCATCAAGTTCAATAATCTAGTTAATGCAAGCATCATATGAGAGTAAGATCCAGTTTTTGAATGAAGATAAGAGTTATATTGCATATGCAAGGGCAGTTGAGCTTGCGTTCCATACACCAACTCAAATAGAAACTCTTTCCAGTAGCTCTTTTAACAGTAATTCTATCAGCCCAAACAGACAAACTTCAACTACTCACCCCACTTCCTTTTGTTCATCTCTAAGGTTTTCCTAATGATCTTTAATAGATTTTTATTGTTGGACTATTCTTGTCCATTTCCTTGGGGGTGCATAGTTAGAGGCATATGTCAAATTGATCCCATATTATTTACACATTACCACCAAAGGTTTAGCTCTGAATCTCATGGCATTTTCAGCAACAATTTTAACTGGCACTCCAAACCTGCAGATGATATGGTTCAGCATCAAGTCCATGAAGGAATTTGGTGTGTTGCTCTGTTGGTGGGGGATTGCCTCCATCCACTTAGTGAAGTAATTAGTGGCTACAAGAATCCACTTATGGCCAGCACTTGAATGGTCTAAAATCTCACCAATGAAATTCATTCCCCATTGCTTGAACGGGGCTTCAATTGATATAGGTTGTAAAGGAAGGGAGCCTGAAACTTTCAGTCTTCCAGAAAAACGTTGGCAACTTTCACATCTTCCAACCAACAAAGTTGTATCCTTGAAAAGAGTTGACCACCAATAACTTGCCCTCAAGATCTTGTGTGTTGTGACTCTTCCAGCAAAATTCCCCCCACAAAATCCTCCATGGAGATCAGCAATTATCTTGGGGGCTTCATCTTCAGTAATGCACCTTAAGAGAACTCCCTCAAGTTTCTTCCATTCCTAACCCAAAATCAATAATGACATATTTCTAGGAAGCCAACTGTAAGAGCCCTTTTCTGATTTTTAACTCAAATACTCAGGGCAGTATAGATGTCTAAGATAAAAAATTATATCTTTGTACCATTCAGAACTCATCAAATTTTCAAGGACATCCACCCTTGTTTCTTCTACTTCATTCACCTCAATAGTTTGCAAGTCGCTCTCAACCATAAGTTTAGCTAAGCATAAACCTCTTACCAATTTTTTGCATCCCATGACCCTATGTCCAAACATCACTGACAACTAGTTCACCAACATCTGCAATCTTTTTCTTAAGACCTGCCAAGTCTGAAAAGTACAAGCCTTGGGCAAGGCGTGTAAAATCTTAAGCAATTTAAAATAAGATCTAAAAATGTAAGGTCTGAAAACAAATGTTGCTTTTACCATAGCCATATTTAGTGCTTCAAAATCCATAATGTTAGTACTTCAACTCAAAACAAGGAAATGCCTTACTAAAAAATGTAAAGCATGGCCTAATCAAGAAAACCTGTCATGGTCCTTGCAAAAATAAAGTAAAAATTCAATAATGTTCTCTAAAGCAAAAGAAAACATATGAAGAAGGCTTCTCAAAATCTACGAGCTGCTACCATAGTGGCATGCTTTAATGCTTCTTTGATCCCACTGAAGGGGGTACTCAATGGCAAGCCTGCTAGCACATTAGATACACTTGAGTCCTTCTTTAGCATGTAATTAATTGGAATGGTCAACATCATCAAATTTTGATATGACATATTCTGATAAAGTTTATTTTCTCAAAGAAGGACTGAATCATCCCTTCTTGGTTCTTCGAATAATGACCCTAAACACAGGCATAACTACACTCTCAGGTTGCAATGCATGACAACCACCACGAGGAGAGAGGGATGAAAGGAGCACAAGTCATCATCTACTGAGCCTAAGGTTAGCACTCCGAATTAGTGGCACTTCTTTGGATTGAGTGACACACTGCCCTCACTCTAAACATTAACTTTATCCGCATTTCCCTTCCAGGGTCGGTTAGCGTAAGTGTTCACAACTCTAACATGCAAATACATCACTAACATCAATGGTGGTTCACGCACATTGACCAAATCATTAATATATACCGGTTCAGGGTAAAACATACATGAAAACATTGCATAGTTTAAAGATACCACATCACCACCATTCATGCAATACCAAAGAGGCATTCTAACAATAAGGATTCATAAGTTGACCATAGGAGTCCCAAATCTTGTCCTTAATGCTAGCTCCTGTGATTCCTTCACAACGACAATTTGGCATAGCAATATAGTTTTGAAAGTCATCCAATAGAAAGTAGCTCAAATCCAATCCCTAATGCATACAATGTATAACAGTATTTGGAAATACAAATATTAGTAGGGCTTCACAGTAATGCTTTTGATTCAGATTGCAAAAATCCTATTCACTACCTGAGCATCACCTTCATTGATGACAAGGTGGGGATCTCACTTTGGGCACACCCAACATGCAGAATAATGCCGAAATGATCCCTTCATCTCTGAAATTTGGATCACACTTCTTGCATTTTTACTTATTCAAGTGGTTTGCTTCAAAATCTGATTTCTCCCCATGAATGGTCCTGCTAAACCAGGATTCCATTGGAGAATAATCTCATCTTGCAAACATATCCTCTCAATGATGCCTTCAACTAACAGCAGATAAGACCAAGCACAAGCAGTGCACTGAATGTTTGCAATGTCAACAATTGAACATGGTGACTGGGATTTTTCACATCACTTGTTCAAATCGCATTACCAACCAGATAGTCCTTGGGAATGTCACCGACATACAACACTCATGCCCTCAACATCCCAGGTAGACAACTCAAATATATGCCAAAGGTTTGCAATAGCATGCAATCTTCATTCGATACCAACAAAGATTGTATGCAAGATCAAAACACAGTCCTCTAGGCAATAACATAAAAACTATGGATCAGATTATGGTTTATTTGCACATTGACAGATTGCTTTACCAATATATACATGCACACAGTTACAAGAGATCCTAATGGCAATACCTCCTAAGAAATATAAATAGAAAATTGTGCCAACAAAAAAGAATTTGACTAATAAGCATGATGTATCAAAAAAATAATAAGTGAGACTTAGATGCCATTACTTCCATGAGATTTATGATCTTTGTTAACACTTCAAAATGCATATTCAATATGGGTACATTTGTCACATATTATGCAAGTCCGAAATCCCAATACACACTTACCTTTTATGGCATCCCACAGTGAATCTTTCTAATCCCTTAAAAGCGTGCACCATTTGTTTGTAATTAAAACATCTCAAGCAATCTTCATCAAACTTACGTTCTTATAACGTGCAATTCATCTTTCTTGATTGGCAGCATACAGCCTCATTTTGTATTTGTTTAGACACTTAGTTTTGAATCTTTTATACTAGATTGACTTTAACATAGTATTTGTTCCAATCAATTCTAAAAGAAGGATCATCAATTTCATTCAATACTGGGCTTAATTTCCCTTTATTTACACTCAACATTTTGGCATTTCTCATTAAGTGAAACTTAATCTTACCAAGCTTTGCGAAATCCAAAACTTGTTCAGCACCTCTATTGCACGCTTTGGAGCAAGCTCCATCAAGCAAAAAATTTGCAGGGATGAACCTACTTGGGTTTAAGACTCTTTACATTGATTCATTTTGTTCTCTTTCCCATCAGAATTTTTAAATACTTAAGAAAGTTTTGAAGCATCAACAGGGTTAATGTACAAGATATTGTCGTTGAAGATGCATTTAGCTTCCAGGGATCTCATTGTTTAGGTGCAACATGCTTATTATTGCAGGCTACAGCAATTATCAACTTGAAAAGTTTCACAAAGACTCCTTAAGTCATTGATCCAAAGGAATAACAATTATTACTACCTGATCTCAAAACTGCGTTGTATGGCTTTAAACAATTTCATCCTACTAGATATGAATCCGCAATTTTCTTCCTTTTAAGTAATAATTAGGGATTTCACCATAAGATCATTTATTGAGTTCAATAAAAGATAATGTTGCCCTCCTACGCCTTTAGCTATTGATGTACAGAAATCGTAAATTGCCTACGTCTTACAACGGTTCGTTTCGAACCTTTACCCACTTAGGTAGGAACTTCTTTGTTATCAGATTTACTTAAAAACATCTGACATTTAATCAGATTTACTTGAAAAACAAATTGGAGCTAAAAGCTCTGATACTAACCCTGATCCGAAAATAATCAGATTATTACTACCTGATCTCGGACCCTTGTAGGCTTTAATTATTTGCCGATAATTTACTCCTTTTAAGTAATCAATTTAAAATAAAATGCAAGACATTTAAGACAATTGCACAAAGATTGATTACGGAGTTCGGCAATTGCCTACGTCTCCGGGTTCATGGTCGAACCGTTCCACTAGTCAAAACTTGTAAGTTACAATAGTACTTTCACAAGAAAACCTAATGGAATTTTACTTGCCTATCAGTACACCAGTTCTTCGAAAAACTTCCAATGATCAGTCGAATTGTTCTTCACCTTCCTGATGCACAATCTCCTTCGGCTTCGATCGGCCTTCCCGACGCTATCTATGCGACGCTAGCACTCCGGTCGACAATCCAGGATTTGCAAGTAATTGGTGTGGCTCAATGGGCCTATTGGGTAGTTTATAATTTACTCCCAATCACAAATATTTCATCTACTATTGCCTAAAATAATAGGCCAATAAACAATATTTGTTGACACATCTCACAAAAAATGCTTAACAAATAATAAGCTTGTTGGACTAATGTGTGTGTGTGTGTGTTTTTACAATGCAAATGGGTTCCCTATCCGCGCTCTAGCAATGAGCTTCTCTGTTTAGGTGCCCTTAATAAGCTTAACAAATAATAAACAATTATACAATGCAAATGGGTTCCCTATTTATACAAAATTTAGGGCCCAAAAAATATGCATTCCATATTATCCTTAGGCTAATATTAGCCTATCCCATAGCATATATTTGGGCGGTTTGCATGTTTAAATGGGATTACAATACCCAATATTGGAAGATTTAACATTTTTAATGGGATAAAATCCCAATTGGAGCGGCTTAGGGTGAAGGGGGCAGTTTTGTATTGTAAAGTGGGTATTTATCCCACATTTTGTGGCCTTAGACTTAGGGAAGGTTTTAATAAACCTTATCTCCTCCATTCTCCATGTGGATCTTACCACGCATGGCATAAGCCCCAACAACTACTTCACCACCTCCCTTCCACGTGGATTTACACACTTAGCATTAAACATGCTCCCCACCACCACTTCAATCCTCCTTCACTAATTTATGGAAGTTAGTATGTTTGGTTTAATACTAATGTTTGAACATGGTGTGTAAGTGGACTTACCAAGTAAATAAAAATTTGACCCATACCATGGGGTATGAAAATAATTAACTTGGTCATCATGTAGTCCACTTGTTGTCTCCCGATAGGAAAATCAAGTGCAAGCCACATGGTGGCTTGTGGACCCACCATGTCAGCAATAATACCATATTCCACACCATACCATGGGCTCCCCTCTGAAATAATTAACTCGAGCCTCTTGTTAGTGCACCATTGTTACGCTCATCAAATAGGATCGAAAACCAAAAAAAACTCCCCTTTGCCTTTTCACCACGTGTCATAGTGCCATTGGTCCAATATTGACCAGTTGACCAGAGTTGACTTTCCCGTTGACTGAACTTTGACTGAACATAACTAGAGCTCCCGATGTCCGTTTGTCGCGTTCTCACAGTCGTTGGAAAGCTCTCGAGATGATATTCTACATTGACACCATTTAGGGATGTTTAGGGAACTTTCAAAAATGATCCCTTGATCACACCTCCCCACTTAGAAAGGCTTTTTGTCCCAAAAAGCTTCCATACTGTCCTGAATCTAAAAAACTCTGCTGCCACCTCAGAAGTGTTGTTGTAGTAGACCCTTGGGTCTTCTCCTCCAACCTTCTCACTTCGAAAACTCTGCTCTGATCCTGGGACCTGTGGGTTATGCACCCACAACACTTCCGCTACGCCACTCTGATATCCAAAGAAGACCTCCACACCTCCGCTTTATGGTGCTAAGTTTCTGAATGAAACCTCAACGCTCCTTCTGTGTGGTGCTAAGCTTCTTGATATCTGACAACAAGGATCTTATTTGACTCTATAACACAGCTCCTGGCTCCGAGTTGATTCTGCAGAATCCAAACTGGTTTGAAGGAACTCCATGTTACGTAGAGCTTTGATTGATCCGATGTCGATGATGGACAATGACTTGTCCCTTTTCAGACCTCAACACCTCCAATGCATGATGCTAAGCCTCTTTCAAGACCTCAAGCCTCCGATGCATGATGCTAAGTCTGTTACAGACCTCAATGCCTCTGATGCATGATGCTAAGCCTCTTTCAAGACCTCAAGCTTCCAATGCATGATGCTAAGTCTGTTAAAGACCTCAATGCCTCCGATGCATGATGCTAAGCCTCTTGCAAGACCTCAAGCCTCCAATGCAATGCTAAGTCTGTTGATAGCTACCATTCATATGTGTGGTCACAATGCCTTGACACCGAATGACGTTCCATGAGCTAATCCTTTGAGATCTCTCTTGTTGACATACTAATATCAGGTACCACTCTGTTGCACGGTCACAATGCCTCTACATAGAATGAAGTTCTGACCTGACGTCAATGACAATGGTGATTCAACTACCATTCTACTACATGGTCACAATGCCTCTACACAAAATGAAGTTCTGAATCTGATCTTTTGAGAACTCTATTGTCTGCACAAATGGTAGATCAATCTCCAAGCTTTATATGAGTTAATTCCTGTATCCAAGCTGTAACAGGTACTCACAAGCTTATTAGGAGATATGTTTAGAGCATTAATAAAATTTTCTAAGTAAGAAAATCCACTGAGTATTGTAAACCTTTCTCTCAGCATTTTCTCACAGAATATGATCTCCAAACTTAATACTGCATATGATTCATCAATCTAAATTACGTAATATATAATTGAAAAATTGTTGACTTACCCATTTTAAAGGACTTTCATTTTTAGGCATTACCTGGTCCTGGGTTGACTTGTCAACTAGTGGTAGAGTAGAAACTTACTTTGCCTTTGCAATAGGTGTCCATTCCATCTTTGGCTTACCATTACTCTAATGGCGAGATGGATGTAGTTTCTAGCAATTTTCCACCCGATGCCCATTCCTCTGGCAATGAGCACAAAAATTCCTCTTAATCACCTTCTTTTGGGATGAGGAACTCTTTCTCCATTTCTTGACTCTGCATGACAAGATTGGTCTTTCTGATTTTCCGTGTTCCTGACGAACGGACATCAAATTCTTCATCAGTGTCCTTCTCTTCCAGCATCTGGCCACTGAATGATTATGCAATCCACAAAAAGTACATGGAAAGGAATTCCACATCTTCTGAAAATCATAACCATACTTCTTAAGCTAAAAAAGTGGACTAGAAGTTTTATTGTGCTTATGATTATGGTAAGAATCTGGAGGTGGAATGTCGTTACCTCTTCGCTGATTTCTCTTACCACATCTTTCTTGTGACGACGAAGCAAAAATTTCCTACTCAGAATCTTCTTGTAGGAATATGGGGTAATCACTTTGCTTTCGGAAGCTTGTCTCCCATCAGCGTTCTTGGAGCATTCTCCAATTTCCATTCCCACACTAGGATAACCCAAACTGTAAAATGAGGACGATCCTTGAACCTTGTATTGGGTTAGCAATACCTTGGCCATTTTTACCAAGGCCTCTTCCATCAAATCCCATTTTATCTAGTAATTTGGATCCAATTCCTCTAGGCTTTTCAAACAAACCAAAGACTTCATTACCTGAATCTGAAACCGAATGGGAGGAAGAAGAAGATTCAAGTGGTGAACAACTTACAGTGCAGTCATCTGCCATGGCCTCTGCATCTGAAGTTGAAGGTATTTCCTTCCTCTGATCACCACACTGCAACCTTGCCAAGAGCTCATCCTTGGTTTGCAGTTCTGATTTCAAATGAGCATTCTCCTCTTCCAAGGAGTAATACATTGATCACAGGAGAGAGTTCTCTTCCTGGATCTGGTGATTATAAGCTTCAATTTCCTCAAGCTTCACCTGTTTAGACATCTTTCCCATAGTGCACTTGTACCCTGTTCACACAAACTGAACCAACTGCACCAATCTTGAAGCAATCACTTTGTTAATCAGATTTACTGAAAAACAAATATGGAGCTAATAAACCAGCTCTGATACCAAACAAACTTGATCCGAAAATAATCAGATTATTACTACCTGATCTCAGACCCTTGTAGGCTTTAATTATTTTCTGATAATTTTCTCCTTTTAAGTAATCAATTTAAAATTAATGCAAGACAATAAGATAATTTCACAAAGATTGATTACGGAGTTTGGCAATTGCCTACGTCTCCGGGTTCGTGGTCGAACCGTTCCACTAGTCAAAACTTGTAAGTTACAATAGTACTTTCACAAGAAAACCTAATGGAATTTTACTTGCCTATCAGTACACCAGTTCTTCGAAAAACTTCCGATGATCAATCGAATTGTTCTTCACCTTCTTGATGCACAATCTCCTTCGGCTTCGATCGGCCTTCCCGATGCTATCTATGCGACGCTAGCACTCCGGTCGACAATCCAGGATTTGCAAGTAATTGGTGTGGCTCAATGGGCCTATTGGGTAGTTTATAATTTACTCCCAATCACAAATATTTCATCTACTATTGCCTAAAATAATAGGCCAATAAACAATATTTGTTGACACATCTCACAAAAAAAGCTTAACAAATAATAAGCTTGTTGGACTAATGTGTGTGTGTTTTTTGTGTTTTTACAATGTAAATGGGTTCCCTATTTATACAACAATTAGGGCCCTTAAAAAATGCATATGCATATTATCCTTAAGGCTATTATAAGCCTAATCCCGTAGATCAAATATTCCAAAAATCTGGTTTGTATAAATGGGATTACATACCCATATTGGCAGGCTTAGCATTTTTAATGGGATAAAATCCCAATTGGAGCGGCTTAGGGTGAAGGGGGCGGTTTTGTATTGTAAAGTGGGTATTTATCCCACATTTTTTGGCCTTAGACTTAGGGAAGGTTTTAATAAACCTTATCTCCTCCATTCTCCATGTGGATCTTACCACGCATGGCATAAGCCCCAACAACACTTCACCTCCTCCCTTCCACGTGGTCTTAGCATAACATTGGCTTTAAACATTCCCCACCAATACTAATGTATGGAAGTATATTAATATAGCGGTTTATATACATGGGTAAGTGGCATTTGGAATGGTGTGTAAGTGGACTTACCAAGTAAATAAAAATTTGACCCATACCATGGGGTATGAAAATAATTAACTCGGTCAATAGCATATAGTCCACTTGTCGTCTCCCTATAGGAAAATTGAAATTCGAGGCAAGCCACGTGGTGGCTTGTGGACCCACCACGTCGGTGATAATACCATAGTCCACACGATGACAGTCGGCTCCACTTCCATAATAAAAGTTGAGCCTCTTGTTCCCGTGCACCATTTTTACGCTCGTCAAATACGAGTGATCAAAAACCAAAAAACAAATCCCTTTTTCCTTTTCAGCCACATGTCGCGAGTGTCATTGGTCCAATATTGACCAGTTGACCAGAGTTGACTTTCCCGTTGTCTGAACTTTGATTGAACATATCTAGAGCTCCCGATGTCTGTTTGTCACGTTCTCACAGTCGTTGGAAATCTCTCAGAGATGATCTTCTGCACTGACACCATTTAGGGATGTTTAGGGAACTTTCAAAAATGATCCCCTGATCATCAACTGGGATGGTGGCATAGGACATATCCATTTCAACACTCCCACCAACACTTGTAGCCCATTTTCTAGACAACACCATACACCACTTGGTTGGGCAATCAACAATAACAACACCAAACCTTTCACACATCCCACCACTGGCACCTCTCTAGAATCCATGGCAGTGCACTTCCCATATGTTGTTGTTACTTTGATATCCAGTTCATTCATGACTTCCAGAGGCATAACATTGCATGATGCTCCTGAATCAAACATACAGTTGTGTAAAAATCTGTCCTTAATGATCAGAGTGGTGAAGAATGGATCTACATTTAGCTGAGACTCTACCAAGGATGTTCCCAAATAAACCTCAGGTGGTTCACCTAGTTCTTCCAATGCTGGTGGTGTTTCTAGCTCTTCAATGATTAAAGCAGTCTCCACAATGTTTACATTTCTACTTGGGGTACTCTTCTCTTCTTTCAATCCCAAATACTTAAATGCCCTCTTCTTGTGCTCAGGAATCCTAAGTAGCTCAATAATTGGAACACTAACTTTGATTTGACTCAAAACTTGGGTAATATCATATGGAACACACTTTGGCAAGGAGGTATTGGAAGGGAGACTAACAAACTCATCAGATGGCACAGGATTTTTGACAATTTGGGCATGAGGATAAGTGTGAATCTTTTTTGGGACAACAAGGCCTTTGGAAGGTGTATCTTTCTTAGGAACCTCTTTAGGAATACTAGTAAGCAATGGAGTTTTAGGTTTGGCTTGAGGCCCTAATCCTTTGACAACTCTACTCCTAGTATTATAATCCTTTTCTTGAGAAACAACAACGTTCATTGATAACTTCCTATCCTCCTCAGATGGGATTCCCCCATCATACTTATTTATCATTAATCTCTTAAATATTCAAAGTCATTATTGGGAAATTCAAAATCTTGTACAGTATTTATTTCTAAAGTATGAGAGGGAGGAAGATGAGACACCCGGTGAATGCAATCCCAAAAACCAGCAGTAGTTATAGCACTTATTACCTCGGTTAAATTTGCTTCTTGCTATGAGATTATAGAGCACTCCATCATATATGCATCATCATCAGTGTTATCATCATCAGCTTCCTCTTCTACTTGTTTATATACTTCACATGGAGCATGGGGCATGAAACATCTATCATACCAATCAATTACATATGTTTCTTCAATAACAGCAACTCTGACAGCCAAAGGATCAGGCACCATTCTATTTTCCCTAGCTTGGGGATGTCTATTTGCATATCCCATGGGTCCCTTGCCTCTATCATCATATCTCTGCTCATTTCTAAGATGATTAACAAATCTATCTTGGCCTTGTTTCTTATGCTGGCCTTGTCAACTCTGCCCAATTCCTTTCTCTTCCTAGGCTAATTTGTGTGAGATTTCTTTGACAGCTCCTGCCAAAGTTTTCACAGCTTCCTCCAAATCATCAACCTTACTTGCTTGAGGTTTTTCCAGGTTAACTAGTTTCACACCTTCCCTCTTAGGAGGTTTTCCAATTGCCTTAATGTTATTCTCAATTTGCAAAGCCATGGTAAAGGCCTGCCTCAAATTGGTAGGGTTTTTTTCCCTCAAATAGTAAGCAGATTTCTTATCAAATGCATCTGAATATTTTATAAGACAAGATTCATCACATGGCCTTAAACTTACAGGAAATCTCCTCAATGTCTTATTAAATCTAGTGTTGAATTCATGAACTGATTCATTAGGATTATTTTTAATATTCTCAAATTCTGACAAGAGAAACCTAGGGTCTGTTTTATCACCATGTTGTAATATAAATGAATTATTCATTTCAGTCCAAGAATCAATGGAATTATCTGGCAAAGCTTTATACCAGTCCCTTTCATCTTCTTCCAAAGTATGGATAAACAATTTGATATATACATCTTCAAATTCAATCACAAAGTCTTACATCATGTTGATAAAGAGCTTTAAGTTTCGATCACCAGTTATAGCATTATTTCCTTGGAACTTTGGTAGTCTATTTCTTATATCTTGGGGAACTACATTTGGATAACCATCCATCCCTCTAAACTTTATAGGACCAAAATTATTTACAACAAATGGGGGTCTGGATGGGGGATGGGTCATCCTGTTTTGAGGAGGTGACCTTGGAGGAGAATCGAACTGATAAGGGACAAGGGGTCTTTTAAACATGAGAGTATAACTCTCAAAATGGATATCCCCTAAAGGCTTTATTTCTTGAAAAATCTTATCAACTTTGGAAAATGCAGGGGCAGAATGAGAAGCAAACTTTTCAAATTCAAATGAAGGCCCCTCTCCAGATGGAGAATTCAATTCCACAAAAATACTACCTGATTTAGAAACACTTGAATGGAAATCTTCAATGGTATTCTAATCACTTTCATCAATGGAGATCTCTTTTCTTGACTATTAATCTCCAACAACTCTCCAGGCTCTTCTTCCTTCTAACTTTGTTTTTCCTAGCTCTAGAAATAATGTCCTAGTAGGATCCCTAGCGAAGAAATATCTTCTTCCTTCAAGCTTTGTAAATATTAGTAACAAATCTCACTTGACAAAGGCTAAGACACTGGTATTTATCAAAAAATCATATCAACATGGAGTTGCCACTAAGGATTTCCACCTTATTTGTGCAAATGTGCAAATGCACTAAAATAAATATGATCTATCAAATGTCTGTCAACACTTGAAACTAGAATGGAAAGATTTGATCTTCCTTTACCCATATTTATCAATAAAACTTAGTGCAATAATTGTAGAAACTGGAAATATTACACACGGCACTTGTAACTTTGAACACTTCTTATAGCCTAAACATAGGATGATGTTGAAACAATGTACTAGCACTTAGAGCATATAAGAAATGTTTACCAGGGTCTGAATATGAACTGCAATCACAATGTCCCTCGCAACGACACTAGATACGGTGTTAGTACCCAAATTGATTCTCCCTTAGAAGTTGAGCAGCATCACAGATTTGACAGGAAGCTTAGAGACAAGTAGATCATGTTTTTTTTCGTTTTGTAGCCGGGGAAGAAAGGAAACTTGCTCTTTGTCACTCAGATGTGGAGAAATGGGTAGCACCCTTAAGAGGATTTGATCTATCCTCACAAATTTATGGTTATGTCTTTCAACCAGGGTGAGAGGACCCTTTTGTAGCCTGTTATTTGTGGAGGAGATGGAGATGTCTTTCCTTACAAATTTATTAAGAAGACCTTGAAGAAAATATGATCAATACAACAAAAATCTAACTCTCACGAGTTGTCACCCTAGATAATGGAGATATTTTCTAAGCAAGGTTCAGGCTACTAAAGACAATTAAAACTTGATTGCTTCTGCATGTTTTCGTAATAGAAATTATGCATTTTTCCACACACATGACAAACAGGGGTAGTATGGGTAGGATTGGTTGTTTTTAAATGAATTTTGGTGGTAGGTGAGGCAGAGTGGACTTTGATTCGCCAGATCTTAGAGAGATTTTACAAAAAAAATGGAAGGATTGATAAACAGAATGCTTCAGAATAGCTAAAATTTTCCTTTAACTAGAAGGTGTGCTTTAGTGGAGGCCTAGATCAGCACGTTTTCACACAAACTTTAAGAATCCGAAATGAAGGCTTGAATTGAAAAAAAAATTGAACATTGCCAACCTTTGTTTTATCACACCTAAGATACCTGTACGTACCAAAAATGGTAGGGTACTATGCTGTCAGATCAACGTAACACGCTCCCCAATGATGATACAGGTCTCCTCACAAGGTGTTCGGGATCCAGAAAAGCTCTCCAAGTATGTGTTAACATCCCGCATGCCCTGCTTAGCCCCCATGTGCTTTGTTTTTCCCTTTTCCCCTCTTTTCTTGGCCTTTTGCTCTTCAGTGACGCAACCGCCACCCTGCCTGGGCGGCGGTCTCGTGACCGCCGCCCTGCTCAGGGTGGCGGTCCTTTACGCGTTTTCCAGAAATATCTTTTAACACGACTCACGTAAAAATCAATGATTCACTAGCTTTTTTTCACCTCCATAAGCTTACATTAATGATTATGGTTCCCTAGAATAGTGTTTTGCCATTGTTTATAGTTTAAGAGTTCTATTTGGTTTTTACCTTGGGTAAAAGCAAATGCTATAAATAGTTGACTTGTGCTCAAGCAAATGGCCCCTCAAATTTGCCTCTGAATTTATCATTACAATAGATTAGTCTTTCATTTTGCTTAGAATTCCTAGTTTCTTTCATTGCATGCTTAGTTAGTGTCATTTTGTTGTTAGTAAGCCACATATCCATATTGTGCAAATGCTATTGACATTTTATCCAATCCATTGGAGTAAAATTGCAGGTGTTTTCAATAGGAAGCCATTAAAGTTGCAGGTTTTGCTCTTCAAACAGGATAGTTTCAGGTTCTGGACGTTTTATATTGCATGACTCGCAATAAATCCCCCTAGGAATTATATAAGCCAAGCTCTATACTCTTGTGTTATCCCTCTCCTACTCACATTGTATTCAGTCTGCATCTTGAGCTGCCTTTGTCCCAATATCTACTTCTGTTAATGCTAGCATTACACACTTTTCTGGATCCACATGAACATGAAGGAATGAGGAGATCACACTGAGGGGACAAGATCACACACACCATCGGATTCGCCACTGTTCTGCAAAATCTAGGTTCTAGCTTTCAAAGTTCTAAATTAGAAACATATCAAATAGAGTAGTTAATCACTTTATTTCAGTCAATTTTACTTTCGGTATTGCCAGGGAAGCTGTGGGGATTGATAGTTTCTGAGAGACTATGATTCATTCCTCACTTCTGAGGTAGGATCGAGAGTCTTGCAAATAGACTAGATCAAGTATTTCATTATTTAGAATAGATTCATAGTTGCATAGAAAAATAGCTATACTCGGTTATCTTGTTTGTTTTAATTTGTTATTCTAAATCATCAATTTCTAGATATATTAAATAGTTACTCTTTAAATTTGTTCGAATAGTTCATCAGAAAATACAAAAATAGAGAAATCATATATGCTATAGATATACTTAACGTAGTTAAATTTCACTTTTCTGCAGTTAATTTTCATTGTTGCTTTTGCATGACAATCACGGGACCTAGAGAGCCCAGGGAATACATATTCGAGCCAATCATGCCCCAACCCAATCTCGGCATAGCCATAACTGATATAGATTAGAATCTCAGGATCCAAGTCTTCCGAACAATGGTAAACTTGCAACAAATCAGTTTCCAACTGCACGGGTTAAACATAGAAGATGACCGAGCAAACACATTTTGGTCAAATCAACCAAACTACAGATTACCTTAGATTTATATCTACATGACTGTAGAAGGGTTTGAAAGAGAGCAAACATTGTATTTCGATCCTTTGGTTCCACAGCCAGACGCAAGAGACACTCTCATAGATATAGATACCAGCCTAAGAATCTAGGTTGCACAAATGCCTATAAGATATTCTGAAAAGATCACACAGTTATTGATTCTGAATATAGAAGCTGAGAAAAGCATACAATTACTGGATACTAGGGATTAGGGACTGATTCCATACATGACCATAGCATGACCGCAACAACCACGAATCTACGGTTGTGACCCACAAATCCCATAGCCCAACGAATCCATAGGTGAATCAGACATAGATGTTGGCCTACGTACACTAGTATTTAGATCTACTCCACTTCCACCTATCATTATCAAACAGTTATCCTGGTTAGACATAGCAGCTAACAAAGCTAAGGAGTTTTGGACTAGGCCAAAGAATCACCCATACAGTCAATTATACCATCTTCCCTATGACCTTATCTGGAGATATACACAAAACTATCCATGGACATTTTCCACGTATTCCACAACCTATAGACCGAATCACGCCAGAGCTCGATATTGATTGGAGGATTCGAGTAGTCATCCTTGTTGATCGATCTATCACACGAGTTCAAGTTAGGAGGGCCTTCTTTGCCTTAGATTCGTAATTTCCACTAGTGCATGTCAAAGACATTAGATTCCTTAACTAGTTTGTCTGTATCCCACGCATATTCCATCCCCACCGGCTATCTCGGCACGACCTCGGGAGGTCGGGTGCGAGGAAGAGTTACTTGTAGATTCCCAAGCTCACTTGTCACTTTTCCATCGTACAAAATTGGTGAACCCGACGTGAAACTTCCTACTTTCTAGTTCAGAGTCATATTATTACATGTTCTTCCAAATTAGTATACTTTTCATCTTTTCTGCTTCATTAACCTTCACATCAGCTTCACCAACAAAATTGGTGAACCCAACGTGAAGCTTTCTACTTTCTGGTTTGGAGTCAGATTTCTACTACTTCTTTCAAATTTAAAGTGACTCTTTCATCTTTATTACCTCATCAGCTTTCACCATCACCTTCTCTCCTTCCCATTATTCTGTGGGTATTCATATACCCCCCGAATATGTCAGGATTCAATGCATATGGCAGACCCCTCTTGGTTCTTGAGGCATCCTACGCCCAACAGAATAGACAATCATCACCCTCGCTCTCAGTATGGGGTGATAACTACTCAACTAACCAGTTGTCAACAAAAACTCTGAAGATTAGATATACCTCATCCCTCCGAACAGAGGAGTTGGATCAGTTCGCTCAAACATGGAAAACAGAGCCTTCAGGCTTGAACAATATGACACTCACAGGAGAATCAAGTTCGTCTCCTCAGGTACTACTTAGACCACAAATTAGTAGAAAATCATACTCATACCTAGGTTTAGATGATGAACGTTCTGGTACGTTATGCCAGGAATGAACAATGTTATCGAGGTATGTATCCACCTATAGGCGGTTTACAAACACAACCCGAGTCTCTTTTCAAGAAAATACCTCCATGCCACTACATATAGGAAATGCCCTCGGGGAAACTGTTAGGAATTAAGAGATAAAATATATGGAATAATCCCTTACAGAATCGCAATAGTAGAAACTAATATGCAGAAATTATTACAGATCTCAAATAAAATTGTAGAATAAAATAACACAACACAAAGAGACAGTATTTAACGTGGTTCACCCAATTCGGGCTACATCCACCAAGAATCACTTGCTCAGATTTTATTACAACCCACCGCTCTCTCAATACAATACCCAGATCCGTTTGGAGCTATGCTCAACAAACTCTACAGAATTCACACCTAAATTCAAAACACATCTGCAATACATTTGCTTATACATCTATCATATACATAAGACCATATAAATAGACAATTGCTTAAATAGTTTTACAAAATCGTGGGTATCAAACAATGGGTAGAAAACAAAACTGTTCCATAAACCTATGGGTAACCGAAGAGGCGGTTTTACAAAACAATGGGTACCGAAAAAACATGGGCTCAAAAACAGCCCATAACAATTACCCATTACCCATGGGTTAATAAACCACCCATGAAAATTTGCTTCGGGGGCTTCACCCCCGAACCCCCTTCAATCGGGGGGGCTTCAACCCCCCTAACCCGCTCACCGGTGAGTGGGACCGCCGTAAAAATACCTGATTGTAACACATGGAAGGTGTACCATACTCTAACATGAAAATAGGCTCCACAAACATAACAAAAACTTGGCAAGGAAGTGATCAATTCATAGCAGGATATCACATGCATATACAACACCATGATATACAACAAACACTACCAAGGCAAAGTATCGGGACTTCACCAAATGAATTCATTTCAACTCTAGTAGAAAAGGTTAGGGGGTTAGAACTTGCCCAAGCAAGTCAAAATTCTCAATTCATGCAGGCAGGAAGTCCTAATCCTCCACACCATCCTAGCCAGATAGACCTCCTCACAGGAGTAGGTACGTTAGGCATGACTCCTCAGTATTCACAACAAACCCCAATAAGAGCTGCCATTTCTAACACCGCTCCTCCCGGTCTAATACAAAGTAATCCATTTTTGGACAATACCCCTTCATACTTAAACATGTACTCCAAATCACCACAAGGGGATATGTTCTCCTCTCCCGACATTGTTCCTCAAACACAGGGGTTTCCTTACACCCCCGCTAACATGTACGCTACGCCATGTCAACAACCCATTCCGCCGTCGCTCCCTCAACAGGCACCATCAATGGTCGAAACTTATGCGATAGGGACATATTCAGAATACTTGAAAGAGCCTTTAGATTTCACTGTACGAAGCATCATGCTTCCAAGACATCTTCCCGATTTACCCAAGTACAAAGGTGAGGGAGATCCGAATGCACATATCAAGGCTTACGCTACAGCCATTCGATAATTACTCCCTTGGGATGGGGTTGTTGCTAAAATATTCCAAAAAACCTTGGAAGGCATCGCTCTCGACTGGTATTATAGAATACCTGAGGCTTCCATCCATTCATTCAAGCAACTTGTTTCAGAGTTCATCAAGGAATTTGACATGAACAAACTATTAAGAACAGGAATCAGGGAATTTTTACACATCAAGCAAGAACACAATGAATATGTCACCCATTTCATCCAGAGGTGGCGTGCAGTTCTTTATCCTTCAGCAAGTGCTCCTAACATGGATCAGATGGAACTATGTGATTTATTTCTTCATTCTCTTAGCAGAGAAGTGAAGGAAGAAGTCCAGAAGTTCCCACTAACTTACGATGAAGTACTTGAAAGCGCTCTCCGAATAGATCAAGCGGCAATTGATAGTGGCCACAAAACATATGGAGCAAATGGGAGGTTAATCACCTCCAACCAGAACACTACAACTTATCCTACCACCACGAATGTCAATCAAGGACCTAAAGTCCTTTAATAAAAATCGCGGCGTAACAACTGATGGAGTAACTAATCAGGCTAGAAAGACAAACGTTGTGAATACTCCACCACAAATAAACAATCAACGAAACAACAATATTACCCCAACAATCAATGCAATAGATTTTAATCATCCACAGCAACAACAACGACGACAGAAAAACCTTACACAGGGTTCAAGCCAAAGCTCAACTGGTTATCAAAACCAGAATCAAAATCAAAAACAGCAAATACAAAACCTTAATAGGAAACGGTTTGGTCAAAGTTTTGGGCCACAATACGCACCAAACCAACAAACTAGGAATTACAATCGTAATTCATATTGTGGTTTCCATAAAATTCAGGGCCAAGACACTAGAACGTTCCATGACTACAATAAATTCATGCAACGCTTGCCAGAAGAACAAACACAACTTTTCATAGATATGTTTTTGGCAGATCCTATGTCGCCAGCATCAAATACTTTTGCAGGGGCGGTTTCCCCCCAAAATGCACCTCTCAAGATCTTCAATGATCCGCTCCCAAATCATGATAACGATAGGCTAAATCTAACTGGGACAAACAAGAGCGTAATGACAGGAAACAATGATCATGAAGCTTCAACTTCGCTAAATCCATTAGTTGCACCACAATTAGGAAGTTAGCCACGACCTAAGATAGTCATCTTAGTGGAGTTAGATGTCGAATTACCCGTAGAGGCTGTAACAAGGACACGAGATTATTCCTCTCAACCAAGTCCAAGCCACATGCCAAGGATAGATGACATCCAACAAATTAGTAGTAAAACATGTGGGTGCCTATGATTTAATTAATGATCTAACAAAAACCTTCTCGCACATTTCATTTTTAGACTTACTAAAGAACTCTCCTACTCACAGGGCTGCTCTTTTAGAGGCATTAGGTTTAGGTCATTTAATTAACATCACCCTACCTCCTGAAACACAGGTAAATCACATAGACTTTGATGTTCATCCTCCATGGTAGGCAGATAAAGATGTTGAATTCATATTTGAAATAAACAAAATGCCGATGGATGCTGAGATTGCATGCTGAGGTGATCCAGCTTTACATTTGCAAGTATGGATTTATAACAACTATGTAAAGCATGTGATGGTAGACGATGGGGCAGTGGTCAACATAGTCCCCTTCTCTTTCCTTTAAAAGCTAGGGTATGGAGAAACAAATTGTTCCACAACTCGAAACACACTAAGAGGCTATGATA
Organism: Taxus chinensis; assembly: GCA_019776745.2. Taxonomy (NCBI): domain Eukaryota; kingdom Viridiplantae; phylum Streptophyta; class Pinopsida; order Cupressales; family Taxaceae; genus Taxus; species Taxus chinensis. The sequence goes on from CM034152.1 coordinate 779,946,066, forward strand.
GCCTTAAAGCCACCTCGATTGGAACTATAATATTACTGGTCACCTTAGAACCCAAAACCATCCTGACTAAGTTTTATATTATAGATCGGGAAACTAACTATAATATGATCCTCAGCCGACCATGGATACACCATATGAAGGCAATCCCTTCTACGCTATTTCAAGAAGTAAGGTTCTTGCATTTAGGAAAAGTGTTCATAGCCAAAGGTGATCCAAATCCATTCGATGTACACCTAGCTGACTTAAAGAAAAGACTAGGCATGCACTCGGAGTTTGAACTCCCAACAAACCAACTTAATAACACTACCAACGCAAAACCAAAACAAAATTTGGTACCTATGACAGATCTTGAAACTATGAGCCTATCCAAGGCAACCCCAGCCCCCAAATATGAGGCTAACACTGTAGAAATAGTATCATTAGGAACTACTACAAAAATTGTTGAATTATTACAATAGGATCTACCAATGTTCCTACCATTTGATTCTGTAGGCATGGGATATTCCTTAGGTGTTGGTTCTCTCCCAATGGTAGATCTCTGCATGGTAGAGGTAGAAGATGTTAACACAAAAAATATCCCAACATATATACTCCTAGCTAAATATTGGACTCTCCATTTTGATGGAGCTAGATGTCATTATGGAGCTGGGGTAGGTATAATCCTTACTTCACCCAAGGGAAGAGTTCTACCATTCACCTTCAAACTAAATTTCCAAATGCACAAACAATGGCACTGAGTATGAAGCCCTCCTCCTTGGCCTCATCTTAGCTAAGAGAATCAGTGTAGATAACATCAGAGTGTTAGGAGACTCGCAATTGGTAGAAAACCAAGTCTCTGAAGTATATGAAACTAGAGCCAAGCACTTACAACTTTACAAAATAGCTGTATTATATTTAAGCAAGGAGTTTGACTTCATATCAATTGAAGCAATCCCACGAGAGAAAAATTTTCTCGCTGATTCAATAGCAACCTCGGCATCACGCTTCACTCCAAACAATAAATTCCAAGATACATGTTTCATGATGTCCCTTTGTACCAAACCATTGGTAAAAGTAATGTCAAGCCCTCTTTTAATGAACAAAGATGAGGACAAATCTACTATCCTAAAACACATTGATAGTGATGCAACCACTCTGAATTACTTAAACACCTACGCGGCATTACATCTCTCCCATCACGTGATAGATGTGTCCTTAATCCTGCATTCGTCTTCCTACTTCAAAAATCCTATGATGGAGCTTCCCCCACAAAAGAAGCTTAGCATATACTCAGTCAAGAATGGAGACGATTTAGATTTACCTCTAGCCCCACCTAAGTTTGAAGAAGGTAACACTTCTTTAATCAAAGAAACAATTGATATTAACATCGGAACAGAGGATGAACCAAGGATCTTAAAACTAGGATCCTCGTTAACTCCATCAGAATTAGAAATACACACTCGAATCCTTAAAGAACATCAAAAGGCTTTTGCATTTAGTTATAAAGAAATGACAAGAGTTGCACCACACATTGCGGTACATAACCTTGTCACTAAATCAGATGCAAAGCCAATTAAACAAAAATCAAGACCAATGAAACCTAAGGTAGCTCTCATGGTGAAAGAGGAGGTGATAAAGCTCCTCCAAGTTGGATTCATCAAACTAGTTCAATTACTCTCAATAGGTATCTAATATCATTCCCGTTCTCAAAAAAATGGGAATATACGCATCTGCATAGATTTCTGAGACATTAACAAAGTGTGTCCTAAAGATGAATTCCTCGTTGCCATCCATTGATGTCATTGTTGATGTAGTAGTTTGGATTTGAACTTTTGTCTCTCATGGATGGATTCTCGGGATACAATCAAATCAAAATATCTGAACAAGATCAAGCTAAAACCATGTTCATAACTCCTTGGGGAACCTATTGCTATGTTGTTATGCCATTTGGTCTCAAGAATGTTGGTACTACATACCAGCGAGCTATGACATATATATTTCATGATCTTATTCATAAAATTGTGGAATCCTATGTAGACGACTTGTTGGTTAAGACCAAGAAGCGTTGTGACCATCTGGAAGTACTTCACATCATTTTTTCACGTCTAATAGAATACGGATTCACGTTAAATCCATAAAAATGCATCTTTGGTGTAACATGAGGGAAGCTCCTAGGCTACATTATATCATCACGCGGGATCAATGTTGACCCAACCAAAATTCAGGTTATCCTTAAAATGGTCCCACCCTCGGATGAATCTGGAATCAGGTCATTTCTCAGAAAGCTTGGTGCAATCCAGAGATTCATCCCAGACTTAAGTTTCGCCATTCATCCAATCAACAATCTACTCAAGAAAGATTATAGCATTGATTGGATCGAATACTGCAATGAAGCTTTCAATGCAGTTAAGTGTTTCTTGTTGTCACCACCTACGCTGATGCCACCTAAACCAGATCACCCATTAATTTTATATTCACGAGCTACCAATGTCTTGCTAGCCTGTATGCTAGCTCAAGAAGATGATGACAAGAGAGAATGTGTGATCTATTTCATTATCCGAACGTTGCTCGACTATGAAACATGTTATACACAAGCAGAACGAGAATGCCTTGCTATAGTCTTTGCAACCAAACATGCTTAAGACATTATATGCTAAATCAAGAAACAAGGGTCATGGTTAAAATGGACCATTTACGAACTTTCCTCACACAAGGGTCCTTGTCTAAGAAGGCTGGACATTTTATAACCTTAATGGGAGAATTCGAATTAACATTTGTAAATCAGAAGTATGTTAAGGGACAAATCATCGTGGATTAGTTAGCTGATAACCCATTAGATGGAGGCGATCTAGTAGATCTGTATTTTCCATATGAGTGCGTATACTACATTAAAAACCAGACCTCCTATCTCTGAGTGTCCTTGGTACACTGATTATCATTAATTCTATCATGGACCATACATATCCAGAAAGTGCTACTCCACAACAAAGAAGGTGGTTACGCATTATCGTAGCAAAATATGTCATTATAGAGCAAGTGCTCTATTGAAAAGCATTTGATGGAATGCTTCTAAGATGTGTCGACACAGAAGAATCCAAGAATATTCTTCATGAATCTGATAGTGGAATGTGTGGGGGTCACTTCGGTGGCCATGCCACCATTCGTAAAATACATCGAATGGGATATTTTTGGCCCACTCTAGAACATGACGTAGTAGAGTTTGTACGTAGATGTCACAAGTGTCAAGAATTCTCCCACAAAATTCTCATGCCAGCACAAGCTCTACAACCGATCACTACTCCATGGCACTTTTCCACATGGGGCCTAGATTTGATAGGGAAATTCTCTCCCTCGTCCACAGACGGCCATAATTTTATAATCACGGCCACCGAATATTTAACCAAGTGTGTAGAGGCTATGCCTCTTACTACTGTACCAGGTTCTATAATCACCAAGTTCATTTTGAACCAAATCATTTGTAGGTACGGTGTCCCGTAAATCATTATCTCAGATAATGGAACTTCTTTTAAGAATGACTAAGTTCACAAATTGTGTAATAAATTTAAAATAAGCCATCATACGGCCTTTTTATATTACCCTCAAGCCAATGGATAGGCTGAGGTGATAAACAAAACATTAAAAGCCATTCTCCTTAAAACGGTGAAAGAAAACAAAAGAGATTAGCATTTGAAGTTATATCCGGCCTTATGGGATCACTGAACCTCAATAAGAACACCAACAGGAGTGACTCCTTTCTCACTATTATTCGGGGCAGAAGTAGTTCTCCCGCTTGAGGTTGAAATACCCAGTCTCCACATTTCATTACAAGGGATCCTGGATGAAGACGCTTATAGAGAAGCACGTCTTTCCCAACTAGAAATCCTAGATGAAGCTAGGTTAGATGCTGAATAGCAGTTACAGAGTCTATGCTGACCAGATGTGCCGGTAGTATAACAAGAAAGTCTATGAACGTGACATATATGAAGGTGATCTAGTTCTAAGGCTAGACAGTTGGATCGACAAAAAGACCGGCGAAGGAAGGAAGTTCCAGCACAAATGGTTGGGCCCGTACCGAGTCAAGAAGGACTATGGAAATGGGGCATACCTCTTATGTACGCTAGAAGGTGAGGAATTTGGTGAAACAGTCAATTCCCTACACCTCAAACGATTCTATGCGTAAGCAACTAGCACTATTTATAATTACATCTACATTGCATCTTCATATAGATTAGGATCATTTTTCCGCTTGTTTCGTACCAAAAAAAATGTGTGATCAAGGAATTTGTTCTCAAAGAAATTCATTACAAACTCATGATGTTGTTGGCATAAACACTCTAATCATACTTCTCCATTTCCATGATATCATCAAACTATCTCGGAATCATTTCATCAAATAAAGCTAGATATGACAAGGTCTTAACGGTAACCATGCCAAGATCTGCGGGTTTATTCTCACTTTTGGTTTCTTCTTAGGATAGGTGTCTTGCCTATGGTCTGTTCTAGAAGCTTCATGGTGTCACATCTATCCCATATGTATATCTCTTTGGAAATAAGCACATACTGACATTTTACTCAAGTAAACAAGTCAAATATAGATCAAACAGAAAATTTTAATTTTACACATTTCCTTGCCCCACCAACCTTTGGTGATGAGCTTGCGTCTCTTACTAGTGACGTAGGGTTGGGAAAGGATGGAAATGCCCTTACTCAGGAAAGGCTTTTTCCCACGGTGATAAACCCACACTTCTTACTAGTAGCATGGGGCAAATTGTAGGGGGTCCTCTTGACAAACAAATGCAAAAGGTCATAAACAAGAAATTCAAATCTCGAAGCTTGAGTCAAAAACAAATGAATCAGATGTCGAAAATTCCAAGAGAGTTCAAAATCCTAAAGCCCAGATTTTGTCTACCATGTGGCCATCTACGGATCTAAGTCTAGATAAACCGCAAATCAAGTTGCATCCCAAAACTATGAAGTCACTCGAGTGGAGTAGGCTTGTGGCATCCTAATTTGGTTCCGCCAAAGCTTTGTCTATCTTTCATCACTATCATTTCAACACATTTCATAACTTGCGCCCTTCCCAACTCTTGGTGATGAGCCCTCGCATCTTACTAGTTGCGTGGAGTTAGGAGTAGGGGCAGGTTTATCTGCTCATCATATCAGCTTATCTTCACCACTTTGCCAAAACAAATATGAAGTATCCAAAATTGCTTACAGAAACTAAGATTCAAAATCACATTGTATCTACATTATCATATATCAGCATCATGAAATACAAAAGGAAAGTAAACACTTGCATCATTTGTTCTCCATTGCATACATTCTAAGGAGCATACAAGCATAACATCATGATTTACATGAGGAAACTGGAAAGGAAACAAAGCCATAAATACCAAGGGTTTTGATCCAAAAAAATATATATATATATATATATATATAAATGATCAAAGTTTCTATACAATGCCATCATGTGCTAAGCATGGTCAAAATGCTCAAAGAGCCCGGGATATACAAAAGAATATATCATACAAAATCTAGGAGAGCCAAGTGGCTTCTCAATCCCTACGAGACCCCTCTGAAGGTGCACGCCCATGCCTAGGACTCTAGCTATGCCGGCGCTCTGAGTGCACGGAGGGCTCAGGATCCCAAGGGGCAGCCGCAGTCTCGCCATGAGAATGACTCCTCATCAAGCGCTCGGCTGTCCTATACCCCGCTAGCTCCGTGCGGAGAGTCGATACCATCCTGGCCACATGCCAGACTGGGGCAAAGACGTCAGTATGTCTACCAGCTGCTGAGGGCTCCCCAGCATCCACAAACAACTCTGTGCGGGTCCTCTCCATGGGGATCATCAGGGTATCGGTGCATACCCTACGAATCAAGTCCCGCCACTCATCAGCGAGTCTCTGCAAACAAAGGAGAAAACAAATTAGAAACAAAAAAAGAGATTAGAAATACAAGATAAAACAAAAAGAGAGATAGCAACTAAGGAAATCCTAACTAAAAACAAACATTAAAAGGAAGGATGGTAACTTACTCAGATCACCAGGCCTCCAGGATGGATCGCTAGGGTCAGCACCTGCCACGGATGCCGCCGCTGACTGGGGTGCTGCTCCTGTGACTGGAGCAACATAGCATCCCGCAACGGACTCATCCTCCCTGCCATGGCCCTGGGAGAGTGGCTCCTCTGAAACTAGAGTAACTCTCTCTGCACTCTGCTCGGCCCTTGCTCCCTGCATAATATCCTGAGTGTCATGCCACTCAGGATCATTGTCCTCCTCTGTCTCTCCCCCTGTAAACTCCTCGGACTCAGAGTCTATGTCAATGGGGTCATCGCTACTATGGGCAGGGCCCACGGCAATCTGAAGCAAGGGTTCCTGAGGCGCACCAGCTCTCCCTCTGGCACGTACTACCCTCCTGGCCGCAATAGGAATGCCAGGAGTAACCACTGTCCAACCCCGGCCTCTAGGACCCCCTCTGGCCTCTCAAACTGACCTGTATACTGGCACTACTGGGGGAAGCATGCCCATGTAGGGTAGGCCAAACTGCTGAGGAACTCGGCCAAAGGGGTGTATCTCCACTCGTCCCACTCTGTCAATAAGCTGCCCTGTAGTGGAGCAGGAGATCAAAGTAAGAGCCTCCTCACCCCATATACCTGCCATAGTCTGATACGGTGTGGCCTCCATGTCAGCAGTGGTCAGAGAAGCAACTGGCTGATGAGGTGCTCGGAGCACTGACATATCTGTCCATCTAGCTGCCCTCACAGCTCCGGGATCTGTCACCTCTACACCTCTACCATAAGGAATGAAGTGCTCGTAAACCCAACTCATGACCAGGGTCGGGTGGCTCAAGGACTGCCCCTGTAAACAGAATACCCTGTATAAATCGTGGTAGGTAGTCCCAAGAATATCTTCTCCCCAGGCATATATCCATAGCCGTGTCCCTCTATCTGTGTAATGATGGGGGACCAACAGTATAACAGTGTGTCTCCTCCCTTGTCCCCAATCAGTCTCGAGGCAAGGATCCCCATAATGGCCTGGCAAAGCAAGGGGATGGGCAAGCTAGGAATGGATCGAACTCTGACCCCCTTCTTCGAACCCATGGAGATGACTGCATCTCCCATATAAGTGGCCCACTGTGCTATCTGGGCCCGCGAACCTGCTGTCTCAAGGGTCAGACGTTCTCCCAATGATCGGGACCCCCAGAATGCGATAAACATCCTCCAAAGTGATGGTCCACTCACCGCGGACCCCTGGTAATTAGAAGGTGTTCCGATCAGCATCCCAATAGGAGAATAGGTCACAAAGAATGTGACTGGAGGGTGCAACATGAGGAACGCGTGAGATACGTAGTATCCCAGCCCTCTGAAGAGTGTCCTCCTCATCCTGTGAAAGTGCATCCAGTACTCCTGGGAGCCAGTCACACTCCCTCTCTCGGCTCCACCGGATATACTCCTCTCTCACTTGCATACACCCAAAACACACAAAACAAAGCAAGTTAGCATCCGAGTGATATTAGAAAAATCATGAAAACACGTAGAAATGCTAAAAATGCAAAAACAATCTCAAACAGATGTACTTTTGGCATTCTGTGCAAAACCGCCGCCTTGAGCAGGGAGGCGGTTTTGTAACCGATGTCTTAAGGGCAGGTGGTCGTGTAACCACCGCCCTGAACAAGGCGACGGTCATGTAACCACCGCCCTGGATAGGGCGGCGGTCGTGTGCCGAAAACCCACGCGGGTTTTATAATTTAAAAAGCCTAAAATGCTAAAAAAGGACCATTTTGGCTAAAAACAAAGCCTACCCAGTAGGCGCCCCCCCTAGATGGACCTTTTAAAACTAGCATTTTCAAAAATTACCCCCCCACAACAAAGATTTTAGCATTTTAAAGTTAAGGGGGTAAAAAGGATAAATTGAAGAAAACTAACCTGTGATCTCGTGGGTCGGTGTTCCGCTCTCGGAGGCATGATCACTATCCCGTCATGAACGTTTCGACTCTACTCGTGCAAGAAACCATCACCGTGGGTTCCAGAGCTCAGAATCAATCAAATCAACTCGTGCAAATGAATAGGAAAATGGGCCCACTTTCGTATATATAGCAAACCTGACTTGTTTTAAAATGCCTTTTTTTTGCAGGTTTGGAGCGCCGACGGAGGTAAGTTTTTATCCCCGCACGAATGGTACGTTCTCATTTCCTATTATTTTAGCATTTATTTTCCAAATTATTGTGTCTATCTGCGCTTGAGTTCTCTTTTCGTTTTACAGGTGGCAGGAATTTTGGACAACGTCATTTCAACATACGGACGTATCAGGTATAACTTTCTAACTTCCCATTTCGGGACCGCCATACTCGGACCCACCGTTTTATGCCTCTTCATGGCTAAAACACTTCTCCGAGGGGGCAATATGTACGTACCCAAAATTGTAGGGTACTGTGCTGCCAGAACAACGTAACACGCTCCCCAATGATGATACAGGTCTCCTCGCAAGGTGTTCAGGATCCGGAAAAGCTCTCCAAGAATATGCGTTAACATCCCGCATGCCCTCGCTTAGCCCCCGCGTGCTTTGTTTTTCCCTTTTCCCCTCTTTTCTTGGCCTTCTAATCTTCAGTGACGAAACCGCCGCCCTGCCTGGGTGGCGGTCTCGTGACTGCCTGGGTGGCCCTAAATAGGGCGGCGGTCCTGTAACCGCCGCCCTGCTCAGGGCGGCGGTCCTTTATGCATTTTCCAGAAAGCTCTTTTAACACGACTCACGTAAAAATCAATGATTCACCAGCTTTTTTTCACCGCCATAAGCTTGCATTAATGATTCTGGTTCCCTAGAATAGTGTTTTGCCATTGTTTATAGTTTAAGAGTTCTATTTGGTTTTTACCTTGGGTAAATACAAATGCTATAAATAGTTGGCTTGTGCTCAAGAAAATGGCCCCTCAAATTTGCCTCTGAATTTCTCATTACAATAGATTAGTCTTTCATTTTGCTTAGAATTCCTAGTTTCTTTCATTGCATGCTTAGTTAGTGTCGTTTTGCTGTTAGTAAGCCACATATCCATCTTGTGCAAATGCTATTGACATTTTATCCAATCCATTGGAGTAAAATTGCAGGTGTTTTCAATAGGAAGCCATTAAAGTTGCAGGTTTTTCTCTTCAAACAGGATAGTTTCAAGTTCTGGACGTTTTATATTGCATGACTCACAATAAATCCCGCTAGGAATTACATAAGCCAAGCTCTATACTCTTGCGCTATCCCTCTCCTACTCGCATTGTATTCAGTCTGTATCTTGAGATGCCTTTGTCCCAATATCTACTTCTGTTGATGCTAGCATTACACACTTTTCTAGATCCACGTGAACACAAAGGAACGAGGAGATCACACTGAGGGGACAAGATCACACACACCATCAGATTCACCACTGTTCTGCAGAATCCAGGTTCTAGCTTTCAAAGTTCTAAATTAGAAACATATCAAATAGAGTAGTTAATCACTTTATTTCAGTCAATTTTACTTTCGGTATTGCCGGGGAAGCTGTGGGGATTGATAGTTTCTGAGAGACTATGATTCATTCCTCACTTCTGAGGTAGGATCGAGAGTCTTGCAAATAGACTAGATCAAGTATTTCATTATTTAGAATAGATTCACAGTTGCACAGACAAATAGCTATACTCGGTTATCTTGTTTGTTTTAATTTGTTATTCTAAATCATCAATTTCTAGATATATTAAATAGTTACTCTTTAAATTCATTTGAATAGTTCATCAGAAAATACAAAAATAGAGAAATCATATATGCTATAGATATACTTAATGTAGTTAAATTTCACTTTGCTGCAGTTAATTTTCATTGTTGCTTTTGTATGACAATCACGGGACCTAGAGAACCCAGGGAATACATATTCGAGCCAATCGTGCCCCAACCCAATCTCGTCACAGCCATAACTGATATAGATCAGAATCTCAAGATCCAAGTCTTCCGAACAATGGTAAACTTGCAACAAATCAGTTTCCAACTGCACGGGTTAAACATAGAAGACGACCGAGCACACACATTTTGGTCAAATCAACCAAACTACAGATTACCTTAGATTTATATCTACATGACTGTAGAAGGGTTTGAAAGAGAGCAGACATTTGATTGTGATCCTTTGGTTCCACAGCCAGACGTAGGAGACACTCTCACAGATATAGATACCAGCCTAAGAATCCAGGTTGCACGAACGCCTGTAAGATATTCTGAGAAGATCACACAGTTATTGATTCTGAATATAGAAGCTGAGAAAGCATATGATTACTGGATACTAGGGATTAGGGACTGATTCCATACATGACCATAGCAGGACCCCAACAACCACGAATCTACGGTTGTGACCCACAAATCCCACAGCCCAACGAATCCATAGGTGAATCAGACATAGATGTTGGCCTACGTACACTAGTATTTAGATCTACTCCACTTCCACCTATCATTATCGAACAGTTATCTTGTTAGACATAGCAGCTAACAAAGCTAAGGAGTTCTGGACTAGGCCAGAGAATCACCCATAGAGTCAATTATACCATCTGCCCTATGACCTTATCTGGAGATATACACGAAACTATCCCAGGACATTTTCCACGTATTCCACAACCTATAGACCGAATCACGCCAGAGCTCGATATTGATTGGAGCCTTCGAGCAGTCATCCTTGCTGATCGATCTATCACACCAGTTCAAGTTAGGAGGGCCTTCTTTGCCTTAGATTCTCAATTTCCACTAGTGCGTGTCGAAGACATTATATTTCCTAACTAGTTTGTCTGTAGCCCACGTATATTCCATCCCCATCGGCTGTCTCGGCACGACCTCGGGAGGTCGGGTGAGAGGAAGAGTTACTTGTAGATTCCCAAGCTCGCTTGTCACTTTTCCTTCGTACAATACCCTCAAAGGTTAACAAAAAATCTTATCATCATGCTAGGAGTAAAGTGATTTTAAATTTTTTTATTTCACTATCAAATGAAAGCTCTTCTAGTAAATGAAATTGTAAATGCCACCAAACTATCACAAGGATAAGGTCTTGTGTGATTAACAAAGATTTCAATATAAGATTGCAATGGGAAGAAGAAAAACTATTTGCAGACATTCAGAAATGAAGTAGACACAATTTTTCTCAAAATCAAACATAGATTAACTCAAATTTGATTAAATGCTTCAGCAGGGGAAATTTTCTAGAACAATCTCAGAGCTTGTCAATGGATGTACACTTGTAACCACCTTGACATGATCAAATTTAACACAAAATAAATAAACAGGTTCCTCAAATGATTTCTCAGAAATATGAGCTCTGTCAAACTTTTCTCTTAGGAATTAACTCCTAACCTCTAACACTCCAACCATTTGCATGACAAATTTATGCAATTTATAACATTTATTCAATAACAAATTTTTCCCCCCAAAACCAAAAACATTGAAAGCACCATTGCTTGTTATGATTTTGATCGTAATTCCCAGAATCATATTTGTAAAAATTTGTCAGGTGCTCAGAGGGAAAATCTCTTCAAATATTTCTAGCATTCAATTCTTCACCTAGTAAGTCACTCTTCACTTCACGCGCCAACTACTTCCTCCTCTAATCTTTTGAATCTAGTTTCTTGCATGCCAAGGAAAGATTGGAAAATCAGATCGAATCCGATAGTCAAATCACATCTTAATGGTAAAAGACGTTTATAGATCTTCCCCACCAAATCAAGATATCAACTGCTTTCTTGCGTGCCAAGGAAAGAAAAATTGGAAAATCAGATCAAATCTAATAGTCATATCACATCTTAATGGTAAAAGACATTTGTAGATCTTCCCCACCAAATCAAGATGTCAAATTAATTCTCCTCTTCATTTGACGTGGAGGAGACACCAAGAAATGATTTTAAAAACCATAAAAATTTGCATCCCCAGGAGCTTTGGAGCAAAAATGGTGAATAATCAGATATATATGCACAGTTGTCGTCGATTTCCCTTTTGAATTTGGACCGTCCATGTGGGATATTCGAGTTAAGATGGGCTTGGGGGTTCTCTTTTACATTTTATAACTTTTGGGAAAAATTGCAAAATTTCTCATTTTTCTCCACCCCTCCGCCTTTGAAGAAATGGGCTTGACACATGTCCTAATGTGGGTCCCAGAGGAACTGTGGCTTGATTCTGCTATTTTACCTCTTTTTTGGAGAAAGGAAAATTTTCCAAATTTTCCTCGTAGCTCTGCCCTTCCACTTTTAGTTTCTGATGTGGGTCCCAGCGGAACCGCACTTCCTCTTACACTTTAACCCCTTTTTCACAAATGGGAAATTTTCCAAATTTCCCCCGAAATTTTTCACCTCCGCCATTGATTAAAGAAAAATTTGAATATTCTTTGTCGGGATTGTGGGTCATTTTAATGACTTTAATCTTTTTAAGAATAAGGGGCATAAAATCTAAGTTACCTTTCATGGCCTGCCTCCCCGCCTTTTGACTTTTCAAACTGCCACACATCTCAATGGCACATTTTGAGATGGTCCTGAAAAGTAGAGACCCCAAACAAGTGTGGGCTCAACATGTGTCTCAGTCTGGTAGAGTCTGTTAAAAAGTTGAAGGTTCAGCGGAAGGCGCCATGTGTCTGAGGTCCGAGACAGTCTCCTTCATCCATTGAACAGTCTGAGCAAAAAGGTAGAGTGAGAAGAAGCCTCCAAGTGTCCTCCTGGCACTTCTTTAAAATAAAACTCAAGTGTCGGTCCCCAAACATGCGCGGTCCCTTCAAGTGTCTTAGGCCCTTTAGGAAGTTACTTGAAAATTCTAAGTAAAGGAAGGCCCAGTGGAAACCTACATGTGTTTGTATGGCGCAACTTTAAGATGGTCCCCAAGAGCGGAGACCCTGAATGAGCGTGGGCTCACCACGTGTCCCATGCCTAATAAAAATTTTGTAAAAAGTTTAAGTACATAGTGCAGCCGGTAGAAGCCTCCACCTATCCCTCTATGGCAATTGTTAAGGTGGGACCCTGAGGCATATCCTCAAATGAGCACCAGCCCACCACATGTCCATGGCCCGCCAAAAATGTACCGGCTGCATGAATAATTTGTCTAAGTCTGGGAAAAGTAGAAAAATCCTCCACGTGTCCCCCCAGCACAACTCCAAGGCCAAACCAAAAGGTGAGTCTTCAAATGAGTGTCATTCCTCCACGTGGACAAGTTTTGGGTTGAAACGATCCACAGAGTTTTTAGAGTGCCCGCTGAGCCACATCCAACCAAAAAGGGCCACGTTACCACTAATGTGGAGATATAAATTTGATGGGAAAAACACACTCGTCAAATTGTAAAAAATGTAGGGAAACCATCGTTTGATCCCGGATATGAACTTTTTGTCAAGGACAGAGAATTTAGAAATGTTGTAAGTTTAAAATATGATCCTCCAAGCTACATTCAATCATGTTTCCTCAGGTATTTGGGACAAAAAATGGCAGGGAAAACAACACACGACTGCGGAAAACGTAAGGAAAGGAACAACCCTAGTTTTATGCCCAATTTACAAACACCTTCAGATGGACAGAGAAATGAAAAACAAATTTTGGATGTTTAAGTGATCTTCAACCAAGGAAGGGACTAATCATGGTGACCAAATGGAGGATAGAGTCTTCAAGCACCAACACTGGGAGATAAAAATTTTGACAGAGGCCACAAACTGAGGGATTTTAATGGCAAACAGGGCGAGACTAATTTGAGCACCAATAGGGTCAAACAAGGCTACCCTTTTTCTCCCACTTTTTTTGGATTATACATTGACAACCTTGAATAATGGTTATGTAAAACTGAAGGAGAGGGTGTACAGTTGGCCAAGTATGTGGTGAAGTTACTCTTATATGCCGATGATCTTATCTTAATTTCAACAATAACTCAAGGATTGAGGGGGCATATAAAAGCTATAGAATTCTTTTTTTAGGAATTCGGGATGTGAGTGAACATTAGCAACATAAAAATCATGATTTTTTCCCTAAAAATAAAAGAGAGGAAAATTAACTTTCTTTTTTAGGGGAGTACATTGGAAATTGTTACAAAATATAAATATCTTGGAATTTATTTCCACAACAATATGATTTGGGAGACATGCAAAGAAAAAAGGATATAATGAGGTTTGAAATAATCTTACCTACTTCAAAATAGGTGTAGGAAAGTTGAGCTTTGGGACTAGAAAACTAAGAAACCCCTCTTTGGTTTTTTGGTTACCCTGGTTTCTCTTTACGGTTGCAAGGTTTGGGGAAGTAGCATGTTAAAGCATGGATGGTGAAAATTAGAAAGAATCCAAAAACATATTATCACAAGCACTCTTAAAGTTAAATCAATACTTCTTTATGAGATTTTTCTAGCTGAAGCAGGTACCTTCCTAATGGAAGCATTGACAATAACTCAGCTGATAAGATATTTGAAAAAAGTTGAAAGCATGGACGATCTTCGCTGACCCAAAATGGTTACAGAGGATAAGCTAGAGCGCAGAAAGAAAACCTGGATAAAATAGAACAATAAATGGATGAAAAAATGGGGCATCAATTTTCAAGAGTATCCTAACAACAACAAGGAAATAAACAATTATGTGATGGACAAGTTTAGGACTCCCATGTGGACAAAACAGATGGGTCATAAGAAAGCACATTATATCACAGAATTTAATCCCACTTGGGAGCATGATGAAAAATATTATCTAGGGGTAGTTATCAAAGGTAAGGCAAGGATTTTAGTGGCTTAGTTAAGGACCGGAACACATCATCTTCGCTGTGAAACCGGTAGATGGACTATTCCCAAAGAGGATTGGGAAAGGAGAATTTGCATTTTTTACAACAAAGGGGTTGTTGAAACAGAATGTAATTTCATTATGGAGTGTTCAACATATGATGATATTCATATCTAGTATGATAATGAGTTAAAAGTGGACAACTTAAATGATTTATTTTCAGAAATAAAACTTTAAAAGATCGTTGGTTTGGTGCTCAAGATTCACAATAGAAGAGTTGATATGGAAAAGAGTCTAAAAATAGATTAATGTATCAGTTTTGTTTTGGTCTCATAGACTCTTCAGTGTCATGGATGTCATTAAAATATTTCATTCATTCATTCATGTAGTTGGTAGTACTGTATCAATTTCAAAAATTGATAGCATCACGGCAGAAGTGAATTGTTTAATGTCGGGTGGAAACAACTTGATGGTGGACCGTCAGTTGGGGGATGTCATGGAGGGTAGGTTGGATGTGGCCCTTGGGATGGTCAAAGGTGGTTAATGGTGGATAACTTATGGGGTTTGTGTACTCCATGGTTGTCAAGGATGGTTGGAAAACACTGTTCCAACCCAAGAAACATAAATTTGTGAGTTCCTCTCATGTGACCTGGAGTCGTATTCGTGCGGCTTCCGACATCGGGTCTTGATGTTTAGCTATGTCATTGTTTTAGGTCAAGTTTCTTTTTCCTAGATTTTGATGTAGTTATATAGGGCTTGGCCTTGTTTCTTTTCAGTTTTTTACCCTAGTTCCCTATTGTGGTCACTTGTGACTTGGCTTCTCTCTATGTACAGGGTTTATTTATCCCTTCAAAATCAAATATTTTTACCTAATTAAAAAAAATTGAATCCCCTCTAATCTTTTAAATTCTTATAAATTGGTGTTGTTGGTGTCTAATGACATGAGTTTATTACAACACTCATTTTCATACTTATTATTGCTCATAAATGATATTAAAATGTCCAATAAATCACTATGATGGTTGATTGATGTTTTTATTTTTTGTCATTTTTTCTTCATGGATTATGCCCATAATATAATTAATCCAAAACCCTTCCCCTCATTTTACCACTTTACCTTCCCACTTTCTTTCTTTTACGATATGGCGCATAAAACAAAGAGACAATTCACATAATGAAATACAAATGCAAACTTCAAATGATTAGATATCCCATCATTTTCATATGTCATTGGATGGGAGAAATACAAGTTATAAAGGGAAAAAACCCAAGAAAATGGGAAAACAAAAAGTGAAATGGCTCTTTGTACTCAATCCTCTTCTGTGAGTTCCCCCATCACTTATATTCCTGGATTATAGTTATAATGTTAGACAGACCAAGAAATCTCGGAAGAAAGTATCCTTGGATAGAGGAACATCTCACAATATTGAATAATACCAATGAAGTATAGATGTGTGGTATTAATGTTTGGTGTGAAGGTGTTATTTAAGATACTGTTTAGAGTTTTTGGTATGAACATATTCATTCATGGAAGAAGTGGGTATAATTTCATAAGTGATTTGATAGGCATGCATATCATTGTTGACCTTTTTGCATCAAGATTTTCTTTGAACATGAGATAAATACATTACCCATGAGTAGCTAAGCATATATTTACAATTTTTAGATGGTGGTTGGAACAATTACATGGTTCTAATGGGGCACTAGAAGAATCCAATATGGAATAGGAGGATGAGAGATAACTTTGAAGTCACTTATATGATCAAGGCCATATATAATCAAGGGACGAGTTGTTTTATAGTTTCCATGAGGACTTGGTATGATGTGGATGTCATTTCAACGATAGATTATGGAGGGAGGCCTATTATAATGGATGAAATTCAATGAGTGTATACCCCACCCCAATAAATGGTTTGGTAGCCCCTATTGATAAACAATTACAAAACGAAATGTGCACTACTCCCCCTATTGCCAAAGAGTAACGACCGTATGACTATTAGATGACCAAAAAATAAGGTTACCAACAATGGAAGAACAATATATTACCTAGGAATTGCTACAAACTTTGTGTTGCAACAAGTAATCCCATATACACCACTAGCAATAGATAAACCTATTGTGCATAGAGCAATGCAATCAATGTTTGGAAGCATTGGAGTGCTAAATGTATCACCTACGTAGAAACAATATAACCCACCACCATATAACCCACCCATTCATAATCTACGTGATGAAAATTTCCCAATTCAAAATCCACGAGTACAAAATCCCCTATTCAGAATTCTCATATTCAAAACCCACCAATTCCGAATCAGCCACTTGCACCCATGTTAAAAAAATCAGTACCACCCCATAAAAAAGGCAAGTAAGCTTTTTCTCTAACCCATTGATCTTGGGAATCCGATAAACAGAATCCTAACATTATTCTTTCTTTAAATCACATGCTTGATAAGGAATTTATAATTGCTTACAAGTCGATAAAATAGTTGTATATGCACCTGCTGCAAATTGATGTCAAAGAACATGATTTTTTAATCCTATGCTTTTTCCTGCCTTGTTTCATTGTGGAAAGTGTAAGTGTTTATCCCTTCCTATGGTCTACCCTTGGTCTTATTATAGTGATTTTTTGGCCTTTTCCACCGCTTAGGCAGTGTTTACGCTTATAAATGGCCAACCCTCCCCCCTGTTCAATGACTGTTGATAAGGGTGATAATGTCTCCCAAGTGCGCAAGGAATTTTGTACTAAAATTCTACGATGAGGTTTGGACTCTAAACCCACCCCTAATGTGGTTATTTCTCATGAGTTTTTTGATATTATGGTGCACTGGTATCATAACCACTATCTTATAGCCTAATTTTGTGATCGTATCCCATCTAAGACTTATCTACAGAACTGGATGAAAAACCATTGGGATTTTACCGGTATCCAAGTTTCTAGAATCAATAACCTCACTAAAGGTTTTTATATTTTTACCTTTCAGGAGCCCTCGTAGGTCCAAACCCTTATGCTTAAAGTAGCTTGCTAGTATTTAGGCAACACCCTTCTTGTGTTATCTTCATGGAGTTTGGATTTCAATCCAAGTAATCAGGTGTCGCTCAAAATTCCTATTGGGCTTGAGATTCCCGGCCTTCTCATGCATCTCTAGTCTTTTCTTGATGAGATAGTCAAGCCCATTTGCAAGGTGTTAATCCATGAATAGGACCGTTTTTTTCTACACCCATCTAAACAAGCATGTGTGTGTCGAAGTAGACCTGGAAAAATATTTTTGAGACCATCTTACTATTCAGGTTGGGTCCCTGTGAATCTCTCTAAAGGTGGTTTATTTTAACCTTCCCAACACATTTTTTCATTTTCAAGTCCCAAACCATCACATTCAGGGTTGTCCCCTTTTAGCTCACTCTAAACCCATTCCCGTGCTGACCTCGGAACCCAAAGAATGTGGTTACCCCTCAGGCTGATGGCTAGAAGGTGGTTGGTCTAAAGAAGAACTTGGGGATGAAGGCTTTTGTGGAAGTTTCACCTACATATTCTCCTTCTCCACCACCAACCAGGAATGAGTCTTTAGTGGGTGAAACCTAGTCCTTTGGTTTCCATTCCAACTACCGCCTTACAGAGCCAAGATACACTGACGAATGTTGAGACTTTTGGGAATTTCACTTTAACATCTCTACCACTACGGTGTTCATTTTATCCACCTCGTGAGGTGTCGCATGACTCACAAGGATAAAATGGGGCCAAAAAATGCTCCATTCAAGTTGAGCCTTCTCATTCAAACTAGATTCTTCTTGCCAACAATTTCGTCCATTCTTAGGTCTGAGGATGGAATTCCAAACGCGAAGGGGGAGTTTGACATTTCTGATTTTTCATGAATTTTATTTCATGGAATGTTTGGGGTCTAGTAGCTCCCTCACATAAATTTTGTGTTTGGTTAGCTTGCAAGTTAATTAACAATTTAGATGTTATTTTCTTATAGGAAATCAAGATTTTTGGTTTTTTTCTTTAGACTACTCTTACGTGTATTGCTTCTAATTTTGCACACTTCCACATTCATCACATTGATGAGAGAGGTGGTGTTATAATTTCCATTGTGCCAAAAAAAATTGGCATTAATTATTTCTTTAGGCCATTACCCGAGTAATCGGGTTGTGTGGGTGATTATGAATATTAATGATATGTCTTTTGGTATTCTCAATATGTATGCTCCTAATGATGGTACCGAAATAACTTTATTGTGGAGATGGTTAGGTGACAACTTACCCATTGCTTATTGGTTGGTTTGTGGGTATTTTAATATGGTGGAGCATCCTGATGATAAATTTGGAGCACTTCTCGACACATTTGTGCCTTAGGGAACATGTTGCTTGGTATTATTTTAAAATCCGTTAATGAATTTCTAATCTAATTCTTAACCGATGGTAAGCATTTAAGGACCACACCTTGTTTTCATGGACCAACCTTTGAGAAGTATCTAATTACATATTAAAACACCTCGATCATGCTCTACTTTCATAGTAGTCTTTCTTTACTTTTGACACGCCTAGTTCCACCGTTATCAAGGTGTGGTAAGAAGTGCTTTTTTCATAACACCATCCGATCACATTTAAGGTTGTCTGGCACGGTGGCCCTCCCAAGGTTCCTAGTACACAATTTTTTCTCAATATTTTGTTGTTGATTCACCCAAGGGTGGTCCAACTCATCACCAAAATATGGAACATAGCGCCAAATCCTCCATTCACTGCTAGTTGGATCTCTTGGTGGGAAGCGGCAATCAAACGCACCACTAAATTCCTCTATCGGTTTGGAAAATGGGGTCACCCAGATTCGAAGAAGGGAATATTCTTCTCTAAATAAAGAATTTTG
Organism: Taxus chinensis; assembly: GCA_019776745.2. Taxonomy (NCBI): domain Eukaryota; kingdom Viridiplantae; phylum Streptophyta; class Pinopsida; order Cupressales; family Taxaceae; genus Taxus; species Taxus chinensis. The sequence goes on from CM034152.1 coordinate 779,965,618, forward strand.
TCATGTTTCCCTGCTTCTAGAATCTCATCCCTTTGATATTCAGCCTCAATCTCAAGTTGTAAATCTTTGGCATAAGCTTAAGCTCAATGAATCCTACTCTGCTCATGGCACTCATATATGCTCACATATTTATTGGCTACAAGTAGGATATAGAGCTTCTAAAAGCTTCTTCAAATCCCTTCGAGCTAAGCATGTATGTTAACAAATAAAGGCTATCAATGAGTCACACCAGAGGCTTACTGAGCTCCCAAAAATCTCTAATTTTTTTGTCAAAAATTATCGTCTGGTGTTTCAAGCTCAAGAAGATTCACCTGAGCGATCCTCTTCTTTTCAAAAATGCATTGATGTGGTGCCTTTGTAACTCACACCTCGAGATCGGGCTCGCTATGATGTTCCTCTTAATTTGGAGGAACTTCATGTCACCTTGCTTTGCTTAGCCAATGATAAATCTTCTAGTTTGGATGGCTTCCCCAGCGAATTATATAAAGCAACCTGGTCCTGTGTCGAACATGATTTGCTTAGAGTATATAATGAGACTCTACACTCTCACTCTTTTGGGAGCTTCATCAATTAAGGTAGCATCAAGTTCATTCCTAAGGTCGACAATTTGGAGTGTATTTCTAATTGGAGGTCGATCACTCTGTTGAATGTTTCGTATAATATTATGACTAAAGCATTCGCTCTGCGGATTACTAATATTCTACCTAAAATTGTATGGCCTGAGTAGATGGGATTTGTCAAAGGACAATACATTCTAGATAATCTTCTTGCACTTTGGGAAAGTAAGGAATGGGTTCGTCTTTCCTGTCAAAAGACCTTTTTTTTAAATATTGATTTTGAAAAATCTTATGATCACAAAGAATTGCCCTTTATTATTTCCATGCTTAAAGCACTAGGGTTTAGTGAATTTTTCCATTCTGTTATGTCCACTCTATTCTCCAATGCTTCTTCTTGACTCACCATTAATAGCCATCGATCTCTATTACCATCAAAAATAGGTGCCCTCTCGCTCCGGCTTTGTTTGTTCTTGCGGTTGATTCTCTTTGCTACTTAATTACTCATCATGCATATCAGGGTCATATTCAGGGAATTGTTCTTCCAGACCATCACACACATCTGGTCAATGGTCATTTTGTGGATGAATCCTTTCTTATGATTTCTGAATTAGAACATAATGTGGCTATAGTTTTTGATTGTTTATCTACCATTTTTCTGGCCTCTAGCTCTACTATTCAGATGGCCAAAACCCTTGGATTTCACCAGAGATTATTTTTGTTGTTGGATTGGCTTAAAGCTTACCCCTAGAAATGGATTGGTCATGGTGAGTAATTCTACTTCCTAGGCATCCCTTTTTCCTTCGACAGTAATTATATGATTCTTTGGAATTATGTGATTAATAGAGTGGAGTAGAAAGTGACGAAGTGGTCCTCCCAACTGCTATCTCTAGTAGGAAAATTTCAGGTTTGCACCAAAATTATTTTTGTGACTCATGTTTATTATTCTACTTGTTGGTTCCCTTCTCACAATTCTTTCAATTGTTTGGCTAAGCTTCTATGGGATTTTCTTTGGTGTAAAAGTTTCGGTTCAGTTGGATTTCATTATGTTGCATGGGATTATTTTTGTCTCCCTCAAGCGTAAGGTGGTATGGGAATCATGGATCTTTATCCATAGAGTACGGCTTTATGTGCCAAATGGGTCGTTCGAAGCCTTTCAAGGGTGAAATATTGGAAAATACTGTTGTGAAATTATATTGAATTTGGGGCTCCTTATGGCAAGAAATGTTGGAACAAAATTGGTCTTCATACCCTTATTATTACACTTGTTGCGGTTAAGATCAAGGGTACCTTTGTGGTTAAGAGTATTTGGAAAGCATTGGAGTGAGTGAAACATTTTTTAATATGGATTGGTGATGGGATTCACATGGGCCTTTCAATTAATGCCCAGAACATCTGGTGGTCTCCAATTCTCACTGATGGCATGCTTCCATTAGCTGAAACCCCCTACATCAAATCCATTCGGCTCTTTCGCAAGAGCAGTCACACTATCTAGGATCTGGTGCACCATAGGGATTGGATCAGTTGGCCTGAGCTCAAACCTAAATTTCATTTACATAATTCTTATTATCCATCAATTTGTAAAATTCAGGACCTTCTTCCAAATGTGATGCTACATAAACTTGGCATTCAACCTCTGGCCCCCTAGTGGCGTGACTAGCGATGGAATCAAGACGTATCCTTTCTGCACTACAACACTTAAACAATTTATCATCTTTTATGTCCTTTATCACCCACAATTATTAAACTCAATTATCATTGGGGACTTGAATCTCATTCATCCACCTGGCTTCGACAGCTTGCTCGTGCTTCGAACACTCTTCTGGAACCCAAAGTTAACTATTTTCTATAGTGTTTGATTTATCAAGGTTTACCCTTAGGTGAACGTCTTAGGCATATTGGCATACCTCCCTTGACTTGCCCCTTTGTTCCTGCACTAAATCTTACTTGTATTTATTTTGGTTTTTTCTGCGTGTGTGAATCATCTGGCATTAGATCCATTCCTTGTTTAAACCTTATCACCATGTGTTTTCCTCATGGTATCTGGCCTTGTTTGGCAACTTTATTCCATGGCCTCATTATATAGCTAATTTGTGGCATCTTTTTCGTGCATGTATTTTATTTCATATCTGGAAAGCTCACAATGCCTTTATTTTCAAGCATGATCTTTCAATTATCATATTTTCTACTAATGACAAGGTGATTATTTTGTCTCTTGTGTGAACACAGATTCAAGCTCAGGCTACCAAAGTCTCTCTGTAATTTTCATACCTTCAGGAGATTTTGGATCACTGGGGGAGTGTGTCATGCACTATGAGCCAGGTTGCACCTAATCCACAATTTCCACCACCTCACAATTCACCTCCCCATTAGCCACTTGTAGCAGCCACATGCCAAAGGAGTTGCTCACGTAGCCATCGCTCTACCTCCCCATGGTGGGGCTCTCCGTTGTTGGCTATGAATAATCTTACAGGAACTCCACCCCCTGAGTGGGGAATTATGGTACCTTTTCAGATGTGATTTACTAGGAAAGATGGTTGGGAGGTGGATCCGTCGTCTACTGAGCCTTCTAGCAGAACCTTCATCCCTCCCTAGGATGATCATCCCACTCCTCCTGGTGCGGTGGCGGAGTATACTTAATGATTTTCTTCTGGTTTTTATTTTCCCTGTGGGCGTGCTCTTATAAAGCCTTCGTGGTGTGTTTTTTTTCCTTCGTGGCATACTTTTGTTTCCTTCATAGCATTTTTTGGGACCGTGAGTTGTTCGTTCGCCCCTTACTATGTAAATTTCCTTTTATTTAATTAATATAAAGGGAAATTCCAATAGTAAAAAGTTGGCAAAAGGGAACAATAAGATAACACAACTACCCCTTATTATTGTAACAATTTTTGTTTCCCAAGGATCTTTCTAACATAAAATATTGCTTTAGATTCCATGCAACAATCAAGAATATATAACCCAAACAAAACTAATAACAGCATTAACCAATATTATGTATCATTTGGCCTTTGGTTTCCACTTCCAAGGTGGAGACATCATTTTTGTGTGGGGTGACACTTTGATTTTCAAGTAGAACTAATTTTGGTGTTCTATTTTTAGTAATTTCTTAGTTTTGGCATTATATACTTATAATATACACAATATGGAATGAAGAACTCAAAATTCAAGGCATATATGTCTCTTATAAATACTTATCACTTTCTATACTTTCATTTGTAATAAAATATTGATATTTTTGTAATTTTGGTTCTATCACTTTAAATTTCATTTTTAGTAACATGTTAAATTTTTTAACGTGTATATTTTCCATTGCAATACACTTTTTCTTTATATTAAAAACTCAAAAATAAGGACCCTAGCTCACATTTCAATCATCTATTGAATATAATTTCATTCATACAACTTGTAAGATAGAAAAAAAAAAGAACATAACTTCATCGATTCTAAATGGTATATTTTATACAAACAAAAAATGGTTGCTTCTTTGTGTTTTCAATATATTCTGAGTCATGTTTTTCCAAAATTAGATGTATACTTATTAAAATTAACAAAAAGACATGAAATGGCTAGAAATTTTCACTCTTTATGTAAAAACCAAATAGAAATGTTCATACTTTTCCAAAAGAGTAAAATCTAAAAAGTGATCTTAATCATGTAAAACATTGGCCAAATATTGTAGAAAAGTAACTTCATGTTTGAAGTTTAATGAAGCAATAGAAAAAAAAAATTCTAGCCCCCAAAAAATGGTTATTTATTTTTAGTTTGCATCTTGTTATTTACTTGATTCAATAAGAGAAAGATATCTAAATTATTTTTTCAAAGCATGGTTCCATTGCATTGAGAATGTTGACTAAGAAGAATAAAAAATAATGTTCATGTCATAATTGGTCATAGTTGCACAATATAAACATAATAATGATATTATATTCAGCATTTCATATGCATAATACAATGGTTGTTATATGCCCATAGAGATAGCTAAACAACTTCCTAATAAATAAGAAGGACAAATAACATATAATTCATTTAAGGGATTTACGGGCATAACAACAAAACCATTAAATTATATGAAATATATTATTATTACTATAATAATATATTCTACTAACCGATTAAATTACTGTAATACAAAAAAACTAGTAAGTACTAGTTTACCGTCTAATAAATAACCCATAAACATGTGAATGCTAAATTCCTTAAATTTCACCCTTAGTGTTTACCTGTAGAAAAATAATTGCACTTCCTTCTGCAGCTTTCTCACCTTTTCTTGCTCATGATCTTGGCACTCAACTCGAACTGAAGGTAGAAGAAGGAACCCATCAACTTCTTATCAACCATACATTTCCGAGAACACATCTGATCAAACTAGTGTAGGAACACATACAGGAACCATATGCTTATCAACCAATCACTTTACGGAACACCTCTGACCTACTCGGTGTGGGAACTCAAGAAGGAACCATCTACACATCCTTCAATGGTCTTACAAATGTTTACCACAAACCTATGTATGAATAGAAACACGTTGATTGTTCAACCTCTTCAAGTATCATGATGTTGCATTTCATTGTGCTTAAATATCTTTCCACTATATGTTTACATTAGGGGACTGTATAAAGAATAGCCAAATATACAAGTGAACATGAATGAACCTTTGTTCTTATTTTGCACACCACACTGACAATATGAAAAGTAAAATCCACACCACATAATGCCACCACATCTACTTTGCATTCCACTCATTGGTGACTGATGAGAGGTTGTTGATCGAATTTCAACCTCATGCTCTTATTTCCTCCACTAAATGATGCTTCTCATTCAGAAAATGTGATCTTGAAGAATTGTTTCTATATTATGATTATTGTTTTCTTCCCCCCACAATTTGAAACACATTATTTTTCGGATGTCAAGTAACACCGAAAATGCATCCGTCAGAAAAAAAAAATTAATTTTTGAACATTTTGACAACTAGATGAAAATGATAATTTGATTCTTAATGACAACCAATTTTTACAAGACTTTGATGAGACGATAAATGACTCTATTTGATATTGAATTTTGGTTGTGACACAACAACATTATTTTTGAAACCTATTACTTTAATGTATTGACACAATTTTTCGACTCTTGAATTTTCTACAAGATAGTAAAAAATGATTCCAATAACTTTTAACACTAATCCCAATAAACTCAAGTTTAAAATAAGGGATACTACTTAGATGGAACCTTTGAAGATATTTACAAGATACCAGTACCAATTTATCCATCAACTTCATTACCACATATTACAACATAGACTCTTATATTCTAAAAATGTGGCTTATGGATTTTAAAAAGAAGAAAAACTAGTCACCTTTCAATGTTTAAACCACGTATCTTTATGATTTCAAATTGAACATGTATTAATATTCATATTAATGTCGACGGCTTAGAAATTTTTCACTTTCATGTATTATCTTTGGTAAGGGTGTCTATGATAAGTTTTTTTTTGGGTTAGTAATGTATATCCTAATGGGGGGACGGTTGGAAGGTTGTGAACAACAATAAGAAAGGAAAAGTTGGAAATTTGCCTCTCAAGATGAGCCATAGATATCATAAAAGGAAAAATATTGGTAGTTAGGGCTCCTTGGGTAGCGGGCCAAGTTGCTTTGACTGGTCTACTTTTCGGGGTCCTTTCTCCTGTGCTTTTTGTTTCCTGGGTGTTGGCTTATCTAGTTGTTTCTCCTTGGGCTCGTGAGGTCTTGTTCCTTGATGTTTCTCTTTTTTGCCTTGAATCTTATCTTTTGGTTGTACAGGGTTCCCGATCCCTTCAAAATATGCTTATTACCTAATCTATTAAAAAAATGTAGTCACGCGCGGATCTATTAATCTCAAATAGGAATTTTATGTTTCAATAAAAATGACATCATAACGGTCCATGTACCAGCAGCTCATCACATATTATTTATGCACATCTTCCTAATATTTTATGCTACTATAAAAGAAGAGAATGAAATTGTGCTTACTTACTATACATAAGCCAAGAGTGTCAAAATCAAATGCAAATATGACATAGATGCTAAAAACATCCCATTTCAAAGTCCTTCACTTCATTTATTTTCATTCAAAAAGAAAGAATTGCAAAGAGGGTAAATGAAATAAGTGAGTTATAAAAACACTTCAAATATTTGTAAGTAGTTATATTCAAAAGAAAGTATTTAGAATATGTGTTACTAATATATGTAAAAAAAATATTTAAAAATATGGATATATTCATATAAATTAAAAAGAATTGCATTTAAACAAAAGGAAAACGAAGCAGTTTCTGACAAAGATGCCTTTGTCAAGCCCATTGCTATGGTATCCAATTTCCCATTGCATATTGTTTAATTTTACATTCCTTTTTTCAAATTTTAAACTTGCTCTTAACTATTAAAATTGATTTCAATTTTTTGCTTACCCTTCGTAGGATCACTAATGCTTCTTTCAATATAATATGATGTGATTTTTAAAGCAATAATTTTTTATTAAAAAATTATTATTATTTTTAATATTTTAGTTTGTTAAAAAAATTTGATCCTATATATTTGATTTATTACGCCAAAGGCATTCCCCATATGGGAAAGGCTCTTTCAGACATTTCTACTATGTTAAATTTGACGTCTTAACGGTCGTTTGGACTTTTTTTGCAAGCTTTACACACATAGGGGGGCTTCTGAAACCTCGTTGGTGTCACCTTGGCTAAGGATCTCCTCGGCATCTACCCAAACTCCTATGCACTGGTTGTGAGCATGAAAAATATAATCATGAACACCCATGATACTCAATCGGATTCGTACATGCAGCATTGTTGTGTTTAAATTCAAGAATATACGCAATCAGTACTCATTCAGAGCTTTGTTTTGTGCAATTTCTTGAGAACCCAAAATTAGGATTCGAATTTTCGTTGGATTTGTTGATGCAACCCTAAAGATTCAAAGAAGAGCATAGGCACTATGCAGTGATGTGTGACCTATGGTGTTTAAACACACACTGAGTATATGTACTAACTCTGTTTGGTGTAGTTCCCCAATTCATACAACATGCACAAGAGGGATTTAGGTTCAGATAGATTTAGGCATATAGACCCAAAAATACGGTATAGAAAATCATTATCCTCTCATCGTCTAATTACCCCTATTTCTTGAGCACCCAAAAGAGGAATCAAGCTTTTGTTGGATTTATATATGCATCACCAGAGAGCCTTGTACGAGGATATACATAGTAAGTATTCAAACTATCCCTTTTTTATCTTTACTTCTCCAATTTCAAGGACACGTAAAAGAGGATCAAGCATTCTTGGGGCATAGGATATATACAGTATCTCCACTAACTAGGGCATGTGTACATTGTAGGGAGAAAAGGGAGGATGAGGAAATTCCAGACTTGTCTTTGAATTTCAACTAACTGAAATTTTATTTTTTATAAGTTGCACAGTCGACAAAAATTGCCCAGCCTTCGTATCTAGATTAAGGAGGAGTCAAGAAATGAGAGAAAAAAAGCTTATTGCTTTCTATTTTTGACTATATATACTATGCTTATGTTTTTTAAAAGTTTTTTATTTGGTTTTTAACCTAGCCAAGGAGGATGCATGTGAATTGTTCAAAAAAATGTCTGAAATTAATAGGGTCTCTTAGACTACAATGATATTGTACGTACCCAAAATTATAGGGTATTGCACCATCGGAACAACGTAACACGTACCCCCAATGATGATACAGGTCTCCTCGCAGGGTGTTCGGGATCCAGAAAATCTCTCCAAATATGCATTAATATCCAGCATGCCCCGCTTAGACCCCGCGTGCTTTTTTTTTCTCTTTTCCCCTCTTTTCTTAGCCTTTTGCTCTTCAGTTACGAAACCACCACCCTGCCTGGGCGGCGGTCTCGTGACCGCCGCCCTAAGCAGGGCGGCGGTCCTTTACGCATTTTCAATAATACTCTTTTAACACGACTCACGTAAAAATCAATGATTCACCATATTTTTTCACCGCCATAAGCTTGCATTAATGATTCTGGTTCCCTGGAATAGTGTTTTGCCATTGTTTATAGTTTAAGAGTTCTATTTGGTTTTTACCTTGGGTAAATGCAAATGCTATAAATAGTTGGCTTGTGCTCAAGAAAATAACCCCTCAAATTTGCCTCTGAATTTCTCATTGCAATAGATTTGTCTTTCATTTTATTTAAAATTCTTAGTTTCTTTCATTACATGCCTAGTTAGTGTTGTTTTGTTGTTAGGAAGCCACATAGCCATCTTGTGCAAATGTTGTTGATATTTTATCCAATCCATTAGAGTAGAATAGTTTTTTTTCAATAGGAATCCATTAGAGTTGCAGGTTTTGTTCTTCAAACAGGATAGTTTCAGGTTCTGGACGTTTTATGTTGCATGACTCGCAATAAATCCCGCTAGGAATTACATAAGCCAAGCTTTGTACTCTTACGCTATCCCTCTCCTACTCGCATTGTATTCAGTCTGCATCCTAAGCTACCTTTGTCCCAATATCTACTTCTGTTGATGCTAGCATTACATGCTTTTCTGGATCCACGTGAACACGAAGGAATGAGGAGATCACACTGAGGGGACATAACCACACACACCATCGGATTCGCCACTGTTCTGCAGAATCCAGGTTCTAGCTTTCAAAGTTCTAAATTAGAAACATATCAAATAGAGTAGCCAATCACTTTATTTCAGTCAATTTTACTTTCGATGTTGCCAGGGAAGCTTTGGGGATTGATAGTTTCTGAGAAACTATGATTCATTTCTCACTTCTGAGGTAGGATCGAGAGTCTTGCAAATAGACTAGATCAATTGTTTCATTATTTAGAATAGGTTCACAGTTGCACAGAAAAATAGCTATACTCGGTTATCTTGTTTGTTTTAATTTGTTATTCTAAACTGTCAATTCTAGATATATTAGATAGTTGTTCTTTAAATTCTATTTAGTAGATAGATATATCAGATTTAGGAATATACATAGACATATCTTTCACAATTATTTTATTCTGTCATTAGTTAGATTTATATAACTTTTTTTTGTATGACAATCACGGGACCTAGAGAGCCCAGAGAATATCTATTTGAGCCAATCGTGCCCCAACCCAATCTCGTCACAAGCCATAACTGATATAGATCTGAATCTCAGGATCCAAGTCTTCCAAACAATGGTGAACTTACAACAAATCAGTTTCCAACTGCACGGGTTAAACATAGAAGACGACCAAGCACACACATTTTGGTCAAATCAACCAAACTACAGATTACCCTAGGTTCATACCCGCATGACTATAGAAGGGTTTGAAAGAGAGCAGACCTTTGGTTGTGATCCTTTGGTCCCACAGCTAGATGCTGGCCTACGTGCACTAGTATTCATATCTACTCCACTTCCACCAATCATCATCGAACAGTTATCCTTGCTAGACATAGCAACTAACGAAGCTAGGGAATTCTGGACTAAGCCAGAGAATCTCCCATAGAGTCAATTATATTTACCATCCGCTCCATGACCTTATCTAGAGATATACACGAAACTATCCCAGGTAATTTTCCTCATATTCCATAACCCATAGACCGAATCACGCCAGAGCTCAATATTGATTAGAGCCTTCGAGCAGTCATCCTTGTTGATCGATCTATCACACCAGTTCATGTTAGAAGGGCTTTCTTTGCCATAGATTCACAATTTCCACTAGTGCGTATCAAAGACATAAAATTTCCTAACTAGTTTGTCTGCATCCCACGCATATTCAATCCCCACCGGCTGTCTCAGCATGACCTCGGGAGGTCGGGTGCGAGGAAGAGTTGCTACAATGATACCATCCAAGTTCAAGCACCACTGGTATGAGAGTTCCTTAATCATCAATGGTGAAAGTTTGTAATTATATGCCGATATAATTCAGGTTTGGGTTAAAGAGATTAGTGTTGGAGAAAGTAGATTCATTGAGAACAACGAGAGTTGCATTGACCTTGATGACCAATGCCTAGAGGGCACTATATTTTCTTGGTGTTGCAAATTCAATTCTTAGGCGACATCCACAGATAAAGAGGTAATGATCTAGACATACCCCACTTTTATGATTTTCCTTTAAGTTGAAACTTCCCTTTTTCTGATAAGGACTTGGCTTTCTTTATCCAAATCTGCAGAGAAAAAGTGACTTCCATTCCATCAAGGATCACCAGGGAGCTCTCATATACTAGCTGTGGGAAACAACAAGCATACCAACATAAGATACACTATAAATTCCTTAAAGGGTATTTGAGATTGGAACCTATGATAGAAATAACTATCGACCAAAATTTTCCCCATTTCATTTTGGGATTGGCATCTTATTGTAGATATGAGACGATAAATAAAAAATACACACAGGATCATTTCTCTAAGTCACAAGAGTAATTATATTGAGAATCCACACCCATTAACCATAAACGGACCATTCAATTGTATATCCAAATGCATCTCGATTTCAAAGCATATTTGTAATAATTTTTTGGCCACTTCTAAATTCTCTGGAATCCTCACAGAAAATCCTGGTTTGGTCTTTCTACAAGTAAATGAGCAAGTCATTATGTTTGTCTCTATAGCCTTACTTTACCTTATGCTGCTACCTACTCTAATTGTATAACATTCCACAAGAAAAATAGTTGGATCAAATGAAATCAACCAAGATCGTGTTAATATATATTTTTCTACATTAGACAGAGAGCATCGTGTGTAGTTCAAACCAAGATAAACTTTATTGTAGATATAATACAGATAAATGAAAACAATATTATGCTTATTGGTTTTGTGTCCTCATTAAATGTTGTACTTGCATGATCCCAGGTCATGTTGACATGAAAATGCATAAATTTACTAGTTACAGTATTAATCTTGTGATGAAATTCCACCTAGTTGGAGGATTGAACTGATATAAACATATACAACATAAAAATAGCCTCTTGCAACCCAAGATCATGATTAGATCTCTGATCATACAGTTGTTAAAATTGATTAAATTCCCCTAACTGTTAACCTCGGCAAGTAAGGTCCAAAGATGTAATTTTTGAATAAGAAAAATATTTTATGGATTCAATTGTTTGCGCAACAATTTCTTAGTGGGAACTTCATCCCCTGATATGTGTCAGTTGATTGGATTGTAGCACTTGTTAGTGGAAATATTTATTTTGGCTTTAATATAAAATAATAATTATTAGTTATCTAGACACCATCTTTCATTGCATAGCATTTAGATGCAATAACATGAACTAAGGGCTCGTGTGGGATGGATTTATGGAATATGTCATCCTCTAATATTTTCTAAGTTTTCATGTTGCCTCTTGAATTTTGGAACAATGCCTCTTGAATTTCAGGAGCTTGGAAGCCTTACTTATTTGTAATTTATTTCAGATTATATTTTGTGTTGTTGATCAATCATGTACATGATGATTGTGGAAGGGTTCTCTCAAGCACATTAAACATGCATATATAATACACCTGTGGTCTAAGGAGTCTAGAAATATTATGTTATTGCTTTTATAGGAATCAGTCCTCAAACAATATTAAGGGAGTAATTCCAATAGAGCTGGGATATATTATAAATTTAGATACACTTTGAGTCCATTTATTTTTTATTTTTTGGTTATACTTTTAATAGGCTATTAAGAATTGTGTTTGGAGTGAAATTTATTGTCTATATGAAAGTTTTGAAAGAATTCCAAATGCTTTGTTGATCTCTGATCTAGCATGAAATCTTAGGGACCTATCTGATAATAAACTTTCTAGACCCATTCTGGGAGCTATGGGGGCTTTGGAACATATTATGAAATTTGTAAGTCTTGTCCATATATGATTTTATAAAGCATAAACAAGACTTTTAGTTTCTATGAATGAACATTATATTGACTTGATGATTCATCACAATTATAAATTCAAGGAATTTGAGCAGAAATAGATTGAACGGGTTTCTGCCAAAGGAGTTTGGAAATCTAAGGATTATAGTGGATATGTAAGCTCTTTATATTGAAAATATTATTATTTAACTCACAAGGTCATGTTTTTGGATCTATATGCTCTTGATTTTGTTCAAATTCATAGAGTAAGGAAATGTAACTTAGTGTGATTTTTTGAACACTGTCTAGCATGGAAACCTTCTACTGTAATCCATATGGAAATTATGGGACCTAATGTAGTTATATGATTACACTTTTGACCTTTAAGTTTGATGCAAAATAACTACATGGTGAGCAACAGGTTCTATGTCAATATGCATAAAAGTGGTTTTGTTCTTATTGTAGATTGCAGTCCTTCCTGAAATAGAATTATCCAATCTATCTCTAACCTTCTGATTAAAATGGATTGTTGGAGAATCTAAAAAGTGTTTTTTTTTCGTATAGGATAATTAAAGAAGATTAAGCTAGACTGAGACACTCAACTAGAGGATTACCACATCTTCATCATGAATGTAACCCACACATTATTCATAGGGATGTGAACACTTCTAACATTCTTTTTGGATGATAATTTTGAATCACACGTGTAAAAATTTGGCATTGTCAGGTGCATTTCCTCATCCAAAACCCATACACATATACCTATACTGTGGGGTACCATTGGTTACATTGACCCTAAATATGCAAGAACATCGAGGCTTAATGAGAAATGTGATGTATATAGTATTAAGAAAATGTGATATCTTAGCGTTTGAGTTAAACTATATATGTTGTAAGGATGAACTTTCAATCTCTAGGTCCACAGTCATTTCAACCAAGGGCTTCCCATTATCTGTCGCTGATGACTCACCACTCCCTAGAACAATATAAAATGACTTATGAATTTGATGTGTAGTACAAATTTGAACATTAGTAGAAATATCAACAATGGTAGAATTTTGAATCTGCTCTCTTTTCTTCTTGTAAAGTTCCATTGCTCGCTACATTTGCTACATATTTAAGCACCAGTGGTCAGAATAACATATTCTGTACTGATATTTAGGACGTATTTTTCTATGCAGCACTTGGTATATGCTCGTTAGAACAAAAAGGTTCAACTCTCTTATTAAACTTTTCAATTGAAAATAACAGAAATAAAAGGGGGTAGAAGATGAGCATAATGTACACTCTCAGACAACGTAGGGAAAAATGCTCACTGTGAATCAAAATTGGAAATGATATTCTCTACATCAGTATTGACCTAGCATTACATATGATGATAGCCGAAGAAACTTCACTTAGAAAAAAAAGGAAAGGTCAAAGCATTGTATCAAAGACAACAAATAATAACAAAGTAAATAATCAGCTAATCAACAAATGTTAAATTCAATGAAGAGTGTGATAAATATGTAAGTTCAAAACATCATATCAAAGACAACAAATAATATTAAAATAAATAATCATCGAGTAAATAATTGTTAAAATCAATTGAAGAGTGTGATAAATAATGTACCACCTCTAACTAGTGGTCTTTAGAGGGCATGTCAGTGCTGAAATTGGCTTTGCAAGAATCAACATTGCATTCTCTACCGAGTAGAGTGATACATTGACTATAAAGATCTTGACTTGACAATACTTCTTATATGTCCATTTTTTATAAATGAAAACTTTACTCCATCAAATGCATATTTGTGTGTCTTCTTTTCTTCAGACACCCGGAGATGGTGGTATTATTGGAATGACCTTTTGGGAAACATCATCAAATTATTTTAATCTAAATGACTTTCAGGGGATCACGTCAACTTAAGAAATGATGGTGTGCCACCTTCTATTCTTTAGCATTCTTAGTTTCCCCACCCTATTTGAATTCCTTTACATTCAGTATATTTCCCAAAACTTGATGTCACAAGAACTGATGTACAATCCTTATGAATCACAATGAAAATTATATTTGTGTAATGAGTTATATGTTTTTTTCTTTTGCAATAATTTAGTTTAGTACCAATGGATATGGAATTAACCTGCACAACTCAATACACTAGGTATGCTAACTTCACCTAGATCATAATAGGGAAGTACAAATAGGAATGTAATGTGTCACCCCTCATGCCTAATCATCCCAAAGACAAGTAAATGACACCACTGATGCAAACTATGATTTGATCCTGACTCATAAAAACGCAACAACTCAATGTACTATTTCTACAATGTCCATTTAAGGTATATGTAAATCCTACGACTTGCACTTCATGCAAAGGCCTCATGACAGATTCTATGAGTGGCTACTGATACTGGTGATTTGACAACATCTCAGAGGGGATGTACTATCGCAAGGCATTACATTCTGGAACAACACATAAAAGTTATGTGGTTTGCTTACTATGTCATGTCCCACAAATTGTCCAACAACCCCCCTTCATCGAAGCCAAGGAAGAGATCAAGGTAATCCAAAATAGAAAAGAAGACTCCCCTAGACAATTAAGAAAGATGTGTCAATGGGGCCCTGAAAACTAAAGGCCTGATAAGGTAGCACCCATATACAAACAACATCTTTCTAAAAGAAGAAGAGGAGAAGAAGGAGGACTATATAGCCTGAAGAATATGGGTGGCTGTGGTAAGACCTCACCCCAAGAAGAGACCACAAGTGAATAAATTTCACCTCAGTGAAGGGCTTGGTGAATATATCTACAACCTGATCAGTTGTCTGAACATATTGTATGTCGATGATGTTTTCATGTATCATCTCCCGTATGAAGTGCATGTGAATCTCAATGTGCTTCATCCACTGATGTTGAACTGGCATTTCTACAAATTGAGATAGTGCTCATGTTTTCATAGTAGATAATGGTAGGTCATCGAAATTGGATTCCAAACTCTGTCAAGATACCCTATAACCAAACAACTTATGTGGTAGTGTTAACTGCTCCTATGTACTTTGCTTCTGTCGATGATATGGCAATGGCGTTCTACTTCTTACTGGACCAACTGACAGGACCTGAACCAAGAGTGAAACTGTAGCCTGAGGTAGACTTCTGATGATCTAGATCACCGAGCCCAATCAGAGTTTGTAAATCCAACCAAGTCAATCTCAGTCCCTCCTAAGTAATGAATACCATCTATGTGAGTGCAACAAACATAGTGAAGGATCCACTTTCCTGCTTTCCAATGCAACTCATGAGGCTCCTGCATAAATCTGGACATGATCCCGATAGCATACAAAACATCTGGCCAAGTGTGAGTATGGTAGATCAAGCTCCCCACCAACTGTTGATAAAAGGTACCTTCAACCAAGGGGAAAGAGTGAATCAGAAACCAACTTCAAATCTAGAAAGAAAAGGAGTAGGTGAGGACTTGTAATAATGACATGTGAAATAGAGAAAGCAAATCAAGAGAGTACTTAGGCTCATTGAGATCATAATTCCTGAGTCAGATTGTGAAATTTGGATCCCAATAAAGTAATGAAGCAATCCTAATATCAAACATTGAGAACTTGTTGGCTAAGGAGATCTTCACATAATCAATGATAGAGGAAGAGCTACCCGTGATCAACAAGTCATCAACATAGAGAACAAGAATAAGCATGGAGTCATCCTGTCACAGAATGTACACATTTGGATTAGAGTGACACCGAGTGAACCCTAATGCAAGTAAAAAGGAATCCATCTTATGCATACCAAGCCCCGAGGGGATTATTTAAGGCTGTAGAGAGACTTATTTAACTTGCAAATGATGGATGGATCATGGACATAACCCAGAGGTTGTTCCATATAGATCTCTTCCTCTAAGTCCCCCATGAATGAAGGCACTCTTAACTTCCATCTGGTAGACTTCCCATCTGTTAGCGTAAGCGATGTCAAGAGGGTCAGTCGAATGGAAGTCATCTTAGATGCAAACCTGAAGCAAAGGTTTCCAAGTAATCAACCCTAGCTACCTGGGAGAAACCCTTAGCTACAAGTATCACTTTATACTTCTCGTACTTCTCCATTGGCTGAAGGGATATACTTTGTTTGATATATCCACCTACACCGAATGAATTTTCTTCCTTTTGAAAGAGGGGTAAGATTCCAAGTGTCATTCTTTATGAGTGAGGAATACTCCTTATCCATAGCAGAATCCCACTCAAGAAACCCAGAAGCTTCCTAGAAAGATGGTGGATCAGAAGTAGAGGTGAAGAAGGAGTGGGGGTCCAACAAAACTCGAATGATTACGTCTCTCATCTGAAGGATCTCCAACTAATTCTAACAATAGTGATATAAATTTTTCTTGGCCCAAAGAGGGCCCGAAGGTTCAATCTTAGAGTCTGAACCTGATTCTTCACTGCTAGTGAGAAGGGACATAGTCCTCATCATCACTACTATTGGAAAATCAGAAGAGATCAAAAGTTTGAGGATTAACGAGGAGGAACTCACTCAACAACATCATCATCTGATGAGTCAGAATCTGAATCAGTGGGCAAAAGAACCTCAGTGGAAGTAAAATTCAAGGATGACTCATCAAACTTCACACTCCTCTCAATATAGAGCTCATCGGTTGTAGGGTTCAACAATCAATACCCCTTAACGCCATCAAGATACCTGAAAAAGATACAAAGTTTAGATTGTGGATCTAATGCCTTGCATTTCTTCTTGGAAATCTGAGCCATAGCCTTGGATTTGAAGACTTGAAAGTGCTCAACATCATGACTTGTGTCCAAATCAGGCTTCAAAGGGTGTCATCCATCTTACTACCTTGTGTGGAACATGATTGCAAAATGTAATAAGCACAATTCACTGCTTCATCCCAATAATGCGGAGGAAGGGACTTCAAGTGAACCATACAAGTAGCCATCTCCTTTAGAGTTTGGTTCTTTCTTTCATGTAACTCCATTTTAGGAAGATATATATATGTAAAGAAACTGTACACTACAAATTAATCCCCTTATTTACAAGTGTAGAAATCCTCAAACATGTTACTCACATACTCGCCTCCATTGGGCTTGGTTTCGAAGAACCTTGATAGACCGTTTCCACTTGTTTCTCAGCAAGAGCCTTAAAGTTTTTTACAAAAATGCTCAAAGACTTAAAACTTAAGCTTAAGAAAATATACCCAAGTATAACATGAAAAAATCATCAATGAAGGTTAGTACATATAGATCTCTAGTGAAAGAAGGAGATGGAAAGGGGCCAGAAACATCACTATGAACAAGATCCAAGGGACGAGTAACTCTCCAGGATTTTCCCTTATCAAATTTCTTTTCAGGGTGCAACCCTCACAAATACCTTTAGAAAACTTAACTCAGGGTAACCTGTTGACCATTTCGTTTTGGCTCAATTGTTCAAGGTAACAGATAATTTAGATGCCCAAAATGCTCATGTCATAGCTTTCTAACCTCATTTGCATGAGTGAACAAGGCATTGGGTGTCAAATAAGAAGAGAAGTGGGAAAAGGTCATACAACTATGAATGGTGATCCACTTTTCCCTCAGCCACAGTGCAGTCAGAGTCAAGCTCATGAATGATCACCAAGTTAGGACAAAATTCCACTTGCATTCCTTCACCAAGGTGGGTGATTTGGTAAACCAATAGGAGATTGGTAGAGATATTGGGAACACTCAACACTTGGTTAAATGTTCCACCTTCTATCTCTACCGATCCACTACTAGAAACCGACACATGAGTGTCATCACCCAACGTGATTTGGGACATGCCACATGGTTCAATGCTAAATAATTCAATCTCTGAAGAAGCCATGTGGTGTGAGGCACCAGAATCGATAATCCAAGTTGATGATGGAGCTGATCTAGCTACGAGGGCCTTACCTTTCTTCTTTTCATTTTTAGAATCCTTTGCTTTAGAAGACTCACCCTTATGAGAATTTTTTTTAACCGATTCAGGAACACTTATTTTATTCTTCTCAAGCAACTGAGTTAAGTGATCAATTTGTTTCCAAAAACAATGATGCTCATCATGGCCATAATTCTTACAATAGGAGCATTTAAACTTTTCCTTCTTCGCTTTAGGCTCAGAAGTCGGAGTGTTAGTGTTGGGCTTGGCTGGGGGTTTGGTTGGTCTTGGTTTCTTTCTTAGGTTGGTCATTTGTTTCTTTCTTATTTTCATTTTTCTTACCCTACCAATTCGCCAGAAGGGCATGTGACTTGGATTTTAGAGTCCCCATTTGAATGATTTTGTCCTATTCTCGAATGAGTTGGGACGAAAAACTGTCAAAGGAGGGAATTTTCCAAGCACTACCCAAGGTGGATTTTGTGGTGTGGAAAGTTAAAACGGAGACAGAGTATTCAGGACCTAACTTAGAAATAATTGACAAGATCAATTAAGAGTCTTTCTTTTCCACTTTACATTCTTTTAGAAGCAGTCTAGTGTGGACAAAATTTGAGAAGAAGGCCTACAGGTTTTCAAAGTCACTAGGATTTAACCCTAGTAGTTCAATCTCCAACTCATGTGCTCTCATGTCGTCTTGCTTCCCAAACACATCGTCAAGCATTTTCCATGCTTCATCAGGTGTCGAGGAAGTTTTGATGCGGAAGAGCTAGTAAGGAGAGATGGATATACAAAGAAGACCTAAGGCTTCATCACAATGGTTGAACCACTTAGATTTTTTGGGTTCATCATTAGGTTCGATCTCTAATCCCATGGTGACATGATATAACCCTTTACTTCGTAAAGCCAATATAATTTTAGATTTCCATTAGATGAAATTAAAAGGTGTGAGTACGGGTACTTTAGAGATATCCATAATGAAGAGATAGAACGAACGAAGGAAGAAAGAAGGAGAGAGAAAGGAAACAACCACCCCAGAATAATATCACACCCCCCGAGTTAGGCACTTTATAGTTTAGTGCGTTGATTATAATCAGATACGATTGTGTGCCGAGAACCAGTCTATCACTCACCTTGCAATCAGTGTAATAACGCGCAAGAGTGGAGACAACAATCAAGGTTCATTGGGTGCAATAGTTCGACACCATAAGCAAACATAAGAACGAGTGAAAACAAGAAGGGGAAGTGAAAGCCTTGTGAGAAATAGCATCTCACGTTACACGAAATAATCCCTTTGTTGTAATACTTTGGCATGAACGCGCTCACAAGTCCACAAGCAATAAAAGGCATAGAACAATGCTCAAGATGATTCAAAATGAGTCAAATTAAGCAATACAAAGACACCCCCAAAATGTGGCACTTTATAAAATAGTGAGTTTACAAAAATGATAATCTCATCATCTAGAGTGTGAAAAAACATGCAACTTTAACTAAATAAGTGCTCAAAACTGAGCAACGAGTTAAAAGTTATAGTAAAAAACAATTCCCGCAACTGATGGAAAAAAGATAATAAGCCTGCAAATGGATTTAAAAGTTCCCTAAATGCATGCAAAGGGTGTTGTATGTATGCTCGTTGGAAACAGAATCAAATTTTAGATAGGGTTTGTTTTAATTGCGAGGGGGGATTAGCCTCCTGCCAACCCCGGACCTCACTCTCCGTCTTCGACACTCGAAGGAAGGATAATAAAACAAGCAAAAGACCCCAAAAAATTTACAATGCCAATTAAATAAATGATTTAACCTAAAAACTTTAAGGGAGATTTGATTTACCCATAATCAATTCTAAAAAAAGAAAGGATATCACATGAGCTATGGCAGTGTTGACTGAGACAAGAAAATCCCACATGGTCAAGTGAAATCTACTACAGGTAATCCATTGGTCAAGTGTAATCCGCTGCAGGTAAATGAAATGTGGTCAAGTGTAATCCATTGTTGGTGATGAAACCTGAGCCGTATTTAACACAATTCCTAGAGCTATTTTTAACACAACACCTGAAATGGTTTTTAACACAACGCTTGAAACGTGTCAGGTGTAATCTACTACAGGCAAATGAAATCTGTTGCGGTCAAGTGTTGGTGTTAGGGCTGAGTTTGAGTGGTGGAGCTGGGTTTGAGAGCCAAGCTAGGTCCACAAGCCAACAAGGAACCATGAGCCAAGATTTTCACACAGGTGGAAGAAGATCCACGAACCAGGAACGAGCGGCATAGACCAGAGCAGTAAAACCCGACCATAAGGGAGTAAAACTCGAGCCAAACAATGCAGGTGGAGACACAGGCCGTGAGACTAGGTTGCAACCAAGGCACGAGAAACGAACCAACACGAGATGCCCGAGACCAATGAAGCCAATGCAAGGATTAATTACATTACCACAAGGATAACTTAAGCCACAGTACCACGTGTTAATAAATGCAGGTCATGAGCATTCACACTAGCCAAAGCAATGCACCACCGGCAGAGACCACAAGCCCATTCAAGCAATGAATAAAAAAATATGGTGAATGCCTGTGCAAACCATAAACAACACCATAGAAAAACCATGGAACTGGATGTCCATGTAATAGATGGTTTTAGGGGTAACAGCCAAGCATAAACAGTGCACACAGGAAGAGCTCTAAACAAGCATTTTTCCACCAAGATGTTTACCAACAAATAATGAAATCTAGCAGTAAAAGAATGCAAGCCTGCACACATGCACAGACCCCCAAAAAATGCACAAACTCCAAGAGCAAACTATTAAGTAGATTAGCACGATTCCAAAGTAACAATCGAAAAAAATTACACGAGGAAATAAGAAGAAACCAGAAGTAATCAGCAACTTATAAATGAAGAGTGCGTGTTTTACCAAAACCA
This sequence comes from Taxus chinensis, assembly GCA_019776745.2. Lineage (NCBI taxonomy): Eukaryota > Viridiplantae > Streptophyta > Pinopsida > Cupressales > Taxaceae > Taxus > Taxus chinensis. The sequence goes on from CM034152.1 coordinate 779,986,762, forward strand.
GCTCTGGTACCATGAAAGAGGGATTCGTGAGAACCAACATCAAAAACAATGCACCAGAAAAAAGTTGCATTCTGATGGTAACGTCAAGCTCTAACGCAATAAGAAAGATTCGAACAATGGAAAGAATATGCAAATAAGAAAACAGGTCTGCTCATTCTCATAGATCGAAAAAAGGAAGTACAAATAGGGGTGTTGTGCAACCCCCATGCCTAAACAAGGAAAGAACCTCAATGATGCCACTGACGCATATGACGTGACTCATGCATATGATGCCACTAAAGGAGGAGTTACAATTCCAAATAAGGAATGTAACTCCTATGACACACTGATGCAAATGATAGTGACAGATTCTATGACAGAATTTGACACTTGTCATTTGACTTCCTAAGACCTATGACTCTCACAAGGCGAGATGACTCACCAGGTGATGTGGACAATGACTAGGCATGTCACACACACCAACAATAATGGCCATGATAATCAAATTCATTATGAGAGAAGCGTGTATTTGTATCATTTATATGTCCTTTCCTAGTGCATGATGCCCTGTCCTAGCCACGGTTACCTATGGTAGATTATTGAACATATCAATCCCATGCATTAAAATATCCCATGAATTTGGTTGGATTTCTAGATAGACTCTAATTTAAAATCCCCTTGCTTGACATGAACGCATTTAGTTAAGAATATAAATATATTCATCCAGGAGGCAGATGTTGGTTGTGAAGCTGTTGTAATGAATATTTGTGTTGCAGCACCCTTTGACATTTTATTCGCAGTTAAAAATGGTGGGTTTTTTATATACTTTTAAAAAATAGTCTTTACAAAGTGGGGCAGGTAGACTCCATTCAGATTCTTCCACCTCCACTGCAATTGGAATCATGTTGGGACTACATTGTTCCCAAGGTTATCACTCATGATATTGAAAGTTGGTAGATCAAACATTTAATATTAGGCAATTTATATACAAATACACATTTATTGTGAGATCTTTAATGGTTTTCTTGGTGTCTTAATTTTCAAAAGTTGTAGAGCATATGGTTCATTACATTAGAGATTTTTCAAATGTCAACTTATATTAGCGGTTACATCAAAATGGAATGTGGTTTTTTTGTTTTTTGGTGTAAAATGCACACTCAACCCCATATTCTCTACACAAGGACCATATATTGTCTTTTGACCTTTACGAGAAGACAAAAAAATACGTAAAAATGTTGAAGCATTGTGAAAACAATTCTATTCTATTTGTATAAAAAAAATTACAAAATCACAACACATGTTTGGAATAAAATTAAGAGAGAAAGGGACACCACAAAATGCATGTAGTATGTAGGATGGATTCTGATAAAATTGTGACTATAAAATCTTAGAATCATAATATACCATGTATGCATCATACCATAAGGTATCACACAAAATATCATGCCCATAAAACATACAATACCAAAAATAGCTCATTACATTAAAACAGAGGACACATCATATTGGCAGCAAACACGATTGTTTGGGCGCTTTGTAGGAGGGGGTCTCATGTGTCCACCAATTGAAATGTGATTTCCTTGATCAAAATTCCACATCAATGGTTTATTGACCTTTAATACCTCATCCACTCTTCACTACTCCCCCAATCCCTTTAGGCATTCACATTGCACTCCTTATGATTGATATAAAATTTGGCATATCATAATACAAACATATATACATGTGATTGTGGCATCAAATGTATTCATGTTTAGTGCAAATAAACCACTCATAATATAATATCTACACATGTACAAAAGTCTTCATGTATTCATGTTTAGTTCAAATAAAATACTTCACATAACACTACCACTCATGATATAAGATTTGTAAAAAAATTGCCGACAAAACACTACCACTCATGTGATATAAAATCTACACGCGTATAGAATTATTCATGTATTCATGTTAAGTTCAAACAACCTACTCCGCAAAATGCAACCACTTGTGATATAAGATACGCAAATTTATATGCACTGTATATGTACGAATTTGTAACAAATTATAAATGTAGAAATAAAACCTTTAAATGTAATGCTTCATCTATATATCTACACTTACAAAATCAATCACACCCATTATCAACATCAATTACAAAATTAATAATTATCCCTCTAAAACAAATAACTTATAACGTTCAGCGTTCCCATTGCATTGTGCACATGCGATTGCTAGTTTGTAACCCTGATGAGAAGAAGTTGTGGAATACACGGATAACTGGTCTCAAAAAACATACTACACTCTTAGATTAAATGAAACATAATGTAATAATGTCTTATTTAAAATTTAAATATTATCGCGGAGATCAGTACAATAAGAAAAGAGAAAGTTATACAGAGAGAGAATAACTTCAATCTGATTTTTTTTCCTTTCAGGATTCTTTATCGATCAATAACTTATTTTCTCTATAAAAAAATTTATTAGTCAAATATATTCTAGTTTTATTAATTAACTCAATTTTTCTATAAATTGTTTACTCATTAATTTAAAAAATATAAATTTATTATTATTAACAATTCACTTTTTCTATCTATGTTTTTTTTTTTTTATATTGTTTAAAATTTATTATTAAATTCAGTTCAATAAATAATTGAAGGTTTTTTATCTTAATTTTATGAACATAAATAATACATTTAATATAATAATATCGTATAACTCAAATATTATATTAAAAAATAATAGTAATAATTTGACGGTAATTTATGTCTAATAATAAAATTTTAAGTGAGTAATTTTTTAATATTTTGTATATATATTTGTTATTATTAAAATTATAAAAAATGTATATAATAATTACATTCTAAAAATACAAGTTGGAAGAGAAAATTATTTTATAAAGTTATAAGTATTTTATAGTTAAATACATAAAAAAAAGTAAATGACCATCAAATTTAACTTTCAATGTAACATGATTGTAAAAAAATACATGAGCTAAACTATAAAACACTATGAAACCTTTCTCCTCATAATTGTTGGAAAAATATAGTTCCAACACAACTAACACAGGGGAAAAAAAACAACCAAAACAATATAAATGTATGTATGTATGTATGTATGTATGTATGTATGTATGTATGTATGTATGTATGTATGTATATGTGTGTGTGTGTGTATACATACACACACAGAATATATATATATATATATAACTTCATACAATCAGAGTTGTTGCTCTATATATTTTCTTTTGTTTCTCTTCTTGTGTCCTCTTGAGTTGTTGCTCTGTATATCCTCTACTGTATATATTTTTTTGTTCCTTATTCTCTTTATATTTTATGTTCTATATTGAAGCCTCTTATAGCCGTGTGTCGTCCATACATGTTGACCTTCGACATGGACCTAAACATATATTAAGCCACGGTTTATTCCGCGAGGTTGAGATCCGCCAGATTCCATCACTATATGGTGTGGTAAAATGTTTCCACATGTCCCGCCTAGGGCCATTGATTGCTGACACAGCCCCGACCAACTACGAACCTGAAAATATGTAGAATACAACTCACTTCACAAGTGTCATGTCCGCGAAGGGCATAATGGCAGATTAGTGATGTGCCGCATAGACCTTCACACCTAGACCCAAAAGCTTATCCATTTCAATTAACTTTGCAACCTTTATGTCCACCAGAAGTAATTCGTTAGGGGATTGACAGAAACCTACCACGCAGCTTGAGTTTTGGTGGGTGATTTAAATTAAAGGCAAAAATAAAAATAAATTCCTGTTAGCAAAAGTGGTTAGGAGAGAGGGAAAGAAGATCTGAATATTGATTAACTAAAATACGAATTAACTATGCAGTATATGAATAATTAATCTAAGTTAAGCACAATTGTAAATAAAGTAAGTAAAAGTAGTAAATAAGTGTATGAATGAGATTAACCACTATGTAGAAGAAATGTTAAACCCTAATGTGTAAAAATGAAGAGGAAAGAACTCAGCTAAGAACATATGTCTGTCGAAGAGTATCGCAGAGATGACTGGAAAAATCAGAAGCAAGAATGACTATGTAGAATTCCCGAAAAGGATGGATCTGGTTTGGAGCACCTTGAGGAGGAATGGAGCGCCTGGGGTGCTTTGGTCTACAAACTGTGCACGCCCTGGTCTGTGTGAAAGCTCTGAAACTGGTTTTTACAGGGTCAAAAGGTTTTCTGAAACCCTCATTGTGCATCACATTAGACTCATTGCTCTGATTTGAATGTTGTTGTTATTCCAAGATGAATGAGAAGACATGCAAAACCCTAAGAAGCATCAATCCCTAAAAAATAAAAATGCATATGAAGGGGTCAAACTTTCCTCACCTGCCACAATGGCAGACTTACTAAGTGTTGCACTACATCTCGGACCGGATGTAGTTCTATGTGCAAGTGTGTGTGAACATGCCCTAGGTTGCTCTTGTGTTAGTCACACTTTGTGAAGTAGCGAGAAATAACTATGTGTAGAAAATGTAATAGTATGTGTGCATGGAATAGAATAGAATTCCTCCCCCTATGAAGTGTGATGTAGATGTCCTAGCTTGTGCCTTGATGATGGAGCTATGTGGATGCAAGTGATCTCCGATGCAATAGATGAATGCAACTCTAGATGGAATGATAGTAGTAAGTGATGCTAGGTCCCACATTATGGTCTCATAATTTTATATTTATATGGTTCTGTTGATCTAATTTCGTAATTAACCCCAAAATGGTCGACCACCAAAAATATAAGGATGTAAAATAGGTAGAAAGAGCCCAAGAAGTGGCGAGAAAGTGCAATAGGGACTGGGGCACCCTTGATGGGACCAAGGCGCCCACGGGCACCCCAGTAATGGCCTGGGTGCCCTAGTCTAGGCTAAAATGACAAGAAATGAAAAAAATTGACTTCCATATCTTGTTAATCATCCCCTTGAATGCCATATCCATGGCTCTCTGAAACAATTCTCTAGTATTGGACAAGCCAAATGGCATTTTATTGTAAATGTATGTGCCCCATTTTGTGGTGAAAGTTGTCTTGAACTAATCCTCCTCTTTCACCATGATCTAATTATTGCCTGAGTAGCCATCTAGTAGTGGAAATATTTCTGAACTAGCTACTACTTGTAAAATTTTCTCCATTGAGGGAATGGATAGTGATCGTTTAGGGAAGCTCTATTTAGATCTCTGGAATCCACACACAATCTAATTTCACCATTTCTTTTTCTTACTAGCACAAGTTTTTCAACACAGGAAGAGTGCTTGATTGGGAAAATGATACTTTCCTCAATCAGCTTGTTTAAGTCCTTTTTCATTAGAGGTTCAATGTGAGGATTTACTGACCTTTTTTTTCCTGATAGGTTTAGCTTATAGATCTAGCTCAATAGTGTGTTGTGTTGAACTTGGATCAAAGCCTCTAAGATCTTCATAGGCCCCATGCAAATATACCAAGAAACTCTTGGCAAATTTGTATGAAATCATGTTTTTCTTGTTCAATACTTACCTTGCGAATTTGGAAAAACTTTTCCTTCTCCAACTGAAATGGACTCTAAGTCTTCACCATTGACCATGATGTTTGTTTTCTCCTTCTAGAACTGATCATTGGGATTGAGGATTGATTCCATAGTCACAAGACCTTTTGGTATATTTTTTGTTCTTAGTTGGACAACTTGATCCTCGTATTGCTTCTCTAGCTTGTCCTGGTTTATTGAAGATAAATTAGCCTCTTCTTAAAGGAAGCTGATGATTTTTTGGTCATTTTCAAACACCTGCTAACTTTTTTTGTTATCTACAACAGCTGGTGTCACTATCACTTTGATATGAGGCTGTGTTTTTTCCATCTTAATATCCTCAGCAATGTCAAAGGCTACTCCAATTGAAAGGTCAAGGGCACCTAGGGGCTAGCATCCTAGATAGGAATTGGTGTATAGATTTAGCAAAATTAAAGGGATGGATTTCAAACTAGGAAAGAAGGTGTGGAAGACCAAAAGTGGCAATAGAAAGCAAATAAAGGTGGCAAACTACATGGGTTAATTAGTACTTTTCTTACTTATGAATCATATGAATATTAGTATGTGATTAGGACTATATAGATACCCAAAGTATGTTTTTTTGTGTCTACATAAGGGAATGAGATGGGAAGAAAGGTGGTGTATTTAATTTATTGAGAGTTAATTAAAATGCACATATTAGCTTTTGTATTATATTTGTGATTAATTTACAAGAATTTAATGAGATTTCAAGATGATTTCAATCGATATTTATTAAATGATGGGTTATTAATTAATAGGAATTTTGGAAAATTTAATTAATTGATAATGGGTTACTAATTAGAAAAAAATAGAATTAAAATAATAAAATGAAATAATTATTATTCACAAATAAAAGAACTGATTAATCAAAGGCAGGTTCATTTATCCTCAATACGCAACAGATGATGTGATCTCGGTGTTATCTTATGCAATGTTAAGGATCTTAAATTAACATGAATTGGATGTTATGGATTGATTCAACACAATAGACCATTCAGAGGTTCCAATCAATGTCGGGCTATATGTCAATTAATCACTTGGTCTGGTGGTCATTGGTCATTATTGTTATTCACTCCAAAGTGCACCTAGGATGAAGAAGTGTAAGCAACTCTTCATATATCTGTTCCGAACAATGGTCATGAACTTATCTCATCTGATGGGTGTACTTGGATTTGCAGGATAACTTCCATATCAGGATGGTTCCCTAGGATCTGATCACCTAAACTACTTCACTCTGAGCGGTTTCGGGGTTCAACATATAAAGTTGTGTGATGATATCATGACTTAAGCGGTGAAGATATGTAAGACTAGTGTGTATACACCAATGTCATTGTTTATATTAATGTCTACATGCAATCAATATTTTGTACAATGGGACCTAGGTTTGTAACACATAAAATGAACTACTTGGATTCTTGAGTGGGACCTTGAATAAGATTGATAGTGGAAAATTGGATGAATTCCTATCTTTCGAATTTGCAAGTAGTCAGAAGCTATTTTCAACTTCTAAGTTTAGAATGATGAAAGTTATGTGATAACTTCTAAGACCATAACATCATGATCTGACCATCACACTAACTTGAAATGTTTAGGCCTAGATCTATATCAATGATGAAGGTCACCTGCGTCTGGCTGTAGAACCAATGGATTACATACAACAACATTAGATTCTCATTTTGGCATGCTTGTATGATCATGTGCAATATCCTATCACTTAGTGCAATCTAAACTTGGGTTGATTAATGACCAGAATTTGTTAGGCTTATATAGAACTTTTAGTGTTCAATACTCTTAATTTCTCCACTAATTGCTTGCGGAATACGAAAGTTATTTGGTAGACTTGAATCCTAAGACCTTGGGAATCTAAAAAGTGTATGTGTAATGCCGTAGGAAAGATTCGAGTATGGTATTACTGGAATCGAGATAAGTAAGTTCTTTTGAAATTCTTTTGAGTTCCCGAAAATAATGTGTGTGTTTTGGAGGAACTTCCACCTCTTACAGTTAGATATGACATCACACATCTACACTTTGATTATTTATTTATATGGTAAATAAATTAGTTTGTATGTTTCATTTATTTTTATGAGATCTAAACTTGAATTATTCATTCACAGAGACACTAATCTACATAAATTTAGTTTGATAGGTTTGGTACTGAATCCAATATATAAACCTCCAATATAGCAATGTATCCTTCTGCTTGATAATGGTGTGACAATGACACTTGTTGAGTTGAATACATTGTATGGTGAGTATGTTTTCTTTCTCATCAACCTTGAAAGACTCTTCCTAATGTATCAATTCATAAGTCCAGGAAAAACCTTGTGAGATTTCTCTACTAGGGTTTCTGATTCCCCATATGTCGTACCACTGCCACGATGGGATCTATGGGATAGTACTTTTAATTTTTATGTTCTATATTGATTTTCTACTCTATTTGATCACATATCGTAATGCCCCCTACCACTTTAAGCAAGAATATTGATGCTGAGACAGAGCTAGTGGAGCTGCAAAAAATCGAACCACTACGGAAATATCCCAAGAACTTTGTACCCAAAGCTTGTCCCTTGAGTGTGATATTTTCATTCGCATAATGTGCTCTCGTGAATCAAGAAAGATGAGTTTATGACAACGGTAGAAGGATGAAGATATTTGAACAATGGCACCTTTAATAGTTTTTCCTTTTTTAACTACTTTTTGGAGTTGAGATCCCAGTGCTAGAAGCATTCTCATATCCTTGGTTATGCAATTCCTAGCAAGATTCTTCCCATGGCATCAGGCTTGACAAGACATACCAAAACATGACTAGAGGATTCTATTCATAGTTGTGACAAAATAAAACTTTAACCCTAAGCAGCATGTCCCAACTATTCTAAACCATTAAATGTAGACCTGGTTTATATCATTAATTTGGGTTAGTTCTTTGGAGAACAACCTTGGAGCAAAATTAAATTTGATAGATTTCTTGAATCTATAAACCATAAAATGAGGAGCTTGAAATTTGAGGCTGAGAACTTACAATCAGTCTAGACCTGTTGAGACTCCTTTAAGTGAATTTTCAAGTTCATCTAAATCATAAAACATCAGAGATAGAGTGAGCCTTATTTACATGGAACACCAAACTCAATATTTATAGCATTCCTGCCCCCATAGAAGGTAAGTCCATTTTTTAGGTTGATCTCTACTTTTTGGAGTTTCAAATGGTTGCACTACCATGCTACTCTCAGTGAGCAGGAAAGTCTTACATCAATATGCCTATTACAGTGACTGAGTAGTTGTTAGTGAAACTTGATTGATCAAAAGATCAAATGATTGTCCCCTTGGATGCTTCTGGAAAAAGTGCATATCACCCACTGCCTTCTGAATGGTGGTTGTTAAAGGATTGCTACCCTAAAACCTGGGTGAAGCGGGTCAAAGACCGCCAAAAAATGTAGGGCGGCGGTCCTGAAAATTAAGGACCAAAGTTGTCTCAAGGAAAAAGGGGGGCAATAGCTAACAATGGATCATCAAGAACTAGTTGGTTAAGGAACATATTCTAGGATGCAAATGTCACACCCAAGATCCGAGTCTCTTAAGAATATCTTGTTTCATTTCCGAAGTTCTGTAGCACGATCCAAAAAAAAATTGGGGTCTTCCTATGGACCTCTTTTTGAAAATACAGTTCATAGCAATCCCTTGGATACTGTATAGTGACATTAGGAATAGGTTTATTTTATTTATCCAGCTCATAGGGTCCATCCAAAAGGGAGCCTCCTCCATCTCCCCATATAAGGATCCTATCTCAATGTCATAAGCTTTTGTCCCCATTAAGTAGTGAGCAGTCAACAAAGTCTGGAATACCTACTATTGATTAGTATCTAGCCTGAAGGAAATTTGAATTACAAGCAGTATATCTTGATCAAGATAATAATGCTCAATTCTTGCTAAACTAATTGGAATTGGTTTATAATGGCTTGGATGTTGATGTTATGGCCCTTGACCCATGTTTACTCATGAATTACATGTCATGGAATGTGAGGGGTAGTTCCTGATATCTTGTTCACAAGTAGCATTGTTAGACCATTCTTGACAACCAATAGCCTCTAATCCTAGTAGTGATGTTTTGTGGTTGTACGCATAGATTAAAGTCAGTGGAGGTAGGTCGAGCACATATAACGGTCCTGTAAAACCATTTTTTTCTTAGTAACTGTTGATGGTGAATCACAGCACCCCTGAATGTCTATAACTCAATCGGTTGAGACTCTCAGTGTGATTGCATAACATGGAGCTTTTTCCAAATGTGCGACTTTGTGAAATCGGGAAAGATCTCCGGATGAAGATCAGTTCCTATTCCTTTGTTCAGATGCACACATAAAAATGCAGGGGGTTTACTCAAAAAACCTAATCTAACTTGCCAAGGAGATAGGGTAAGAAGATGCATAAAAATAAACCTAAACTAACAAAGGTGATGCATCAAGGAATGAAGAACATGCTTGTCTTACCAATAAACACAAACCATTGACAATGTAATGCAAGATCATGCACAGATAACCATATTTGCAGTGAAAGATCAAGGAGGATGAAAATGAACATGGAGAGGGTTGAGAATCATCTATAGACATGCGTTATTTGCTCCAAATATTGATACAATACACTACAAAATGCCAAGAGGAAAAATTGCATTACAGTTTTTGATGGGAGGTTTGAACTCGATAAATTCACCTGCCAAAGAGAAGAAGGGAGGGGACAAACAAGAATGTCCAACCTTTACAAAGAAGCCCCTCCTTGACAATTTATAGGAATAATGAGAGAGGGAAGACAGAGGAAATCCAAATCTACCCCAATCACCTCTAGATTACATTTAATTCATCTCATTATGGCAGTAGGTGAGAACGATAGCAAACCCAAAAAATGGCAGAAATTTATTTTGCATTTTTGAAGAATTTTTTCTCACCCTTTTAAATATATCCAGTCATAGTTAGACAGGAGGACCTTGTAATCTTTATTAAAAGTCCAACCTTGCATGAATCCAAACTCGTTGCGAAAAGTTATGGCCATTTGAATATCTGCGTCAGGGTTTGCTTTCTGTCAAGTTCGGGGTGTGTACACTCAAAATGTTGCACCTCCTGAAGGTGCGCCCCGGCACATCCATCCTCATGTTAACATACTTTTAAGTACGCCATAGGCCTGAAAATGTGGTGTTGATGTTTTCATGATCTGACGCCTCGAACCTGCTGCCATGGTGTAACTTTTTACATGTCGAGACTTTCTGATCTGTGCCTCCAACACTGCGTCAGGGTGCAACTTTTTCCATGTCGACATTTTCTAATCTGCACCTCCAACCTGCACTAGGGCACATCCATTTTTACATGTCGAAACTTTCTGATCTGCACCTCCAACTTGCGCTAGGGCATAACTTTTGGCGCAAATAAATGTCAGGCTTTTGAATTTCTTTGATTTCCATATTCTTCTGTTTTTCTATATTTACCTGGGGAGGGAGATATATACAACAATTTTTGTGACTCAACAGGATTAATTGCATGCTAGGTATAATATCAGTGGCCTTTTAACAATCTATTAGGCATGGAATCATAAGCAGTAACCTAAAACCAACATGATATCTGATCCCGAAGCATGATACTGCAACTCCTTCTCCGATAGCATGATGAACTGTAGAAATTCAACCCGAGAGAAACAAAACCATGTGCTGAAGAGCACTTAGGGAAATTGAAACCTAACTACAACAAGATAATGTGCATCCACACTTAGAGGAATTGAAATCTAGGCTAATATTTACAAGGGTAAACCTTTTCCTTTTAGTAGCAATGTTTAAGGTAGATTCCGTTAACCAGAATCAGGATTTCTTCTCCATCCAATGTAGACAATTAGAAGGCATTACTAATTTTAAATCCCATCACCATGTAGGGGCCACTCCAAATGGCATTAAACTTGGAATTCCTTCCTGGTTTTTCCCAATCTGCATCCCATTTTAGAACTAGGTCCCCTTCCTAGAAGGTCCTTGCTCTCGCTTTCTTATCAAACGATCTTTTTACTAAGGCCTGATATTTTTCAATCGTTTTAACTGCATGTTCTCTGATTTCCTCCAATTACATCAACTCTGCATACCTGGCCTCCATTGGTTCGAACTCAGACCAACTCCAATTGATTCATGAGCTCTAACGCTAGTAATTCTAATGATATAGGCAGTACTGCCTCTTTCCCATAGACCAACTTGTAGGGAGAATTACTAGTAGACCTCTTTGGCATTATCCAGTCAATCCATTACACTGATTTTAGTTTGGTATGTCATGTCCTTTGGTTTTCATCTACAGTCCTTCTGATGATTCTTAGTAAATTCTTGTTCGTGGACTCTACTTGTCCATTACCCTGTGGGTAATAGTTGGAAGAGGTGCTCAAGTAGATTCCATTCTTGACAGCCCATTCTGAAATCTTAGAACCTATGAATGCCAATGCATTATTTGATATGATAGTGGCCGGCACACTGAACATGGTCACTATTCCTTCATAAAATTCTAGTATGTTAGACTCATTTGCTTCTTTGAGCACTACTACTTCAGTCCACTTGGTGAAATAGTCCGTTGCCGTGAGAATCCACTTGTGGCCTTGGCTTGAGTTTAGGTTGATGACCCCAACGAATTCCAATCCCCATTGCATAAATGGTTGGTCAACCAAAATTGGGTGCAATAGAAGCGCTGCTAGTCTTTCTTTTCCTGTGAAGAGTGCACATTTCTTGCACTTTCTTATCCATGTATAGCAGTCACTGAACACTGTTGGCCAATAATACCCTGCCTTCATTATCTTGAGAGTCTGTTACTCATGGGGTGAAATGTCCTCCGGAATCTCCATCTTGAAAATCTTGTAACACCCTCTCAATTTGACATGTCCCAATGCACCTCAATAGAACTCCAGTCATGTATTTTTTAAACAAAACACCATCAACAAGCACATATGGAATGGCTTGTAATCTAAAGTATCTCCTTTTTGTTTTTGCTCAATTCTGGATGGCATAGGCCTATCCTGTAGGAAGTGTATCATATTATGAGTCCAACAAGGAGTTGGCACATCATCATTTTCCTGTTCTTGACCATCCTATAGTACCAAGATAGTCTCTTTTTCATCACCTACTTCAACTTTCTGACTTGAGGCTAGTTGTTCACATAATCCCTTTCCACTGGACAAACATAGTGACCTTAATTTCAATGTGATATTACATGACACGAGTGATCCATCCTGCACGTTTCTCATTCAGATCCTTGTTTAGAAGGAAGTACTTGATTTCCGCATGAGATACCAACAATTGGATCGTGTTGTTTGAGACTATTTGCTTGAATTTATTTAAGCTCCTAATCACTACAAAGACATGCTTCTCAATGAAAGAGTACCTAGTTTTCCTATTCCTCCAAGCCCTGACTGAGGAAATAAACTGGTTGTTCTAATCCCTCTTTGTTTCGTTTTGTACCAGGATTGCAAAAATTGTGTCTCCACCACTGAAGGAATATAGCATGAAATCCTTGGAGAAGTTTGGGTTAAAGAGAGTTCAGAGCTTGTGAGATAGCCTCTTTGATTGCTTCAAAACTTGCCTTGCCTTCAGATGTCCACTTAAATTTCATGCTCCTTTTCAACATTAGCGTTATTGGCTTTACAAGAGCTACAAAGTTTGGAACAAACCTGCGGACAAAATTGATCCTTCCCAAGAAGCTTTGAATAGCCTTCTTATGACTTGGCAATGGTAACGCTTGAATTGCTTCAACTCTTTCTGGGTCAATCGTCAATCCCTCCTTTGAAACAATATGGCCTAGAAGTTTTCCTTCGTGAGCCAAAAATATTCATTTTTTGGGATTCAATGATACCCCAAATCTTCTACACCTCTGAAATACCTGCCTCAGATGAAAGAGGTGATCTGCTGCATTTTTGGAGAATACAATGATGTCATCAAGATATATCAGAACTATTTTATTGATCAACCCTTTGAATTCGATATCCATTTCCCTTTGGAAAGTGGCTCCAGCATTTGATAGCCCAAATGGCATTTTCTTGTAGGCATAGGTGCCCCATTTGGTGGTGAAAGCCGTCTTGAACTGGTCATCCTCTTTCACCATTACCTGATTATACCCTGAGTAGCCATCTAGGAGAGAGAATCTCTCTGAACCGGATACTACTTGCAATATTTGTTCCATTGAAGGAAGTGGGTAATGGTCTTTGAGAGATGCCTTGTTGAGGTCTCGGAAGTCCACGCACAACCTGATTTCTCTGCTCTTCTTCCTGACCGGAACCAAGTTTGCAACCCAGCTTGAGTGCTTGATCGGGAATATAATGCTTGCCTCTATTAGCTTGTTTAACTCTTTCTTCATTAGAGGCTCAATGTGAGGGTTGACTGGTCTCTACTTCTGCCTGATGGGCTTAGCATCTGGATCCAATTCTATGGTATGTTGTGCCAACTTTGGATTGAAACCTCTCAAGTCTTCATAGCTCCAAGCAAAGACATCTGGAAATTCTTGGCAAAGTTGTATGAAATCTGATTTCTCCTGCTCAGTGGCCACTTTGCCAATTTGAAGTGTTTTTCCTTCCCCAACTGGAATTTGCTCTGAATCTTCTCTCTTGACCTGTATGTTAACCTTTTCCTTACGGAACTGGTTGTTAGGGTTGAAGATAGACTCCAATGTTACTAAACCCTTGGGAAGCTTGTTTGTCCGCAGCTGCACTACTTGATCCCCATACTGCTGCTCTAATCTATCTTGATTCCTAGCTGAGAATTTAGCCTCTTCTTGTAAGAAATTGACGATCTGTTGATCGTTCTCAAACACCTGCCATCTTGTGTTATTATCTGGAACTACTGGCCTCACAATCACATGGATATGTGGTTGCATTTTTTCCCTTTTGATGTTCTCAACCACATCAAACGTTGCTCCGATTGCTGCGAGCCTATCCGTGGCTTCATTTTTCTTCCTAGGTATGGACACGATGTTGAAAGCTTCAAAATCCTCAACGAGGTCCCATACCCTATTTTTGTAGTTCTTCAGCATGTCATTCTTTGTAGCATGTTGTCCCCTGACTTGATTGACGATCAGCTCACTATCCCCGAACACCTACAAGTTCTTTATGCCCTTTTTCCTAGCCCAATGAAGTCCATGAATCAAGGCCTCATATTCAGTTGTGTTGTTTGAACAGGAAAACTGGAAATGAAAAGATGAATAATATTTGATGCCTTGAGGTGAAATAAGCATAGCTCCTCCTCCTGCGCCTTGCCTACTCCTTGATCCATCGAAAAACAATTTCCATACCTCATTATCATCCGTATGGTCTGGTTTGGTGATGTTAAGAGTAGGCTAGTTTTCTTCATGTATGCAATAGACTCCTAGCTCAGATTCTTCTATTTCTTGGTAGGGATCAAAATCATGTGCCTTGATTGCCCATTCATCAAGAGTCAAATCTGGGATGCTTCCAACTTTGGTGTCAGCTTCGTCTGTGCTTGGATAATCTTCTTGATCAAATGTTGAACAGTTGGCATTGATTTGGCTTGGAGTATGAGGCTCAATATGAAAGTTTGCAATTGGTTTGGATCTGATTGTGACCTTAGTACCATATCTTGTTCTAAATAACATGTTTGACCAGTCAGCAGATTAAGTAGCCCCCAATTCTAGCTATGAAATCCCTTGATAAACATAGGGCAAAGAGTGGTGGCAAATCTATCACTGACACATCTTGTAAAAATGGTAACGTTGGGGCATGGATGCGAAGATTCAAACCTTTAATCACTCCCATCGTTGCTACTGTTGTCCCATCCAATTGCACTACCCCCTTTGATATGACTTCATATTGGAGACCCAGCTGATCAGCTATTTGCTTGGGCATGACAGAACTACTTGCCCCATAATCAATCATGCAATTGTGTACTAGTTTATCCCCAATGATTAATGAAACATAGAATGGAGGGGGTTTCAAAACTTTACCTTGTTGTCCTCCATGATTCCCTTCAGGGATGAGCAGCATTCGTAGAGGACATTCTCTTGCATATGGACCTGCTGGTTTGAAGTTGACCAATTCTTCATGGTAGCTTGTAGAATATCTCTTTGTCCTGGGATGGACAAAGATTCCCACATTGATATATTCACATTTGTCTTCTTCATTTGATCGATGATGTTAAATGGGGATGAAATATATCTCCGCTGTCCTTTAGGCTGCACATTCCTTTCTTGTGCATGGGTAGCAACAGCTGGCATTTGAGTTGGGCTTAGAAGGTGGTTTGGGCTGTCCTTGCATGTTTGGAACTGTATTTTGCTTACCAACACCTTGTGGAGTGATGGAAGGTTGTAGATCACTTGGAGCCAATGACTGCCCTTCACCAATATTCCTCTTCTTTGATCTTGTGTTCACTGCTACACTCTGAGAAATTGTTTGATTCATGCCACAAAAATCCTCAGCTTGCCAATTCACAAGTGCAGTATCATTTGGAGTTGTGTTTTGCTGAGATGTCCCTTGTTGCTGATTTGTTTCTTGACTCACTTCATCCTCTACGCCAGTAGTTGTCACCATCAAGGCTTGGTTCAAAGCACCATTGAAGCACATAGATTGGTTGTGAGGTTCATTACATGGGAAACACCAATCATACTCTTGAGCTATATTGTTTTGCACTGGCACTAATGCTTTAGAAGTAGATGCAACATTGGGGTTATAGGGCTGAAATGGTCTATTAGCGGGAGGCCTTACTTGTCTTTGATTTGCAGCTGGATTCAGTGGCCTATTGGGCTGGTATAGTGGCCTAGCCTGGTACTGCGCTTGAGGTTGATACGGTCTAGCACTTTGATCTTGCTGTCTTTTGATAGTCACCAGCTCGTTTCCAAGTTTCTGTAATTGTTTCATAACCTCCTGGAGTTCATTTGAAGCACTAGAGGATGAAGTATAAGTTTCATTTGAACTTTGATTTCTAGGAGTGGGAATAGGACGCCAAAGTGGGTGCTTGACTAGTGCTTGGATTCTCTAAGTTTGGATACAAGGGCATGGGTGGCCTAGGAGCCAGCTTACCAGCTTGAATAAGACAATTTTCAGCCCTAATGGCAATGCTATAATCAGCAGGTAAGGTTGTGCCTCCCATAGATTGAATTAACATAGAAATATCAGAATTCAAAGCCTTAAGATAATATAGAAAAGCACCTTCAGTTGTTGGCCTAACGGCCACTGGAATCCTATCCCAAGACCTTTGAAATCTGAAGTTGAAGTCAGTCAGTTTTTTCATTGGGAGCTCTCTTGATAGTTGTCAATTTTTCTAGCAAAGACAAATTGTCTCCCTTTTCCCCAAACTGCTCATGAAGAACTATGCATAACTGATTCCAATTTTGGATAGAATTGGCTCCAAGGCTCCTAAACCATTGTAATGCCTTCCCTTTGAACGAAGATGCCAGCAATTTGACAACAACATCCATTTCATTTATCTCATGGATTGCACAAACGTTAGCAATGTCTTTGACATGATCACCAGAAGTGGTATGATTTTCTCCAGTGAAAAATGGAATGTTCTTCAACGCTACAATTGGAACTGGATTTTGTGCATTGAGGGCAAGTGGGCTGCTGCTGGTGAAGTTGACAAAAGGATTTTTTTTGCACCATTCTGATTAGCCTGAGAACCCTTGTTGATTAGATGAAAGGTCTACCAGGTGGAGGGGTTGATAAAGTCCTGTTAGGTGGAGATGGTGATCTTTGTGGTCTTCTTCCTCTCCTTCCTCTTCCTGGTGATAGCTGCAAGTGGAAAAATAGCCCCTCTTCTCGAGTATCAGACTTGGTTCAAATTCTTCTCAAGTACCTGAGTAACTTGTGCTACTATACCACTGAATTCTATCCCTTCGGAGTCGCCAGATGTGTTAGATAATGAGCCTTAAAAAGGCTAGATTATGCCAAGTTACACACCAAACCTGACACTATTAAAAATAGAATTTAAAAATTGAAGGACTTGGAAGATACAGCTCTTCAATTCGGTTATGGGGTATTGTTGTGTAGCTACTAATCTCTGAAAGGTACAAGTGAAACTCAGGTCATGCAAGGCAACTGGGAAAACCCAAAATACCAAAAAAAACATGAAAGTTTGAAAGTCAAAATCTCAAAAATCTAAGAATACCCTTTTGAAGATTATCCCCCGATCTATCAATTGGTGAAATTTTGACTTGTTTTGAGCAAGTTAAGTCCTTGAAAATCGATTTCAAAGTTCAGCCTGGAAGGTGAAAAATCTGAAATTGTTAAACCTGTAATTTTTTAGTCCAATTTTCTTGAAAATTCCTTAAAATCTTTGTGGAATGACCTCTTGGTCCCACCGGGCATGCCAAAACTGTTGATGGCGAATCACAGCACCCCCTGAATGTCTGCAACTCGATGGGTTGAGACTCTCAGTGCGATTGCATAACATGGAGCTTTTCCCAAGTGTGGGACCTTGCGAAATCAGAAAAGCTCTCCGGATGAAGGCCGGGTTCCTATTCCTCTATTCAAATACACACGTAAAAATGCAGAGGGTTTACTCAAAAACCTAATCTAACTTTCCAAGGAGACAGGGTAATAAAATGCATTAAAATAAACCTAAACTAACAAAGGTGATGCACCGAGGAATGAAGAACACTTGTCTTGCCAATAAACACGAACCATTGAAATGCAATGCAAGATCATGCACAGATAACTAGATTTGCAGTGAAAGATCAAGGGGATGCAAGTGAACATAGAGAGGGTTCAGAATCATCCACAGACATGTATTATTTTCTCCAAAGATTGACACAATACACTACAAAAGGTAAAGAGGAAAAGTTGCATTACAGTTTTAAATGGGAGGTTTGAACTCCACAAATTCACCTACCAAAGAGAAGAAGGGAGGGGCAAAACAAGAATTTCCAACCTTTAGAAAGAATCCCCTCCTTACAATTTATAGGAAGAATGAGAGAGAAAAGAGAGAGGAATTCCAAATCTACCCCAACCACCTCTAGGTTGCATTTAATTCATCTCATTATGGTGGTAGGTGAGAACCCTAGCAAACCCAAAAAGTGGTGAACTGTATTTTGCATTTTTAAGAATTTTTTCTCACCCAATTAAATATATCAAGTCTTAGTTGGACAGAGGACCTCGTAATATTTCCGAAAATTCCAACCTTGCGTGAATCTGAGCTCGCTGTGAAAAGTTATGGCCATTTTAATATCTGGGTCAGGGTCTACTTCCTGTCAGCACTCAAAATGTTGCGCCCCCTGAAGATGCGCCCCGGCACATCCATCCTTATGTCGACATACTCTTCCCTACACCATGGGCACATCCATTTTCATGTCGACACCTCTTGTTGTGGTGGCATAATAAACATCGGGCTTTGAGTTTCTTTGATTTCCATATTCTTCTGCTTGTCTATATCTACCCGGGGGGAAGATATTTACAACAGTAACATTTGGCATGCATGTAATGTGAGTTTTATTCCTTTTATTAATCTAACATTCCCTACTATTGTCCCATCTAGTTACACTAATCCTTTTGAGATAGGTTCATAATCAAGACCCAGCTGATCCACCTATTTGCTTTGGCATCATGAAGCTACTTCCACCTGAGCCTATCATGCAATTTTGTACTAAGTTGTTCCCAATGATCAAGGACATGTGGAATCATGGAGGCTTCATGTTTCTACTCGGTTGACCTCATTCTTGTAGCATTGCATTAGTGAGCACTTTATCCTATTCCTTTGATGACTCATTTGGGATGGACAAGTTAGCCATGGATCCTTGTAATAAATCTCTTTATCCTGGAATTTCTAGTGATTCCCACATAGAGATACTTACGTTTGTTTTTATGCATATGATAAATAATATTGAACGGATCTGAATTATCCTTTTACTACCCTTTGTTCACCACAACTTTCTCTTGCACTTGAGTTGATACAAGAGGTTCCTTGGGTTGTTTTTGTGAATTTGGGATTGTGTTTGAGTTGTCAACCCCTTAAAGTGTAAGAGAAGGTTGAGAAGAAATTTTATCTAATGATTTCCCCTCTATATTTATTTTTTTGGATATAGTATTGGCGTTGCTACACCTTGAGAAGGAAATTGATTAATCCCATAGAACCTCTTGTAAATATCCAAGATTTAATCAAATAAAAAATAAAACATTGCACAATAAAATAATAAAACCAGAGATATTGTAATTCATTCGAGACAAATTCCCAATGGAGAGCTTACATATAAATAGCTCAATGAAATCCTATAAGTAAGGATTCAAGGCTAATCTCTAAGTCCTCTCAATATCCCAAATATCTCTCAACTATGAGTTGTGCAATACAATTGTTTTACACACTCATATATTATTTTATAATTATTAAAAAGCTATTACTACCAAATAACCCAAACCACTCCTAAGTGTTCACACTATGAACAATATTTCTATAACAGTCACCCCCTTAGTGTGAACATGGGGAAAGCTATCTCCTGTAACCACTCATGATCTACAAAGAAATGAAGGTTTTCAATGAGTACCAACAACTCAAACAATATGAGATTTTCAAAGAGAACCTCTAACTCATAAAATGGTTTTCTAGTGGAACCAACCACTACATAGTAGTGTACATTATTTTTCTCACATCATTGTTTCTAACTTAGAGGGATTAAAAAATAGAAATTATGCTCACGCAGGAGATTTGAACAGGATATTACTTATGTTCATTATTACAGCAGAAAGTAAACACACCACACAACTGAAACAAAAGGTCACCAATACAATGAAGCAATCTCTTTGTTGGTGAATAACAGGAGATGCCAATTTTCCTCCATCCTCCATCAGGCACTACTTAGTATAGGTAGTCATCTTCATCCTCATTCTGTTCAAGTTCATCTTCTTCTTCATTCTCTGACTCTTCTTTAACAGTTGTATTAGCTTCATCCATTTTTAGCTTTCCTTTTATGATGTCCTTGGCACGAGTAATACAAAAAGAAGATTTATGTCCTTTTTTTTGTAATAAAATAATTCTAGTTCCTCTTTGTTTTTGGAAAAATTAGTATGTTTCATTTTAATATAAAGAGCAAATTCTTCCTCAATATCTTATTTTGTTCTTTTTTCTTCAGCTAGTAATGCAAAAATCATACCTTCAAGTGAATGAGAAGGCATTTGACCAAGAGTAAAAACTACATTACTATATTTTGGAGGTAAACTATTTAATAAATTAGCTTTTGCATCTTCTTCATCTACCTGAGCACTTACTTATGTCAGTTGTCTTAGAAAATATCTAAGATCATTAATATGACTTGACATAGTTGTACCCTCATTCATTTTCAACTTGAATAACTGTAACTTAAGTGAGAATTTAGCATTAACAACCTTTGCACCAAATGTCTTACTTAGCAAATCCCATATATCTTTAGAATTTTTTTTCTAATTCTATATAATGCAACTCAGTATCTAATAAAGCAAGCCCAATAATGGATTTTGCTTTGTCATACCTGGTTTTCCATTCAAGCAATTTTGCAGCATCTATTGGTTCTGGTTCTTTTCCACTCACAATTCCCCAAAGGTTCTTGTTCATTAATTACATTTGTATTTTCACCTTCCATGTGTGAAAATTTAATCCATTGAATTTATCTAATGGAATTTCTGTAATAGGTGTCGAACTCAGTCGAAAATGCACCCTTACAATAAACTTTAAACACTAAAAGTAAAATTTTCTAACATATTTGCCAAAAAAAGAAAAAATAATTTTTTTGTCCAGCAATAGAAAACATAAGATCAATGTGTAGAGATCGAAAAAATACACATTTTTAAAAAAAATGGCACATTAATCTGAGTTACCAGTTGAAAGTTATGACAATTTTAAGTTATAACTCCAACATCTCCCCAGACGCTTTCCAAATTTGGCAAAAATAAATTTTTGCTTCTATTTTTTTCATTTACATCCAAAAAATGAAAGAAACGCAATACCTCTGTCACTGCGGATCTGGATATTGCAACAAGTCATGCCACAGCCAAGTATGGATTCGCCTGAGTGAAGCATCACCGTTGTTGGTAGACAAACATGCAGGTTGTACACTTGACTCCAATGAAACATGCAGGTTACAGATTTGATTCCAATGAAACAAATTTGATCCAGATCTAAACGCCTCACAAACTCCTACAAGTTATCATTGCGGTCTAACCCGCACTGATACCAAATCTTGTAAATATCCATGATTTAATCAAATAAAAAACAAAACATTACACAATAAAATAATAAAACCAGAGATATTGTAATTCATTCAGGACAAATTCTCAATGGAGAGATTACATATAAATAGCTCAATGAACTCCTATAAGTAAGGAGTCAAGGCTAATCTCTAAGTCATCTCAATATCCCAAATATCTCTCAACTATGAGTTGTGCATTACAACTTTTTTGCACACGCATATATTATTTTATAATTATTTAAAAGCTATTACTACCAAATAACCCAAACCACTCCTAAGTGTTCACACTATGAACAATATTTCTGTAATAGAACCTCTGCTTTTCAATTCACTAGTGAAGTGCTATTTTGAGGAGCCTCTTGAGTGTTTGTTTTTTATTGATTTTATTCTTTAGTTGGTTCTTAGGAAGCATAAGCACTTTTCACCCTTAAATCCTGGTTCAGGGCACCATTGAAACATGATGCTTGGTTGTGTGGTTGACCACAAGGAAAACACTAATCATAGTCTTGTGCTAGATTGTTTTGAACTGGAACCAAGGATTTAGATGAAAAGGTTTCATTGGGATTATAGGGTTGGAATGGCCTAGCACGAGGAAACTGATTTTTATTTTTATTTGCATCTTGAGCGAGAGTTCTATTTGACTGATATAGGGCTTGTTTGGTTGGTGTGGAGTCTAATAGGGTCTGAAACTTTGGGACCATTGCCTCTTGATTGTCACCAACTCATTCCCTAGGTTTTGAAATTGTTTCATGACCTCTTGGAGCTCAAATGGGGTGCTTGAAGAGGTAGAAGCTTCACTAGAATTTTGATTTCTGGGAGCAAGAATAGAAGCTAACTTAGGCTAGATAGAACTAGGATTCCTTATCTCTAGATAAATTGGCATTGGTGGTCTAGGAGCAAGTTTACCAGTTTGGATTAGACAATTTTTAGCTCTAATATCTAGTGCATATGCTCCTTGAAATGTTGTACCTCCCATAGATTGCACCATAACATCTATATCAGAATTGAGAGCTCTTAAGAAATAGAGAAATATACCTTCAGCAGTTGGCCTTACAAGAACTTAAATCCTATCCCACGTTCTCTAGAACCTGAAGTTGAATTCTGTCACCAGTTCATTTGGATCACTCTTAATAGTGGTTAATTTCTCTAACAAAGATATATTGTTTTCCCTTTATCAAAATTGACCACAAAGAGCTATGCACAATGCATTCCAATTTTTAATTGATCTTGTTTTTAGACACCTGAACCATTGTAAATCCTTCCCTTTGAATGAGGATGCTAGGTGTTTCACAGCTACATCCATGTCAACAATTTCATGGATTGCACACACATTTGCAATGTCCTTAATGTGATGAAATTGAGTGGGGTGATTCTCTCCAGTGAAATATGGAATGCTTTTCAAGGCTACCACTTGTTGGTCGTCAAAAAGGACTTCAAGAAGAGCAACAGTCAGGGGACAAGAAGTCCCTCCTCTTTAATGGGAGAGGTTCCCTTATTCAGAAATGAACTTATTTACACATATACAAAGCATGATTTTACTGTGGAACTTGGATATTATGAAAGTGTTTTCTATAAGGATTATCAATCACAAAAGGACTGAGGAATGAAAATGCGAGAACGAGCAGAAAGGCACCATTCAGAATTATAGATGACAGAGTAATTCCTTATGCATGCGAGGGTACAGCGAATTGGAATAAGATCATTTGTATCATATTAATAAGATGAAATTTGAAAAGACACAAAGTTCTGTAAATAACATCTGCAAGAATACAAAGCTTCTCAGCATAATACAGACAAATGATCTAACAAGATTAAATGAATAGCTTAGGAATAAAGGAAACCAGATAGACAAAGAATGAAAAGTCCTTCTGTATTGATTTCTTTAAGATTTATTTACACTTTCAGAAATAAGCCAAGTTCTTCCTCCTTTCAAAATGGCGAGGAGAGGCCATTATATAGTTTACAAATCAGTTACTCCCGGTAACTACTTCTTTTAACTAATGATTAGTTAAAGGGTTGACAAATCGCAATACCCCAACTAATTACAACAAATCCAAGAGAAAGAAGGAGAAGAATCAGGAGAAGAAGACAAGCGCTTCAAGATTGGGAGGGACCCAGTGATTTAAGATCCGTTGTCTGAATCTCTTCAACGCCTTGGCTATGTCTCTGCCACGTGGGAATGATGTGTTGGTAGTAGACATCTAACTTCCAATGACTTCTCCATGCATGTTTGTTAGTCAAACTTGAGTCGGGACTGAAATGAGCTCTTCAAGTGAGTACTGTGTCTACACATTGTACTGAAATTGGGAACCCACCGACGAACGCCAAGCCACTGTCATAGAATCATCTGTGTCATAGCTGAAGGGTTTGCATCTGTCAGAGAGGCCCAAAAATCCCAAAATCAAGGTGGCGAATGTTCACTATCCCCGATATCGGGTTTTTTGACAGACTCGAGTGGTGAAACTTGTTCCTGCCCCTGGAATTTGATCTTCATGTTGATAGTAACTCGGAGAGCAAAGCTGCAAGCTAGACTTGGGATGGGCAAGGGAAATGGATACGCGCATAGAAATTTTGGTTGCAAAGGTTCGAGCAATAGATAGCATGAAAGTAGTGTGCAAAAATGCATAGGGGAGCAGTTTGTTATATAGCCATTTAGGAGAGAGAAAGGATATGAATGCGCATTAAGTACCCATTTACCAAATTGAAAAGCAAGATATTTGGGTTAGAACGGGAAAAATTAGCACGAATGGCACTTGGTTCATTTGGGACACGAGGGACGTGAAAGCACGAAGTACGTGGTTCGGCCGATTCGGGCGATGCGGGGAAAAGACGCACAAATGCTTTTGGGACATGCGGGACGAAAGTACGCGGAATACGTGAATCGGCGAATCGGGCAATGCAGGGAAAAGGGAACAATGGGTCCGGGTGAACTTGGGACATTTGGGACAAAAAGACGCGAGAATACATTTGGGAAGTCACGGAATATGTGAATCAGGTGAAAAGGGAACAACTGGTCCGGGTGAACTTGGGACATTTGGGACAAAAAGTTCCGACGGGCCCGAAAAGAACAGACTTCAGGTAAACCGGTCCGATCGGGGAATAGAGAGCCCAAATGAACCTGGGACACGCGGGACAAAAATGTCCGACAGGCCCGAAAAAACACACAAAATGACCCAAAAAATGTAGATTTTCCCAATTTCTTGACTTTTCACATTATCAGAACAACAGAAAAGACACTTAACCTCAAAATTTTAATTTTCAACTTCTTAAAAGCAGGGGAATTTTGAGTGGACAACAGCTGGCTCCTTCTGGGGATGACTTGGCATAAATTCAAAGAATGAGACAAGGCAAGAATTTAGACAAACTCGAGGGAAGTAGACCAGTACCTTATCCATTGGGCCACGGAGTCAAAAGCAAACCAATACAGAGGACAACACCGCAAACAACACACCAAAACAAAGGGAAAGAAAAAGACAAACACTATACAGAATATACACAGGACTTCCTAATCACCTATGACTTAAACAACTTCAGGTACTGCCCACTATAAGGAAGTGGGAGAGAAGAACCATCCATATAATCAAGGTAAAAAGAATTCTTACCAGCGAAGTGCCTGATCTTGAAAGGTCCGAGCCAAAGGGAATCAAACTTGCCATGGCTGCCACGAGGTTCATGCCTTTTATCCCACAACAAAACAGTGTCTCCAACTTGGAAATCCCTGAACCTGGCTTTCTTATCAAACAAGACCTTTACCTTCTGTTGGTGAGTAGATATCCTATCAGCAACTTCCAATCTGTCCTCATTCAATTTGTGAAGATACATGATTCTCTTATCCAAAGAATCATTGAAACTGGTATCTTCAATGGCCTTCATTAGATGCAAGGCTGGTAGCTCCACTATTACTGGCAATTGAGCTTCTACTCCATATACTACCTGAAAAGGAGACATTCCAATGGCTCTCTTAGGTGTGATCCTATCTGCCCAAAGGGCATCATAGATTTTTTTGTGCCAGTTCCTCTGGGACTCATTGACTAATTTCCTTATTATGGCCACCAGATTTTTATTTGTTGATTCTGCTTGTCCATTTCCCTGAGGATAGTAATCTGAGGAGTGAGCCAGGGAGATGCCATATCCATAGCAAAAATCCATCATCTCAGTTGAAGAAAAATTTGAAGCATTATCTGTCACAATCTTGTTTGGCACACCATACCTTACCAAGATGTTTTCTTTGATAAAACTACATACTACTTCTGAAGTAGTACTCTTTACTGGAATGGCTTCTACCCATTTGGTGAAATAATCTATGTGGCAGTTAATACATGGGTATGACCAGCACTAGAAGAGGGATTAAGTGTTCCAATGAAATCCAAACCCCATTGCTGAAAAGGTTCTTCGATCACAACTGGTTTAAGGGGCAAGGAGGCCAACTTGGGTCTACCCACGAAAGTCTGACAAGCCTCACATTTATCAACCCATTTTGATGCATCCTTGAACAAGGTAGGCCTAGTAATATCCTCCACGAAGTATTTTATGAGCAGTGACAGTTGATGAGTAATGCCCTCCACATGCCTGATCATGAAAAGCTGAGAGTAGCTTCTTCTGATGTTCCTTGTCCACACATTTCAAAAACCTTCCATCTAACCCGCGCTTAAACAAGGCGTTTTCCCACAACACATATTGGGTTGATCTCAGTTTAATGGCTCTCTTCTCTTTGGCAGTCAAATGAGAGGAGCATTCTCCATAGGTGAGAAAGTGAGTGATATCAGCATACCATTCATCAACTGAGCTAAGAAACAGAATGGTAGGAAGACCAACTTTATCCTCCAGTAACTCATGTCTAGCTCCTTCAGCGATGAGTTCACACAGGCCTTTTCCACGGACGAGCTTGGTTGGTTTGATGTCAATATCATATTCTTGAACCTTGGCCACCCAGTTCCCTCTCTTGGATCCAAATTCCTGCTGTGTGAGAATTGACTTGATAGTTGTATCTGGTACCAACACCGTGGAGTGAGAGTTAAGAATGTAAAAACGAAACTGCTTGACAGCTTTAACCACTGCAAAAGCATGTTTTTCCATTATGGTGTATTTTAACTCATGATATTTTAGAATATAGCTCATAAATGCAATTGGGAGTTCGTGCTCATTAGAATCTTCCTGAGTCAAAACAGCAACCAAGGTGTTATCCGTGGCGTAGCAATAGATAATGAAATCTTTGCTGAAATCTGGACATGCTAAAACAGGAGTTTTAGCAATGGCCCTTTTAATACCTTCAAAGGCTTCTTTCCCTTCAGGAGACCAACCAAACGTTTGTTTTCCTTTCATCATTTGGGAGATATTCAAAGTTAGCTCTGCAAAATCAGGGATGAACCTTCTCAAAAAGTTGATCTTACCAAAGAAAGAGTGCACTCCCTTTTTGCTGGTTGGAAGAGGAATTTGCTGAATAGCTTGAACTCGCTCAGGATCGATTTTTATACCATCTTTGGAGACAACGTGCCCCAATAATTTCCCCTCCGTGACACAAAAAATAGATTTCTTAGGATTCAAAGAGATCCCATGTTCTCTACATCTTAGCAGAACTGTCTCTAGATGCTGGAAATGATCCGCCCTTGTTTTAGAAAATACAGTCAAGTCATCAAGGTATACAACGATACACTTTCCTTTCAAACTTCCAAAGGCTAAATCCATAGCTCTCTGAAAAGTAGCACCGGCATTAATGAGCCCAAAAGGCATCCTTTTGTAAGCAAAGGTACCCCAAGGGGTAGTGAAAGCTGTTTTGTGTTGGTCTGTGGTATTAACTTCTACCTGGTTATATCCTGAGAATCCATCAAGCATAGACAACATTTCAGATCCCGTTACTGCTTGCAAGACCTGATCCATCATAGGTAAGGGATAATTATCTTTCAAGGAAGCTTGATTTAGATTCCTGAAGTCAACACAGATACGAATCTCACCATTTTTCTTTCTAACAGGCACAATATTGGCAATCCATGTTGAATGATGGATAGGAAAAATGATTTTGGCTTTCAATAACTTCTGTATTTCTTGAAAAATGGTGTCAGCTATTTTAGGATTATATTGCCTCTGCTTCTGTTTAAAAGGCTTAATCCCAGGTTTGAGAGGGATAAAATGTTGCATCTCCTTTGGTTGGAAAGCTTTTAAATCTTCATAGGAATAAGCAAGAACATCCTTATACTTTTTCAAAAGACAATTACCTTCTTCTTTTCTTCTGGGGTGCAACATTTTCCAATGTTCACGAGTTTAGGATCAGTAGAACTCCCAATATTAATTTTGTCATATTCAGCTGATTGTTGAGGTCCAGTAGAAGCTCTAAACTTTACATACCTGTCGTGTTTGTCAAACAGTTTTTCTAAACTCACCAATCCTTTTGGAATCTTGTTTCCTTTGAGTTTGATACATCCATCCTGATCCGCTTCTTCTTCTTGGGTGGCTTCTTTGTCAAAGGGCACACTTTCACGAGGCAAATTATCGCTTCCTTCAAAGTACAACTGTTCAAAATTATCCTTGAGTTCTAAGAAAGAAAGCAAGTGTTGATCGTCATTGAAAACTTGCCAGTTACTTGTATTATCAGGTACACTAGGTCTATGGATCATCTCAATGGTGAACTTATCTTGAGAAAAGTCAGGATGAGGTATAAGCAGTGACCCTGAGACTGCTAGTGAATCAGCCCTGGTATTCTTCTCCCTAGGCACTGCTTCGATGGAGAAAGCATCAAGAAATTCAATGGAGTCCCAAACCTGATTCCGGTAATGTTTCAACCTTCCATTCTTTACCTGGAAGAGGTTCCTAACTTGCTTGACAATCAATTCCGCATCCCCACGAGCTAGAAGATTCTTCACACCTTGTTCTTTTGCCACCTGGAGTCCAAGAATGAGAGCTTCATACTCTGCTGTATTATTGGTATTTTCAAACTGCAACTTGAATGAGAAAGGATGAATGCTTCCTTCAGGTGACACCAATATGACACCAGCTCCAGAACCAGCTGAAGAACAACTTCCATCAAACTCTAATATCCAAACACCATTAGGATCTTTAGGTGACACTTTGGGGAGTTGGATTTCTTCTGGAGACATAATCATGTAGTTGCCATGCCCCATATCCTCATAGAGTATTTGTGCTTTGGGATCATCAGTTTTTTGTACAATATACTCAGACTGCTTCTCAGGCAGCAAGCTTCTTCATTTTCCCATTAACAGGTATGAGGGCATGTGACCAATCCATTTGAATTTCTCCACCCACATCCTTACAGAAGTTTCTGCTTAGCAACATCCCATATGAAGGAGGAATGTCTGCTACTAAGATAGTAGCCAAAACTTTCTTCTCAGGCAAAGTAGCAAAAGCCACTTGTGCGTCCTTAATTCTTCCGACCAAGGGCACTTCCTTACTCTCCATGGAATAACAAGATCCGTAAGTGTGTGTGAGAGTCAAGCCTAAGGCATGAGCTACTTTGGCAGGCATTACATTGTCTGATGCTCCTGAGTCTATGACGCAATTACTGAGCCTATGGCCAGCTATAAGGAGTGTTACATAGAATGGTTTGATTTTTTCATTGGGTGAGGTGACAGCGGCTACCAGATTAGGCTGTGGTGTAGAAGAAGGAGTGGGTAAAAGGCCTTTAGAGGTAGTTTTAGAATGGGAATTGACAAAGTGAATCATTTTAGCAAAAGCCTTGGGATGGGTTTGATAATATTCAGCCTCTGAGATTTGAACCTTAGTCTTTTTTAAGTGGTCAATAATATCAAAAGACCCAGAAGTGGACGGGTTATCATCACTTGAGATCCTAGTTTTATCAATTTTAGGGGAAAAAGAAGTAACTTTAGTAGCAGAATTGACAGGACTCACCTTTGGTGTAGATGAAATGGGGATCGGAGATCCTCTTTTTGCAATTACAGGGATAGTTGTCGGCTGCTCCTTAGATTTCTTGGTGGGCTGCATCACTTTCTCCCTCTGATTTGTCTGCTCTCGAGTCATGACAGCGTATGATTCACTATTCATGTCTGCTACTACTTCGTCATAATCATCCCCTTCATCAATGCCTTCAGTGGTGAAGAAATTAACTCGAGATCCCTCAAGTTCATCTGTTTCATCATCAACCTCTTCAACAAATTCCTCACAATCTTCATTAACCTCCTCATCCTCTGGTTCCTCAACTTCACAGGTTGCATTGACAGGAACTTTAATAGGAGGTCCTTCAAGCGCTAGCCTTGTTTGAGAAGCAGGCAAATGATTTCTGGGCTGAAAATTCCTCCTTGGAACGTCTGCATAGGGAGTATGCTGAGCCAATTGTTTCTTAATGGTGATGAGATCATTTGCAAGTTTTTGTACCAATGGATCAGTATTAGGTCCTAGGAGTGGAAGAGGAGGAAGAAGTAGACTTAGATTTAGAAGGGTCTCTCCTCAACTTCCCTGACATGATTAAATCATCTTCAACACTAACAGCAAGAGTTTGATCCTCGGCCAATGTTGCGAGATTAGCCCTTCTCAGTGCATAACTAACTTCAGGCAATTGGGGCATTTAGGAAGAAGCATTTTTGAATTTGATCTACAGGTTGAGTATTTGGTGGAATTTTGTTAATCAACCTGTTGAATCGAGCCACAAATTCTCTCATGGGCTCTTGTGATTCCTTCTTTATTTGAGAAATTTGGGCTAGCAAAGCATGCACGTCTTCCGCCGGTTTGAAACGGTTTTCAAACCTAGTTCTCATTGTGTTCCAGCTAGTGATAGCTCCGGCTGGAAGGTGATAGAACCAATCAGCAGCATTATCTTGTAAAGTCTCAACAAAAATCCTTATGGAGACGTCTTCATGTTCAACTCCCAGAACTCCGCATGCAACTATGAAGGCTGCGATGTGTTCATCAGGATGTACTTTACCATCACCTTTGAATTTAGGAAAGTTCTTCCGGTTACCTCTGGGTAACTCATGCAAAGGCTGAGGAAGGGCAAGAGGCCCAACACGATGGCCCCAAGGCAATGGTACCGCCATTCTTGGAAAAATGGCTTGAAGAGGAACTGAAACACCAGCAAGAATCAAAGCTCGAAGATTAGGACTGATTTGCTCTGAAGGAATACCACCCATAGGGATTCTATCTTGGACAGGTGGAGTGCTTGTTGAACGAGCCTTTCTATTTCTCCTTGTTGAAGGGAGAGGAAAACCCTGTTGTTCCAAAAGTTGAAACTGAGAATCTTCAATACCAAGGGCCCTTCTCCCTCGAGTAAAACGTGGAGTCGCCAGATCAAAAGATGATCAATAAATGATTATAGCACTGGAATATGATTCCCCAGCGGAGTCACCAAAAACTGTTGGTCGTCAAAAAGGACTTCAAGAAGAGCAACAGTCAGGGGACAAGAAGTCCCTCCTCTTTAATGGGAGAGGTTCCCTTATTCAGAAATGAACCTATTTACACATATACAAAGCATGATTTTACTGTGGAACTTGGATATTATGAAAGTGTTTTCTATAAGGATCATCAATCACAAAAGGACTGAGGAATGAAAATGTGAGAATGAGCAGAAAGGCACCATTCAGAATTATAGATGACAGAGTAATTCCTTATGCATGCGAGGGTACAGCGAATTGGAATAAGATCATTTGTATCATATTAATAAGATGAAATTTGAAAAGACACAAAGTTCTGTAAATAACATCTGCAAGAATACAAAGCTTCTCAGCATAATACAGACAAATGATCTAACAAGATTAAATGAATAGCTTGAGGAATAAAGGAAACCAGATAGACAAAGAATGAAAAATCCTTCTGTATTGATTTCTTTAAGATTTATTTACACTTTCAGAAATAAGCCAAGTTCTTCCCTTTTTTCAAAATGGTGAGGAGAGGCCATTATATAGTTTACAAATTAGTTACTCCCGGTAACTACTTCTTTTAACTAATGATTAGTTAAAGGGTTGCAAATCGCAATACCCCAACTAATTACAACAAATCGAGAGAAAGAAGGGAAGAGAGGAGAAGAATCAGGAGAAGAAGACAAGTGCTTCAAGATTGGGAGGGACCCACTGATTTAAGGATCCATTGTCTGAATCTCTTCAATGCCTCGGCTATGTCTCTGCCACATGGGACTGATGTGTTGGCGGTAGGCATCTAACTTGGCAATGAGTTCTCCATGCACGTTCGTTAGTTCGCTTGAGTCGGGACTGAAATGAGCTCCGCAAGCGAGTATTGTGTCTGCACATTGTACTGAAATTGGGAAGCCACCGGCGAACGCCAAGCCACTGTCATGAATCATCTGTGCCATAGCTGAAGGGTTTGCATCTGTCATCCTTGCCCAAAAATCCCCAAAATCAAGGTGGTGAACTTCACTGTCCCCGATATCGGGAACGGCAGACTCGAGTGGTGAAACTTGTTCCTACCCCTGGAATTTGATCTTCATGTTGATAGTAACTCAGAGAGCAAAGCTGCAAGCTAGACTTGGGATGGAATCACAAGGGAAATGGATACGCGCGCAGAAATTTTGGTTGTAAGGGTTTGAGCAATAGATAGCATGAAAGCAGTGTGCAAAAACGCATAGGGGGTAGTTCATTATATAGCCGTTTAGGAGAGAGAAAGACAATAAATGTACATCAAATTCAATTGAAAAGCAAGATATTCGGGTAGAGCGGGAAAAATTAGCACGAATGGCACTTGGTTCATTTGGGACACGAGGGACGCGAAAGCGCGAAGTACGCGGTTCGGCCGATTCGGGCGATGCGGGGAAAAGACGCACAAATGCTTTTGGGACATGCGGGATGAAAGTACGTGGAATACGTGAATCGACCGAATCAGGTGAAAAGGGAACAACGGGTCCGGGTGAACTTGGGACATTTGGGACGAAAGTATGTGGAATACGTGAATCGGCCGAATCAGGGTGAAAAGGGAACAACGGGTCCGGGCGAACTTGGGACATTTGGGACAAAAAGTTCTGACGGGCCCGAAAAGAACAGACTTCGGGTAAACCGGCCGATCGGGGAATAGAGAGCCCAAATGAACCTGGGACACGCGGGACAAAAATGTCCGACAGGCCCGAAAAAACACACAAAATGACCCAAAAAATGTAGATTTTCCAATTTCTTGACTTTTCACATTATCATAACAACAGAAAAGACACTTAACCTCAAAATTTTAATTTTCAACTTCTTAAAAGCAGGGGAATTTTGAGTGGCCAGGTGTGCCAAAATTTGTTATCGCCTAAAATCAGCACCCTCTGATTTGTTTTCATGTGAACGAACTGGGAAATCAGTGATTTTGGGAAACATAGAATTATCTCTAAGTGTGGGACCATGAAACTGAGATAATTCTTCAGAGAAGGCTAGTTCCTCTTCCTAATCGAAGCATTAAAATAATCCTAAGAAGGAAATGCAACTATTTACTCCTATTCTATCAATTACAAAGGACCAAGGAGATAGAAAGAGCATGAAAATAAAGAAATCCTACATTACATAGGTGATAGCACCAAAAGAAGGGTGGTTAGGACACTCTCCAAGGGATTAAAATGGGGAAAAAAGGGAATAGAGAGGGTATTTGAGACACCACAGTCTAAAACACACATTCACAACACCATTTCCATTAAACACAATCATTTAGAGCTTGCAATAAACCATTAAAATGCACATAATGTTAGAGATTTCAAGCATTGAGAGGGGGTGTGAATCAGTGCAGATAAAAACTTTACAATCAATTACCACTTTTAAAATTTTACTATTAAACTTAATTGATTGTCATAAGCATGCAACAATAACCATGAGCTATAGAATGAGAGGCATACACACAATCATATACATAATGAGACGAGATATAATGTGGGAAAATGTTTTGGGACAATAACCCACTGAAACCAATTCACTATCTTGGAAAATTGTCCTATGTAGCTACAATGATTTCCCAATTGAGCTATAACTCAATCTAGAGCAACAACTCCAATGATACAACTAGGCCACCACCTAGGCTTTGACAAGATACAACTTTCCTGGAAGCCACAACTCCCAATTTAGTACAGCACCCACAAACAAGGAGGCTTCAACCCACTGATATTTAATCAACCTCTATTGATCTTCTAGGTCACTACCTACAAGGAGGCTACAACCCCCTCAGATCTAAGCTACAACTTAGACTGATATTATACACTTAATTTGATCATCTAGATACTTATTGCACCATCAATAGATTATGATCGCCTTGCTATTGCACTTTCAACACTCACTCTTCAAATTTAGATATATAATATTCAGCTTACCTCTTTTTGGTCTCTCCCCTCACAGATTCATTACATTTAATTTTTAGTGTGATGGATTTTTCAATTTCTTTTTATGCTCTCTTCCAAATATTCATTTTATGGCTCTACCTTCTCTTCTATCTCTACACAATTTTTTGTCTCTACTACACCTCTCTCTACTTAAGAATTTAGTGGATTTCGGTTTTTACTTCTCTTCACAACACATCAGTTCTTCTCTCTCTCAGTAATAGATGTTCAACATACAGTAGTGTCCTTTTCTCTTCTCTTTGGCTCTTTATGCATTCATAGGATTTGGACTCATGCTATATGGATCTATCCTTTTAACACATATCTCTACTCGGTTCTCTTCTAGCAAATCTGCATGATGCAATAGATATCTAGTTTATGGCTAATGAGATATACATTGAAAAACTTGATCTCTCTCTACACATATCCCTTTCAGCGGCTTTAGTTAATGGATATTCATGGATGAACAAATCTCTTGTAGCTCTCTTCAATTCTTGGATATGTTACCCTCCTCTATTTCTCCAGGAAATTTGTATCATGCTTAGGATTTAGCTTTTATAGAAAATTGAATCTCTCCTATTTATCTTATGGTGTGGCATACCCCTTCATCTTCTTTACATGAATTAGAGAATTTGAATGGTTGTTGCCAGCATTGTCTACTTACAACATGCCACTTGTTCTTATTATTATTTCTATATTTTTTTCCCAAAACTTGATTTTTCTCATTTCTATGTCTATAGAATTGAATTCTCTTTCCAAAGAATCCAAGATCATGACAATATGACATATGGGGTAAGAGATAACTCCATTAGGGTATAGAGAGCTCGTGTGGAACAATATTTTCCAATCTACAATTAATATCTCCTTACATTGCACATTATACTTTATAAAAATTTCATTAACCATTTAAATCAGTATCTCCCATGTAAATCTGGTATATCTGGTGTATTGGGAACTTGGGGAACAAGTTCTACGTGGGCATGGTTCTCCTGAACTCTATTCCATCTACAACTCACTCTTCTATCTCTCTCCTCCTTTGTAAATCGGTTCAACATAGGTTTCAGGGAACAATGATCTTCGTGGAACTATGGCCAAAGCTATCAAGTTCACTCAATGCCTCACTCTTCCACATCCCACTACTCTTCCTTTGTGTATTGGTCATCTCAGCTTTTCAAGGCTTAACAGGTACAATGGAACCTATCCCATGAACTATAAGTTCTTCTGAATCATCTAAATACCGCAGTAAACTATCCCCTCACTTTGCATCTGTAAACATCATGCAGAGCACTTTGATCTAGTCGGTACTAGTTATGACGGGATTCCTTGAGCCCAAAATCCACCTCAAACCAACACTACAAAGACTCTTTGTTTTTTGGATAGAACAAAGTTACGGGGAACTCTTAATCACTTGAACCTTGTTCTTATAACTCACTATGTTCCCGATTCCTTTAACCAAGCTCTTGTATCTCTCTTCAATTCTTGGATATGTTACCCTCCTCTATTTCTCCAGGAAATTTGTATCATGCTTAGGTTTTAGCTTTTATAGAAAATTGAATCTCTCCTATTTATCTTATGGTGTGGCATACCCCTTCATCTTCTTTACATGAATTAGAGAATTTGAATGGTTGTTGCCAGCATTGTCTACTTACAACATGCCACTTGTTCTTATTATTATTTCTATATTTTTTCCCAAAACTTGATTTTTCTCATTTCTATGTCTATAGAATTGAATTCTCTTTCCAAAGAATCCAAGATCATGACAATATGACATATGGGGTAAGAGATAACTCCATTAGGGTATAGAGAGCTCGTGTGGAACAATATTTTCCAATCTACAATTAATATCTCCTTACATTGCACCTTATACTTTATAAAAATTTCATTAACCATTTAAATCAGTATCTCCCATGTAAATCTGGTATATCTGGTGTATTGGGAACTTGGGGAACAAGTTCTACGTGGGCATGGTTCTCATGAACTCTATTCCATCTACAACTCACTCTTCTATCTCTCTCCTCCTTTATAAATCAGTTCAACATAGGTTTCAGGGAACAATGATCTTCGTGGAACTGTGACCAAAGCTATCAAGTTCACCCGATGCCTCACTCTTCCACATCCCACTACTCTTCCTTTGTGTATTGGTCATCTCAGCTTTTCAAGGCTTAACAGGTACAATGGAACCTATCCCATGAACTATAAGCTTTTTCCGAATCATCTAACTACCATAAGTAAAACTATCACCTCTCTTTACATCTCTAAAACATCATGCAGAGCACTTTGATCCAGTCGGTACTAGTTCTGATGGGATTCCTTGGGCCCAAAATCCACCTCAAACCAGCACTACAAAGACTCTGTATTTTTTGGATAGAACAAAGTTACGGGAACTCTTAATCACTTGACTCTTGTTCCCGATTCCTTTAACCAATCTGCATTATATTATATCCTTTGACCTACGGATAAGACCAGTGTGCAGAGAACATAGATAATCGGGGAATCTATTCCTCGAGGGGCCTGAGTAGCTGAACTGTTGACCCAACCCGCACAACACTGTTAACTGCCTCCTAGACCAATGTGGGAACTCCTTATTCCATAGGAACAAGTTACATCCGCATCTAATCTATCCACAGTACACTAAGAACTATTAATACTCAATTTTTCACAAATTTTTCTAAGTACCCATAAATTTTATTTTCTTCATACACATTCTTGGAACACTTAGAACACTTGTTAATAACATTTAGGCCTATAATTCAATTTACACAAGTGTACCAACCATTTCAATAGTTCTAGAGGAATTCTTTCACATTGTTTAGGCTTGCGGAGACATTATATTAACCTAAATCCATCCTAGAACATCCTAAATTCATAATGCACTCACCAGATACCATTGTACACTTATGAAACACAAAAATCACTTTGTAAACTCTTGTTAACATTTGTTTCACTTCTAACTGATCCTGAATGATCCTATTTGAATTATGAATGCCTAATTCATTTACTTGGGACTGTGAATACTGATGTACACCACTAAAACACTTTTCATTCATCAAATCCATCATCATTCTCTAGTTTCACCATTTCACTTTCCTTCTTGAGTTGGATCTCCTCTGTGATTTGTCACTACCAATCAATCTTCATCTACTCCATTCACACCTTTCTTCCTGTTAAATCTGACTAATTTCTCACTCCACCATTCACCCTTTTTTCCATCAATGCCACTTGACATCAATGACAACACCAGTGACAATACCTTAGAAACCTATAAAATTTTATATCAAAAACACTTGCATACCTGGTTTCTGACTGAAGTCTCTGTATCTACCCCTCTTTGACATCATTGAAAAAAGGTAGTATAATCAGCACAATGATAAACAAGCAAACATGATCTGACCTCTAGAAGCTCCCCCTTGGATGATAATGGGATTTTTGACAAATTTTCTCAACTGAATGACCTTCTGAACTCATGTTAACTTGAAGTTGCAACTAGATCTCCTTGACCACAAGCTCATATTTTTCAGTGTCAAGTGTCTTTTCTTTCCAAGATATTATCAACACTTTCTTTTCACATGACTTTATTTTCTTCAATATTGTCAAGCAATTTCACTTAGAAAAACATTGATATCCTACCTTTTCACTTTTATAGGTTCAAAACTTGATTTCTCAACCAAAGAATTATACACTCTGCCTATATTGTAATGACTTGACATCTTGCATACTCTATTTGGAGTTCTTATGAATCTCCCCTTACCTTTGTCATGTTTTAACAGTCCTCTATATAGTCTAGTTTCTCAAAAGTAGGCATTTCAAACTTGGTGGAATATTGATCATGTATCATGTAATGTTTCTCTTCCACAACCATTGTAGCATTAATTTTTTTTCATCCATAGTCACAACACTCTGATATCTCATAAATCACCTTGTTAGATTCCTTGACCTATGCTAATGATCATAATACTTCCCAAGTTTCGTAAAAGGTTTTAGTTGCAAGAACAAAACATTTTTGCTGTCTCCACGATTGTGACCAAAAATTGTCACTAAATTATTCTTTACTACGAAATAAATCCACTTGAATTCTTTTGTAATACTTTCAAAACATGCTCACAAACATTTCCACCGATTTCAAGAGTATTCTATTGGTTGAAGCTTGAGAAAATGGTATTTCTTTCTCCACAAAACCCTAGAGACAGGGTCAACTACTAAGACATGCTTGAGAGGTCAAAATTTTGAGTTTATTACCCAAAGATGAATTTTTTTCAAGTCTAACAACTCCTATAGATTGAAGAGATTATTTAGAATCTTTCCACACTCCTATTTCTCCTTGATTTATCCTTTTGTCTGATACCAACATCTTGATGCAACAAGATTCACAGTTGCCAAAGAGACTCTCTTTCAATTCAATAAATATTAAATAAATTATTTTCACTTGATTGACTGAGATAAGTGAATTTGAGAAATTTTTCAAAAATTAACCAACTTGATCTTCAAGTATTCTTCACACAGGGAAGTTTTTAATGATCAAACCCTACTACATATGATTTTTTCTTATTTTTCCAATATATTTGCACATAAACTTCTATGAGTGACATTGCTACAGGATTCAAGCCATACTTGCTTTGATAATGAGGGATTTTTATGACTTATGCAAGGTAAGGTCATTGTCCTAATTAAGCTTTTATAGACATTTTGTAACACATTATGTCTCTTGAGAGTGAATCATCTTCACTTTCCATGGTCCTAAGTAGATTTCTCAGTCTTCACAGCCCTATGAATCATTCTCACATACTTTATTTTGATATAACAAAGATTGGAACCTCATATGTATCCTTTTTCTGCTTCTTGAACATAGTTTTTTCTTATTTCAAGGTAATTTTTGTCTTTAAGAAGACTTGCACGGTTTAAGAAATACCCATCCTGATAATAGCATCTTATTTCATCTTTGCAAGCATGCAAATCCTCTGATAGCCTTCACACACTATCCAAAGTGCATGGTTTCAACCTAAAAACCTTTAGCACCACCTTTTATTCCATTTACAACTACCAGTAGAATTGATGCTATCATTGTGTTCTTATTATAATCTCAGCCCTTCTACAAACTTGTATCACTTTGTATGACCTATCTAACAACCTTTACCTAAAGCTCTAGATCCTTGTAGCTTATTCACTATACTCCACATGTAATATCATCAAGCACCCTTTGTATTACAACTTTTAGTGCACAATTATCCACCCCAGTGAAGACACGGACATCTCATCTTGATTTGAGGCCAATAATAGCTTTTCTTGTCTTTGAAGAGAGTCAGCAAGCATTTAACAACTAGTTTTAACCTGATTACACTTCCTTTGGCACTTTTAGAGACATTTTACAACTTTGCATGCCTTCATGACTTCCTCCATAAACTCTTAACATATGAACATAGATCTTAACAGCTTAATATTCATATATCACAAGGAAACCATTGGATTACAATACATTCATACCTTGAAATGATATTATACCACCTTTTAGAACAGGTTCACAAACTAGAAGACCCAGTCATAGTCTTGGATTGCCAAGCACCCCTAATTTTTGTACTTAGAGGAACATGAGTTTCTTTTATCTTTTTCATATCTTTGTGGGTAAACATCAAGGGTGAATGGCTTTCATTTTTGGAATAATGGCTTTTCAAATGTTAGAAACACTTACATACCTTGTCAAAGTCCTTCATATAGATTACACCTTCTTAGTCATACTGAATTCTCATTGTACAGTCATCATGGCACCATAGAGATAAATACCAAACTTTGTCTCAATCCTTTGTTTGAATATTCAATGCTTTGGAAGATTGCAAACCACATCAGATCATATAGAAGTCTACTCACAGTCTTGAGCAATTTGAAACTTCGTGACACACGTGTATCACACAACTTTCACATCTCTTTCCTTTCTTAGTTTTAAACCTCAAATTACCAATCTCGAGCCTTAAAGGACATGCCTTAACATATTACCTTGATTTTGAAAAACACTTGTAGGATCATATGAGTCATTTTATTCATCCTTAGAGAAGATACAAGGTTTGAGACACTTTGAAGAACTTCAATACAGACACACTTGTAGTTACTCTTTTTGTCAATATTTCTTGATTTCAATCCCTTCATTTTGTAGCAAAAGCTTCAATTTCCATATGCATTATCTTTGACACCCTAATTCTTGTAGAAATATATTTTTTCCTCTAATGCACACAGTACCCCACCAAACCATGTTTTTCACATTCCTTAGTTGCATCTATGGTTTTTATAGTTCTTGACAATAATGTTAATCCCTTGAGATATTTCTAGAGGTTGTGAACATCAACTATTGGCACCAACCAACATCCTTGACTTTCTTGTTCAACTTCATCATGGTGAACTCTGGACTCTACTTCCTTTAGATTGAGTATACCTTCTAGAATATTAGAGAAGGTATATCATGTCTTCTTAGGTCTTGTCAAAATAGCAAGAAGTCATCAAAACAACATGATGAATCAATCTTATCTTTCCTTTTGTGTTCTCTTGTTAGTATCCTTGATTGTATCTCTTGTTGTGACTATTATATCACTTGATTTCTCTTTTTCTAACTATATGCCCGTAAGACACATATATTGCATCTGCTATAATATTGTCTGAGGAAGAAATTGTTCATTATTTTCCACCAACTTGTCTTCCTTGTGCTTGCCTTTGTCAACATTCATCGTTGCCTTGTTTGTGTTGGATTCTTGATTTTTTACTTCATCTTCCCAGGTTACTTTATTTCCCTTCTTTTCTTCTTTGACTTCTGGTTTTTCTTCATTGACTCTGTAAACCTATCTCATCTCCTTCTTTCTAGGAGTTGCTCTAGACATGGCTGATTTTTTCTGATTTCCAGGACCAATTTTCATGTTAGAAGCCTTCTTTTCTTGCCATCTAAAGGTATAAATCATGTTGATGTGCTTAGGTTATTCATTGTAATAGCAATGCTTGGATAAATTTCTAGCTTCATGACATGTATAACATATGACATGATTATTTCTTATATCTAAATAAAAGTTGTCATTGTTAAATTGACTTGAAGGTTATTCTAAGAAATACCTAGCAGTATGTCCTCTTTCATGACAATTGAAACACACTATGTTCAAATCCCTAGCTCTATGTCCAAATCCATAACATGAGTAACAATATCCATTAAATCTTCTCTCATACTTGGATGAATTTCATTATCTGATTGACTTGAACCTTCCTGTTTTTATCTTCTTGGTATGTTTCTTTTCTGATTGCATGGTGGGACCAGCCTTGTCATCATCCTTGATCCCTGAACATTTTTGGCAACATGAATTTCTTGATTCAACCTTCAAATTCATTTTCTTTGTTTGCTCCATTTCCTCTCTAAGAGTATTCAGGTCTGCATTTAATCTCTCTTTTTCTTTGTTGTCCTTAACATTTTATTGCGTTGTTTGGTTCAGTTCTTCTTTAAGTGTCTTCATGGCTAAGTTGAGTTTATTAAACTCTTAAAAAATTTCCTTGAGATCTTTAGAGATTAGATTGACTTGTTCTTCAAGCTCTTCTACCTCTTTCTCATGTTGTTTCTTCATTTGGATCAGCACTTCTTCATGGTGTCTAATTTGAACTTCTTGATCCATTACCAAGGTTTGAAACTTGGTAATCTCTTCTTCCTTGAGTTTGAGGGAGTCTAGAACCTTTTATGATTGAGAATCATTTTCTTTGCATTCTTGAGCATCCTGTAGATCTTGTTTGCTTAATTTATTTTCAAGAAGAGTGATGTGCTTCTCATAGGCACTGATGTAGGCTTTCAGTTTCTTGTTTTTCTTCCTTGACCTATCTAATTCTTGTAGAGCACATTCCAAATCAGCTTCTAGATTGACCTATGCTTCCTCGACCTATGAATCATTTTTGGATTTACTACAACTTTCCATTTCCATCAGCAAAATTTCTTTTTGAGCTTCATCCTAATGCTTCATGTAGGTTGATCTATTTATTCTTGTTTCTTCAGGATAACCTCCAAGATGTTTTAACACGGGAGAACTTCACTCTGATACTAATTTTTAAAGATTTCAGGAACTGAGAGGGGGGTGAATCAACGAAGATAAAAACATTACAATCAATTACCACTTTTAAATTTTTACTATTAAACTTAATTGATTGTCATAAGCATGCAACAATAACCATGAGCTATAAAATGAGAGGCATACACAAAATCATATACATAATGAGACCAGATATAATGTGGGAAAGTCTTTCAAGACAAAAACCCATGGAAACCAATACACTATCTTGGAAAATTATGTTGTGTAGTTACAATTATTTCCCGATTGAGCAACAACTCAATCTGGAGAAAAATATCCAATGATTCAACCAGGCCACCACCTAGTCTTCGATAAGAAACAACTTACCTGGAAGCCACAACTCCGAATTTAGTACTACACCCACTGATAAAGAGGCTTCAACCCACTAATATTTAATTGGCCTCTAATAATCTTTTGTAGGTCACTGCCTACAAGGAGGCTACAACCCCCTCATATCTAAGCTACAACTTAGATTGATAGTATACACTTAGTTTGATCAACTAGATACTTGTTACACCCTCAACAGATTATGATCACCTTCCTATTGAACTTTCTACACTCACTCTTAAAATTCAGATATACATTATTCAACTTACCTCTTTTTTGTCTCTCCCTTCACAAATTCATTGCATTTTATTTTCAATGTGATGGCCCTGCCACTTTCACTTTCTGCACATGGCTCTACTCTCTTTCAAATATCCATTTTATGGCTCTACCTTCTCTTTTATCTCTGCAAATGTCTATGGCTCTACTACACCTCTCTCTTCTTAAGCATTTAGTGGATTTCAGTTTCTACTTCTCTTCACAACACATCAGTTCTTCTCTCTCTCAGCAATAGATGTTCAACATACATTAGTGTCCTTTTCTCTTCTCTTTGGCTCTTTATGCATTCATAGGATCTGGACACATGTTATATGGATTTTTCCTAACACATATCTCTGCTCTACTCTCTTCTAGAAAATATAATTGATGCAAAATATATCTAGTTTATGGCTAATGAGATATACATTGAAAAACTTGATCTCTCTCTACACATATCCCTTTCAGCATCTTTGGTTAATGGATATTCTTGGATGAACAAAGCTCTTATATCTCTCTTCAATTCTTGGATAGGCTACCCTCCTCTATTTCTTCAAGAAATATGTATCATGCTTAGGATTTAGCTTTTATAGAAAATTGAATCTCTCCTCTTTGTCTTATGGTGTGTCATGCCCCTTCATCTTCTTTACATGTATTGGATAATTTGAATGGTTGTTGCCAGAATCACCTACTAACATCATTTCACTTGTTCTTGTTATTATTTCTATATTTTTCCCAAAACTTGATTTTTATTATTTTTATGTCTAAATAATTGAATTCTCTTTCCAACGAATCCCAGATCATGAAAATATGACATTTGCCCAGGGTAAGAGATAACTCCATGCGAGTATAGAGAGCTCGTTTGGAACACTATTTACTAATCTACAATTAATATCTCCTTACATTGCACCTTATACTTTATAAAAATTTCATTAACCATTTAAATCATTATCTCCCATGTAAATTAGGTATATTTGGTGTATTGGGGACTTGGGGAACAAATTCTACGTGGAAATGGTTCTCCCGAAATCTATTTCATCTGCATCTCACTCTTATATATCTCTCCTCCTTTGTAAATCAGTTCAACATAGGTTTCAGGGAACAATGATCTTCATGGAACTGTGGCCAAAGCTATCAAGTTCACTCGATGCCTCACTCTTATGCATCCCACTATTCTTTTTTTTTTGTATTGGTCATCTCGGATTTTCGAGACTTAACAGTACAATGGAACTTGTTCCATGACCTTGAAGTTCTTTTGACTCGTCTAACTACCGCAGTACACTTTCCCCTCACTTTGCGGCTCTAAACATCATGGGGAGCACTTTGATCCACTCGGTACTAGTTCTATCGGGATTCCTTGGGCCCGAAATCCACCTCAAACCTACACTACAAAGACTCATGTTTTT
The DNA here is from genome assembly GCA_019776745.2 of Taxus chinensis. NCBI lineage: Eukaryota > Viridiplantae > Streptophyta > Pinopsida > Cupressales > Taxaceae > Taxus > Taxus chinensis. The sequence continues at coordinate 780,030,721 of CM034152.1, forward strand.
CGGATAGAAAAAAGTTGCGGGGAACTCTTAATCACTTGACCCTTGTTCTTATAACTAACTTTGTGCCCGATTCCTTTAACTGGTCCGCGTTATACTATATCCTTCGACCTGCAGATAAGACCAATGTGCGGAGAACATATATAATCGGGGAATCTGTTCCTCATGGGGCGTTAGTGGCTGAACTGCTGACCTGACCCGCACAACATTGTCAACTTCCTCCCAGACCGACTTGTTCCACAAGAACAAGTTCCATCCACAGCCAATTTATCTGCAATACACTAGGAACTATTGATACTCAATTTTTCACAAATTTTTCTACTTACCCATAAATTTTATTTTCTTCATACACATTCTGGGAACACTTAGAACACGTGTCAATAACATTTATGCCTGTAATTCAATTTACCCAAGTGTTCTAACCATTTTAATACCTCCAAAGGAATCCTTTCACACTGTTTAGGCTTGCAGAGACTTTGTATCAACCTGAATCCATCCTTGAACATCCTAAATGCATAATGCACTCACCAGAGATCATTGTACACTTCTAAAACACCAAAATCACCTTATAGACTCTTGTTAACATTTGTTTCACATCTAACTAATCTTGAATGATCCTATTTGACTTTTGAATGCCTAATTCACTTACTTGGGACTGTTGAGACTATTGTATAGCACTGAAACACCTGTCATTCATCAAATCCATCATTATGCTCTAGTTTCAGCATTTCACTTTCCTTCTTGAGATGGATCTCCTCAGTGAGCTGTTAGTACCAATCAACCTTCATCTTCTCCATTCACACCTTTTTGTCTGTTAACAGTTCTTCCAAGCCAAGATGTACAAAAAAATTCTCAAGGAAGCCTTTCAAGCCTATCGGGCGCTAGGCATTTTTGAAAGAAGGGGTAAAATAAAAGAATAAAAGGAGAAGGTTTGAGCGTAGTGGGCACTAGCTCTCAATCACCTATGGGTGAAGAAAAAAAAATTCAAGAAGAATTTTTAAGCCTAGCATGTGTTAACTCTAAATCACCTATGGAATGTCAAGACCTCACTGAAAGAGGATTTCCAAACATAACATCTCCATATGCACTCCAAATCAATCAAGAAAATCAGGGTTGGATTTGGCATTTAAGGCTTGGACACTTACATTTTAATGGCATAACTTTTCTCTATAAGAAGAACATAGTGAATGGAATACCATTGATCGATCCACCTGAAACACCATGTCAAAGTTATATCCTCACGAAGCAGCACAAGGAAATATTTCCAGTTAAAAAGGCATATAGAGCTCGGGAGCCTCTTGAAATCATCCACACCGATCTATGTGGACCTATTGAGACACCCTCAATAGGTGGAAGCATGTATTTTCTGACCTTAATCGATGACTTCAGCAGGAAGACTTGGGTATACTTCCTAAAGCACAAATTAGACGTTTTTGAGACTTTTAAGGAATTCAAGGCCCTCCTAGAGTAGTAGAGTGGTCATTTTCTCAAGGTCTTGAGATCATACAGAGGTGGCGAGTACATCTCAAATGGATTTTTAAATTTTCTCAAGGAAAATGGAATACACAAGCAGTTGACAACTAGGTATACACCTCAACAAAACGGTGTAGCAGAAAGAAAAAATAGGACTCTCATGGACATGGCCAGGAGTCTACTAAAGGTAAAACACTTGTCAAATGAGTATTGGCAGTAGTTACATGTGCATCCTACCTATCGAACATGTGTCGAATGAAAATTGTCAAGGACAAGCCTCTTCAAGAAGCATGGACTGGAAGAAAGCACATTGTTACACACTTAAGAGTGTTCGCATGTGTTGTGTATTCACTAGTGCCTAAAGAATTGAGAAAGAAACTGGATGATACAGGTGAAAAATGCATTTTTGTTCGCTACAGTGAGAAGTCAAAATCCTATAAGTTGTATAATCCCATCACTAAGGAGGTTATTATCAGCAAAGATTTTGATTTAATAGTGAATGAAGCGTGGGATGGAATTATTGATAAAGATCCAGGTATCTTATGAAGAGTATAAAGATGAAGAAAATGGTGCACAAGACAATCAACCAACTCCACAAGGGATCGCTCCAACAGTAACTCCATTTTGTGGCCTTGTTGGTCAACAAAGAGGAGTTCTAACTCCTAAAAATGCATCGAAAGCTTACAGCCCTGTTATCACCCATCCCATAATGGTGCAAATTTACAAAAAAAAATTAAAAATTTTGGGTTAGATGCCTAAGTTGTGCAAAAATCACCAAGAAGGTTGGAAGAATGGAAAATTGTATGCAGAAAGCCCAACCGAGATATTTTCTTAGCTCACCAAGTTGTTTACATAGTGCACTGAGTAGGTAATAAACCGAGCTGGTGAAGGGGCTCTGGCGATCTGTTTGTGGACCGAGTTGTGCTTGAGCTCTTCGTCGAGATGAGATGATATGGGAAAGCTCTTAAGTTATCTCTTCAAAAGGTCAAGCTCCTTTGGCATGGGTGAGATAAATGGAGTGAATTGAGCCATTTTTTGTTACAAAACTGAGCTATCCACTCAAGAGTAGTTGTAACAAGGAGTTCCTTCATTACAAGAGTTGAGCCATTCATTTCCAAAGAATAAGCTCGGATCAGGTGTAGAGAATGATGGATACCATTCTTCATGATGATCAATGCTACCAAGGAAGAAATTGCAAAGCTCGTGGATGAGGTCGACGAAAAAATTGATAAAAAGAGTTGAGTTGCGAGGCATGTGACATCGATTCATTCAAATGGGCGGTGTAAGTGAAATGAATGGAGGTATTTTGGGGTGATTCGTCTTCATGAGGCAAGTTACTCAAATGCAGAAACAATGATGGCCGAGCTAATTTGGTAGCACCGCCTAGGCCACAAACAATTTTTTCCTTCCTGGCTCGACGGATCATGGATTTAGAGGATCGGGTTGTTGCAATGAAATAAATCTCCTCTGAGCTACCGAGATGAGTACCAAGTTGAAATCATAGGTGATCTTGTTTACACCTATTGACGAAGTTCACATTTTAAGTAGGTATAACTATCAATTCCATGTGCTATGAACAGACCGAGTTGATTGCCTCATACACTAAGCTATACAAATGAGACTGAGCTCCTAGAGTACTTGAGTAATCCAAAAATCAAGGCAGGCCTAGTATGAAGAATGAAGACCAAGCCATTTGAAGAAAGCTTGAGGTTAGGCTTATAAGATGGTTGAGCCCATCAACAAATTCCTCGAGTGCATCAGAATCGAGTCATTTGGATGAAGGAGCTAGGCCCGCGAAAGATCGAGGTGGGCCAGTTGTTGATAGCTTGGTCCACATAGGTGAAGTTAGTGCCATGGTAGAATACACGGGCTTATGGAGGCATGAAAACTTAAAACACATAAAGTAAGCTCAATTGATGCCCACCAAGCTGAATAGAAAGCAAGTTGTCTGGGGTCACCAATCTTTGCGCCACAGGCATAGCCGAGTTCATCATCTAGGTTCGTCTAAAATGAAAGGCTAGAATAGTAAAAAGTTTCCAAGTGTTGGCTCATAAATAAAATGACATCGACCAATGCTCATAACAGAGGAGGCTCCTTCTTTAACATAAAATCATATCGGGATCATTTGAGAAGAAATCAAGTCACCATCGTATCCATCGGGCATAACCAAATGAGCCACTTTACAGTAGAACTCATCGAGCCACATTCATCAATGGTGATTGTGTGGCGGTTGTATGAATTTGTCAACGAGCCAAACTAATCACGCCAAGCTTTTTGAAGCTCATGTCATTAGAAAAGTTGTGACAACACAGTAGTCGAGCTCACCCATGCATGGTAGACATATCAATGGTCCTCAAGCTATGAGAGACATCGAATTAAAGGTAATTAAGATTGTGAAGTCTCAGGGTCATGAATATGAAATGCTCAACTTATGGTAGGTGTGCTTGGCGTCAAGCTCTAAGGGCCCTAAAGCAAGCTCTGTTCGATATGGAGCAGGCCGTCTACTGGGTAAGTCAATTTGTGAAGAACCATAAACTCAGATTGAGCAAGCACTAAGGTGTCGAGCAACTTTGGGCACCCACCGAGTTATATAATTTGGAGAGGCATTAAATCTATTGACTTTTAATCACAAATGAGACCGAGTTGCTCAAAATACATTACTTAACGAGGCGCATAATACCTAAGCCGAGTTGTCTATAACACAGTCGAGTAAATCTTTCGCAGCCAAAGGTTTTAGTGGATGAGTTCAATATAAGAATGAGACAAGTTTTTGTAAGGATCACCGATCTATCAGGAAAGCTAATCAATGCATGCAAGGCCCTGAGAAAAGGTAATTGAGCTTGAATGCATGTGGTGAGAAGAACTTAGACAAATTCCAAGAGGTTGAACCCAGAGTCAAAGAGTGTGGTCGCATCAGAGAAATAAAGCCCGGACAGCCTGGATGAGGATGGGTCGTTTGTGTGAGTAAATCCCAGAACACTTGACATGGTGTTTTGCGGGTATGGCGAGAAATTATGTCCTAGACAGCCCATGGGACAACTGGTACTAAGATCACGGAAATAGCCGCAGAGGATGCCTTGCGGAAAATGCAGAGTTGGAAGGCTTGTGGGACATGCGGACGAAGAAAGCCTGACTTCGCCGAAAAGGATGGATTGTGGGTGCCGAGATAGACAACGGCCCTCACGGAGGTCAGCGAGAAAGTAGGAACTTTTACGGGCGTGGTAGTTCTTGGAAATCCCAAGTCGGGCGATGCAGAAAATGGGCACACAAATGTCACGGGTCGTGCCGATTTGTGCTCTCCGCGGAGGGATCAAGGCCGAAATATAAGCGAAAGGGGGTCAGCGATCTAAGAGCTCAACGTGGATAAAGGATAGAGCACTCAACGGTGGGAAAGGTGTTATCTCGGCCGAGCTGGCCGAGCTGGCAATGTCTAAATACCAAATGCTACACTGAAGCCCCATATAAACATTGAGAAAATAAATCAAGATCCCCATCATATTTAAATGCCCAGAGCATTTCAATTCATGCAGAAAACATTAGAGAAGATGGAAAATATTTTAAATGTCACTTTCCAGCGAAATTACTCGGTCTTGTGGATGGCAAGCAAGCCTGGCAAAACCCAAAAATTGTATCATGTACTTAGATGGTCATATCCTGGGCAATTCTCAACAAAATCGCGCAAGTAAATACTCATTGGCATTGTAGCTCCAAGATATACGCATAGCGGCCAAGAAAATCAAGAATTGATACAGATTTATTGGAGAATTTTATGGAAAACAAACTCAATTCTAAATGGCAGTTTAATGGTGATTGAAAACATGATTAAGAGGCATGGGCATCATTTTCTCCAACCACAGGTTATGGGAAAACATGAAGCAGAAATTCAATCCTCATCAAATTGATCACAAAATTGAGATGTATTTAATTAATTTGTTTACCAAATTAATTAAATATTATACATTTGTATATTGAAAGTAACATATAACTCAAGTTGAGTCAACTTGAGGTTGGGTTTACGGTTAATGATTTGTCGGGTGGTTTCATAACTGCTTCTTGGAGCCTAATGCCTATAAAAGGCTATGATGTAATTGTAAAAAGGGATGATATGTCTCTCTCATTATTTCATTCCATGCTCTTGGAGAGACTATTCTATCTACACATTTTGTTGTTGTAACTGTGTGTACACAAATGAATATAATACTTTTATACCGATGTGTTAATGATTTTCAATTGCAAAATCTACTAATCTACTTGTGATTAAATTATTGACATGGTTGTTCCTTCATAGTGTGGTGGATGCCCAGGTAAATTAGACATTGTGTTGATTATCAAAGCACGTGAACTTTGTGTCATACCGATATATTCTAAGGGAGAAAAAGACTTTGTGCTTCCCATATATCACGCTCATTGTATTCCTTTCTGCCAAATAGAGAAGTTCTCTTCCCATTCATTCTTCTTTCCTCTTTGCACTTTCCATTTCTCAAATTTTCCGCCCTTTTTTTCTTTTCAGTTAAAAGCACCAAAAATTAAAAAATAACATCATACGAGGGAATTGCCCCTCTCACAAAGCAGAGGAAATTTCACCCTGTCTAAAGGTAAATTTCCCTAATTGTTGTTGATTTTTTGCATACTCCCATTGGGCATATTCAGTGGCAAAAAATCCAACCAACAAGCCCTCAAAGAACTCACTCAAAAGATAATTTCAGGACACCTACTCCACATGCAGTATGGAGACCTAGAACAAAATCTGAACCTGGTGAATCCTCGGGGCATGCAAGAACTAAAAGTCCACATAATAGTGATTCATCTAACCCAACATTGGCCGAACTCAAATCTCATTTTTGAAAAATGCTTCCAAGAAGACTAGAAGTATAAGGGAGATATATGATCAAGCTAAGCAAGACAAAGAACTATACTTTGATTTTGCATTTTCACAAGATGGTCCTGTTTATTTTGAAGATGCTATAGAAAAATAAGAATGGATAAAAACTATGGATGAAGAAATGAATTTTATTGCGAAGAATCAAACTTGGGATTTAGTAAATCTTCCACAAGACAAGGATGTTATTGTTATCTAATTTGGCCCCTCAGGTGAAATTGGACAAACAAGACCTCGTGGAGAAACAATGATTGATTGATTCTACTAGGGGAGATCACACTTCGGGATTAGCTAAATAGGTTAGGCAGACCGAGCACATTACAAATGATTTTAGGAAATGAAGAAGCTCCAAAGTCCAAAATTTGTACTTCAGAGGTCAGGGCGTTCAGAGGTAGGCCGAAGGTGAATTCGGGGACTCGGCGGAAAGAAGCACGGAAAAGGAGTGGGAAGTCTGAAACCCAAATTCCAAAATTCATACTTCGGGGTTTCATAGTTTCAGAGGTTTCACGAGCTTGCAGTGAACAATTCCAGGAGAAGAAAAATCTAAAACCCAAAGTCTGAAATTTAGAATTCAGGATTTCGGGATTTCAGAGGTTTCATGTGCCAAGTGGATAATCTAACGCTGAAACCCGAAGTCCTAAAACCCCAAAACCTAAAGTCTCGAATCTGCAAAACCTAAAGTATCAAATCCCTGAAACCTGAAGTCCCGAAACCCTGAAACCCAAAGTCCTGAAACCCCGAAACCCTGAAACCCAAAGTCCCAAAAACCTGAACCCTCGAAATGACAAAGGTTTGAAACCCGAAGTCTGAATTTCAGACTTCGGGTTTTCGGAATTTTGAAACTTGTGACTTGAGCGATGATCAGTGTCACGCGACATGGTTTTGGATTCCGAACTCCGAAGTCCAAATTTTGGACTTCAAATTTTCGGCACTTCGGATCACTCAAGCCAACTTGAGTGATGAACAGTAACCCGAACTCCGAAATCAAAATTCCCAAAGTTCTGAATCCCAAAAATCTAAAATTTTGGATTTCAGAGGGTGCGATGTAATTTCAGAGTCCAAAAATGCAGAATCAACCATACTCCTCTTCGGAGTCCATACTAGCATTTATTTCAATATCACACCCTCATCTTCAGATGGCCATAACTTTTGACTGGAAGCTCGAATTTACACAAAATCAAACTTTTTGGAAAGCTCTCAGTGTCCTCTACACAACTAAGACTAGTTTTCTTAATTTTAGTGAGACTAAGAATTCCAAAATGAGGAAATACATTCCGCCATTTTAGATGGTGTTTCCAAATTTCTCACCTACCCAAATTATGAAGGTATGGGCTTCCTTTCTTCCCCAACAAGGAAAATTACATGGAGGTATGGGTCTTCCAGTGGAACCCATCATTGTTGTAGATGATTTTAATGTATTTTTGGGTGGTTGAAGCAAGATTTTGAATTCCTCTCTCTCCCTCTCTCTCATTCTTCCTATATATTGTAGGGATGGGCTCATTTCAAATGTTGGATAATCTTGCTTTGCATCCTCCCTTCTTCTCTTTTTTGTAAGTAAATTTTTGGAGTTCAAACCTCCCATTCAAGTTGTAATGCAAATTAGTGCCTATTGGCCATTGTAATGCACTGTATAAAATTTTTGGAGCAATAATATAAGTTTGTGGATCAAGTTCAACCCTCTCTTTTGTTCATTGCATTCTCCTGATCTCTCATTGAAATTTTGGTTAACTGCGCATGTTAAATTATGTTGCATATTTAATGGTCTATGTTTAATGGTGAATAAATTCATAACAATTGCTTGACTTGTGGTGTGTATTCATCACTTCAAACTTATTGGTTTGCATCTCCATGCAAAGTAGGTGTCCAGCATTCCTCTTGGTGCATCACCTCCATCAGCTTACGTTTAATTTCTTGCAATCTTTCCAACCATGTCTCCTTGACAAGTTAGAGTAGATTTTAGGATAGATCCTCTACAATTTGAGTGTTTGTATCAGAATAGAGGAATAGGAACAGGCCTTCATCTAGAGAACTTTCCCGATTGCAAAGTCCCACACTTTGGGAAAAGTTCCATGTTATGCAATCACACTAACAGTTTCAATCTATCAAGTTGTAAACAATCAGGGGTGATGTGATTACGCATCAACAATTATTGGTGTTAAGTGGGTCTATAAGACAAAGTTCAATGCTGACAACAATGTGGAAAAACACAAGGCAAGGTTTTTGGAAAAGAGATTCTCACAACAACCTAGAATTGATTTTAATGAAACCTTTGCACCGGTGGCTCGACTTGCCACAGTTAGAACTGTCTTAGCTATAGCATCTCAGAACAATTGGAAAGTATACCAAATGGATGTTAAGTCAACATTCTTAAATGGTTGTCTAGAAGAAAAACCACCTAGATATGAAATTTATGGACAAGAGCATAAAGTTTGTAGACTGAAAAAGGCATTGTATGGCCTAAAGCAAGCTCTAAAAGCTTGGTACAACATAATAGATTCACATTTTCTGTAAAATGGATTCAACAAAAGAAGTAGTGAGCCAACCCTATACATCAAGATGAACAATAGAGGTCAGGTTTTAATAATTTGTTTGTATGTTGATGACCTCATATTCACTGGAAATTTGTATCTTGACTTGTTTAAGTCAGCCATGAAGATGGAATTTGAAATGACATATCTAGGGTTGATGAAATATTTTTTAGGCATAGAAGTGACTCAATCTAAAGAAGGCTTATTCATATGTCAATTCAAATATGCAGATGATGTGTTGAAGAGATTCAATATGCTGAAAAGCAGTCCAGCAACAACACCAAATGTTATGGGTCTCAAATTAAGCAAATAGGATAAGGGATCCAATGTTGATCCAACATTTTATAAAAGACTTGTTGGAAGTCTGATGTACTTGATGACAACATCTCAAGGTCAAACATCATGTATGGAGTCAGTCTCATCTCAAGGTTCATGGAAACTCCCAAAGAATCACACTGGCTTTCAATAAAGAGGATACTAAGATATGTTTTCGGTTATACATATTATGGAATTCCTTCTTGGTATGCACCATCTGATGGTTTCATATTAACCAGATGCACGAAGAGTGACTATGCATGTAGCATTGATGATAGGAAAAGCATGTCGTGTTATGTATTTAATTTTGGTTCACGTGTAGTCTCATGGGCATCCAAAATCTGAGACATTTCTCCATTTCTTTATCAAACTCGATATGAGTATGATAATCTTTATTTGCTTCTTCAATGGCAGATTGAAGAGAGCAGCCCATTTTCACTCTCTCATCCGTTGAAGCAAAGTATGTAGCAGCCACAGCAGCAACCTATCAGGGAATATGGATGAGGAGAGTTCTAGCAGATTTGGAACACTATTGTTCACCTTCCCAAAAAGAAGCAACACAAATCTTATACTACAAAAATTCAGCAATTGCATTGTCAAATAATCATGTGTTCCACAAGCAGAGCAAGATCATAGACACCAAATATCACTTCATCATGGATCTTGTTAACAATGGCGAGATATATTTGGACTTTTGCAGGTAGTGCCCAACATGGCTGCCACAGCTAAGGACCATTTTGTCAACATTTTCATGAAGCCTTTACCAAAGGATACTTTTATGTATCTTAGAGAATGTCTAGGTGTATTTTTATGGTAGTTAAGATTAAGGGGTTTTGGTATTTGCACAGGTGTGTCTGATATGGGAGTCGATGCTTCCCTCATTGGTGTTGAAACATCCTTGGAAGAGGATTCTCCTGAGTGCCTTCTGAGCTCTCGAACCTTCCTGTGTAATCTCAACTACCTAATTAAATTTGAAATATTTTGTCAGCACAAGGACTTGGAGAATATTTCCAATTAACTATAAAATTTCTCTCTCACCCATGAAAATTTAATGTTTTCTAGCTTTACAAGTGTAATTTCCCAAGGAGATGGGAAAATGCAAACCAAAAATCTTCTTGTCTCTGCAGGCTTAAGAAGTTATCTCTTTTGAAAGTCCTCTATGTATTTGAGGAATTTGCATGCATTTCGTAAGGAAAAATTGAGCAGCGAAGCTCTAGAAAAAAATTAATAAAAGAAATTTATTTTGCATATCTCTTCTTTGATTTCCACCCAATTGATATTTTGAGTTCCCCTCGCACACCATGTTTTTACCTTACCTATTTGCATCCTACTTCCTTCATCTGGTATCTGAGCTTTGTACTTTTCCCCACAATTGTATATTGGCAAAACTTTACACTTCTTCTGTACACCGTGTGGCTTAGGGCATTGGTGTAGGGCTTCCTGCCACCTGCTGTCAAATACCTTTCCTATAAACGAAATTGGCAAGTCTTAGTTTTTCTTAGTGATTGCATTGAGCTTACCATAGCCCATAAAACTCAATAACTTCAAAGAAAGGAGACTCCGACTATTGACGGAGAAATGATGGGACAAAAGGGCGCGAAACACGCGACTTGGCCTTCACCATAGTGAACAAAAAGCAAGATCCATTCATTGGAAAAATGGGGAAATGCCCCATCAAACTTTAATATTGCTTGTGAATAATAATTATGGTTACATTTTGATGTAGGAGAATCATTATATTAACCAGGTTGTCATGAATGTTTTTCATGATTTGAGGTGAAGATAGGTTATCTTAGGTATGTGTGTTATCATTTCCCTTCAAAGCATGTATTTTAAAATTTCAAACTTTAACAAGTAGCTTGTGAACACTAAATAAGGCCTAAATAAGGTACCTATTTGTGCATGAGAAGGCCAAAGTATGTAAATATGACTTGGAGATCTTGTCTGTATGTGGAAACAAGTCAGGTAAGTCAGATTTAGAGTTGTTAAGGTCCTTGTCAAGCTAAGAGTATGGTAGCCTTCACCATGTCAAGCTAAGAGTTTTGTTAGCTATCTTGAGGGATGGCTGAGTGAAACTATGAGTAGTTTGTTTTGATGAGAAAGAGTAGAATTTTGATCTCATTATGAAAATCCTCATGTGGGAAGGATGTATATAGAATAATTAATTTAAGTGTGAATAAACCATTATTGAATGTTGGATTTGGTCTTCATGATGTATTTTGTAAGTTTTTCCATGTTTCTTTTATGCATGTATTGAGAATCATGCACAGGCCGAGAGGGAGAAGATGATAGTTGGGTTTACCAAGATAGGTAGAATATTATGATGCATGGAATAGTTGGAGGGGTTCAAACCAAGCCCAAAAAAATTTATTTGATCTCTTGACATACTAGGAGGAAGTCTGTAGACTGAATTTTACACTCGTTGCCCTCAAACTAGGGCTTGCTTTATCTCACAAACTGTATGGTGAAAAAACCTCAATTTTTTAAATCACCATGCCCATGATATCGTCTATCAATGCCTGAGAGTGCAGAGATAAAATCGACCAGTAATAGTATCTTCTATGAAACCCCTATATATTAGGCATGTAATTACCAATCATACTACTACAATCAGGGTTTTATAGTGTTTTAGTAGATAAAAAGACTAGGTAAGGCTTGGGATAGCTGTGAAATGTTTAATTATAGCTCTTGGCATGAGTTATAAGGTTGTATCCATCTCAGAACCCTTTGCATCTTACTTGGGACCTTCTAGGAGGCCTAATTAGCAAGATACAATCTATAAGAGTTGTGTATCCGTACAAAGGAAGAAGAAGAGATTTTGATATATGTTTAAGAACCCCATAAAGGGAATTCAGATCACTTATTTGTTGTATGGTTGTTTCAGACAATTGTGAGATCTAGCTCAATTTGTGTTGTTATAGGGCTAGTAGGTTGAAGAGACCCTCAAGAGAGATTGAATGTGAATTATAAGGGTATGACTGTGTAAAGGGTGTAAATACCTTATGGTAGATTAAACAAAGGGTTCTTAGGGTATTAGAAATGATGGGGAGCATGTATAAAGTTTTGAGCATTTAGACCAAAGAAGCATATTGTGCCTAGGCTTGTGAAGACGATGATAAGGTATGAAAGTAGTGGTATAGGGGAATCAAAACATGAAAAAGGATTTAGGAAGTGTGTAAGGATGATGCTGACAATGCAATATGAATGTCCAGGGGTAGGGGAGCTGTGATCATTAGCTAAGGTATATATATTTCATGTTTGTTTTAAAAGCAGTGCTAGTACTAACACAAGTGAAATGTGCAAGCAGATACCTTATTTGAATATATCCTATATGCAATCAATGACTTGATGATATGGAGGTCCTCAGATGTGGAACAGGAAATAGGAAGGAAAGTACCCTCGTATCAATGCTTGTAAAAATGGAATGAATGCCTTGAAGAGGTAAGAATATCAAGAGGAAAATAGGGATTGCGTTGTGTTATCCCCTGGCATCACTTTTCATGTCCTTATATGATACAAATTATTATTAGTTACACACCAACATCATATTCCAAATTGGACGGAAGTTTGTAAGACATCAATGACTGGTGGCTACCATCCATTTAGAAGTGGATATATAGCCGCATTGCAGCCGGCCATAGATGATTAATAATTTTGTTGAAGGAATTACTAACATGGATTGAAGGTCATTTCCGCTCATACACGTCATGGCAATAAATTGTTCCAATAATTTATCTTCCAAAATTTCCCACATGGAAACATAACAAGTTTTTGGGTAAGATATTGAATGTTATGTAATGCGATAAATTGGTAGAAGCGGGTGCTCAAATAAAATCTATTGTATTTGTTCCACTTTGTTGTCTTGAATTAGGGTATATATGTGATAAAATCTCTAGCACAAAGATCAAGATTTTGGTATTTTATTGTACTAAATTAGTAAGGTTGAGACTTCAAGATATTAAATATGCAGAAAACTAATCCATTTCCCTTAAATGATACAAATTATTATTAATTTCGTTGACAAAATATTCTAAATTGGACCAAAGGTTTCTAAATTTGATGGGTGTCAGATATGCCAATGGCTCTGATCCTTTTGACAATTCATGCACAACCACATTGCAACCATCTATAGTTGGTATATAATTTAATTACGTTGAAGGCGTTATTCAATATGATTGAAGATCATTCCTCTTGACACAGTCTAGGAAAATAGATGGTTCTAATAATTTTGGTCATTGAAGTATGGCATTTTCTACAACCGTTCACGTGGCAACATAAGATGTTGGACAATACATTGGATGTTAACTAATGCAGTAAATTGGTGGAAGAGGGTGCTCAAATAATATCTGCTATATGTTCTCCACTTTATTGTCTTGGTCTAGCCTCTAGATGTGATAAAATATCTAGCGCTACGAGCAGGCTTTTAGCATTTTTCTATTACAAAATTGTAAAGGTTGAGACTTTATGGTTTCCGCGATGTGGACAATGAATCCATTCATTCAATTAGCAATTATGAATTTCACGAAGCTTGGATTCTTAGATTATAAGAAAATTGATGATAATGCTCTGTGACATGTAATTTATCTCAAGTTTTTGTCTATTTCACGATCAAGGAATATAAATTTTGCATTAATGTTGGATCCGAGCTTCCATACCAATACCCAAACCATAAAAGTGTACATGTAATGTCAATGTGTGAAAGAGATTCCTTGATTTTTTGATATAAGATCTAATTACTTACTCTAAATGCAGCACCATAGTGAGGCAGCACAGAGAAAATGGTGGTCGAGAAAAAGATGACCAGAATAGAAAACATGTCGGAAAACTTTCTCCACTTGTCTGATCCTCTTTACCGAGCCAAGAATTTATCTATTTATTTTGCCTGAGCCCAAAATTTTGGTCTTCTCATTTTTCCTATGACCAAATTTTTAGTACAAGTTTTTCAAGTCTCTCTTTCTTAAACTTGCAAGGATTATATAGACACGTGACACACGAAACAAAGTACGATACAATTCGAAGGTTTTATTTGTAAAAATCCCTACTTATAAAACATAGAGTGATTTTTACTCAACAAAGTAAGAAAGTTTGTGTATATATATATATTATAGGCAGGAACAATCTAAGCTCTAGATTAGGTGTGGGACATAAAGGTATTTTATTCCCACATTTTCTTCTCAAATTTTTCATTTGTTTCTATTTTGTATCTAAAAAATTAAATGTTGTCTAATAAAAAATATTGACATTCTAAATTAAAAAATAAAAAAATGACAAATGTCATTATTGCCATTTTTTTTTTTTAAATTATTTCTTTCAATTATGTACATGTCAATTGTTGGTTCCTTAGAACTAACAGACAAGTTAACAACAATGTTTATTGATCTTTTTTGCATTATGTTCTCTCTTAACAAAGAGGATAAGGTAGACAACAAGGATGAGTTGGAGGGCACAGAGGGAAAAGGCATAAGTATGCTAGGCTCAAACATATGAAAGCTTCATGTTTGCATGCAATGGCGAAGGAGACTCTGTAAAGCCATCGAGATCAGGGAGAATGTACTGGATGTTAGGGTTAATGGCATGAGACTTCCCCCCTTAGCTATAAGTGACGGCATTCCCTGTAAGGTGTCCCATGAAGAGCTCAAACTTGGAATCAAGTTTGAAGTTTTGAGACTATGTTTCCTCCTTTGCTAGACATGTGCATTGTGCAAATAGGTATGCGTTCTAGAGGGAATGTTGGTGATCTCATTTGCAACATCCAGAGGATCTCATTGATGTCATCCAACTATCTCGTGAAATAATAATCCCATTGCATGTTGTTTTTTATGTGGTTCCATATGACCCATTTCATGCCTATAGAACCATCCTTCTAGTTGGGAAAACATTGAAGATTAGAGCGGGACATGTAGGCAAACATCAAAGAGTAATGGAAGTTGAATTTTGTAGACGCAGTTTTCATTGTTGGGGGTAGAAAGACCACGGAAGGACCCTAGCTTCCAATAGTTTTCTCTACAACCTTTCGTTCAATGTAGAATAATAGAAACAAACTGAAAAATCATAAATCCTCCATTGCATCGACAAAACAAAGGTTTCTAATGCAAACACCACCATTTACATACACACAAAAAAAGATAGGCCAGGTAAAACTTATACACAAATAACATTTTATGATATTGGCTGCTAAATTTGTAATGTTAAGATGTACTTACATATATAGCCATTTTTCCACACTACAATGATGCGAGAAAATTTTGACAACTAATGAACCAAATTATAATATTCAAATTGAAATTTTCCTTCCTTATAACCTTAGTTGGGCTAGAAGATTGAAGGAGGACCTAGGCACACATGTAAAAAAAACATTTCCTCCTTTGCCAATGTCTCAAACATTAATTATGTTGATAGGAATTTTCGAATGGGAGTCTATGTAGCTTTTCCTAACACACATATGGGAAATAAAAGGCCAAGCTTTTGTGTTGGCTATCATTGATAGATGATGTCATCAAGAATATTGATGACAAGAAACCTTAATTACTACCTTAATCAACAAAGAGAAACCTTAATCACAAATGTGCTTTGAATCAACAACATCAGGAACCCTAAATATAAAATTTCTACATTTAATATATGTAAACTTCAGGATTCAAACATATGTTAGTTTCTCGTGGAAGGATTCATAAAACAAATCCTTTATTTTTGAGATATCTGCATAGTATGCTTCCTCAATGATATACACACCTAGAATTATTGACAAAGATGGCATGTGGTTCATTTATGCCTGATCATAAGAAAAAAGAGTTACACATTGGCTCCTCCACCCCCACATTTTCCCCTCCCCTATACTTATCCTCCCTCCAACCCCTTAGTCATTACCCCTCTATCTCCTCTAATGTTTCACTCCCTCAATATTAACTTATTTCATGCATCCCCTTCGGCATTTCCATCGCACATTTTGTGTGGATTTCTAATATAATATCTCATACCTTGTTCAAAGCATTGGATTCTCATCACTTTCAAAAATTGCATTGAATTTGAGAGAATATTTGCATTGAATCCCCTCATCAACATTGTTTTTTGTTACCTTGCCACGTGTCTCCTACATTACAAGCAACACATTGTTTTAGGTATATGTATTCTTATTATTATTTTGTTATTTTATTCACTATAGTAAGCTAGGTTCATTTATTTATTGTTATGCCCAAATAATTCTTAATGGATTTGTAATTAAATTATTATTACAAATCTAATTTCAACTTAAGTCACAATATGTATCTTTTCAATTTGTGTCATTAAGGTTGTTTTTGTTTTGTCCAAATATAATTTTTGTGTTGTATCAACATTAGTGTCATTGTCTAAAGTAAATGTTTTACAAATTTATTATCAAATTTGTGTCATTACTTTCTTTTGTCAAATCTTGTGGTCATCAACTTGAAGTCCTAGTGTTTTGTCAATTGAAAAGGAGTCCAAGTAAATTGCTTGTGTCAATTTAAAAAATTTCCATGTCATCAGAGTTAAAGATATCTTCTATGTCATAATATTTGACTTAGTAGAGTTTCCAATTTTTTCATAGTTGTGTCATCAAAATTCCAAAACCTTACAAAAATTGCATCACGGATGCATTTTTCGGTGTTACCCGACACTCAAAAAATAAATGATTTCACATTGTGGAGGAGGCATAGTAAGCAATGTGGAAATCATTGAGCATCATGTTCAAATTTGTTGAGTAAATAAAGCAGTGTGATACTAGAGAATGAAGGCATAAGAAGTTGGAGGTCAATCAGTGACCTCTCGTCAGTCACCAACAACAGGGTCGCACAAAGCTGTGGTGATAGTTTTTTTTTCCAGTCGTATGTTTTAGTTTCTGCGTACTTCATTTTTCAAAGTTTTTGTTTTGATGTTTTTTGTAGTAAAAAGAGAGGTTCATTCATGTTCACTTGTATATGTGACTATTCCTAATACAATCCCCGAATGTAAACATATAGTGGAAAAATAAAATCACAGAAGAAAAGCAGCATCATGAAACTTATAGATGTTGAACAGTCATATGTGTTCATATTCATACCTATTTTTTAGTAAACCTTTGTAAAACCATTGAAGGTTGTATAGATGGTTCGCACTTGAGTTCCCACACTGAGTAGGTCAAATGTGTTCCCTATAATGATTGGTTAATAAGAAGATGGTTCTTGTACATGTTCCCACACTATTTTGGTCATATATGTTCCTAATAGGGTATGGTTGATAAGAAATTTATGTGTTCCTTATTCTACCTTTTGTTCGAGTTGTGTGTCAAGATCATGAGAAAGCAGAGGTGAGGAAGCTACAAAAAAAAGTGTGAAAGTTTTTTTTACCGTCATGTAAACACTAAGGGTAAATGTTAGGAAATTTAGGGTTTGCTTTGCTTGATTATTTACCATGTGGTAAATAACACTAGTTTTTTGTATTAGCTAGGTTAATGGTTAGTTTGTTATACCCATAAATCCATTAACAGACTATTTGTTATTTATCCTCCCTATTTATTAAGAATTTGTTTTGGTTATTTCCTCAGCTATATAATAGCCAAGGTATTGTGTGTATGTGATATAGAACACATAATTATTATTGTGTTTGTTCAATCTGATCCAAAAACTACAAATACCTCCAATCCTAGCTCACTATGGTGACCCAAATACAAAGGATAAGCTCCAAAACCTCAAGTCTAACAACTATATGTGAATATTTACATAAATGTCCAATGTGTAAGTAAAGTGAATTTCTTGGAGTAATGATTGAATGGTATTAAAATTAAAAAGGGGGAGGGGTATATATACCCAACATGGTTTCTGATGTGCCTTCTTAGCTCAGTTTGTCACCATGATGAGTGTATCAGGTTCTCCTATATAACTATTAAGCCACAAAGTGCATATTCTTAAGCTTTACGAGCAAGCTTTAATCCCTTCATATGATGCAAACACTGATCTTTTTCTTCATGCAAGATTTAAGACTGATTTACATTCATATAATCAATGACAAATACTTCAATTCTCAATTATCCATGTGCTTACTCTATTCATCCTTCTATACAACTTCTTTTCACCTATTTCTCCTTCTATAAGACTGTATATTGTGCCTTTCAACTTCACTGAGATGTACTAATTCATCCCACCTATACAACCCTTCAAACCTTGTCTGATACATCACAAATATGATACAAATATTTTGAAATATCAAACCTTGCTAAACGTGTGCATAACCATGACACTTAAATGGCTTATCAATCCTACAACAATTATGAGGTTAAGAGCCTTGTATTACCTTGGATGAGTTATAGATTGATGTCACCCCATTCATATGGAAAGAAGGCATTCAATACATATATATAGATCTTGTTCCACATGTATGCAATAAAATATCTTCAATTAAAATGTCAATACTAATAAGTTTTGTGCTAGGTATAGATTTGGCTTCACAAGCTCATACCATGGCAGTCATTAGGTGTAGATATTACTAGTTATCATCTTGAGAAAATTGGATCACTAAATTCAAGGTCATGTAAGTGTCAAGCCCTCTATCTTCTTATATAAGGATCCTCTCATACTCCAACATCCATTATTGAGGTTACTAGCACATATGCCATTTAAATCCCCTTAGCCATGATTTACCCTCCAATAGAGTTATATTACAAATAGATTCATAGGATCATTTATACCTGGTTGGACATGTTGAATGCATCTATTAAAGACTTAGGTTCCCTTGTGAATGATCTAGCATTGGTATCCAATTTGAGTCTTAGTACTTTGCCCCCAAGCTTCTTAAGGTTCTTATTTTCCCAATTCAAGACTTGAAATGCAAGTAAGGGATTTCATGCCTTGGATCCATTCTCTATAGGAATCGTTTATTATGTTTGAAGTGTCCACAAACTTCCATCCACTAGTTCTTAATACATTTCTCCCAGCTCACCTTTCTTGTAGCCTTCTCTAGTGATCTAATGAATTTTTAAAACTTGTACAGTCAGTCTTGCATTAGAATGATGGAATTTTCTACATTATGTATACCCCAAGATCATTTCAAATTATCATTTAGAGCTTATTCCATCTCCACACCAAGTATAGGGTCGTGATTATCAAGCCTTAATGAAAAATGTATCCTTTTACTTGCTTGACTGTACACTGTATTTACCCAGTTTAGCTTGAAACTATTGTCATCAATATCTCCAACGGTACCTTCTTAATCACCCTAAAAAAATTTGGATCTCTAATTCAACCTAGGACAGAGATATCTTGAGATTTTTAGCTCATCCAATTGGTGCAATCAAAAACTAGAGAAATCCCTACTTCAAGCCCACGAACCAACAATTTATCATAATAACAATATCACCAACTTTCAAGAGTTATAAAATATATTTGCATTCCTCATTACTTGTATAATCTTCCTACATTAACAGTCAAGGAATCTTTAATGTGTAAATGGCATTAAGGGTTTCATACCCATTGTTCTAGCACATCTCCCATGCATTGTCCCCTGTAACCTAAAAAATAGGCTTAGATCATCCTTTAATCATGCTTTTTCATTATAAACATGACATATACACATTGTGAAGAAGGATTTGGAGGTCTATATAGCCCAAGAATTTCAATTTTATCCATTTCATATTCAAAACATGGTTTACATCATAAGTTTTATACAAGGTTTTGCACTTCTTCTCCAAAATTCAACTCCCTCTACATACATTACTCATGTTTCCTGCCCACTGCGGATGAAAATTCAACCTCTACTGCCCTTTTAATCTCCCCTAATCTTCTTGAATGAGTTATGATAATCCTTATCTAGGCCTAGGTTCTTATATTTGGTGATATATTCTCAACTATACAAGCATAATTCAAGGAATTGGTTGGTCAACCATGACCTTGGACAGCTAAATGTTGTTAACACAATATATTTAGACTTTTCAATCCTCCTCCTATGAAGATGGTGGAGATAAGACAACTCATACACACCTAAGACACCCAACATTAACCTAATTTTGAACTAATACACTTATTTCTACTTTTACACTTGTACAAAGAGAATTTACATCACAAATTCAAATATTTAAGGCTAGAACATGGAGGGAAAGCGTATAAAATCCTAATATATGCTAAATTCCTTTCAAATGATTATTCAAACCATGATGCTCCTGCATTAATTTCCCATGGGTGATATCGTTGACCATAGGAGAAATAAATCCCAGCACAATCGTGCATGGGTGATTGCATCAGCTTTGGGGGAAACCTAAGGTCGGGGGTTGAAAACAATGGGAAATGGAATCCAAATAATAAATAGAGGCACAACGAAGGACCTAGATAACTGAAAAGTAGTAACAATACTAGGAATGAATGGGAGTAAGTGAACATGATGATGGATACATGTAAACAAGAGAGAAAACAAAGTGAGGACGGGGTAATTATGGCTTAAAGGAAAACATAATGACATTTCTCAAATTTTGTGGTCTAGCCCATATGACCAAGTGTGATCACATGCACCCCTTTTAAAAATCCCCTTGAGGCACCTACTCAAGAGGATAATGCATCAACAGCCCCTTCACAACAGAAAAGGTTAACAAGTTTCAAAATTTGGTTGTATGCATAGGTTTCCATCAATATAAAATTTGAATATGATATTTCTTTATTCTTATTGATGTTTTCAAAGAAAAGAACCTACATAATGGCCATATCATATTCCCCCAAGAATATAATCCAACACGCAAGGTACCTATTTGAGCATGGGTTTGGAGGAATAAGAGGGGCTAAAATTTTTCAAGTCATAGTCAATCAAAATTTCAAAAATGCCATGAAGAGTTGTCAAGGACTATTCCATCTTGCTTCTCCTATTACCCTCGTCGATATTATTTTCAATTGCTTCCTTTCTTTCTTTCCCACTTTATATTATTTAATAAAAAGGAACAAGCAACTAGGGGCTAACATTAGTAAATAGTTACAAAGTGATATCATTGGTAAAATAGTGAGGGGCACAATAAATGTCATTAAAGCATGCAAGTGAGAAAAAATAGTAAAGCATATAATATATACATCATGTGTTTTAGTGGTGAGATACATTGGCTGATATAAAATGTCGGAGCTTCAACAAGATTAACACCCGAAAGAATAATATATTCGCACAATTCAACTGGTATACAAAGTAAATATATAGAAAGAGATTTTCCTATCAAATAGGAAACCTCCTATTACAAATCACTATATACGTGAAGTTGTTTTAACAACTTCACTTATCAACCATATAAGAGATTATTATAATTATGAATTATTTCTCAACAACTCATAATATAATAATAAACTATATTGCACACACAAATATTAATTACAAATAATGTTTACACTAACGATATTCCTAACATTCACCCCCTTAGTGTGAACATTATTTACTAATATCACACCCTTAATGTGAACACAAGAAAAAGTGCACCATAGAATTGGAACCAGAATCGTATGCCTTCGCATACTTTTGGGTCTGCATATTGTTGGCTTGGATCTTGTTTTCTAGATTTTGTTGCACATGACCAATCCAATTCACCATAGTGAACCCCATACCGGATGATCACACTTCCAACGATTCACCTACATACGCGAACTCAACAGTTCCCGCTTTCACTTCCAGTGAACACTAGATTTCACCGGCCAATCGATGTTAGAAGTAAGACATTTGAAGAATCTCTACAATCAAAGGATCACTCCAGTTCAGTTGCCCTCCTATACAACTATTCTCACCCAAAATACACATCCTCCGCATTTCAATCTGTAGGATGGAATGAAAACCATGTTTTATTTCTGCACACACCACTCAAAGCAAACAACTGAAATAGTATAAAATAATGTCACCAAAGCTATAAGCAACCCCGTTGTTGGTGACTAACGAGAGGCATTGATCACCCTCCATCCTCTATTGCCTCCGATCTCCAATAGGTGAACTATTTACCATAAGAATTCCTCATCACTTGGACAAAAAATTTCTTCATCTTTAGAATATTCATCCCAATCAGTTTCTTCTTCTACCAAAAGGAATTTTTGATCTATTTTTTCATCAAGTAGATATTTTTCCCTCTTTTTACAATTCAAAATTACATGTCCTAATTCTTTGCAATAAAAACATTTAACATTTCCTCGTAAAGGAGCATGCTTTGAAGTATACTTGCCCTTTTATTTACAATGAACTGGCTTTATGCTACATGTTATAAAACTTCCTCTTCTAACTCGGAGGGTTCATTATGATCAAGAAGAGTAGAAATTACTCCTTCTAAACCAATCTTAAGCTTGTTCAGAGTAAAAACCATATGAGACATTTTGTAGGCAAACTATTTTTAATGCCCGCTAAAATGCCCACACGAAACCCAAGAACAACCTAGGGCAAGCTAGAAAAATTATGGAATAATTTTATTTTTTTGGGAGATGTGCCCACAAAAGCTTTGAATTAACAGTTGTCACATTCATGTCTCTAAGTTACTTTAAATTAATAATATAAATTTCCTTATTTAATCCCCATTATAATAAAATTAATAATGTCCTCAATACCTATGAATAAACCAAGTTAGTCTAAGGCTTGGTTTAGTTTCTCCTAAATTTTATTTTGATAAAATTAAATTTACATCATAGTCAAACTTGCACAATTAAACCCTTGGGTAAAGGGGTCTATTTAATTAAATACTAAATTTATTTTAATATCCCACAGGGAAACTAGGTTTAAAACAAATAACAAGGTCCTTAATTTAGCACAAGGGTTAGAAGAATAAACCCCCCTTACACAAATAAAGTATCCCCTTAAAATTCAACCCGTGTATTTTAAATTAAAAAATTTATTCCTCTCAACCACACCCCAACTAATTTTTGTAGGGATGAATCTCATCCCTTGGATGGATTCATTTAGGGCCCTAGGATTTGGAAGACCCTCTAACCCTAAGTTTTCTTATGAAAAGCTTCTTTCTCATTGTTTGACTTATTATCTTTTTGTTGTTTGTAAGTTGGAGGAGAAGGAAGAAGCCATGAGAGGCCATTTCAAGCTTTTAGGAGGAAGCACTTCTTATGTTGTTTTTTTTTATTCACACCCTCTCCTAGGGTTTCAATACATTTGTTTATTTTTTTTATTTCATTGCCATGATATTTTCCAAAATGGCAAATGGGGTTTGCCCTATTTTGGAGTTAAATAGGTTAGAATGGTTCATTATACTTTGGGAAAGAACTACACACACACACACACACACACACACACACACACACACACACACACACACACCACACACACGTGTGTGTGTGTGTGTGTGTGTGTGTATACATATATATACATATATATATGTATACATACATATATATATATATATATATATATATATATATATGTATATGTATACATATATACATATATATATATATATATATATATATATATATATATATATATATATATATATATTAAAAATTCCATTTTAAATAAAACCCAAATTTCAAAAGAGGGTATACTTGTAGAAATACCATTAAATAGAATAATATACATTTATATATATTGAAAATGGTAAAAAATCGGTTTACACAGTCCGCGTAGAGGGATATGCTCATGGATCAATTTACCACAGGTTTACAGCTTTGTAGATTGCAAATATTTGGGGGTTGGGGGAGGGTCACCGACCCCACCCCCTATCCCATTATTAGTTAATGGGGTAGGGGTGGGGTCGTTGACCATCCCCCCAACCCTTTTCCCTTTTCCCTTTTGCAAAACTATAGTCTATGGTAGACCTATTCGGCCAAGTCGATTACCATGTCCCAATATCTACAATTTCCCATAAAAAGTACAAGGGAATTCCCCTCAAAATGGTGTGGCCTTTAACTACCCACAAAACAAGGATGACATTGCAAAAAGTAATTTTTGACATTAGGATTATTGAACAAGGGATGAATTCATAGATCTCTCTAGAATACGTTACCTCAAGGATCTATGCATCGTTACCCCCTTTCTCATTAGAGTGGTTCGCAAAAATGATATGTGGTCTATAGATGACTTGTCAAAATAAAGAAGGTGATCGCATGTGTTCCCTCCAAAAGTTTTCTAGCCCTTGAAATTCTCCTCCCTCTATCCCCTTCTTCATCACCCCTCTTTCACCTACAATGTTTCACCTTTAATCCTTCAACTTTAACTTATTCAATGACTTCATATCGGTGTCTCCATCGCATTGCTCGAGGGTGATTGCTAGTTTATAGAAAATGAGTTGATGATGAAGTTAAGAAAAGATGTTGCTTTGAGAAGAGACAATATAAAATAGATGGTGATGTCATTATATTTTGTTTTTATTATTAGATTTTATTCTCTAAGTAATAATAAAATATTTGAAAGATCCAATGAATTTACACATACCTAGGAATTTTTCTAAAGATTGGCCAATAGAATTATGCCTATTGTCCAGGAATCGCCTAGATATTATAGAATTTCCTATGGGTTCATGCTTAAAATTATTCATGTTGAAAATAAGTGTTTGAACCCACTCTCATTTTCACTGAGACATTTATATGCACAATTATATTTTCCCTTTGTGACCTTATGAATATAACCCCTATCAAAAATAGCTCTATGTCTGTGCCAACATTCCCACAGGATCTAGTCTTTTGTTCGGCCTAAATTTGTGATTCGTTTAATAACACATATTGTATAAACACAAGTTTTCAAACATAAATCCTCAATGTTTCATCACTATTTCTAATCCATGGACAATGACCATGTTTAAATTTGTGTTATATTAAGTCTCTCAAAATTAAAACATCAAGTTTCGAATGAAATTGATATTTCCTTTCAAAACAAAGTTCAAAAATAACCCCATTTCCTGTCTGGTTTAACCTAGCGGTGGGGAATGTGGGTCATATGTGGGAGGTCTCAGGGTCCATTCCCCTGGGCTGGACACCTCTATAGCTTGTTGTTCGGCTAGGCAGTGCCAAGCGGGTCAGCTACTTCGGTGGCGGAGGTGGCTCTCGACGTGGTGCCAAGCTGACTTGGTGTTCAATGCGATAAGGGTCAGGGGAAGGCATGAATATTGTGTTCAATGCGACAAGGCATGTCCTATCATTAGGGCACGAGAGGTAACAAAAACCACTTTTATCCAATGGGTAGTAGTGTAACGATTATTGGGTCTCCTAGTAATTGGGAGGTCCAATGTTCAAATCTTGGCTTCATGTTAAGGCGGTCTACTACTGACGATTTGGATACTCTGGAAATAGGGTACCACGATAATGTGGTTTAATATGTGGGCTATCTGAGATATTAAACTTCCATCCTGTTGGTCGTCAAATAGGACTTTTAAGAAGAGCAACAGTCAGGGGACAAGAAGTCCCTCCTCTTTAATGGGAGAGGTTCCCTTATTCAGAAACGAACTTATTTACAAATGTACAAAACATTATTTTTTGGTTAAACTTGGATATTACGAAAGTGTTTTCAATGAGGATGTTCAAGTACAAAAGGACAGAGGAATGGGAAGACGAGAACGAGCAGAAAGGCAACATGCATAATTATAGATAACAGAATAATTCTTTATGAATGCGAAGTTACAGTGAATTTAGACCAAGATCATTCGTGTCGGATAAATAAGATGGAATTCAAAGACACAAAGTTTTGTAAATAACATCTGCTAGAACACAAATTTTCTTAACATAACACAGATTCATTAATCAAGGACACAAAGTTCCTTCTTGGTTATACAAGATCACCGTGCTTGCAAAGTCGAAGAGTATGCAATCGGCAAGACTAATAAACTTGAGACAAATGATCTTCGCAAAGAAAATAAATGAAAGCTTAGGAATAACAGAGATCAGATAGACAAAGAATGGAAAGTCCTTCTGTATTGGTTTCTTTATGATCTATTTACACTTTCAGAAAATATGCCAAGTTCTTCCTCCTTTTAGAATGGCGTAAAGAAGGCCATTATATAGCTTGCAAATCAGTCACTCTTCGTAACCGCTTCTTTTAACCAAGAACAGTTAAGCACCGCCAATCGCAATACCTTAACTTCTTACAAAGAAAACGGAAAAAGAAAGGGAAGAAGAGAAAAGAACAAGGAGAAGAAGACAAGTGGCCAGTCACTGAGAGGGACGCACTGACTTCAGAATCCGCTACCCAAATTTCTTTAACGCCTCAGCTATGTCTCAGAAGTCTCATCCTGAAGATGACAGTGTATGTCTTTGAAAGCAGAGATGACCAATGTCTTGAAAACTTTGCCCTTCTGCCAACTGTTCTTCAGTTCTCCCAAGCCTCCTCCAAAACTTTGATCTTCCATATTGATAGCAACTAGGAGGACAGAACCGCAAACCAGACTTGGAAAGGAATTTCAGAGGGAGGGGACACACGCGCAGGTTTTCAAATTGCAAGGGTTTGAGCAAAAGATAGCATGAAAGTAGTGCGAAAAATGCAAACGGGAAATGCTCGTTATGTAGCCGTTGAGGAGAGAGAAAGGTGATCAATGCACATTAAATTCATATCCATCAGTTTGAAAAATAGCATATTCGGGTAGAGCGGGAAAAACTAAGTATGAATGGCATTTGGTTCACTTGGGACATGTGAGACGCGAATGCGTGAAACACGCGGCTCGGCCGACTCAGGCGAAACAGGGAGAAGACGCACAAATGCCATTTGGGACATCTGGGACGAAAACGCGCGAAGTACGCGACTCGGGTGTTTCGGCCGAAATTGGAACAACTTGCACTTTTTAACTTTGGGACATTTGGGACAAAAAGTTCCGAAGGACGCGACTCGGCCGGTTCGGGCGAAAATGGAACAACTCGCACGAAAAGTTTGGGACACTTGGAACATGAAAGAGCGAAGTACGCGGTTCGGGTGTTTCGGCCGGAAGTTGAACAGCTCGCACGTTAAGTTTGGGACACTTGGAACATGAAAGAGTGAAGTACGCAGTTCGGGGATTTCGGCCGATCAGGGAACAAAGTGCACTTTTGAACTTGGGACAATTGGGACGAAAAGTTCTGACATGCCCGAAAATGGAACAACTTCGGGGATTTCAGCCGATCGGGGAACAGAGCGCACTTTTGAACTTGGGACAGGCGAGACAAAAATGTCCGACAGGCCCGAAATACATACAAAATGACCCAAAACACAGATTTTCTCAATTTCACGACTTCGGTACATTAGAGAAAACACTTAAACTCAAAATTTTGAAATGGACAATAGCTGGCTCCTTCTGGGGATGACTTGGCATGAATTCAAGGAATGAGACAAGGCAAGAACTTAGACAAACTCAGGGGAAGCAGACCAGTACATTATCCATTGGGCAACGGAGTCAAAAACAGACCAATACAGAGGGCAACACACCAAAACAAAAAGGAAAGAAAATCAAAAACGTTGTACAGAATATACAAGGGACTCCCTAATCACCTAGGACTTGAACAACTTGAGATACTTCCCACTATAAGGAAGTGGGAGAGAAGAACCATCCATGTAATCAAGATAAAAGGAATTCTCACCAGCAAAGTGTCTGATCTTGAAAGGTCCGAGCCACAGGGAATCAAACTTTCCATGGCTGCCACGAGGTTCATGTCTTTTGTCCCATAACAGCACGGTGTCTCCAACTTGGAAATCTTTGAACCTAGCTTTCTTGTCAAACAGGACCTTTACCTTCTGCTGGTGAACAGATATCCTATCAGCAACCACCAATCTAGCCTCATTCAATTTGTGCAGGTACATAATTCTCTTGTCCAAAGCATCTCTGAAACTAGTATCCTTAATGGCCTTCATTAGGTGCAAGGCTGGCAGTTCCACTGTTACTGGCAATTGAGCTTCTACTCCATATACCACTTGAAAAGGAGACATTCCAATAGCTCTCTTTGGTGTAATCCTGTCTGCCCAAAGAGCATCATAGAGCTTCTTGTGCCAGTTTCGTTGAGACTCATTGACCAACTTCCTTATGATAGTCACCAAATTTTTGTTAATGGATTCTGCTTGCCCATTTCCCTGGGGGTAATAATCTGAAGAATGAGCCAGGGAGATGCCATACCCGTAGCAGAAATCCATTATCTCAATTGAAGAGAAATTCGAAGCATTATCTGTTACAATCTTATTAGGTACACCATACCTTACCAAGATGTTCTCTTTAATGAAGCTGCACACCACTTCAGAAGTAGTACTCTTGAATGGAATAGCTTCCACCCATTTGGTGAAATAGTCAGTGGCAGTTAGCACATGAGTGTGACCGGCACTAGAAGCAGGATTAAGTGCACCAATGAAGTCCAAACCCCACTGTTGAAATGGTTCCTCAATCACAACTGGCTTGAGAGGCAAAGAAGCCAATTTAGGTCTTCCCACAAAAGACTGACAAGCCTCACATTTGTCAACCCACTTGGATGCATCTCTAAACAAGGAAGGCCAGTAGTATCCTCCACGGAGTATCTTATGAGCTGTAACCGTCGATGAATAGTGCCCTCCACATGCCTGACCATGGAAAGCTGAGAGAAACTTTCTCTGTTGTTCCTTGTCCACACACTTCAAAAATCTCCCATCTAACCCCCGCTTGAACAAGGCGTTTTCCCACAATACATATTGCACTGACCTCAATTTAACAGTCCTCTTTTCTTTGGCAGTTAAATGAGAGGGGCATTCCCCATAGGTGAGAAAATGGGCGATGTCAGCATACCATTCATCAACTGAACTAAGGAACAAAACAGTAGGAAGGTCAACTTTCTCCAGTAATTCATGCTTAGCTCCTTCAGCAATGAGCTCACAAAGGCCTTTTCCACGAACCAGCTTGGTCGGTTTGATGTCAATGTCATACTCTTGGACCTTAGCCACCCAGTTCCCTCTCTTGGATCCAAATTCTTGCTGTGTGAGAATTGACTTGACAGTTGTATCTGGAACCAACACCATGGAATGAGAGTTGAGGATGTAAAAGTGAAACTGCTTGACAGCTTTGACCACTGCAAAGGCGTGCTTCTCCATCATGGTGTACTTCAACTCATGATCCTTCAGAATATAGCTCATGAACGCAATTGGGATTTCATGCTCATTAGAGTCTTCTTGAGTTAAGACAGCAACCAAGGTATTATCTGTAGCATAGCAACAGATGATGAAATCTTTGTTGAAATCAGGACAAGCCAAAACAAGAGTTCTAGCAATAGCTCTCTTGATACCTTCAAAGGATTCCTTTCCTTCAGAAGACCAACCAAATGTTTGCTTCCCTTTCATCATCTGAGAAATATTCAAAGTTAACTCTGTAAAATCAGGGATGAATCTCCTCAAGAAATTTATCTTACCAAAGAAGAAGTGCACGCCCTTTTTGCTGGTTGGGAGAGGAATTTGTTGGATGGCTTGAACTCGTTCAGGATCAATCTTAATACCATCCTTGGAAACAATGTGCCCTAATAACTTTCCCTCTGTGACACAAAAGACAGATTTTTTAGGGTTCAGAGAGATCCCATGCTTCTCTACATCTCAATAGAACTGTCTCTAGGTGATCAAAATGATCTGCTCTTGTCTTGGAAAACACTGTCAGGTCATCAAGATATATGACAATACACTTCCCTTTCAAGCTTCCAAAAGCCAGATCCATGGCTCTCTGAAAAGTGGCACTAGCGTTAATGAGCCCAAAAGGCATCCTATTGTAAGCGAAGGTGCCCCAAGGAGTTAGTGAAAGCTGCTCTTGTGTTGATCTGCAGTATCTACCTCTACTTGATTGTATCCCGAGAACCCATCAAGCATGGATAACATTTCAAACCCTGTAACTGCTTGCAAGACCTGATCCATCATAGGCAAAGGATAATTATCTTTCAAAGACGCCTGATTCAGGTTCTTGAAATCAACACAGATGCAGATCTCACCATTCTTCTTCCTAATAGGAACAATATTTGCAATCCATGTTGAATGGTGAATGGGAAAGATGATTTTATCCTTCAACAACTTTTGAATTTCTTGAAAAATTGTGTCAGCTATTTTGGGATTGTATTGCCTCTGTTTCTACTTGAAAGGCTTAATTCCGGGCTTAAGAGGAATAGAATGCTGCATATATTTTGGCCTGAAGGCTTTTAGATCTTCATAAGAATAAGAAAGAACATCCTTATACATCCTTAGAAGATCAATTTATTTTCTCCTCTCATCTGTTGTGCAACATTTTCCAATGTTCACCAGCTTAGGGTCATTAGGACTCCCAATATTGATTTTGTCATGCTCAGGTGATTGTTGAGGACTAGTGGAAGCCCTAGATTTCACATACCTGTCATGTTTGTCAAATAGTTCCTCTAAACTCACCAAACCTTTAGGAATCTTATTCCCTTTGAGTTTAATGCACTCTTCCTGATCTGTTTCTTCCCCTTGGGTGACTGCTTTGTCAAATGGCACACTCTCGCGAGGTAGGTTGTCACTTCCCTCAAAATACAGCGGTTCGAAATTCCCCTTGAGCTCCAGGAAGGAAAGAAAATGTTGATCATCATTGAAAACCTACTAGTTGTTGGTGTTATCAGGTACACTGGGCCGATGGACCATCTCAATGGTGAATTTGTCCTGAGAGAAATCAGGATGAGGAATCAGCAGTGACCCTGAGACAGCTAGTGAGTCAGCCCTGCTGTTCTTTTCCCTAGGTATTGCCTTCGATAGAGAAAGCATCAAGGAATTCAATGGAATCCCAAACCTGATTCCGGTAATGTCTCAGCCTTCCATTTTTTACTTGAAAAAGGTTTCTGACCTGCTTTACAATCAACTCTGCATCACCACGAGCCAGAAGATTCTTAACACCTTGTTCTTTGGCCACTTACAATCCGAGAATGAGAGCCTCATACTCTGCTATGTTATTAGTATTCTCAAACTACAACTTAAATGAAAAGGGGTGTAGGCCTCCTTCAGGTGACACCAGCAGGACACCGGCTCCAGAACCAGCTGAAGAACAACTTCCATCAAATTCTAAAATCCAAACCCCATTATGATCCTTAGGAGACATTTTGGGGGGTCAGATTTTATCAGGGGACATAATCATGTAGTTACCATGCCCCATATCCTCATACAGTATTTGTGCTCTAGGGTCATCCGTTTTCTGCACGATATACTCAAACTGCTTCTCAGGCAGCAACTTCTTCATGTGTCCATTGACAGGTATGAGTGCATGTGACCAATCCATTTGGATTTCCCCACCCACGTCTTTGCAGAAGTTCCTACTTAGCAACATCCTGTATGAAGGGGGAATATCTGCCACTAAGATGGTAGCCAGCACTTTCTTCTCAGGTAAAGCAACAAAAGCTACTTGTGCATCTTTAATTCTCCCGACCAAGGGCACTTCCTTACTCTCCATAGAGTAACAAGATCCATAAGTGCGTGTGAGAGTTAGTCCTAAAGCATGAGCTACTTTAGCAGGCATCACATTATCTGAGGCCCCGGAATCTATAACACAATTATTGAGCCTATGACCAGCTATAAGAAGTGTTACATAAAAAGGTTTGATTTTTTCAATAGGTGAGGTTACAGCAGCTACCAAACTAGGCTATGGTGCAGAAGGAGGAGTGGGAAAAAGGCCTTTAGAGGTGGTCTTAGAGTGGGAATTGACAAAGTGGATCATTCTGGCAAAATCTTTGGGATGGGTTTGATAGTACTTAGCTTCTGAGATTTGGACCTTGGTCTTTTTCAGGTGATCAACAATGTCAAAGGATCTAGAAGTGGATGGGCCATCATCATTCGGTACTCTAGGCTTATCAACTTTAGGAGAAAAAGAAGAAGCAATTTTAGTAGCAGGATTGATAGGACTCACCTTTGGCGTAGACGAAGTAGGGATAGGAGATCCTCTTTTTGCAACCACGGGAATAGTTGTCGACTGCTCCTTAGATTTCTTGATAGGCTGTGTCACTTTCTCCCTCTGACTCGTCTGTTCTCGAGTCATGACAGCGAATGATTCGCTATTCATGTCTGCTACCACTTCATCATAGTCATCTCCATCATCAATGCCCTCAGTGGTGAAGAAATTTACTCTAGATCCCTCAAATTCGTTTGCTTCGTCATCAACTTCTCTCGCAAACTCTTCACAGGCTTCGTTATCTTCATCATCCTCTAGTTCTTCCACCTCGCAGGTCGCATTGATAGGGACTTTAACAGGAGGTCCTTCAAGTGCTAATCTTGTTTGAGAAGCAGGCAAACGATTTCTGGGCTGAAAATTTCTCCTTGGAACGTCTGCATAAGGGGCATGTTGAGCCAATTGTTTCTTTATAGCAAGAAGATCATTTGCAAGTTTCTGAACTAATGGATCAGTGTTAGGTCCAGGGGTGGAAGAGAAAGAAGCAGCAGACTTAGATTTGGAAGGGTCTCTTCTCAACTTCCCTGACATGATCAAGTCATCCTCGATACTAACAGCGAGAGTTTGATCCTCGACCAATGTTGCGAGATTAGCCCTTCTTAGTGCATAACTAACTTTGGGCGATTGAGCATTTAGGAAGAAACATTTTTGAATTTGATCAACAGGTCGGGTAGGCTGCGGAATTTTATTGATCAATTTATTGAATCGGGCCACAAATTCTCTCATGGGCTCTTGTGAATCTTTCTTTATCTGAGAGATTTGGGCTAACAAGGCATGTACATCTTCTGCCGGCTTGAAATGGTTTTCGAACTGAGTTCTCATTGTGTCCCAGTCGGTGATAGCGCCAGCCGGGAGGTGGTAGAACCAATCAGCGGCATTATCTTGCAAAGTCTCAACGAACAGTCTCACGGAGACGTCTTCATGTTCGACTCCCAGAACTCCACATGCAACAATGAAGGCTGCGATGTGTTCATCAGGATGCACTTTGCCATCGCCTTTGAACTTAGGAAAGTTCTTCCGGTTACCTCTGGGTAACTCATGCAAAGGCTGAATGAGGGCTAGGGGCCCGACACGATGACCCCATGGTAATGGTGCCGCCATTCTTGGAAAAACGGCTTGGAGAGGGACTGCAACACCAGCAAGAATCAAAGCTTGAAGATTAGGGCTAGCTGGCTCTGAAGGAGAATCGCCCGTGTGAATTATGTCTTGAACAGGTGGAGTGCTTGTCGAACGAGTCCTTCTATTTGTTGAAGGGAAAGGAAAACCCTGCTGCTCCAAAAGCTGAAACTGAGGATCTTCAATACCAAGGGCCCTTCTCCCTCGAGTGAAACGCGGAGTCGCCAGATCAAAGGATGATCAAAAATTACAGAACTGGAATATGATTTTCCCCAGCGGAGTCGCCAAAAACTGTTGGTCGTCAAATAGGACTTTTAAGAAGAGCAACAGTCAGGGGACAAGAAGTCCCTCCTCTTTAATGGGAGAGGTTCCCTTATTCAGAAACGAACTTATTTACAATGTACAAACATTATTTTCTGGTTAAACTGGATATTACGAAAGTGTTTTCAATGAGGATGTTCAAGTACAAAAGGACAGAGGAATAGGAAGACGAGAACGAGCAGAAAGGCAACATGCAGAATTATAGATAACAGAATAATTCTTTATGAATGCGAAGTTACAGTGAATTTAGACCAAGATCATTCGTGTCGGATAAATAAGATGGAATTCAAAGACACAAAGTTCTGTAAATAACATCTGCTAGAACACAAAGTTTCTTAACATAACACAGATTCATTAATCAAGGACACAAATTTCCTTCTTGGTTATACAAGATCACCGTGCTTGCAAAGTCGAAGAGTATGCAATCGGCAAGACTAATAAACTTGAGACAAATGATCTTCGCAAAGAAAATAAATGAAAGCTTAGGAATAACAGAGATCAGATAGACAAAGAATGGAAAGTCCTTCTGTATTGGTTTCTTTATGATCTATTTACACTTTCAGAAAATATGCCAAGTTCTTCCTCCTTTTAGAATGGCGTAAAGAAGGCCATTATATAGCTTGCAAACCAGTCACTCTTCGTAACCGCTTCTTTTAACCAAGAACAGTTAAGGACCGCCAATCGCAATACCTTAACTTCTTATAAAGAAAACGGAAAAAGAAAGGGAAGAAGAGAAAAGAACAAGGAGAAGAAGACAGGTGGCCAGTCACTGAGAGGGACCCACTGACTTCAGAATCCGCTGCCCAAATTTCTTTAACGCCTCAGCTATGTCTCATAAGTCTCATCCTGAAGATGACAATGTATGTCTTTAAAAGCAGAGATGACCAGTGTCTTGAAAACTTTGCCCTTCTGCCAACTGTTCTTCAGTTCTCCCAAGCCTCCTCCAAAACTTTGATCTTCCATATTGATAGCAACTAGGAGGACAGAACCGCAAACCAGACTTGGAAAGGAATTTCAGAGGGAGGGGACACACGCGCAGGTTTTCAAATTGCAAGGGTTCGAGCAAAATATAGCATGAAAGTAGTGCAAAAAATGCAAAGGGGAAATGCTCGTTATGTAGCCGTTGAGGAGAGAGAAAGGTGATCAATGTGCATTAAATTCATATCCATCAGTTTGAAAAATAGCATATTCCGGTAGAGCGGGGAAAACTAAGTATGAATGGCATTTGGTTCGCTTGGGACATGTGAGACGTGAATGCGTGAAACACGCGGCTCGGCCGACTCAGGCGAAACAGGGAGAAGACGCACAAATGCATTTTGGGACATCTGGGACGAAAACGCGCGAAGTACGCGACTCGGGTGTTTCGGCCAAAATTGGAACAACTTGCACTTTTTAACTTTGGGACATTTGGGACAAAAAGTTCCGAAGGACGCAACTCGGCCGGTTCGGGCGAAAATGGAACAACTCGCACGAAAAGTTTGGGACACTTGGAACATGAAAGAGCGAAGTACGCGGTTCGGGTGTTTCGGCCAGAAGTTGAACAGCTCGCACGTTAAGTTTGGGACACTTGGAACATGAAAGAGTGAAGTACGCGGTTCGGGGATTTCGGCCGATCAGGGAACAGAGCGCACTTTTGAACTTGGGACAGTTGGGACGAAAAACTCCGACGGGCCCGAAAATGGGACAACTTCGGGGATTTCGGTCGATCGGGGAACAGAGCGCACTTTTGAACTTGGGACACGCGGGACAAAAATGTCTGACAGGTCCGAAATACATACAAAATGACCCAAAACATAGATATTTTCAATTTCATGACTTTTTTCACACCACCAGCTCGACAAAAAAGACACTTAAACTCAAAATTTCGAAAGTTCACTTCTCAAGAGCAGGGAGAATTTTGAGTGGACAACACATCCTTAGATGGTTCTACGGCCAGTGTGGGTTGGTGATGCCTCAAAGGGCTAGGGCCCTCTCCGTAGGTAACCTCTGCAAAAAAAAAGTTCAAAAATAACCCCATATATATTGTCAATTTGGAGGATTGGCTATTGTTGGTGTTAGAAAGTATAGATATGAAAGGTGTTTTTATAGTACCAAAATATACTAAACTAATTATAAATAGGGTGATAACTAGACTTAGTTAAGAAAAATAATAAGTATAATTGACAAACTTCTATTGTTATTATTTTGTCAATCAAAATTCAAGCTTACCTATACTTTTGAGGAAATTTTAAAATAGTAGTATGCACGAACATGCACAAACACACATGTAAGTGCTCACACACACGTGTGTGCACACTCGCATTCGTATGCACACACACATGCACGCGCAGACACACGCATGTGCAGACACATGTGCACGTGCGCGAGCACACTCACACACACACACTTGGCATCTCAAAATGACTAATATGTAGGTCTCTTATAATTTAAGGGCGAATGAGACCCATGCATGCGTAGTAATTATAGCGAAATTGTGTCCCAAAATACGTTAGAATATATTTTATAAGGTGATTAGAAGCACCAATATAAGGAATTGTATAAAATTTGGGCTAATTAGCCAATGCATATTTTCACACAATTAGACAGCTTCAAGTGTCCAACCAAAAGTTACCTTTAGCCAAATGGCTAAGAATAACCACTAAAATTACCCTTGCAAGCTAGATCCTCTTTGAAAGGATGGATAATGTATGTGAAGTGTCATTGTTGCAAAATATGTACCTTGAGTGTTGTAGGAACCGATCCTTCCTAAAAAGTATGGATGCAGATGAGGTATGGTTGGTGGATTTAATCATTTGACAGTTGATTTAAATATGAGATTATTCATGCTCCCACCATCAAACAAAGAATCTAATGATTTCCCTAGCACCCACATATGCATACGGAATAAGTGTCATGCTTTATTGTCTTCCAATGTTGGTGTAGTTGTTGTGCTAAGACAAATAGCTTTGGTACCTGTGGCCTCTAGTTATACAAATGGCTCATCTGCAAGATCCTTTACTCCTATGTGCAAGCAAGTTCTTCTATGTAAGCCAAGTTCTGTGTTGGAGTGGTTGTGAATTTCGTGTTTTATTGCACTACTTTCCTTCCTTAGACAAATAGTTCATCTTAAGTAGGTGTCTTCCTTGGCAAAGATGATGGGCCCCACTTGCTCTTCATTCTTGACTCTTCCTTAATGGTAGTTGCAAAGCAATAATCTTCTCCCATTGTCTTGACCTTAGCTAGCTTCAGTTTGGAATGCATGAATGGTCACAAGCCACTACGAAACTTGAAGACTTTATTCTCTCTTATCTCAAACTATGATATTAGCTTTGCATATAGGTCGTGGAATGCATTGGTGTATGCTTTGAAGGAGTGGCCACATCCTTGTCGTAGTTGTTGCCATTGAATGTAGTGGTTGTCATAATCATCTTAAGTATAATGTGCATGCTTAAAGGCTTCAGGAATGTATCCCAAGTTGGACCATACCTTTTTACTATCAAGTCCCACTCCTAAAGAACGTGCTTGCCACTACTTCTTCATGGTTAACGAGACTTTCAACCATATGATTATGATGTTTTCTTTATCAGAAGTCATTTATATAAAAGTAAGAATGTACTTTATCTAACGAGTTGTATGATGTGTTTACATTTATCTTCCCTTCAAACACAAGAATGTCTACATTTACTTCAAACCTAAGGGGGAAATTGACCACTAAAATATTTAGTTGATAAGGTCGAATGAACTCGGTTACTAACAAGTTGTCAGATGTTGAACAATGAAAATGACGGTTGTAATTGGTCAATTCGTCAACACATGCCTGCATTCATGTGGCAACCATCAATTTCCTACGCAGTGACACAAACAACCACCTTAATTCCAATTGATAACATGTCACGTGGACAAAAAATGTTACGTCTGGAATCCATACATATACTCTTTATCTATTTAATAGCCATCGATGCACTGTATCCTTGTCAGCGTTGGGGAGTCTTCATCCACTTAAAGGCAAGCCTATGATCCTATCGACGTTATTATAACTACTAGCCAAGGACTAATATGAATGTACAAACAAATATGTAGCATAAATAGGAGAGACATAAAATCGAAGTATCCATCGTCACAAAAATTAGTTCTTATTTCGTAAATTTGTGCAGGTTACAACCCTGTTATTTTATTTGCGTGGGAAATAATGCTTCACATCACCGTCATTTAAACCTTCTTTGCATCTTAACAAAGGTAAGATGCATTGTGTTACCAAGTTGTTTCAGAGTGTCCTTACGAAAGACGTGGTAGTATTAACTGTGAGAGTGTTGAAGTCATAGAGAGCAGTCGAGGTTTCATCGAAAGTGAATTTGCAGAGCTTTGGTACCCTCATTTGTGGCAGAGAGGTGAAATGGAGGCGTATTTCCATCATTTTGCGGAAGTTATTTTCCTTATCGGTATCACTGAGAAAGGTGATGATCGCCAATGGCCTCTTCCAGGCGTGCATGATGGAGAATAAGTCCCTTATTTTATTGTCATAGTAACTGAGAGTATTGCAGGTTTGAGGCATCAGGAAACTAGCATAGAGTGTAAAGCCGCTCACTTCCATTGCAAAACTGTAAGGCCCCTCCAATGGTCTAACAACTGCCCTACCAAAAGTGTGTATATGGGATGATCGAAGCTCTGCCACACGCTTTTTATGTTGATGTCGAACAACACCAGGTTCCCGTTGGTCCGGAGTTTGATCCCAACAACGCCATTTTTGTAATGGTTGGTAGACCAAACCAAAGTGTCGACTGCGTGGATGAGTACCATATTTTCATCGGCTGTGAAATTGAGAGTGCTCTTCTCGAGAATGAGCGCCATATTTTAGCAAACTTGTAGGAAAATGTGAAGGACTGTCGTGGGACACTCTTGAAGTCAAATAAATGATGAGAAAACTGGTCAGAACTTATATATGACTCTATGGAACTTTCTTCTGTTGCTTATTTTGAAAAAATTGATTGTCGCGAAAATTCTCTCTCTCTAGAGTTAGGAAATGAAATGAATGTATCTTTAACTCTCTTTTGTTGTGTGCTAAGTATTATAATTATGTGAAATGAGGGAAGGGGGAAAACTGTGGAATATAGAAATTATGTTAGATTTTAGGTAGATGTCATGCCAGCAGTTGTGCTGACCATGCGGTGGTTGCAGGTACCGAGAAAAAGAGAAAGTCAAGTGTTACTAGTGCTTTTATAATAACATGTTATTTGGAACAATGTAATTGTATAGGATAATCAACAATATTGTTATATATAGAAATGTTAATTATTGAATTTTGTGATGAGAATGAAACTTTTAGCGTTTTGGGGTGTTTGGAAAATCAGCATTTGGTCATGGATGTTAACTTGATTCAGGATTATGTATTGTTAAGGGGGGTGGATGTATATGCTAACTGGAAATGAAGTGATCTTTTATAGTGTGCTCCAATCTAAAATTTAATGAGTGAACCTCTTGTGTTTTGTACTAATTACTTTGGAATAGTAAGAAATGAACCTAAATAAAAGGTCAACCTTAGAGTAAAATTTTTGTATAATTTTACCCACCTTGTGTGATCACCTTCATAATGTAGAAAATTGAAATTTTAGCATGATCCTAGCTCCTTATACTCGATGGCACCTCCTAACTTAAGGGAAATAAGAGTCAAATTTTAGGTTACCATAACATGTATGCTTATCGACATTGTTGCAAAATCACCCTGTAGAAATGGTAATGGTTAAACAGTGTCTATAGTACGTGGATTTCCTCCTAGGAATTGTATTTATGCGTGTGGAAGTAGTGTGGGATGCTTTAGTTTAAGGTATAGAGTCACTTTGGGACATGTGAGACGTAAGTTCTAAGCAACATAATTGTTTAGTTGTGTTGAGGCTAGGCATGGAGGGCTAAGCAATGAACGTACTTGGTAGCATATGGGAAAATAGGAAATGTAAATTTGCAACACTGATAGGTAATTATACAAACTGTGATGAACCGTAAAGTGAATGGGTTCTCTTAAGTTAGTACTTCAAGAAAATCCGGTTTTAAATCTAATGCAAACTTTTTTAAGTCGACACATGAGTAGAATGAAGGGTTTTAGGTGAAAAATAAAGGAGTTGCTTCTGAAAGACATCTTAGAGGATTTGGGTTATGGATGAATTCCATACCAAATCTCAACTATGAAATTCGTTTGTTATAATACAATATTAAGAGTTAGTTGTCGATAATAGCAAAATTACAATTAACGCTTAGTCGTTGAAAGTGTATTCATGAGATGTTGTTCTAGGAGAAAAAATGAAATTCAGAGCTTTCTTATAACTTGATTAAGCCTTCTTATGATGTGGGAAATGAATATAAGTTTCTCCATGTGAGATCGAGCATTCGAGAAAACATACAGATTTATTTGAGAAAAGAACTCGTGACATGTAAACGTTAATATGAACCCAACCAATTATTAAAGTATAAAAAGAAAAGAATCTTGTACCTTACTCTTTTAAAACTATAAATGTCTTCCCTCTTCATCTTATACTAGTTCTTATTGTGTAATGAAAGTATAATGATAAACCAAGTAAACATGTTTCTTAAAAACGAATCCTTAGGACAAGAACTAGTAGACTCATGTGTGTTTAAATGGTCTTATTAACAATCATGCTATATAAATTAATTACCATAAGAGAAACGAGAAAGCGAAATGGAACCATTATAGGTGAAATAATAAACCAAATAAATAAAATGGAGTCTAGATAAAACAAGAATGAAGGTTTACATGTTAAGTGCTCTTCGAATAGTTTACGTTAAATAATGAAATGGGATTGTAATAAATATGTAACCATGAAAGTGTTGTGTTGTGGAAAGTTCCTATCCGTGAGTTTATATTGTAGTTGGTTCGCCGTTTTGTACTTTTCATTTAGGAAGATGTAGGTTTGATGTGCAACATGTGTTTTCATGTGAATATGTTTTCTTCTTATTGGGGTGAGGTTTTATCATTGATT
Organism: Taxus chinensis; assembly: GCA_019776745.2. NCBI lineage: Eukaryota > Viridiplantae > Streptophyta > Pinopsida > Cupressales > Taxaceae > Taxus > Taxus chinensis. Next base: position 780,071,086 of record CM034152.1, read on the forward strand.
ATTGGAGGAATAAAGTGTAGCTAATGAAGGGAGGAATAAGGGGGAGTGTGTGTTTTGTTTTGGAGGAACCAAAGGAATTCGTGGGTAGTCTTAGTAGAGGGATAAGTGTGTGTTATAATGGAGGGACAAGGTGCTTGTCAAAGTTGATGTGATCTGGTTACTTTGAAGGAACCAAAGGCTAGCCAGGATTCCTTCTTGGAGTGATAAGGGGTAGTTGCAATGATGACGTCTCCCCATTGTAAGCCTCTTTGGTAGGCTTAGCAAAGTGTGTCGTCACTACTTATGGTGTTTATCCTTTCCTCATCGTGTTATATATGTGGATTTGTGTTTGTGTACACATCTCATGTAATGTTGAATTATTATTTTGAGCCTATGTGGTGTCGTTCAAGATGTGTAACAAGTAATGAAAGACAAAAAAAAATTATTCCAATATTTTTATTATTGTATTTGTGTGCTAAATTTTTGGGCATTACATAATGCTTATGTTGTTAAACCACATCATAATATAATTGTAGTAATCCCAAAAAATTTACAAAGCCATTAAAAAGTAGGGATTTTCAAGTTAGCGACTATTAAGACAAATTTAATACTCAACAAACATTGCATCAAATAGATGATGCAGTGATGATAATGATTAAGTCGTTTTTCCATCTTACCAAGTTAGATCTATTGTTTATAAAGTTGGTGCAAAATGACCTAGTTGGCCATGTTTTTTGGCTATTAAATGCAACACTAAATCAACCTGACATGAGATGCAAAGCCGCCTACCATCCCCCACCCCCCGTCGTTCACCCCTCCTGCTCGACAAGTGAATTCCCCTAAAAATGGTTTGGCCTTTAACTGCCCACAAAACACATATGACATTGCAAAAAGCAATTTTTGACATTGGGAGTATTGAACAACAAGGGTTGATTTTCATAGATCTCTTTAGAATACGTTACCTCAAGGATCTATGCATCGTTACCCCCCTTTGTCATTAGAATGGTTCACAAAAATGACATGTGGTTCGTAGATGACTTATCAAAATAAAGAAGGCGATCGCCTATATTCCCTCCAATAGTTTTCTCACCCTTGAAATTCTTCTCCCTCGGTCCCCTTCTTCATCGCCCCTCTTTTGCGTACAATATTTCACCTTTAATCCTTCAACTTTAGTTTCTTCAATGACTTCATATTGGTGTCTCCATCGCTCTACTCAGCGGCGATTGCTAGTATATACAAAATGAGTTGATGATGAAGTTGAGAAAAGTTGTTGCTTTGAGAAGAAGCAATCTAGAATAGATGGTGATATCATTATATTTTGTTTTCATTATTACATTTCATTCGCCAAATAATAATAAAATATTTGAAAGATCCAGTGAATTTACACATACATGGGAATTTTTCTAAAGATTGGCCAACAGAAGTATGTCTATCATCTAGGATTCCCCAACATATTATAGGATTTCCCATGGGTTCATGCTTAAAATTATCCATGTTGAAAATAAGTGTTTGAACGCACTCCCATTTCCACTGAAACATTTTTATGCACACTTATATTTTCTCTTTGTAACCTTGTGAATACAACCCCTATCAAAAATATCTCTATGTGTGTGCCAACATTCCCACAGGATCTAGTCTTTTGTTCAGCCTAAATTTGTGCTTCATTAGACAACACATATTATTTAGACACAAGTTGCCAAACATAAATCCTCAATGTTTCATCACTATTTCTAATCCATGGACAATGACCATGTTGAACTTCGTCCTATATTAAGTCTCTCAAAATTAAAGCATCACATTTCGAACAAAATTTATATTTCCTTTCAAAACAAAGTTCAAAAATAACCCCATATATATTATCAATTTGGAGCGTTGGTTAGTATTGGTTTTAGAAAGTATAGATATGAAAGGTGGGTTTACAGTACCAAATATACTAAACTAATTATAAATAGGGTGATAATTAGATTTAGTTAAGAAAAATAATAAATATAATTGACGAACTTCTATTGTTATTATTCTTTGTCAATCAAAATTCAAGTTTACCTTTAATTTTGAGGAAATTTTAAAATAGTAGTATGCATGCACACGCGCAAACACACACACGGGTACACTCGTATGTGCACACACACACACGCACGCACGCACGCACGCATGCACGCACGCATGCACGCACGCACGCACACGCACACACGCACACACACACACGCACACACACACACGCACGCGCGCACACCCACCCGCACACGCACACACCCACCCGCACACGCACACGCACACGCACACACACACACACATGCGCACACACACACACACACGCACACACGCACGCGCACACACGCACACACACACGCACGCGCAACTGCGCACACGCGCACACACACAACGCACGCGCGCGCGCGCGCACACACCACGCACGCATGCACACGCACGCACACACGCACACTACGCGCGCACACACACACACACACACACACACACACCACACACACACACACACTTGGCATCTCAAAATGACTAAAACATGTCTCTTATAATTTAAGGGTGAATGAGACCCATGCATGCATAGTAATTATAGCAAAATTGTGTCCCAAAATATGTTAGAGTCTATTTTATAAGGTGATTAGAAGCACCAATATAGGGAATTGTATAAAATTTGGGCTAATTAGCCAATGCATATTTTCACACAATTAGACATTTTCAAGAGGACCGAAAGTTACCTTCAGCCAAATGGCTAAGAATAGCCACTAAAATTACCCTTGCAAGCTAGATCCTCTTTGAAAGGATGGATAGTGCACGTGAAGTATCGGGTGTTGCTACGTGATATATACCGTGAGTCCTGTAGGAACTGATCCATCCCAAACGGTATGGATGCAGATGAGGCATGGTTGGTAGATTCGATTGCATTAATGACAGTTGCTTTGGAGATGAGTTTTTTCATGATTTTTCCATCGAATACAAAGAATCCAGTGGCTGCCCTTGCACGCACATCTACAAATGGAATAAGTGTCATGTTTTATTGTCTTCCAGTGGTGGTCTGGTTGTTGCTGCTATGTCAAGTAGCTTCAAAGATACTTGTTGACTCCACTTCTGCGAATGGATTTTCTTAACGATTCTCTTACTACTATGTATGCAAGCAAGTTCTTGCGCATGTATGCCACTTTGCGTTGGAGTGGCTGTGCGAATTTCATGTGTTTGCTGCACTAATTTACTTGTCTTGGATGGCTGGTTTCTTCTCTTAAGTAGGCATCTTCCTTGGCGATAGATGATGTGTCCCGCTTGTTCTTCATTCTTGGCACTTCCTGAATGGTCACCTGCAAAGCAATAATATTCTCCCAGTTGTCTTGACCTTGGCCAACTTCAGTTTGGATTGAATGAATGGTCACAAGCCACTCCGTTACTTGAGGAGTTTATGCTATTCTGATCTCAAACTATGATACCCAAATTTGCATAGAGGGTTGTGGAAGGCATCTAGTGTATGCCTTGGAAGGAGTGGACATATTCTTGCCAGAGTTGTTTTCACTGAATGTAGCGGTCTGTCATAAACATCTTCAAGATATACATGTGCATGTTTAGAAGGCTTCTAGGTAACATATCCTAGGTTGGATCATATTTTTTTACTGTCAAATCCTCACTCCTAAAGAGTTTGTGCTTGGCTACTACTTCTTGAATGGGTGAGGAAGCTTTCAACCAGTGTGATTATTGATCTTTTCTTCGTATCAGAAAAGTCACTTCAAATAGAAAAGTGGGAATCTAACTTGATCTAACCAGTAGTCTACTACATCTGTTTACATTTATCTTTTCCTTCAAACACAAGAATGTCTAGATTTACTTCAAACCTAAGGGTGCATTGACCACTAAAATCTTTAGTTGATAAGGTCAAATGAACTACATGTTTCAAAAAAATTACAAATTGGTAGAACAAATTTTTATTGTTTGATGAAGACTTCTACAATTTCATTCTTGATCATTGCATGAATCTTGTTTTACATAACTATCATAGGAATTTGTTGGAATGGCCCACTAGGTAGTCTGATGGATCTCATGGTTTAATGTTGAGTCTCAAATACTTCGACCTTGTTTGGCAGATTGTACAAACCCATGAACTGTTCTGAGGCCAATGATCTGAACCCTAGTGTGTTTATGGGACAACGCCCTAGACATGTTGTGTGCGTGTGGATAAGCTTTACTATTGAATGAAACAAAGAGAGATATAGAATTGGAACAATAAATATATTTATTTCGTAGTGTTATCTACACGACATAATCTCGAGGGAGATGTATGGTTACTTATCGTCTACTTATGTGTTTGTTTTTAATGTTATAGATATGTATATGTACTGCATGTGAACCAATTGGGATTGCATGTGTGTCTCTTCGCCTTTTGATCGTTACATGGCTTGGCCTCCCGTTGTGTACAAGATGTTGGCAGGGGTACTAGCGTAACGCACATGGTGGGGTGCCACTTTGCATGGCCCAACATGGTGCAACGTCCAAGTGGCCAATGAGTTGTTGGAGGTTTGCACGGATGGCCAAGGTTGAATTGAAGTTGTGCACATGGTGGAACATGGTACAACATAGTGTTGCAAGCACAACCCAACGTTGTGAAGGCACGAGAGGCGAGGGGTTGTGTGCAAGTGCGCGAAGCACAAAGGGAATCTTCAAAGTCGTACGACGTGTTCCCTATTGCTACACAACGTGCATAGGATGCAAGGGGCTATGTGCAAATGCCCAAAGTACATACTTGTATGGAGTTGCACAAGTTATGAAGGCACTTGGGGTAAGAGTGCAAGGTTGTATGGTTGCACATGGATTTTGTGTCCTCCTTGGAATAAAGGAGGCATGGATATATTTGATGTTTATAGGAAAAGAGACATCATTTGTGCTAAATGGATTGTTTGTGCCATTGAAGTCACCAAAGCTTGAAAAATTTTGCTTCGACTTCATATTCCTACAATATTGCCTTGTGGCAAACCCAATGAAAAGAACACTAATCTCCATACTTTGCTTATTATCTTCAAGTTGGTGGAGATTAAGGCGTCTTTACTCCTCAAAGCATATGGAAAGCTTTTGAATCAATCAAGTTGTTCCTCAAATGGGTTGGTGATGGGATTAGATTGGAACTTTCTTTTAATGATCATTATGTTTGGCAATCCCCTGTTGTCACCACCACTAATGCTCTTGTTGAAATACCTAGGATCAAATCCCTTTGGGTTTTCAAGAAAGGTATTTATTCCATACAAGATCCTCTCGCTTCTCGAGACTGGACTCCATTGCCCATCTTTCTAACAAAATATAAGTTGTTCGCTTCTACATCCCTTTAATTTTGCGTATTTAAGAGCTTATGCATGATGATATGATGCACAGGTTGGGGCTTTAGTCACCAGTGGCCTGGTAAAAAGAGTAAACGATGAAATTTCTACACACCTTTTAAGCATTACACTCGAAGTCTTTTGTATAAAAAAATTAGTCCCTTCTCTTCGGCTCTTGACAAGTTAAACAACCAATGGAGTTTACATCGGAGTTGGCTTGCCTATCTTAATTGAATTTGGTGAGCTAAACATGAGACCAAGCTTGCTCATTTTTTTGGTGCTTAGTTTATCAAGGGCTTCCTTTGAGAGAAGATTGCACCTAAAATGTGTGGCTTGTTGCATGCCAAAGACCTTCATGCAATTGTTCTAGACTTGCCCACATGGGCCAGTGTGCTCGACATTGCATCCATAGCCTTTTCTTTTCTTTCCTCCTAGAGCCCATCCCCTAGAGGATTCCTTTATTTGGAGACTTTGCTCAATGGCCGACTTATATTGCTTTTCTTTGGATTTTTTTTAGAGCTTCTATTATTTTTCAGCTTAGGAAAACTAGATATTTTGTTATCTTTAGTAACGAGATTATTTCACAAGAATTATCCACTTTACTCGATGGCTGACTTAAAGTGTTTCTCTTTGGATTTTATCAGAGCTTCTATTTTTTTAGCACTGAAAAACTATAAATGTTGTTATCTTCGGCAATGAGACTATTTCACAATAATTGTCCACTGACACTAAAATTTATGTGCTTGCCTCTACCATCTTTCAAACAAAGGCGTAGGTCGACAAAGTGGCCTTCGAATTTCAAAACTTGTAGGATTTACTCAAACCACTAGGGGGTGCCACTTGCACCATAAGAAGAATTCCGCCTGCTATCTCGTTGCAAGGCTTTCCTCTGTTAGCGCCGAAGCGGCTACGTAGCTTCTCACCCAATTGCTTCTCCACCCCTCCTCAACAGGGATGTTGGTATCTGCCAACTCATTAGAAAGTCTGTTGTCGGTTTGTCTAAATGGACATCCCTTATGCATGATGGTGTGGATACTAGAGTATTCATTCCCCCTCCAACTAAGTGGGGAGTGTGAATACCTCTAGTTGTGTGGAGTAACAAACAATCATTAAGTGGCACCGCATCCACCATCATAGAACAATCTTGGGCTACAATTCCTCATCTAGATGATCCGCCACCTCCTTCCAATGCTACACCATATGCTTACGTTTAATTTAGTATTTTTTTGGTACCTTTTTCATACTCTTGTTTTGCGGCCATGATTATTTAATTCAGTTTGTTTTTGTCCAAGAAACCAACCAGCCACCGTTGATTAACTAAAATCCGCACAAATAAAAAGAAAATTATAAATTATAATTTTTTCAATAGAAAGGTGAACTTGAATTATTTAAATACTTTCAAATAATGTTTGTTCCTATAGTCTCAACCATTCGACCCAGCTCTACATACGTATTAAAAATTAATGATGAGAAACATAAATTATTGAATGTGACAGGTGTTAGCAGTGAGGTTGCCGAGGACTCATGACCCCCGGTGAGGTGTTCTTATCCTCTCCCCTATCTTAGAGATTCATATTAGACAGAACAGTCCCAGTCAGACACTTTCCCTGCTAGTAAAGCAGTTGACAGTATTAATAAAGTTTTAATTCAAGACAGTCCATGCATGTGGCAATAAAGTCGACAGTGTCACTACACAACAAATGCCAACTATCTCCATTACATAAAAAGCAATACCTGTCTGTCAATTGAAAGATATTTCAAAAGCTTTAAAAAAATGAATGGTGGTTAGTCATTTGAATCTCAAGCAGATATGGGAATGTTTGGACTCGGAATGGGCAGTGGGTACCACCTTCAGGAAAAAAAAACGCATTTGTCTTTATCTCAGTATAGCTATTTTAGATTCAATTTTAAGGGACTGCAACAGGCATTACTGTCAGTTATAATATTCTCTATGGCTGAAACTAATATTATTGAAGAGGATGATGGATGCTTTGCAGATTTGGCTAACCAGATTGCCCTCATGATTAATATGGACGATGAGGAGGAAAGGGAAGATCAGGCCACTTTAGAGCCGGAGGGCTTATGTATTCCTTCCATAAAGGTAACCTGAATGTAATTTGCAAAGGGTATTTTTAACGAGTTCTTATTGGTTAGTTTGTTAATTCTTTTACATATTTTTCAAAAAATGAGTTCTACCTATGCAAGTCCTAGATCCGATGATTGATGTTATGCAATGGTCCATTTCACAAGTTTCGATCCCCCTACTTCACATATGTGATGAGGTGATGACTCGTGCAATTAGTAGTTTGTTTTACTAGTTTTGATTCCACTTATTGATGTGTGTTATGGGGTGACAATCGATTCTATGCAATAGCTTATTTCACTAGTTTCAATTCCACTGCAAGTTGACAATTGATAACATGTAATAGTTTATTCGCTAGTTTCAATCCCACTGCAAGTTGACAATTGATGTTATGCTATGGTTATCCATTTCATTAGCTTCAATTCCATTGCTTCACAATGTGTTGTGAGGTGACAATTGATGCTACGCAATGGTTTATTTCATTAGTTTCAATCTCACTGCATTACATTTCTGATGGGGTGATGATTGATGTCCTGCAATGATTGGTTTCATTAGTTCGATTCCACTGTTTCACTGAGCCGTGAACAGCAGTGATGCAATGAGTGCGAAGTGCATCACTCAAACTCGCAAGAGATGGAACATAAACAAAATATCTGGTCAGAAAAATGGGTTATTGAAAGAATGACTGAAGTATTAAATACTACAATAATTAATTGCCAAAAATGATGTCTCGTGAAAAGGTAGACAGGGTTGGATTTGGCTGGTATACTGGTATACATCAATAACTAGAAGGCCACATACCTAGCCATAGTCATTTCGCCCTGCATCCTAACGGGTCAATTTGTCTTCTAAATATCCGAGCCAGCTATTACTAATATGTCAAAAAGGCTATCAAATTGCTAAAACATACATGTATTTGTAGATCATACAATTCTCTTCAAAATAGCCTATAATTTATACACTTCTTATTTTAATTGGAAAGGTACGTAAGGCATTGATTAGCATATTACTAAATATTGCTCCTTAATTATTTGAAACAGGGGAGTTCAGTTATTAACAGTACTGCTCACCATGGCTACCATACTCTCCCTCGGGTTTTTTACAATAACTCGTATCCCCCGGTGCACAGGGGACTGGTTGGTGGACGACTGCAAGCACCATCAGACTTCGGGATTATGCATCAGGTCTTTGAAATATGTTTTAATGAAATATCTTTTGAACTGTCCTTTCCACATGTTCCCAAACATAAGCAAGTTTCGTATAAGTACATGTATTTGCAGACTGGTGGGCACCTTGTAGTAATTATGTAATACATCCATTCTTCATGCATTATTTATCGAGAAGGAATCAAGTTCGGCAAAATTGTTCTTATAGTTTTCAATTATTATTTCAATTTTACTTGCTCCTATCCAAAACTGATACGAAATCCCTCACCTGTTCCATTCTTTAACTTCTCCATGATTATATACCATGGTGATTGATCTGCTAGTCTTTTAATTTTAATTGCTAATAAGTCCCTATTCGACTTCACAAATCTTGGGGTACCAAGCCTGTTCAAAACTGTTGTACGGTGCTCTATTTTAGGCATGTCTGTCTTAATTTTACTAAATGGATCATTGCACTGGCTAATCTCCACACCCAAGTGGTGTAAACATACAGGGGTTGGGAATGTGCACCTCAAGGTCTAAGGGGCACGGGTTGGTCTTATAGGTTGTAAGCTACCTTGCAGTCTAAACACAATTAGATTGACAGAATGCAGGCGTCATAGACCTTAAAAGAACCTTCCTTTTCCTTTTCTTTCTTTAAGTAGTAAACATAGATGCAGTCCCCAAGTAGAAGTGCTGCCAATTCTTTGTTTGCTGGATATGCAACTGCAGCAATATGGTAGTCTCCATATGTGTTGCATGACTAAGTCGAGAATTGGGATTGTGATTCACCTGCCAAAGAAGTGGGTCTGTAGCATGCTAGCATTACAGCATAAAATGCCTGTGCCTTTATTTCTAATTATTTCAAAAGTGAAGGCTCTTAACTGCTCTTGAATATTATCTTGACAGATCTTTCCGATAAAAGTTATAAATATGGGCATCTGGAATCGACAACACTGCAGATGCATTCATGGAAATTTAATTCCCATAGAAACTGCCAATGGAGGAAATGCGGTTCAGAGAGAGTGCCTTGGAACAGGTGTTTTCATTCCTCGATCTCGGAAGTTTAAATCCAAAGCACACAAAGACCGTCAGATTTCTAGAGGTTTTGCCTCTCTGTATCTACCTATATAATTCGCTAACTTTCTATGCATGGTCACTTATATTTCATTTATTTTAGGAATTTACAGCACCTCCTCTTAATCCATTTTACACTACAACCCCTATTGTTATGGGAGGTTATTACCACCACTTTTATCAGTGGAATTCATTTTATATTACTACCACTATATTTAGTGGTATATGTATAACCGTGATCCACTGTCAGCTCTAATTTTTTCCTTGCTTTATGTAACAGGTGGATACCATATTTCTGGGCCCAATGGCCTGCACAACCCAAAAAATGTCAGCCTTCCTTCAGGCGAATAAACAGTGCTGGATATTACCTGATGTTTATTAGAATTTAAATTTCTGACATTTCTGAAGTAATGTAAAGTTGTTGTAAATAAGTGTTGTAACATCTCAGAGGAAGCATTCAAAAGGAAGACTTCTTGTAGACGGTGGGGTTGTGGTCTAGAGGAAGGTCAGACCTTGCAAGCAGCAATAACTGGAGTTCAAAACTCTTGGCCTCTTCAAAGATGTAGGTGAACAACTCCCATGTTTCCTGAATGGGGAGCTTAGCTTGGAATGTACAGAATTACTAACGAATAATCTCTTCCCGTGTGAATTCATAAAGAGAGGGTTCCCCAGTTCTTAAAAATAAACTGTGCACACAGCACTTTTTTGTTTTAACTACTTAATTAAAATTCATATTGCAGTACCATTATTCTCAAATTTAGAAATTTGTACCCCATTGAACGGGGACATGTTTGGAATGTATAGAAGCATTGATAAATAATCTCTTTTCATAGAAATCCATTAACAGAGGATTCCCCAATTTTTTAAAATAAACTGTGCACACAGCACTTATTTGTTTTTTTTTTACTTTTGTTGCTAGATAAATTGCAGATATTAACAAAATGGTTTTACTATTCATTTGAAATAATGGATCACATGTATTTATCATTGTGTGCTACAGCAGACGCCAGGGGTGGTAGTGGAGTGTAATGTCCGTAACTGTGTGAATAGAAAATGGCAAACCTTAAATTTGACAGCCATAGGACAGTTTTCTTCTTGCTTGGTGAAGGCTATCAAACAATCACAATGCTATGGCACACGGTGGAGTTTGGAGCCTATTTTTTTACCCCACAGTTTTTTGAGCCTCTCGCACTGGTGCAGCTAGATTGAGGCCATCTATCACCAATCAGCAGTAAATTTGCGAATAGGGTGATGGAGTCATTAATTAGTGTAGAATTTTTCAATGGGCAAATTATGTGATAAATCCAAGATAGGCACCTCAAGTTTGATACATCTCAGTTTTTCAGATAGAAATATTCAAGATATCTGCATATTTCTCTTAACTTTTGAGATATTCTGTGAATCAAATAAATGCAATTCAAAAACAATTACGGGATAAAATAAAACAATGTAATAAAATATGAATATTGGAAATTACAAGTTGTACTTATTTTGATATAATGTCCTGTTCATATAGCAGTATTTGTTGATAGCAATTGAATAAAAGTATGCAAACTAAATTATTAAACATAGAATAGGAACCATCCAATCTCATTATAGGGGCATGCCATTGTAGCAAATAGCTTCTAAATTATAAACATCATATAGATAACAACTAAAAGCTAGAGAGATCCCATGAGAGATGACACCGAAACAAAAGAAATTGGGATGCTAACACAACCAGGTGGTAAGATAGGCAAAGAGAACAATATTACAATGTATTAAAAGCCAAACCAAATATAGATATGTATTCAATTATTTAAATTCTAAACTGTTTTTATGATGTGGTAACTTTATAGATCATGTCCTTTGACCGTGTTGAAGATAAAGATTACCGGCATTATCCGAGCGATGGATCCTTGCATATTGCACAATATTCTACATTTCTAAGGACACATTCTCAATATGGGGGCTTCTGCTCCTAAATTTCTAGTGTGGGTGGCCCCATGAAATCCAACAGAAAAATAGAACATTCTTATAATTAAGAGTGGCCATCTTTTGAAGGGAAACTCTGAATGTTTAACAGCAAGAGCGATTGGAAAATTATAGCTCATGCTGGGATTTTTCTGGCTAAACTACTGGGTACTGCCCTGGAGGCCCTTGTACCGGTACAGTTCTGGTACTGGTCTTGCTCATAGTTCTGGTCCAGTTACCTCTTGAATACTTGGGTCCTCATATTAACCTGAGTACCCAACTATCATTTTAAAACATATTCAAAAAACAGTGCTGATCAGCACAGGACACTTACAAAAAAGCATAAAAAAGAAAAGATTAAAAAAAAATAAAACACTATAAAAAACACAACTGATTGAACTAGTGCATGCCCTACTGCATCTGGTTCTAGTGAACCAATTGCTAATTCGGATGCTCTCGATGAAGAGCAATATGATGATATTTTTCATGCAGTTCTCGAGTTTGACTATGAACATTTACTATTTTGAACAGATAATATAAATCTATGTGGTTTATCATAGGTCGCGACTCATTTATTATTTTGAATTATCAATAGTGTTCTGTTATGCTCCTCTTATGATGAGATGAGAAAAAGAAAAACATCTGAAAAGACTGGCTGATGATGATAGAAAGAAAGGGAGAGAGAACAAATTACCTACTTGTTTTGAAAGATTCTATAAGAACTCAGGAGGGAACAAGCATCCTTGTGCTCCACTCTCTTAATTTATGAAGGTTGTCAGTTGGAATCAGGATATTGGAACCTCGTCACAAGAGAGCGATTGTTAGAATGTTTTTGAGATCAAAGGATGGGTTAGACTTCCTTCTCCTACAAGAAATCTCGACAATTCAACAGTGACTGGAATCTCGGCATTGATCCTGTAAAGCAATTGGAATGGTGACATACCGATTCTCTTTTTTCGCGGTAATCCTATCCGCCCATAGTGCATCATAGAGCTTCTTATGCTAGTTTCTCTAATTCTAATCAACTACCTTTCGAACAATGGTCACAATATTCTTGTTACTTGACTCGGCCTGACCATTCCCTTGCAGGTAATAGTCCAAATGCATGCGAAAGCGAGATTCCATAACCATAGCAAAACTCAGTCAACTCCATGGAGGAAAAGTATGTTACATTGTCAACTACAATCTTCTGAGGAATTCCAAAACGAATGTTAATATTCTCTTTGATGAAGTTACATACTATTTCAGAATTGGCTTGTTTGACTGGAATTGCCTCCACCCATTTAGTGAAGTAATATGTTGCCGTGAGTACATAGGTATGCCCCGCGCTTGAATGAGGATTGAGAACACCAATGAAGTCTACACCCCACTGCTAGAAAGGTTCTTCAATAACCACCAGCCGGAGAGGAAGTATAGCAAGTTATGGCCTTCCAATGAATTGTTGACAAGGTTCACACTTGGAGACCCACTGTTGAGCATCTACAAGCAACATAGGCCAATAATACCTACCGCGTAGGATCTACTGAGCAGTCACCATGGCATAGAAATTCCCACCACAAGCTTGGTTGTGATAAGCCTTTAGCAACTTTTCTTGTTGCTCTTTGTCCACACGTCTTAGGAAGCATCCATCTACTCCTCTCTTGTATAGTACGTGATCCCAGATGACATACCTAGCTGACTTGAGCTTGAGATTTCTCCTTTGCTTATAGTCAAGATGAGTCGGACACTCTCCATAAGTGAGGAAGTATGAAATTTCAGAATACCACTCATTGGTGGTATCTACAAAAGGCACTTGGGGCAAGTCTTTATTCACACATTCATAGCACAGACACTCCTTTGTATCATTTTGAGTCGAGAGAGCTTCATCCTCGGCAATTAACCGGCACAGTCCATTTCCTCTTACAAGATTCGAAGGTCAGATGTCCAAGTCATACTCTTGGATCCTAGCCACCCAATTGCCTCTCTTGGCTCCTGGATCTTGCTAAGTTAAGATTGATTTGATTGCAGAGCCTGGGACCATCACCACGGTGCAAGAGTTGAGGATGTAGAATCTGAAATTCTTTACAACTTTGACCACCGCATAGGCATGCTTCTCCATTTGATTGTATCTCAACTCATGGTTCTTCAGTGGGCAGCTCATGAAAGCAATAGATGCTTAATACCTTCTTCGTTCTTCTGGACTAGGATGGCCGAGAGCGTGTCCTCTGAAGCATAGCAATACAAAATGAACTCTTTATCAAAGTCGGGACATACTAGAGTAAAAGCCTTGGCTACTGCTTCTTTGATTGCATCAAATGTTGCTTTGCCTTCGTTATTCCACTTGAAACTTGTTTTAGGCTTCATCATACTAGTGATATGCTTGGTCAGTTCCAAAAAATCCGGGACAAAGCGACACAGAAGTTTACCTTGCCGAAGAAAGAACGAATTTCCTTCTTGCTCGTGGGCAAGGACAACGCTTGAATTGCCCTTATCCTTTCTGGATCAATTTTGGCCCCCTCCTCGTTCACGATGTCTCCAAGGAGTTTCCCTTCAGTAACACCGAAGATGCATTTTTTAGGATTCAAGGAAATTTTGTGTTGCCGGCATCTGATAAGCACCTGTTCCAAATGTTGTATGTGATCCCTTCACCTCTTCGAGAAGACCTTGAGGTCATCAAGATAGATGACAGTGCAGTGTTTGAGGTCCTTAAAGGCAAGATCCATTGCCCGTTGAAAGGTTGCTCCATCGTTGATAAGACCAAATGGCATCCTGTTATAGGCAAAAGTGCCCCATGGGGTTGTGAAGGTTGTTTTGTGTCTATCCTCTTCTACCACCTCAATTTGGTTATATCCAAAGAAACCATCGAGCAGCGAGAGCATCTCAGATCCCGTGACTACCTATAGGATGTGATCCATGATAGGAAGTGGGTAGTTGTCTTTCAACAAGGTCTGGTTCAAATTGCGGAAATCAACACAAATCCTTATGTCTTCGTTCTTCTTCCGCACTGGAACAATGTTTGCCACCCACATGGAGTGGTGAATGGGGAAAATGATTCTTGCATTCAACATCTTCAGTACTTCTTCTTTGATTGTATCTGCAATATTCGGGTTATACTGCCACTACTTTTGCCTGAAAAAATTGGCTCCGGGCTTAAGTGGTATTGAATGATGCATCTCCTTAGGCCTAAAGGACTTGAGCTCATCATAAGAGTATGCCAAAACATCAGAATATTTTCTTAATAATGAGACGAATCTTCTCCTCTTATGGTGAACAACACTTACCAATGTTTACCATTCTTGGTTACTCTGCGGTACCGATATTTTCGTTCTCAAATTCAGCAGGACACCGAGAGGACTCTTTAGCTTTCTCCTTGATGAATCTATCATGTTTATCGAACAAGTCTTCGAGATACACGAGACCTTTTGGAATCTTGTTTCCCTTCAATCTAATGACCCCGTCTGAGTCAACTCCGTTTATCCCTTATTTATCTTCATCCGTCACGGACTCACGGTTTGGAGCATCAATTCCTTCATAGAAAAGATTCTTGAAGTTATCTCTTTGCTCCAAGAAAGAGAGAAGTCGATTGTCGTCATTGAATACCTGCCAATGATTTACATTATCCGGCACACTCGGCCTGAACACCATCTCAACAGTCACTTTCTTTGTTGAAGGACGGGTGTGGAGTCATTAAGGAAGTCGAAACTGCGAGAGAGTCAGCTTTCTCATTTTGCTCATGGGGGACCGCTTGAATTGAGAAAGCATCAAAAGACTCGATGCAATCCCACACCCTATTTCTGTAATGCTTGAGCCTCGGATTCTTGACTTGATATTGATTCCTCACTTGCTTGACAATCACCTCGGCATCACCAAGACATTTTAGCTTCTTGATACCCATAGATTCAGCAACATCCATTCCTAGAAGAAGGGCTTCATACTCCGCAGTATTATTGGTGTTATCAAATTGCAATTTGTAAGCAAATGGAAGTAACTAACCCGAAGGAGAGGTTAGAACAACTCTAGCTCTAGAACTTGCACCAGAATGGCTTCCATCAAATTCCATTGTCCACAATTGGTCTTTTCATCTTCTGTGAGGAAAGGCAGATTCTCGTCTCTTTCGGAAGGCTGACAGCTTTTTGCTTGAATTTACTTTTTCTTGTATACGGCCTAGTGCTTCTTTTTTTTCCCACTAATCATGATAAGGGAAGAGGAGGAACTTTTGCCATCCTGATTAGAAAATATTGGGCTCAATATATAACCAATTCTAAGTACTCTCCTTCCAATAGGGATGTACGGGTAACCCTCAACATAGATGATCGTGAATTAGGTATTTGGTTATTTGCTCTTTGCACGCCCCCAATAACTATAGGGAAAGATCTGACCTTTAAGACTGGATACTCTGTAACTTTAAGGACATGCCCTGGTTCATTAGGGGGGGGGGGAACTTTAACATGATTAAGGAGGATAAGCTAGGTGGCCACCCATTTGAATGGAAAGTAAATGAACAGTTCTATTGGCATTAGATAAAGAGAATTCTCAGATTAGTTGACCCCTTGTGTAGTGGGAAGAATGTGTAGTCAGAAGAATGATGGCAAAGGAATTTGGAACACTTGGTGTGACAATCAGAGTGGAAGGAACAGAGTACAGACTATACTCGAGGCTGGATAGATTTCTGGCTAACAGCAACCCTTTCATTCTTCCTCCAGTAGATAATGTTCATGTTGCGACTGTGTTTCCATAAACTCTCTCAGACCACCACCCTATTGAAATGAATTTCCAGGTTGCTTCTGCCCTTCAAGCTTTCTCTAAGGAGTGGAAAGGACAAGATAAGTTCATGTTTCCCATTTAAAGGATGTAGACTGCATGGATGGGTTGAAGACCTCTCAGCTTATTGCTAAACAAAATTGCCCTCCCCTCTGCAACCAGTACTTGGAAATCATGGATTATTATGAATCCTATTCGTTCATATTCCCAAGGAATGAAGTATGAAGCATCTTTCTATTTTACAAACGATATACTTTGTTTGTAAAGGTATTTGGGTGTTCTTGCGAACACATCACCTCCTGCCAAAACTTTATGAGAGGCTGTGGTAAAGCCCTGGCCAAGATAAAAAGAAATTGAGAGAGGAAACTCCACGAGGATTCAATTAACACTGCAGAAGAAGCTACAGAAAGCACCAGGGAATGAGGATCTCTTATAACATCTGATTTCCATCGAGCACCAGCATAGGATAATTCAGGCATTTATTGCTCAAGGGGCTATGATTAGATCCAGATTAATGTGGCTCAAGCAAGGAGACAAGGGGACCAACTATTTCTTCAAAATTCTTAAGGCCAAACAAATCCATCAAGTACAAATCTTAAGTAATATTGAAATGACATGACACTGGGTCTAAGTTGTGGCTGAATTTAATGGAATGGATACCCTTCAATTCTTGTCACTGAGTTAAAGGAGGTCAATTATTTGTGTACATGATTTTTATAAGTTTAAGAGAGAAGGTTGGCGCTGCTGATAATGGTGGGTCTATTTCTGAGAATCCTATTGAGATCAAAAATGTATTTTTCTCCTTCTAACGAACCAAATTCACTTCAGATGGCACCTAGAACTGGTTGAAAAAATCAGGGCTATTTTTGCTAGGGTAGTACCCAAAGAGTCCCACATAAAGACACTATGGAGATGGACAAAAACATCACAATTGATGAGATCGGGATTGTCATTGAAAATCTGACTGATTCCCTCAAGTTTGATAAGACAAATAAGCAGTGGACTGTAGATGCTTTATTCTCCATTTATCATGTGGATGATATAGTCCTGGTTTACCAGGAGCCCATACAGGTGGGTACTTTGGACCACCAAATCAATAGAGGAATTAATTAAAATTATCCCAAAAGACAGTGACCAAACTCGGGAAAAATTGGTGACCAATTACCCTCCTCAATGTGTCTTATAAGATTTTGGTGAAGGTTCTAGCCAACAGAATTGCCAAGGTACTTCCAGAAATTATTTCAGCCACTCAAACAGGATTTGTTGAAGGCAAGGTCCATAGTGGACAATCTAATAACTAGCTGAGAAGGTACGAAATGGGCCAAGGACACAGAGCAGAAGATTTACATGGCTCTGTTGGACTATGAGAAAGCATATGATACAATTGAGTGGTCATTTGTTCAGCTCATGCTTAGGACCTTGGGCCTTAGGGACAAATTCAGTAGAATGGTTTCGGTTATGTTTCAAGATGCTTCTGCTCAAGTTGAGACTAATGGGGAACTCGTTAAATCCTTTGCTCTACGAAGAAGTATAAGGCAAGGATGCCCTCTTGCACCTGCCTTATTTGTTATTGCTGCCAAAGCTTTCCTCTTTCTCCTTAGAGATGCAGCCTTGGGCCCCCCCGTTAGGAGAATAGCACTGCCTAATCAAGATGAGCTTATTGATATTCCGTTTGCTGATGACACCTTTTTAATTCCGGAGATTGATCAAAATAATTTTGCTCTAATTGCTAGAAGATTGGAGATATACTGTATTGCTTCAGGTTCTAAATTCCCCACCTCTAAATATTTGTTGCTAGGGTGGGACAAAGATTCACCTGAATGGGTTTCTTCTCTTGGGTAGGCTTGGGGCAGACCCAATAGGATGGACAGGTGTTTGGGAATCCCCTTTGATCTCTCTCCTTCCTTAAAACAATGTGGCATTGGGTGTTTGAAAAAATCTCCAAAAAAGTTACTAAATGGCAAGGACATTTTCTCTCTTTGTCGGGTAGAATTTAGGTCTGCCAAAAGGTCCTCTCTTTGTTCTCTACTTACTACTCTTCCTGTTGGTTATTTCCCAACTCTCAATTTTACAAGATACACAGGATTATCAGGGATTTCTCATAGTCTGATGGTAATGCTGGCAAGAAGAGACGTGCAGTTCAACATTTATTGTAAGCCCCAGAGGCCTTGGGGGGTTTGAGAGCTCTGACGGATATTGAACCATGGAAAATTCTTGAAAGTTTTTAATTTAACTGATGTAACTCCTAAAGGCAAGAGCAGATGGAACGGTTGCATATGAGAGACCTGCTCTTTGGTTCATGTCCCGTTACTCTCAAGTCTTGTAGGTTCCTTCATTTTTCAGTCAAATTGGAAAGCATGGGAGCAAGTGAGGCATTTGGTGGCTAGGCAGCCTACTTTCTCTTGGTTTGATACCAGGTATCAGGGTTTTAGCCCTCTGTGGTAGAATCTACAACACAATGATATGCCCTTGGCTTTGACTAGGGGGTGCTCTACATTTGCTTGGTTTGATAAAGGCACTAAAAACTTAAAACATTTGAGGACATATACAGGTTTTGAAATGGATGGAGTGGTCCGAGGCTAAGGCAATGTTTAACCTTCCTCAGTTTCAATCCAAAATTTATACCATGCTCCTAAGAGCTCTCGGGCCTACTTCTGCAGGTTCAATTATGAATGAAGATGTGGAGTTTTGGGATAATGCAAAATGGTTGAAGGGTCCCCCTCTTCTTGAAGTCGCCTCCAAACAGATTTATAAAAGGATAATCTTCTCCCTAAAAGTATCTCTTGGTTTGAATAACAAGTGGAATGTTTGTGACCCCCTTAGGAGATGGACTATTAGATTTAGTGTTATGTGGATGTCATGTGTTGAACTTAAGAAGTCTTGTTTTAGATGGCCCCTTCTACACAATTCGCTTGTTGTAGGGTCGAATATGTTCATGATGGATATTGTTAATAGATATAGTTTTGTGTGTAGTGATGAGAAGTACGCTAAACACATTTTCTTTAATTGCCCTTTTGTTAAGTCGGTATGGTCTCATGTTTTTTTTGCATAGAACGTAGTTTCCAGAAAAAAAGAATTGTTGGAAGGATATTTTATTTCACCTCATTAGTACTGTTATTCAGTGGCATTTATTTTAGCAAAAATTATGCTTTTTTATGTCTACTGAAGTGTTATGCTTCTTATGGAAAGCTAGAAATAAAGATGGATTTCAAGACAGTGAAAGGGGATTGCTCTTCCAACTAAACTAATATAGGGTATGGTCCTTTCCGCTTGCTGCACCCTATATATATCTTATCTGGGCTGCACCTGTTCCATGATAAGGGAAGCAGGAGGCCCAAGAGAAAAAGGGATTATCCTTGGCCCCCTACCTATATCTCTGAACATGAATGGACGGATCCGAGGAAGGATATTTTTTCACCTCATCAGTACTGTTATTTAGTGGCATTTATTTTAGCAAAAGTTATGGTTTTTTATGTCTACTTAAGTGTTATGGTTCTTATGGAAAGCTAGAAACAATGATGAATTTCAAGGCAGTGAAAGGGGAGTTACTGACTTCAATGGTGAAGTCAAAATCCATTTACTTGTTGTGCAGGTTAGAATTCAGATGAAGGTAGCAAGAGAGGAATTGAGGAAGTTTTCGGAGTTTGGAACTATCTAAATTGATCCTGAGTTCATGTGAGATATAGGTAACTTTCCACGGGTGGCCTGAGTTCCCAACTGGCCTGATACTCCTCATGCAGATTGTGAGGAAGAGGATTGTGTACTCAGGTGAGACCCGTTTACTCAAACCTAACTTCTTCAGATTGAACTGCACCGAGTAGAAGAGGACAATCAAAACAATGAGGCTGCTGCTGCTTGTGGCTCCGGACAGCCTATGGAGATCCCTAAAGCTCTTACTCAAGATGATATTTTAAGGGTTATTCCAGATACATTGGTACAAATGGAAACTAGTCGTGCTAGGGAAAATGCAAATTGGATGCCACAAAATGTTGATGGTATAATGGTATTGAGTTGGCTCAGAAAGATACTAGTGGCAATTTGGTTCCAGATGTCTGCTCTACTGATCAGGTTGCACGTTCAAGGGACATGATGTATTGGATCGTGAAGCTCAAGCTTACATTTGTATCCTATTGAAAAGGCATGTTAATGAAATATGTCATGAGGTACGGCAACACTTTGATGGGGGCAGCGTGCTTCAAGGAAACAACCTGGATGTTGCTAGCAATAAGTGTTTGGATGCTAACAGTGATGTACATATAGCTATGTTCGAGGGACCTGTTTACAGCAGAAAGGGACCAAATTATGTACGCAAGACTGATTCAGAGGGACCTGAAGTTAAAGGTTGGAACCTGTGCATGGAATCTTCAATGAGGAGGATGGCAATGCAATTATCAGGGTTGTTTAACCATGTTTTATGCTCTGTGTTATGCTGTCTTTAGGTTTCACTGTGTATTTTTTTTATATTGCAAGGTGACTTCATGCTACTTTTTTAGATATAGGTTACGTGTTACTTGTGGTAATGACCTCATTTGTTGAGACTGATCAGTTGCCTATGGAGGCTCTATTATGATTGTCAAGATACATTCGGCATTGGCCTGCGGATTGTATATTTTTCGTATGCATATTGCAATATAAAGAAATAATGCTATTTTTGTCTGTTTGTTCTATAATTTTTATTATTTTTGCAAGAACATACCCAAGCCGTACCATACTCACAGTTACACCAAAAAAAAAAAACAAGTACTCAGTTATGATCAAACACACCAAACAATCATGTCTGTTGTAGTCTGGTAAGCTGGCGTGATTGTGGCATTATTGACCTAGGTTCAAACCCATCTGTGAATGCTCTGTTAATGCAGCTTAAGACTAAAACACTATTTGCACCCCTAGGTGAGTTTATTACTAGCAATTGCAACGAAGGTGCAGAGTACACTGGGAGGCATGTGGATTTTTTTCCTAAGTGTAAAATGCATGTCAATAAAACTCCAGCCATCGGAATGACATATCAAGAGGTTTTATGCATATCTTATTCTAAGAAGAAAACATGGAAAAAATGGGTTTGTTCTAATCAAAATACACAGCATGCTTTTGATCTTGGAGTCTAATAGAATTAAGTGTGAAAGGGTGGGTGATAGATAGAAAAAGATTTTCAGTAACATTCACACAAAAGGACAACGCAGTGAATTGCATTCATTTTGACCACAAAATCACCTATCTCTGTCATTTTCCACTTTATTCCAATTAACAGTAATTTGCAAAGAAAGGCATTCAAGCTGGAAACATCTACACAGTCAATCAGGAATCCATCCAATGAATAAAGGGGCAAATTTAAGCATTAAACTAGTTTTACCACATAGAAGCATTTAACTATTTTTAGAGATGGCAGCAAACGCACAGAGCGGGCTTGCCTTAGGTTAGCCCGAGTCAGACGGAGGCCTTAACACAGCAACCCACACTCCTAACCACGTATTCATTTTTGTTCCCATTTTTGCTCAGTTGGACAAAAGGAAAAAGCCATGCCACTTTTACTGCCACACGTACAAAAAATATGCCTGACAGCAAATGGAAATAGGACAATCCGTACAAATGATCTAGACAGATCTAGAGATGGCATGTAAGTCGGTTAAGTAGTGGACAATCTAGAAATTTGGCACATAGTGTACATGGCTAGCTGGCAATGTGTAAAGTAGATTCTATGGCCCACCCACAAAAAATATCTGGAGTAAAGAGAGCTGTGTGTGGCAAGTGACACCTGGCCATAAAACTCTACAAAAAATGGTAACACCTTAAGAATCAATACACATGTCATTTTTTAAACGGCAAAGCAAACAAAAAGAAAGCAGGCAGCAAATTACGAAAACCAAAAACAAAGAAAACAAGCAAGAGCATGACAGAAAATGAAAGAAATAATTCTTGAATGTATTGATGAGAGAGCAATCCTCTCTTTATAGGAAGCAACAACATACAGTCTAATACTTGGGCGACAAAAACCCTAAACCTAAAATGAACTAGGTGAATACTAAGCCATGTTTACATTATTTGATAAAGCAAACTAAAATCATAAAGTGACTTTATTACTAAATATCTAAACCTATCACTAAGACTAATATGACCATTATAAATTTATGTTACAAACTTTTTTAACATTGATGCAGACAGAAAAGGATAACCATAAACTGGCGATAATAGTGTCTGTACAGGCAGAAAGAAAATACGAAGAAAAAAAATGTAGCAGCCAACACTCTCTTTCAATATTAAAATTTTGAACCCTTCTTCCAAAAACTACAACTGCACAATATGGTGTGTTACTCATAAATACCATTTTGTGTATCAAGGTTCCATTAATATTGTGTAGGAAAGAGGAAGGAAAAAACAGAAGTTCAAACCATAGATACAGTAAACTCATACATTCAGTCCATGTTGATAATTTTGTCATGATTTAAGTCAAAAGAAACACACTAACAATCTTTTTCTCATCGCCCACCAGCCGGAAAGTCTCTGAACAAATTGTGCACTCTTGAATGGAAATGTATTGCTTGAACAGCCCAGAAAGAAAATGCAAGCATAATTTTTTTATTTAATCCCGGAGAGGTGACAGGGTTCTCGATTAAAAGCAAGCATATTTGAAATTTGATAAAATATCATTGCATATTTTAGGGCTTGATAGAAAATCAAAAACTGCATCTTCCTAGGGATATTACAACAGGTAACATTTCAACTTTGGTTATCAAGCATAGTCTAGTCGATTCTAGTTTTACAATTCTTGGGCTCATGTTATGGTTTACCTACCTTAAGCTTAAACTATAAGAGTTCCTCCTTTCAATTTCAAAGGCGGCAACCAGAGATATCGAGTGGTGTTTTCTCCGGCTAATTCCACCCTTTTGTCCCATGACAAAATATGCAAAGGCACTGATATAGGTAAAGAGAAAATTACAGAATCATTTAATAATCACCATTAAGAAAATAAACATATTGGAAGCAGGCATGATGATTAACAAGTTGCTTTACTTGATTCTGTGCAGCTCAGATATTTTGGGCCATGTTTATTTGAAGGGAGCAATATTCTGATACAGTCCAATCATGCATGAGGAATGAGTAACTTTGTGATCAAGCAATTAAGGTGAATACAAGAAATGTTACAGCATTCGACCACTCCAAAAAATTGAAGGGTGACATTCCACTGTTCTGCTTCAGGCTAATACATCATCTGATTGCAACAAGTGGTGAACAATTATGTTCATTTCCACTACAAAAAGGAATTAATTCACACTAAAAAACTGACCTACCCTTGTTTGTACATGGCATATTGCATTTGTGCATTCCACTAGTACAAATATCTTAAATACATCTATTTGAAAAATGCCTATAGATATCAATTTCAAGGCTCTTATCTTCGATTTTACATATACCACATACATCAATAATTTATTGCATTCTCTTCATATTTCTCACTTTGGTAACAAAAAATATTTTCTAGAAAAAAAGAGAACAAAACTCTACCATATGGTCAAGATATTACTATTTTTGATTGACTTCTCAAAGTTTTAAAAAAACATTTAAGTGATGGTCCAGATTTAATTTAGAGAACAAAAGTTGAAACAGTCACACCATCTTGATCCCACCCCTTGCTTGTCCTTCGTATTAAGATACTAGTACAAATATCTTAAATACAATTCTCAGTCATGATAAAATAATAGAGAGATAATGTAACTTCTCAAAGTTCAATAATATTAGGTCATGGATTTTAAACTCAAATGGTCGGTCATGATTATATATGATCACTGAATTTCATTTCTTTTACTGGCATATGTTTCATTTGACTAGTTGATTAAATGGTGTCATACAGTAGAATGCACTTGAAGACACTAATGTCATCAGGCTTCTAAGAAAGATTTGCATTTTAATTTTTGGCTCCATAAAATACACTTTTTTTCTTAGACAAATGTGAAATAGGATATGTTTTTCCCTATAATAATGGCAATGATAACATTGGCTAGAGAATATGGCATACTTAACTAATCATGACGGTCAGAATAGATGTCGAATTGTTGGATGTTAGTCTGTTGAACGCACTCACGTACAACGTTTACTGTGCCTATCGGCCTTCCACAAGCACCTGTAGATGATGCCATGCATAGTTTTAAAAAACCTTAAAGTGATGGCCAAATGGATGTCAAATTTAATGCAGGGAATAAAAAGTTGACACAATCAACATCATTCGATCTCACCCCTTGGTACGCCATTGTAGAATGCCTATCGGCATTATTATATGACATAAAACAATAATAAGATAGGTTGAAATTTACATTATTGCTGACTGCAAGGGGAAATGAAAATTTAGCTCTAGACAACGACGTCTGACGAAATTGAAGACCAGAAAATCATTTCAATTGCACTTGATGTAATTATTGTACAAATTTTCACAGAAACATTTCATGGTACAGTAGTACAAGCTTTTCCATTTGCATAAGTCAATGGGCTGCAACTTTTCATGATACCAAGGAACAAACTTTCATATTTGTGTAAACTGTGTATACTGTGGACAGGAGATCTATCAATTTTTATCTTTGTTGTTTAATCGACATAATTTTACTTTTTATTAACCAGTAATTTTCCCCTTCCTTAGAACACACACTTTCTGCATGGAAAAGTTTTGATCACATGCTTTCTACAGATATTTCCTCTACACTCTTGTGTTGGACTCCGCAATCAAATCCACATCTTCATCAAGTAAATCAAAAGAATGCATCTGTGTACCTTCTTGACTTTTACTACCCTTTCCATTTGGAGCACCCTCGGGTGAAGCATAAGACCCAGATGCATCTCTACTGAAGAACTCATTGCTCGAGGAGAAACTTGAAATATACCCAGTTGCAGCTTTTCTCAAGGTTTTCTCATCATAAGTTGCAATGTCTAAACCTGAGACAAGAAATGTTTCCAACTCATCCGCAAATCTAACAGAGTGTTCGAATATGAAAGGACTTAGAGCAGTGGAGATCAACGACTTCCATTCTGCACGCCTTAATTCCAATTCACTGGTAGAATATTTCTTTGTTGTCCTGTAAAAGAGATGCACAGAAAAGTAGAATTTTCTAAAAAAGGATGCGAATGATGTAAATTATTTTAGAATGATACAAACGAGAGTTAAAAAAGAAATAAATGAATGATGTAAATTATGTTAGAATGAATGAATGAAATAAATACAAGTCTGCAAGTCCAAGACATTCATAATTTTTGATAACTCAAAATGTACAAATTTTCTTAATATGCAATTTGAAGCATATACATCTTCTTCATAATTTTCAGAGTCTTTGAAGCCTATTCTCCATTTTTTTGAAATTGATTCATGTTCTATTTCTTAATAGTACTCTAAAAAACAAGCTAAGAACCCAATCGCGCATATGACCACAGGCTACGCTGCAATACAAAATGGGGCAGGGATCAAAACTAGAGACCTACCCCTACCAAATAAAACATTTCCAATGGACCACAGGCTTCAACCTTTACTCTAAACGGGGGAAAATTACTCTGAAATGTTCGCACCTTTTCAATGGATGAAAAAATAAGGAGAGGCGCTGTGGAGGGCAAAGGCCAGGGCCCTGCGGCCACACTGGAGCACTGAAGTGCCATGCAAGCCTTTTTTAAAATGCAAAACAGAATTTCAGTTTAGTTTTTAAATTTACAAACATTGCATAACAGTTTTTACTTTCAAGCACAAGAATAGCTAGTCTGTTCCTCTTGCACCTAGATGAAACAGCAAGCCTTTGTTCTTCCACGTTACTTTTGGTTAAGGTATGTATTGTATCCCTCTTATAATTGTATTTTGTACCTTTATCAATTATTTCATTTCATTAGAATCACATTTAAAAGGGTTATTTGTGGCTATGTACTGCCGTGCCCTTGACATACCCTGATCATTTGTGGACATCAATAAATTTCAATTTCAATTTCTTCTTGGCCCACTTCAAATTATTTCTCCACCACTCTATGATTGATTTGCAAACTCAAATTATGCCAGAATGAAACTCGATGAATCAAATCCAAACCATTTGGTGATCAAGCATTCAACAAAAAGCAGATCTCTAACCCAATTAGGTTGACTAACCACCTAATCAAGTTGTGTTCCCTATAAACAACCGGAGAGAATCATCTAATCTACTTGTGAAGAACTAGAGAACAAAGGCTCGCAACAACCAGAAAATGATTGAAAAAAACCGAAGAATTTGCAAGATGAACCATTCTTGACACATTCACTCATAATCGTACTTTTCAGATAGTCTCTTTGGATCCAAGATTCAATACTTGCAGTGATAATTGCATAAAAGCGCCTGAAGAACGGATGACAAAGAGAAGGGCAGTATCATTGAACAAGCATGCAAGTAAACCAGTCTTCCACTTCTGCCCTATCATGCAAAGTCTCTATTGTTTATAATCAAAAGGAGGATTGTGAGATATTATCAAATGCAATGACATCCTTTTCCGTAAATCTAACTTGAGCAAAGCTTAGAAGAGACTGAAACAGTACCAGGCTCATGCGCAGTGTTCACCTTAGATCAGAAAATCAATAGGAAAAACTTACCAAGGATTACTCCATGCTACTACTTCGCATCCATCTAGATGATGCCAACCATATAGCTGCAATTGATTTTGCTGAAATACAAAAAAATCCCTTCTACACATACGCATACCTAAAAACCCAATCCCCTATACATGTTCATCGTCAAGAACAACTATTTGTGACAATAAATACATAGACTGGTACAAACTTCAGGCTAATCACAAATCACTAATAGACATGATTCAGTCATAATCTTAACATATTGACGATGCAGAAGACTCAATGCAACTTATTTGTGCATTTGATGATGGAATTCCATAAAATCTAAAACTTCAAAATGTTCAAGATGCAAGTTGATTAATAAGACGGTCAATTGAAATAAAAACAGAAACTCAAGCATTTTCTCGGCAGCTTACGGGGCACATAGAAGCTGCAAGGAGTTAAATATGATAATTTGATGATATACTTAATCTAAATGGCTGCTTTCATTAAAACCTATGGGACAAACTCCACACACTATTACCACAACAGATTGATTTCACAACAAACATGCAGTTGCATCACAACGGAAATTAAAAAGCTCTTGCATCCAATGAAGAACATTTTTTTCTCCAGTATTTTTTTGAATTCATGTGGACAGAACCAACTACAAATACCATAAAGCTTTCAAATGTACACAAATTCACTTCAAGAGTACCTTTTATCAAAAGATTCCAAAATTCCAAGGGCATGGTGCATAACAATGTCCACATCCTCTTCCTACACAAAGACAAATTATTACAACAGTTTGTAGCATGACCTTTTTTAAAATAAAGACAGTGAAAGTGAACAAAATAGTCATGAAATATATCGAGGCACAGTTAATTGGCCTCGTTGAGAACTGCTATGTGCCTGTGTGATGTATACTAAGTGGTACTGCAGTAACAAGGCAATAGAAGCAATAAAGTTGTTCTTGAATAATTTCTTTCAAAGGGTAGTTTATTTACACTAAATTTAAAAGTTGCAGAGTAACCGTAGTACTTTACCAAAATGTTAGCATTTGCCAGTGCGTACCCTATGTATAATTGTCTACCATGTTAAGTAAACTTAAATATTTCACAATATGCTAAAATACTTTACAATTTAATCCATCCTTTTGTTCCCATTGCTGATATTTGTAGACATTTTGCAAACCAATATAATGGAAGACAAATTGAAATCTATTTATCCACGAACCTACAACTGTGTTAAGACTTCCTAGTGTATTAACAATGCTCATTCCCTTAATCATATACAGCTATTGTGCATAGTAATGATTCTGTCCATTTAAACTTAAAGTTTCATCATCCTCATTTAATTCTTTAGACTTGTTTCTTATTTAAATCTGGACAGTTACAAAACTTTCTCACGAAAAGACCAAGACTCGGCAATTAGTAAAAGTAGAATGTAGAATCCACATTAAAAAAAAAAATAGTTTCTACCTTATATCTTTTACAGTCTGCTTCAAAGCACAGAACTAACATGAAGATATCTTGTGCTTGAGACTTCCTTGAAACCTTAGGCATTTTCATTTGTACTGTTAAGAGACACAGTTTGCAGACTCCATAATGCATTCTGTTTAGATGGCATTGAGGTGCTGCCATATCAATTTTATCCACTCTTAACACACTCATTCTTGTAGTAGTCACTAGTCACAACCAGATTAGCAGAACAAAGTTGAGCTCCACAATATTCTATTTACAGGAGACAAAATCCTCAATTTGGAAAGAATTGACAGAAGTTTCTACCATACAACATTTTTGAAAAGCTGTCAAATGGAAATCTTTAATTTTCAAAACTAAGATGGTAACAATTCCCAAAAAAATGTTATAAAAGCATTCCATAGTACTTGGAATTTAATTACTGGCTTGAAGAAGAAGATGAAAATTTTGAAGAACAATTTGAAGACTACTTTAATAATCAGTGCAAACTGGAACCTAAACAAAAATACTAAGGAAAAGAAGAAGAAGCAATAGAAGAACTGGCAGAACATAAACAGCACAAAGAAGTTGCAGTTTCTATCCAAAAAAGTTGCAGACTCGTATGCACAACAATCCCTGCAAAAAAAGAACCCAAGCCTGTCTACATGTAATGTCCCCTTTTCTAGATTAAAATAATAAATGATATTCTTGTTAAAATATAACACATTATATAGAATGTAAAAACAGTTATGTAGTTGTTCGGTTGGTAACTGTTCAACCACCTCTCTCTCAATAAATAAACCTCTAAGAGACCTGTAGAAGTAAGAAACATGAAATCTAAGTCCTATCTGTCATATCTTTATGCATACAAAATGCATATGTCCAACATTGGTATCAAAGCGATTAGTAACATGGTTCGTTAATGATCGACGTCATCAAATCAAGACTAGGTTGCAATGAACTGTCTTGATGAAGTGGATGGTACAAATCAACGATAATTAATTCCATGAGATCGAGGCTTAATAGAACTGATTCTTCAGTGAAACAGTTATCTTGCTGAACTCAATTACATGTCCTGGTTTTAAGTGACTAGGCAAAAACATCTTTATTCGCTGAAAGAAGATACCATTTCAGTTACGAAAGTAATCAAACCATCGTATATTAAAGTCATTCGAACATAATTTCAATAGCGGGCCCAGACATTTATCAATTAGCACCATATTGTGGGCAGAACATCAAAAACGTGAGATACATGGATAGGTCAGACAGGGAAATATAATGGAGTCAGGCTTCTTTATATCCCGAGCAAAGAAAATCGAAGGATTTATAAATCACGAGCCTCTCTAAGTTCTTGAAGTTTCAAGACCCAGTTGATCCCGTGAAACGAGAAATCATAGGAAAATACCCCCAATTGCAATAAAGGTCAAGATCCATCAGACATTCATTTTACTTACAATCAAAATCGTAGGTTGCAGTGATGATCATTGATACTCGTATGTACACTCGGGATATCAATATAAGAGCAAAATCCTGGCAGAGGTTACACTTGCGAACTTAATATTGTGACTCTAGGACAGCAAGAACCGAGTTCTAGTTACAGTTATGGAGTTTCAAAGGAGCAAACAACTAATATCATTCTCCTTCATCTATTCATAGATTTAAGTTCCTTACAGATAAATTACAACTTGTAGAGTCAGCTTCCAAGATCAATATTAAATCAAACCACAGTCGATATGAAGAATCTATTGCAGTCAAAATGGAATCGATACAAGATAAATCGAGCTGGGCAGTATGCATATCAGTATGCATACCGCACAAGCCCTGCTATATTAACAAAGCCAGACCCAAATGGGTGGTTTTAAGGTATGTTCCCTAATGAAGTCATAACCAGCAAACAAACAATCAAACAAGAGTCTCGAATACAAATATCCTACATGGTTATTCCATGAAAACTAAATGCTATCATGCTCACATATTTCTAAAAGCGAGAGAGAGAGAGAGAGAGAGAGAGAGAGAATAAAACAAGATACATGCCTATATCAACGAGAATAGTGGGTTTCGCATAAACCAGCACAAAACCCTCTAAACAGTTTTTCGATGAAAACTAAATGCTATCATGCTGACATCTTTCTCAAAGCATGAGAAAGAGAGTAAAACAAGATACAGCCTGCAACAACAAAAATAGTGCGTTTTGAATAAACCTGCTTCAAAACTGTCTACATGGTGGCATCTCCTTTTCAACCTCACCTTCTCCTCGTTTCAACCTTCAAATCTGTGTAGGCAGTCCATTTAATGGCCCACACCCAAAACACCCAGTTTGACAAGGTCAAGGTGCCTAGCTTTTTATAACAGGCACCCGATTTCAAGTCTCATCAGGGACTTTCAATTGTGACCATGCAGCAGAGTGCTACTTGTCACTCAGTCACAGGGATACACTGCCTGCTTAACGTCGATGTTATGTGGAATCTTCCAGCAAGGTATCAGGTCACATGTTGTTGCGGGGATCTCAAGGTTGGACACCTGCATGAATCATTGTCGGATATGTGAGCTTGTTTGTAATCTTTCCTAGCAAAACAAAATGCCATATTAGTATGTCAGAACCTGTGGCAGCCTCAAGATTTCAGAAGAATGGGATTCGGATGACTTGTGATGCCCATTTGTCTTGGGCCCAGTTAATGCTCCAATTTTACTAATCAAAACTTGTTGGAACAATTAACTCTGGTGCAATTGCACCCTTTTCATGTTCTAGGGACTAGTATGTTTCAATTGTACTGCATACCTATCTTCAAAGTTTTGATTCAGTAGTACCAGCTTTTAGCAGAATTGCCTTTTCTAGAAGGGATAGGAGATTATGCCTTTTATTGAATAATGATCAATATACCATTGTATGGTTGGAATGTTAGGGATGTACCTTCTGTTACAAAATAATCTTCTATCTATTCGTGCAATTGACAAAATCCCAATATTTCTGTCATCTTCACGGGAAAGAAGTGTGTTGTCTCTGATGTGAAACAGAGACGGATAATTGCCCTTGGTATTGGGGTAGGTGGTCAGTATCTAGCTTGTTGATCCGGCTGCGATCAACATGAATGCACGTGTGGAGGACAGCCTCCTCCACTTTCCAAAGATCAATAGAACTTTGTGTGTACACTTAATTTTCTTTTACTGAAACAGTCTTTTGCAGGGCACATTGACCATTAATTTCCCTGAGTGTATGTGTAAGGAGTCACATGCCTTGGGAGGATGGATTTCCTCATTCTGAAGAACAATTTGTTGTGGACAGAGACTCCACTATTCCAACATGCATTGACGGTGCATGGTGAGATGGCATGCCCTCCACTCACTTAGAGGTTCTTGCTTGAAGGACAGTAGAGCATCTAGTTTGCTCATTGTGTTGTGAAGGATCTTTCCCAACAGAGGGGGATAGATGAGCAAATAGCCAGACGGAGATGGTTATTTCTCCTATTGAGACGGAGACCACTGCTGAGACGGAGATGGTTATTTCTCCTACTATTGAGGAGTTGGTTCTAACTCCTGCACAGACGGTCACATTTCTCTTCTTGAAAAAGTTGGATGAGCACTACATGGTGGTGCAAGGACGTGATCGAGGTGACCCTCTCCTAGGATAATTGAGTCTTTGTCCAGACTCCAGCAGGCTACACAAGCCTCTGAATAGATTTTTCAATCCACATCTTCGAGGTAACTGATTTCAGCACTCTGGAGATGGGGCTGACACTCTCAGCCATTGGTGATTCATCATTGGTCAATGAAAGAAACCAGTGGACCACTTGCCATATCTTTTGTTCATGGGACCAGATTTTTGTTTTGCGGTTCGTCTTCATTCGACAACTGCATCACACTACAGGACTGCTAATTTTAAAGTGTCAACTTATGGCACAGTCTGTAAATGTAATGACTAAACATATGGGCTTTAGGAAATTTGTAAAATTTCGGACAAACTTTGTCTTGTTTCCATTACAGTCATTAAGACTGTGTTAAAATATAACACATTATATAGAATGTAAAAACAGTTATGTAGTTGTTCGGTTGGTAACTGTTCAACCACCTCTCTCTCAATAAATAAACCTCTGCCTGTATCATTTGGACAGTGCAGTTTTTGCCTTTTGTGATTCTTTCTTCTCTTTGCATATTCAACAATGGCTGAGAGTGTCAGCCCCATCTCCAGAGTGCTAAAATCCAGTGCTAACCTGCTAAAGATGTGGATTGAAAAATCTATTCCAGGCAATCAACTTAGCCAATGCCTTGGAGTCTGTACAAAGACTGAATTATCCTGCGATGAAAATTCACCTCAATTTCACGTCCTTGCAACCACCATGTAGTGCTTTCATCCATAGTTTTTTTAAGAAAGGAAGTGACCTTCTGTGTAGGAGTTAGAAGCCAAATCCTCAATAGTAGGAAAAATAACCATCTCCGTCTTACGAAGCAGTGGTCCCCGTCTCAATTAGGAGAAATAACCATCTCCATTTTATCTATTTGCAATCTATCCCCCTCAAAGATCCTTCGCAACACATTTGAGCAAACTCTTCATGGTCTATTGTGCCATCGAGCAAGAACCTCTGAGTGAGTGGCTGGGCATGCCATCTCACCATGCACCTCAATGCATTTGAATAGTGGAGTCTCCGTCCACAACAAATTGTTCTTCAGAATGAGGAAATCCTTACTCCTCTTTCTTCAGAATGAAGGCATGTCCGCCTCCCTTGAAGTACACCTATATAGTGGCTTCTATTCCCTCCACAATTGTCAGTTTTGCATTTAGGTTGACTATATCCAGTTGTAACAGATTTGTGAGGAATGGCTGCTCCCAAGGCATTGCAGCCTTATCAGACCTTCTCCTGAGAATGGTGGAGCAACCCCTCCTCCAAACGTGCCATTCATGTTGATCGCTAGCCGGACTCAACAAGCCGATACTGACCACCTTCCCCAATACCAAGGGCAATTATCCGCTCTATTTCACATCAGAGACAACACACTGGGCTTTCAACAGAAATCACAATATGGGATTTTCAGTTAAACTGATAGAAGATTCTTTTGTAAAGAAGGTACATTCTAACATTCCGTCCAGCAATTTATGAAAATTATTCAATAAATGCATATGTTCTAGTCCTATCCCTTCTGAACTGCGATTGATTCTCCATCACTAGTACTACTGATTTCAGCTGTTTGAACATATATTTGCAGTGCCAATGAAATCCATACCAGTTCCTGCTACGACATGAAAAGTTGCAATTTCGTCATAATTATCAATGATCCAGCAACTGGAACTGCCATTTCGAGCAATTTTTGTCGTAATCTGGACAATAACAGAGCATACTCGTCATCCGAATCCCGTTCTTCTCAACTGTTGCCAGTTTTGTTGAAAACAATTAATGGCTTTACAAATCTGCTTCAAAGATACATACATCCGCTGATCCGGCAATCCTTCTTGAGGTGACAACCTTGTGACAGTAATAGCATGTGCTGAACCGAGTGGAAGACTCATTTTAATTGACATTTCCACTTTCCATTTGCCAACAAGTACAAAGCACTCTCTGAATGGTCACAATTAGATTCTGCCTGAAATTTTTGCGCTCCTTTTGCAACAGGTAGGAACTCACCTTGTCAAACGTGGACAATGTTTGACGCAGCCATTAAATGGAGTGTTTTCCACAAATTACTCAGTACTAAGAATGTAAGTTGTTCAAAACCAAGCCAAAAATCATCGTCGTCCACCTTTTTGTTGACTGAAGATAACTGGTCTCAAGGTCTTTCATCCGAAGTAATCAGCTCAAGATGAATCGATCACACCTTCTTGATTGCTTTACAGAAAAGAGCATATTCTTTAGGTATAAAACCCACTCTTTTCTGATGTCTGATATTTATCCCTCAGACTAGTCCACAACGTGCTTGCCACAATGGCATTCCGCACTTCCGATATCAAATCATCCGACACCGATAACTTCAGAAGCAATAACGCCTCCTTATGACGTTTTTCATAATCAGCGAAGTTCGCGCTGGTGATCTTTCTTTCGCCCTGTGATTATTTTATCACAATCTCGAAAGTCTGCAAGCGTTAGAATCTTATGGCTCCATACATTGAATTATTACATGAATGCCCATTAACCTTGCCACTTCTCGGAAAAATCACCCTTTCTTGGCTATTCACCGGGTACGCGTCACAACGTCACGACTTCTTCCCTTTACCAGATGCTCTTCCCTCTCAAAGCCCTTTTCTCAGGCTCATTGAACGTATGTTCTGAGCACCATAAAAGCTTCAATGGAGTTTGTTGCAAGCCGTATGATTGTCATCACAATAGAAGGATCCAATCGTGACCATAACAACGAGGAAGCATTTTAAACAATGACTAAAGACAAATGCTACTGTGAAAATGACCTTATTAACTTCAAGCTCAAGGTTGGCTCAAATAACCCACGTATTTGCGACTATGTATTGTATTGCAACTGCAACAACTCTTTCAATTGCGGAACAACCCTCGACTTTTCAATATTCCTCTCCCTCACGACTGCAGACTTACCACGAATCGGAGGAATAATGGCCGGGACAGAGGAACAACTCACGATTTACAGCCCACGATTTTTCCCTTGTGACTGTAGAAAACTAATCATGACTTTCCCTCATGAGTCATGATGGTGGACGAACCTTGCAAGAATTGCGTCGACCTTACTGTCAACCTCACACACACTTCTCTGCAAGTGCTTCCTTCAATGGCAACTTGACTAACTAAGGCTCTGATACCAATGTTAGCAGGGAAAAAAATAGAGAAAGATTGGAGAGGACAAAACTGCGCTGTTGGAATGGACGCGGGTAGAGTATATTTATTCTGTAAAGGTGGTTAACATTTAGCTATTAGTTATGGCAGGTTCAACTTGTAGGAATAAATGAATAAGACTTCCCCTTTTATAATTGTTTTGTATGGTTATGCGGTTGTAACCGCTAACTAATTTTGTAACCGTCTTTGCATACTAAATACCCGGACACACAACCCATTTGGACAGTGTGCATTCCGGTTTTCTCTTCAATCATTCTTTACGCATTTATTCGGTTTATTTCTCTCTCTCCGCAAATTCTAACATTGGTATCAGAGCGTGGGGCAAGCAAAGAGAGGAAGGAAGAAAGATATTTTTGTCGAAGTCCCATTAGGGCACGAAAAATCACACTGTACAGTCGCGAATCAGAAGAATACACTCGCGTTTTTCTAGAATAAAAAAATAAGTCACAAAAATACAGTCATTAGAATGGCAGTCGTTTTTCAAGAAATTAATAGTATTTTCGAGCACGAAAATACAGTCGCGAATGGCACGTTTTTCAGGAAAATAACAGCATTTTCGAGCACAAATAGTACAAATTTTAATAGAAATCACGAAAAAGTCGTGGATTTTTGGACATTTTCCGAAGGACACGAAATAGTCGCGATTTGCGCTAAAATGGTGCATTTTACAGTCACGAATTGCTAGGGCACAAATATGTTTCACAGACATAAGGCAGGAAAGACACAGAAGCAAAAAGATTACCTGCACTAGGGCACAGAACTGTGCAACTGGTATTTTATTTTATTTTATTTATTCATTGCCAAAATACGCAGTTGTATTTATTCTATTTTATTAAAATGGAAATGCCCATAGAAAAATATTCTGGTCTAAATTTTCATACATGGAGAGTGAAAATACAAATGCAACTTATGAATAAAAATTTGTGGGGCATTGTAAACGGGAAAGAGACAACACCTACCGATGCATCGAAATTGTTAGAATGGCAAAGCAGAGATGATAGAGCGAAAGCTATTATTGGCCTTGCTCTCTCTGACTTTGAACTTCATCATGTAGACCTAGACAAATCATCGAAGGAAATTTGGGATACTCTAAATAAATTATTTGGAGCGAAAGCAGTCAATGCCAAATTTTCCCTGAAACTTCAGTTATATAGGTTCAAAATGGATGACGGAGTCTCTATGTCAAGCCACATCAATAATCTAAGGTCCTTGATCAGACAACTAGCAGAAGTGAAAGCTGCAATTGAGGACGAAGATGCCAAAGCTATCCTATTAAATAGCCTGTCTTCAAAATATAGCAATGTAGTTTTTACCCTCAATCAAATTCAATCTCAATCTCTGGATGATATGATAGCAGCTCTTCTAGCTGAGGAAAAACGAACTACAGAGGATGCAAAAGGCCATTCCCAGCAAGAAAGTGCATTCTATTCTAGAACCAGAAAATATCATAGAAGATCAGATAAGTAGGAGATTGAATGTCATTATTGTAAGAAAAGAGGTCACACA
This sequence comes from Taxus chinensis, assembly GCA_019776745.2. Lineage (NCBI taxonomy): Eukaryota > Viridiplantae > Streptophyta > Pinopsida > Cupressales > Taxaceae > Taxus > Taxus chinensis. Next base: position 780,107,663 of record CM034152.1, read on the forward strand.
GCATGGGATTGTTGTGTTCGAGCCAATGATGTGCTCAAGGGTAAAGTCATATCAAATACAGCCAATATAGCCATGGTTGAAGACCCATCAGATGCAGAAGGTAGTGAGGACAGTGACGAATACATGCTATAAAGATGCTCTAAACTTTGAAGGCAAGAAAGGATACAGGGTAGATGAAGCTCGGTATGGATGGTTGCTCAGATAGTTTGGGAGACTGTGGATCTTGGGAATTATACCCTCACGAGGGTCATGAGACAACTTGATGGAGCTTGTGGATGGCTCAGTATGGATGGTTGTCCAATAATTCGGGAGATCTGTGATTCGGGAGTTCAGGGAGGTGGAATCCGGGAACTTGGGAATTCAGCTCGGGAGCTACACCTTTACGAAGGTCACGAAGCAACTTGATGGAGCCCTACCTATCATAGCATTGCTTTCAAAGTGAAAGTGTTTGAAGATTGCGTAGTTCTGTTTTGTTAGATTGTTTGTTTTTGAGTTATGTAGGGTAAGTCTTAAGAGAGGGTGTAGGAATAAATGAATAAGACTTCCCCTTTTATAATTGTTTTGTATGGTTATGCGGTTGTAACCACTAACTAATTTTGTAACCGTCTTTGCATAATAAATGCCCGAACACACAACCCATTTGGACAGTGTGTATTCCGGTTTTCTCTTCAATCATTCTTTACACATTTATTCGGTTTATTCCTTTCTCTCTCCGCATATTCTAACACCACCTAGAATAACTGTTCTTTTGATGTTACCGAACATGCTGTTGATAGTGGATATTCAACAGTCCCTATACCATAGGTAATTGTGAAGCGAAACAAGTTTACATAGGTGGTCAATTTCTTTGCAGAATGAAGGTTTAAAATGTTGGACTTCAGCTGCAAGCACATATAAAAGAGAAGGTACAGAATTTCTTAAAGTTACAAATAAGAAGCAATTACAAGCCTTTTTAGGAATACTAAATTATGTCAATAGCTTCTATCCTAATTTTGGAAATGATAGAGCTCAGTTGCAAGAGCTTCTGAAGAAAAATAAAAAAATTGTTTGGTCTCATGAGCATAGCCAGTGTGTAAGTAAAATTAAGGATAAGATCAGAAATCTACCCGCACTTCATGTGCCAAAATTTGAGAATTTCGTATTTATATCTATGCTTCAGATAATGCCTGGGGAGGAATGTTGTGTTGTCTTGAAAATGATAAAGAATATGTATGTGAGTTTGCCACTAGAGTTTTTTGTTGATAAAGTTAAAAAATGGATATCTTCAAATAAGAAGATATATGTTGTAAAGAAATGTTTAGAAAAAAACGCTCTTAAATTAATGCATTTAGAGCATTTTATCATCAAAACCGACTACACAAGGTTTTCGACAATAAAATAAAATGATTGTGGTCTTAAAGATAGCAAAGGAAAATATTGCAGATGGCAAGATTATTTCAATAGTTACTTTGCAGAACATATTAAAGGAGAACGAAATGTTCTTGCTGATTGAGTAAGCAAAATTCCTTCAACCACAATGATGAATTATCCTCTGACGCCACCAACACAATAAGAACCAAAAAATTTAATGATTTGCCATTGGTTGTGCGGAGTCAAATTTTCCATGAAAAAATTTTTAACAAATACATAATAATGTCTATAACGGCTGTCAGGGATCTCCAAACTTCATATTCATGCCACATTTCAACTGTAGGCGAAAGTTGGATGATCAAAATTAGCCAGCTTGACTCTGATCATCATGTCCAAAGTATAATGAATTGTTAGTGAAAGTGGGATGATCACAATCAAGTTATCAACTGACTTGACTCTGATCGTCATGTCGAAAGTATATTGAATTATTACAAAGGCCTAATCAAAGGTGGAGGATCAGAAGAATCTAATCAAAAATGATTTAGTCCTTTACTTTTTAGAGGATATGAGACCTCCATTCATCACCCATATGTGAATCATGATGAGGGTACATTAGCATGTGCTATCTTGCATAGACAGACAGAATGGGAATCTTTTTTTAACAATTAACCTAATGCACGGACATAATTTTTGGGAAGTTCAATACATCTACCATCTAAGACATCTTTTCCATCCCATTGATCTTGATGATCTAGTAACAGAAGCCGAAGCATTGTTGGACCACACAAGCTTATCATCATCATCATCATTCGACAATAACTATCCCATGTATGGATAAGAAGGAACCTTGTACCATAAAGTGATATTAGTGGAGAATAACTTTTGAAATGTAAAGGAAATGATGCGATAGACACCGTCGACATAGATTCTGAAGAACCTCATTCTTTCCTATATACTATTGTGTTTGGTTCATTAGGCATCAAGTCTCAGAAGAGTCTTCAGTCTATTAAGAGTCTGAAATCTAAGAAAAGTGTATGCTCTTACTTTGCAGTTTGCACCCTGAGTGACCTGAGTAATCAGAAACATTTCTTATCTGTAATTAAACCCTTGTAAATCTCTGTTTAAAATAAGTAATTGAAGAAGTCGTAGCCATTCGGCCGACTGCCTTCGCGCAGTTTTCCTGCATATCCTTAGCTCGTCTACTGACATAAAAAGTTAAGGACATGATCAGATGTCTAATTTACAATATTAAATGAATAAAGCTGCAACAACATGCATTTTCCCACAACTCATAAACGAAACAAACCACACATCCAGCTTAGGAAGTCTAAATCACATTAAAGGCATGTTCAATCAGCCAACTTGGACTCCAAAAACATGCTGTCGGAGGATATAAATGATATACTAAAATGCAACACATATAAACCTTAGGTCATTAACACAACATCCCTATGGCAAGGGTCTATTTCCTACGGTGGCAGAAAGATGCTTGACTAAGTGGATTTCACCATTGCCAAAATGATACAGAGGTGCATCCACCAACCACCATGAATGTTTGGAGTAAATTTGAAAACTTAAAGGTGACAATGACTGAGAGTATCTTACTTGCGGCACCTTGCAAGTGGTACATGTTAGGTAAAACCTAGTAGTAATAAGTAATTTTTCATTGTAATTACAGTTTTACTGGTTTACCTTAGTTAATAAGTTATTACTGAGGCAGTTAGATAGTTACTGTGTTTAGTAGGATAAATAGTTGTTATTTAATTGCTATATGGTTTTAAAACCATATTTGTTATTATTTTATTCATGTAACATTTTGTTAATTTGTTTGTATATTGTTGTGCCTATACAACAAATTATAGTTTTGGGAATTGTTGTGCGATATCTATAAATATTGCAGCTTTTCCATTTCCTATAACTAGATTGATTACATCAATAAAATTCCAAGCTTCCGTCCATGTTCATTATTTACATTTGATATCAGAGCAGGACAAGACAGACTTGTAGTGATAGCTAGAGACTGTAATCAAGCAGACACGAAAATCTTGGAAAAGATTAAATATATCTCACTAGTACAGCAACCAATGAAACATGAGGCTAGCTTCCCAACCCCAGTGCTGAATCCAAACAACTCTTGCAGATCTCTGCAGGAGCTTGTGCAATCAGTTTTCTAGCAGTTTGCACAATTTGTCTGTACACAGTTATACAAGGAGGAGTCACATAGTTTAACTTCCTCCTGCTTAGGGAGCTCTTTACTAATCTAAGAAAATCTTAATAAGAAAAAAAATAGAATTTTTTTTCCCAAGCAGGGGTTTACTTTCCCTCACAAGTGCTCCAAATCCTCTTCTGACAAAAGCTCCAAATAATCAGACTGCAAAAGAAGCTTGATGCATTTTATCTAGTTTTCCAAGTTGGGGTGTCTTTTATCGTGGCGAGTTGCCTCGTTCCTCAGATGAGGCAGTTCAAAACATGACCTTTGAGTCAGGGTTAGCGCCTTCCACACCGAGTTGCATATACCAATCGAGTTGAATAGCTAGCTACCAAGTTGCATTCTTGCGCAGGTGCACTTGAGCTCTGCATGAGCCTCAATCAGTCAAGTCTCCAGAAGTTGAATCCATTCAGCATCCGAGCTGTGCAGGTAGCAGGACCACAAATCCCCAACATAGTTGGCTCTGCCAAGAGTCGAGTTTGAATGGATCAATACACACAGAAACGACCTGAGCCAACAATTTCAAACACCATCTGAGGTTTGACTCCTGCATTAGTGTCACTTGAGCAAGCCCAAAGAAACTGTCGATCATAATCGTTCCTGACTGTACCTAAAACTCTGGAGCAAAGCATCCTGTGTTTGGAGTCTAGATCAATCGCACTTCCTAAAGAGTAAGCAATGGAGACGCTGAGGGGGTCCATTAGAGCCGTACTCACTGGAAAATTGTAACAGAAAGCCACAACGAAACTAAACCAACGAGGAACATGGAAAACAAAGGCAGTTATGTAATACCTATTACCAACAAAGCAAGAAATAACAAACCAACCCTAAGCGGGTCAATCAAGCCACATCACCCACCGAATTGGCAGGGACAACGCACTAAGTCGAAACACATGGACCAGGTGAGTCAATTATAATTTTAGTGATTTTTTTTGCAAACCACCATTTTTAGCAATGCAAACCTCACTAAATTGCCTTAGTTAAGACTAAACCCCGTGCTAATTTTAGCGGGAAAAACACTATTGGGGTCAAAAAAAAATCTCCTAATTTTCCTTAAAAAGTGATTCTGAGCCACTTTTGCCAAAGAAAAGGGTGCCCAAAAGGGTTGTTTTCACTATTTTTTTGCAGATTTTGTTTGTTTGAACCGTTTTGAGCTTCGGAGGCCACCAAGGCCCCGAAAACAAAAAAACAAATTGAATGTCATTCAATTTTTTCGCATGAGAGGTTGAATTCATTTTTTGTGTATTGTAATCATTTGTATTGTGCTAACATGCCATTTAGTTGGGAAATTTAAACAACCCACTATGGCCAATAAATGCTCCACAAGTTCTTTTTTGCCCGACTCACAACTGCACCATGGTGACAACTATGCCGCATAGAAGACCAAAATTCAAACTCAACTCGAGTTTGAAGAAATATGTGCCTGTTGCAAATGGTTCAGCAACCAAATCACCAGATGATGCAACACAACAGCGTCAATTTGATAGGGCCAATCAGGCCCATTGATCATCTTGTTCACAGTGTTCTGATGACATGCAACCACACATTCCAGATGCTAAAATGGCCAAAGAAGCGCGGGACAAGCTGAGCACAATGTACGAGGCCAAGAACAAGAATGATATTGAATTTGCAGAGTCAACTACATACACTGAATTTCAAGCCTAATGAGAAAGTTGAGGCTTTCTTGCATAGAGTTGCAACATTAACGCCTTCACTTCTAGCCTTAGGAGACAAAATACCAGATGATGCTCTCATTCCCATTGTTTTGAGAGCACTTCCTCCCTCATACATGACTTTTGTGACGACAATCAACTTGTCATATCAGACCATCGGTTTTGAAAAGTTGGTGAACTTGTTGCAACAAGAAAGACAGCATGGATGAAGAAGAAGAGCAGGCACTTTCTTCTCATCAGAAAGGGAAGAACAAATCTAATTCTTCCAATAAGTCCCAAAAACAGCATCAGCAAGTGGAAAAGTAGAAGAAAAAGTGTCCTATTTGCAGCAAAGGACATGATTTGAAAGATTGCTAATACAACACGTACAAGAAAGGGTCGTCTAGCAATTCCAGACCTGACAATCAACAATCTCAACAGGGGCAATCAAGCTACAAGCAAGGGCAAAAGAAGGGGAACTGGAGGAAGAAAGCCCATCAGCAAGGCAATGTTGTTGAGCAAGAAGACCACTCAGAGGATGATGACTTCTTGTACATTGCCCATTCCAGTGAAGCAACCACGTCATCTAGTGTTATCTGGTACGTTGATTCAGGAGCCACTCGACACATGACCGGATGTAGAGACTGGTTCTCCACAATGTGAGACACCCCCTCCAAAAATCATTGTTTCATTGGGCGATGAATCTCCCAACATTGTCCAAGGTATTGTGAACATTTATTTACCTCTTGGTTCACGAAATTGTAGGTTATCATATGTTTTGTATGTCCCTGGTTTGACAAAAGAATTTTCTATCAGTACGTCAACTTCTAGATCACAATATGAAGATTGATTTTGATTGCAAATCCAGTAAGAAAGTATTTTTAATTCAAGATAAAGCCAAAAGCTCAAAATTTGTTGCAAGAGCTTCAAATGTGGGACGTATGTTCCAGCTTGATTTTGTTCACAGAGATGACCAGGCACTTGTGACTAACAACACCTCCGCACAGTTGTGCCATCGAAGACTTGGTCACATCAGTTTTGGATATCTCGACACACTTTGCCGATAAAACATGGTGCGAGGTTTGCCATCTCTCAAGAAGGATACAGATAAGTGTCCTAACTGCCTTGCAGGAAAACAACACAGAGCCTCATTCTATGAAGAGTACATATCGAGCTCCAGGTAATCTTGATTAGGTGCACACCAATATTTGCAGTCCGATGCAACCTAGTCATTCTAGATTTCAGTATTTCATGCTTTGTGTAGATTATTTGAGAAAAATGTGGATCTTTTGCTATGTTCCATCAAGTTTCCGGGACGGGGACGATAGGGGACGGGGGAACGTGCTTCCGAGACAGATTTTTTTGGAGGCCATTTTTTAGGGGACATCAAGGGACAACTATTAAAAAATAAAAGAAAATATAAAAGATATAGGAAATTTCAAATATTCATATGATAACATTGATAAAGCATTTATCACACACATTATAGAACCTTGATACATAAACTTGGTGCTGAATTGAGATTTCACATAACATTGAGTCAGAAACAGACTTTTTTGGAAAGCATATTACTCTGTGCTCTGTTTGTACAACATGCTTCCAAGTTTCCAAGTTTCCGAAACATCCCTGATATGGGGCAAGCCTAAAAAGGCAGGGGACGCATCCCCGTGAAACATAGATTTTGTGTCTTCGTACTAAAAATGAAGCTTTTGAGACCTTCAAGAAGTTCAAAGTGGTTGTGAGAACGAGACTGGTTGCCAAAATCAAATCTTTCCCCTTAGATCGAGGGGGGAATTCACCAACAATGAGTTCAAATCCTATCTGGAAGCTCATGTGATTTGTCAACAGACACCTCCTCCACATACACCGCAACAAAATGGTGTTGTTGAAAGAAGGAACCGTACTATCATGGAGATGGTGCATTGCATGATCGATGATTCACGACTTGCGACGACATTTTGGGCTGAAGTAACGAAGACTGCAATTTACTTGTTGAATAGAGTGCCCACAGTTGCTCTTGATGGAGTAACGCCACATGAAGCATTGGTAGGATCGGAAGCCATCTTTTGCACACCTCAAAGTACTTGTGTGCAAAGCTAACATGCACATACTCAAGTAGAAGAGAAAGAAGTTGGATATAAAAGAAGAGAAATACATCTTCATTGGCTACAGTGAAGAAGTTCTTGGGTACAGACTAATGGATCCAAAGACCAGGAAAATCTACACCAACAGGGATGTTGAGTTTTCTGAGAAGAAAGAAGTTGAGGCTCCTTCCATAGATTCACCTGATGTACAAAGCACCCCTGTTGTGAAAAAAAACGTTGATGTTCCCAATGATGATGACAGTGGTGATGGGGATAATGGTGACAATCGGACAGGACCACAATACACGAGAACAGTTCAACGTGTGCCTAAGTGGTATACAAACATGATTCGAGGTGCGAAGTTCGATGCTCCTCTGAACACATCCATTACTAGACCACAGACTCGCAGTAAAGCTCGTGAAGAGGTAAATTTTGCCTTGATGAGTAGAGTTGTTGAATTTGTTGAGCCCTCTGCTGTCTAGGAATCCCTACAGCCTAAACCTTGGAAATGTTGCTATGGATGTTGAGTATCAATCAGTAATAAAAAATAACACTTGGCAGCTTGTCGATCTTCCATCAAGAAAGAATCCCATTGGTTGCAGATGGATATTCAAAACCAAGTACAAAGAAGATGGGACTATTGACAAGTACAAAGTGAGACTTTGTCATGTCCCTTTTTGGAGGCTGATTTTCGAAGACCTTAACCCATTCTCTCCCCGTGGGTCTAAGGTGGAAGCAAGGGGAAGATCTGAATTACATTTTTATTGTTGTTTAGGTAGTTGTTTTCATTTATTATCATGTATCCTATTGAGAAGCCTAGCGCTCCAATAGAGGAACTTAAGTAGTTAGGTAATAAAGGTATTATGAGCATGTGGGCTCCAAATACCATTTGAATATTTAAAATCACTTACCTTAAGGGGTTCGCCATCATTTTTATGTTGTTAAGCCCTCCTTGTGGCTATTTAAGGAGGTCACTTGGGCATTAGAGAATCATGCTTTTGGCGATTATTCATCTTTTGGTGAAGGTTGGCTAGTGTAGCCCTTTTACTATCTCTTTCAAGGACAAAACCCCTTGAATTAAGGACCTTGTTCAAGGACAAAAACCTTTGGTTGAGGACTTGTGGAGGACCAAAACCCTTCATGAGGTTTTATGTATGCAAGTTGATTTGAAAGACAGACTAAGTATCATTTTCTTGCATGTTTGGTCTCTTTAGTTCAATAATCTAATTATTTGGATTGGAGTAACCTACTTGGAGGCGAATAATTGGTATGTGTGATGTTCATTTGGCAAATCTGAAATTACTATCTTATTCTCCATATTTTATAAGGCCAAGATCCTGAGTTTGGTGAATTTTGATGGTGCTATGTTGTTTTTCTTGGTTTGACCGTAATTAATTATTTTCACACTCAATTCTGATTTTAACAGCTTTGATTGTGTTTGTTAAGGGTTTTCTATTAATTTTGGCATAAGATTTGAAGAACTTAAGCAAGGTTTGACCCACCTTTGAGGGGTTTAATTCCTATAGGGAAGTCACTGCCCTAGGAAGAGTATGAATTGCAGATTTGCGGGATTATAACAGCAGTTCCATAATCTGATTTGTGAACTTTTGGTCATTTCTTGAGGCCCCCTAAAAAGGGACATTACAGACTCGTAGGAAAGGGGCATGCTCAGAAGGAAGGCATAGACTATGAGGAGACCTTTGCTCCCATAGGTAAGATCAAAACGATCAGGATGATCTTTGCTCTAGCTGCACAGTTTGGATGGAAAGTCCACCAGATGGACGTGAAAAGTGTCTTTCTGAATGGAGATTTATATGAAGAAGTCTACATGTCTCAACCAGAGGATAGGGTTTTTTCGTAACCATGGAGAAGAAGCAAAGGTATGTAGACTCATCAAATCACTGTATGGTCTTAAACAAGCTCCCTGGGCATGGTACATCAAGATTGATGAGCATCTCATTCAGCATGGATTCGAGAGGAATCCATATGATCCCAATCTCTACCTCAAGAAGCAAGGAGGTGAAATTGTTATAGTTGTTTATGTCAATGATCTAGTCATCACTGGCAATATACTGAAGACGATTGATGCAACAAAGAAAGATCTTAATCGATCATTCGACATGACAAATCTCGGGCTCGTGCACTACTATCTTGGACTAGAAGTATGGCAAAAGGAGAATCATATCTTTGTTTTTCAACTAAAATATACTAAGACAACACTCAAGAAATTCAGGATGATGCATTGCACACCAATTGCTACACCTATGGAGACAAGACTTCAATTGTCTCGTACAAATCCATCTCCTCTGGTAAATGCAACTCTCTATCGACAATTGATTGGGAGTCTCATTTACCTAGCCTATACTAGACCAGATATCAGCTTTGCAGTCAACTATCATTCACAGTTCATGCAAAAACCCAGAGTTTGTCATTCGAAAGAAACAAGGAGGATCTTGAGATATCTCAAGGGCACTATGGATTTTGGTCTAGCGTACAAGAAGAATGATCAGTTATTCTTGACTGGATATTCGGATTCAAATCATACAGGTAATATTAATGACAGGAAATCCACTTCTGGATTTATATTCTTGTTAGGATTTGTTTCAATATCATGGGGAAGCAAGAAACAAAACTTTGTTTCTCGATCTTCCACAGAACCCAAACATCGTGCTACAGGTGGAGTTTCCTGCGAAGTGATATGGCTACATTGCATACTTGAGGGACTTGGTGGAGTACCACAGAAGAATTCTACCACCCTGTAAGTTGAAAACGAAGGTGTTCTTAAACTTGTTCACAATTCAGTGTTTCACAAGAGAACGAAGCACATAGAAGTACAGGTTCATTTCATTCGCGAGCATGTTTTGAAACACAACATTCAGCTTCAATTATGCCCAACAACTTAACAGTGAGCAAATGTTTTCACAAAGTCACTTGCACGTCACAAATTCAAGATGTTCAAAGAGTTCCTCTCCTCCTCTCATGAGGCAATGCAAAATTAAGGGGGGGAATGTTAGGTAAAACCTAGTAGTAATAAGTAATTTTTCATTGTAATTACAGTTTTACTATTTTACCTTAGTTAATAAGTTATTATTGAGGTAGTTAGATAGTTATTGTGGTTAGTTGGGTAAATAGTTGGTATTTAATTGTTATATGGTTTTATAACTATGTTTGTTATTATTTTATTCACGTAGCATTTTCTAAATTGTTTTATATATTGTTGTGTTTGTACAACAATATATAGTTTTGGGAATTGTTGTGCAATATCTATAAATATTACAGCTTTTCCATTTCCTGTAACTAGATTGATTACATTAATAAACTTCCAAGCTTTTGTCCTTGTTCATCATTTAAAGTACATAGTTCACAAGCCATTTTACACTCTCATGACTTGACAAGATTAGAGTTTGCATATAAGCACTAAGTCCGACAAATAAAAATAGGACAAACAAGTTGACACACTTTTAACAAATTGTTGACAACTAAAACCATAACTACCATGTACAAAAGTTTGGGTGGCTCGGAAAGGGAAAAAGGTTTAGAAGTTCAAAATTTTGGTTTGGTTCTATTCAAAAAAATTTCAAATTTAAAACATATGTAAAATAATAATTATACATATATGATATTTGTAAGAAAAACTAATTGCGCATAAGAATAAATAAACAAATTAATGTAAAAAATAAAATAAATTACAAAACTATTGCATATATATACAATATTAAACTAAGCCATAGGTCCATTTGAAATCAAAAATAAATATTATCTATATCAAGCCTTGCAAATATGAAGGTAGTAGACTTCTCGGTCTCATAAATGAAAATATTACTTAATGACATACTCCCAACCCTAGCTCGAATTTTGATGGGATTAAAGACCAAAAGACGTTGTCACTAATAGATCTAGGTTGAATCTGATGCAGATGGATGACGGACTTCAGATCTGAAGTGGCTCAAGGATGGCTCAAATAGCAGCTTGAAGTTTGGCATTTCAACAGTGAACACATTCCCGAAAACAAGCCAAAATATGTAGATAAGCACCCAAGAATAAATTAAACGGCCTGGAATATGTAGCTGGAATGCCCGTGGATAAATAGAACACCCTGCCACCTTGTAGACGGTTCAAACTCCAAACATGATACAGCTCAAAATGTTCAAACTGAGAATAAAGGAATCGAAGAAAGTTCCAAACTTATCAAATAAGTTCAACCGAACCTAAAATACTGAAATGTCCCACTTCCTAAGATGATCATGTCGAAGACCCTTAGCCCATTTTGTCTTACCGGCGGCTAGGGAATAAACTTAAGGGGGACTTACGTTATGATAGTTTATTATAAAGTGCAAAATAATAGGTCTCAAGTTCGAAACTCACTTGGGTATATATATATTATATATATTATAAGGCACTTATAATAAAATACTATGAACTTAATAATAAAATAAAAAATAGAAAAAGGCAAAAAGGCATTTAGCAATAGTTATTTATTCAAGGGAAAATGCAACTTGCCTAGGAGAGAAAAGTAAGTGGGGGAAAGCATTAAATAAGGGAAAAATCTTGATTGGGTGTGAGAGTGGCCATTTGGGACCTATTCTCCTAATTAAGCAAGTCGATTTGCTTGGAGAGGCATCACTTGTTTATTTTCTTATTCATATTTGTATGTTGACTATTTTTGCTTGCATCTTCACTCTTGAGGAAGAAAACCCTCCAAGAGATCTAGAGAAGGATGAAAACCCTTCCTCTAGCTGGGAGGATTCTCCACCTTGGAGTTTAGCCATTGAGAATCATTGGTTGCAGAATATATTTCAATATTTTCTAGCAGTTAGAGAACAATAAAGTTGCAGATTTTGATCAAGAGTTTGAAGAGAAAAATTGCTATTATTTTCTATGCCCTTTTTCTAAGTGGAGCGACCACCTAAGGAGCTGATCTAGGTTGTTTTGGGGCTGTTTTGGACCTATTTTCAGTTGTTGATTATAATTCTGATTTTTACAAAACCGGAATATCTATTTTCAAAAAATTTGGTGTGGAGATGTTGGCAAGAAAATTTGCCGGGTGGACAAATCTATGGGTTTCTTGCCAACGCTCTGGGAATCGAAGTCCCTCTACTTGTACGGTGCAGCTCCGTATATATATGGGCAATGAAATGGGTTGTTCTAGTGGCCTTTTGACCGGGGATCCAACAGGGGTACTCCACTGACCCTGCGGCAAAGCTAGCAATTACTTGCCAAAGAGGACTTTGCAAGAGAATGGGAATGGGGAGTGAGAAATAAGAAAAGAGGAATTAATGTTGTAGGTAGAAAATCAAAGTCCTGACTGTTAACCAGAAGATACCATCACACATATTCAGAGAAAGAAAATAATGATACTTCAACACTAACGACGAGAGGAAACCATGCATACAAAGATGCACACATTCATACGTCTGAGAAAATGAAAACTTCTTCCTTGATTAGCATTTCAGCAAAGTTGTACAAAGTAGGGAAAAGGAGGAAACATATGCAAGAAGGGAGTGGAAGAAGATAGCTATCTCCTTTGTTCTCTTTAAGCACAATGCACTCTTGAGTTTACAAAATCGACAACCAACCCCTAAGAATGAGGGTGTCATTACATTATATAGAATCAGAAATGACCTTTCGACTCCCCACCACGTGACTCTTCCTTGCCTCATTCATCTCGTGACTATTCATCTTCCTAGGACTTAGGAAATTAAGTTTCCTTTTTATAAAACAAAGGGACTTTTACAATTCAACTTTATAAAGTCACTTTAATGAATAAAATGAAATATCATGATTATACACAAAGAAAAATTAGAAGAGGGAGAGAAGAAAGGAGGGAGAAGGAGAGAATGAAGGAGAGGGAGTCGATATATCCGATGAAGAAGCTCTCTATGATGAAGAACTTTGTTGATTCATGACCACAATATCCTCCTTATCCATGATGCACAGATACCTCGGGCTGGCTGAATGAGTGTTTAAAAACACTGTTGTTTCCATGACCCTCATGGAGGTTTCATTTCCCTGTTTGAGTTATGAGATCATCTTATAACCCTGTTTTGCTCAAAAATGACCTTTTGAACCCTTTGACACATTTCAATCCTCCTCTGTTGATGATGCATTGCTATTTTTATCCACTTTCTATTTTTAGTATAGCTCGTCATGGACACATTCTATTTTTAGTAAGTGCACTGAGGTGAAAAAATTTGATCCAAGAACTGTGGGGCATGATAGAGCAAGGCAAGGCGCACGCAATGCAAAAACATTCGTGACAAACGGAGCAGTAGGGAAAAAGTTATGCATGGGTGCATTTCACTGTCCCTACTGCACCAACGGGAACAAGAGGGGCAAAAAACCCACTTTGTTCCCAGAGGTATGATTTTGCACTTCAAGACCTGAAAATGGAGGGAGAGTTGGGGAGTGCAAATACGCACACAATGAAAAAAATTTGGGATCAAACGGAGCAATAGAGAAAAAATTTAGCATGGGTGCATTTTACTGTCCCTACTGCACTAAGGGTTCGGGACAGTTGGTGCACAAAAGTGCGCCATGCATTTTTGAGAGGCAAAACATAAGAATTTGGTCCGCCGGGAGAGCGAACTTGAAATTGAGATTGCCGGAACTCCAGGGCTTTTTGGGTGAAATTTTACATGATTTTGACTCCAAACATCCTTCCAAAATCAATGGGATGGGTTTCATCTTTTAATTCTGCTTGAAACTCCCTGAAACGGACCCTTTTTTTATCAAGATCGTCAGTTGTCCCTACAAAGAATGAGCTCCCCTGAAAAGCGCCAAGAGTTTTTTAAAATTTGAATATTCCACCTTGTAAAGGATTCTCTTAGCTTTCCAATGAGTATTTGTTTGCCTTCTAACTCCTTACGGAGCTCCCAGAATCATCCGCTGAAGATCAAGTACTTGTTTTGACTGTCTTCTCCCTAGGGCTGAGACTGGGTCGCATGGGGCACCAAGGGCCAAAAAGAGAAGAATGCAAAGGGTAAGGAACATTTTTTAAGTCCCTCATGTCCCTTTGCAAAGGTGCAAAGGTTGCAAGAAAATCCGCCTTGCTCTAGAGATGCCAAGTGTCGTGCATGCAAGAGTAGGTAGGTGGAAGTCAACTTGGTCAAAGGAGCTTAAAATAGGTCATCGGGGTCATATGAGGGACCTAGAGGCTAAAGGGGGGTGGGACGCATTTTCTTGTCCCTATTGTCCCTTTGGAAAGATGCAAAAGGTGCTAAAAAATGAGCCCTAGCCTCACAGTGACAAGTGGCATGCATGCGGGAGTAGGTAGGTGTGCAGGTCAAACTAGTCAACGGGGGCTAGAAGGTGTGCACATGGTCATGTGGGTGACCTAGAGACTAAATGAGGGTGGTGCGCAATTTTGTGCACCTCATGTCTCTTTGCAAAGGTGCAATGGGAACAGGAAATTGCGCCTTCACCGCAGCTTGCCACGTGTCCAGGTGAGAATATGGTTAAGTGTCGAGAAGCATACCTTGGGAGCCAACTTGTGAAGGCCATATCTCGAGCTCCCGAACGAGTTTTTGGGCACTTTTTTATATGATTTCGCATGCAAATGGCATTTTGAGAAGATTGGTGATGGTCCCAAGGCTCAATTCTGACTGCAACACCTCCAAATTGCCCTTTTTTTCTCGGGACCGCTAGTTGTGCCCTGGAAGAATGAGTTGCCTAGAACAATGCATGATGTTTCAAGAAGTACCATTTTTCCACCATGTAGAGCATTGAAAATTCTTTCCATGGGTACTTTGTTTGGCTTTCAAATCACTATGGAGCTCCCAGAATCTTGCTTTGAAGATCAGGTCTTCTTACGCGGTGCATGCTCCTTCAGGCCCAAAAACTCGCTTCTGGTGGGTCGGCTCCAAAACCTCTGAAACTTCTCTAAATCTTCCAAAATCAACTCCTTGATGTTTTTAACACTTTAATACTCATCTGTGATGAGTCTTGGCCTTTTGATCTGCTTCAAGGATGATGCACCAGTCTTAGGAAGGTTGATGATAGCCCTTCCCAAAACTGCTTGAATGACAATCACTTAAGGATCATTTGACTGACAGGATAGGACTGGTGTTGGGGATGGACTGACCTCGGGGGTGTCTTGGGAAGATATGACTTTCAAATTTTGCGACGCTGTGGTATGGTTGTCTTGTTTTCTAGTGAATTTTGCCCTTGCAAAAACACAGGACAACAGGAGACAAGACCACTTTCAGTTGTGTCTGAGGTAAGTTTTCTGCAGATTTATATTAAGTTATTTTTAGTCTCTTTTGGGTTCCAAATCTGGTTTATTCTTTGTATTTTGGCTGCATAAATCTAATGGATCAGTTTATAGTGCAAATGGTCTGATTTACCTTCTAATTTCTACAAGTTTCTTACCTAGCCCTAGTCGCATTTTCCTAATTTAATTCAGATCTGCATATTATCCTTTGGTGTGATTTCTATAAATTGCATATTGTGGATGGGATTTGCCTAAAATCGCTTTGGAGCTACAAAGTGTCCTTTTGGGGACATTACAGTGGTATCAGACCAGAGATTCTCCTATCCTGTGAGGTTAAGAAGCAGAAATCAGATCTAAATGCAATCAACAAAAAGCCATTTAGTCTATCAAAGGACCACTCCAAAGAAGGTGACTATGGAAGAGTATGATCAAAGAGCTCCTCCCAATGATGCACTTAGCTACATGCATGAAGTCATTATTAGAAGTCAAAGAGAGCTACAGCAAACTATGAGGGAGAATCAAAGAGAAATGCATGATGCATTTACTAGTTCTATTAGAGATTTGGCCAAGATTCTACAAGGGAACAATGCATCTATCAACCAAGGAGCAACCAACAATGGAGAAGGAAGATCTACGGGACCGGTTAGAACTTCTTCCAAGCCTACACATCCAACTTTCGAAGCTAAGTTTCTGCAAAGAGAGGAAGCATAAAATGATGTTGATGATGTGGAAGCATGGGGTGATGAGTATGCAAATCTGAGTTACAGGGTGAGAAAGATGTTATCCTTCCGAGACTATTGCCAAGTAAAAAATAACAAGGATTCACGAAGAAATCGAAGAGTTCACCACAAGTCACCAAGGAGAGACATTCAGCAAAGGTTGGGTAAGGTAACTCTTTCTTCATATGATGGTTAAGAGTTTGGTTACAAAAATTAGATACATATCTCTCTTTGAATCCCATGTATGAAGAAGAGGCACTCAAGTTTGCAACCTTGCATTTGGAGGGAGTTGCACATGAGTGGTGGTACCATGACATCATCACCCAAGGGCATGGCTCTATCACCACCCTTGAAGAATTTAACATATGTTTGACAAAAATATTTGATAAGATGGATCCGGATTTACATTTCAGGGAGCTAGCCCAACTCAAACAAGAAGGAAATCCAAATAAGTATATTTCTGATTTTCAAAGAGTTGCAATAATGATTTTTGATATTAGTGAAAGAAGACTTGTTTTATTGTTTGTTGAAGGATTAGGAGAACCATTAAAAGGCCTTGTTAAAGCCTTTAACCCTCCATCTCTTCAAGGTGCCATTAAGAAGTCATTAGACTTAGAGAATTCAGTCCCAAAAGGGAGAAATCTGCAGTTTGGAAAGCAGCGAATAGCGCCTTTGTGATAGCAAAATAGCACATTTGATAAGCAAGGGGCAGAAGTTAGTGTGCAACAAGGAAAGGCACGAGAATGGGAAAGAAACGGGTCTGAAATTAAAGCAAGGAATGAGTTGAGGAATAAATTATGTTTTGATTGTAAGGACCCATGGACACCCAACCATCGTTGCAAAGGTAAGGGATCTATCCATTACGTTGAAGTTGTTTCAGATAATGATGAGGATGAAGATAATGTTGATCCAAAAGACCAAGCAAAGAAAGGTGAGGTGGTTGTCATAGTTGCTACATTAGCTACATTGACAGTGTTGCCTATTTTCTATGCTTTCCATGTGAAAGGTGATCTTCATGGGCAAAAGATCACCATATTGATTGATAGTGGAGCAACACATGACTTTGTTGATCAAGATTTGGTTGCCAAATTGGGATTACAAGAAGAAGACTTCCAAGGATTCAATGTGATTGTGGCAGATGGACATTCAATCACATGCACCAAGAAGATTCTACAACTCTAATTCACCATGGGAGGTCATGAGGTAAGTGATGAATTTTGTGTTGTTGGTATTGATGGTTTGGATTTAGTACTTGGTGTGCAATGGCTTCAATCTTTGGGTGAATTCATCCAAAACTATCAAACCATGGAGTTGAAGTTAAAGTGCAAGACAACAGATTGCGCAAGATGAGAATGGTGAAGAAAAAAGCATGTCATTACAACAATTGAATTGTGAAGTAATTCAGCCCATTGTTGACCATGAAGACATCACAAGGTATGGGACAAATGAGATGATGTCATATATATTGCATATTCAGATTTGTTTTAAGAAAAATACCGAGTTAGAAGATGAAATTTGCAATCTGAATTATGTAGTAACTAGGATGCAACCTTATTTATATGAGCATCTTCTGAGTGATAAATGGTGGTCAGTTTTAGCCCACTTGACAGGTACAGGGGCCAGGCTTTTGGACCATTTCAGCACGTTTTGTTTATTGTGTATGACACTTAGACAAAAGAGTTTGGAATTGCTTGAGGGCAAGCAATTTTGGGAAGGAGGACTGAAATGTCTCACTTCCTAAAATGATCATGTCGAAGACCCTTAGCCCATTTTGTCTTCCCGACGGCCAAGGAATAAACTTAAGGGGGGACTTAAGTTATGATAGTTTATTATAAAGTGCAAAAAAAAAAAATTTATAAAGCAATTATAATAAAATATTATGAACTTAATAATAAAATAAAAATAGAAAAAGGCAAAAAGGCATTTAGCAATAGTTATTTATTCAAGGGAAAATGCGACTTGCCTAGGAGAGAAAAGTAAGTGGGGGAAAGCATCAAATAAGGAGAAATTTCTGATTGGGTGTTAGTGTGGCCATTTGGGTCCTCTTCTATTTAAACAAGTCGATTTGCTTGGAGAGGCATCACTTATTTATCTTCTTATTCAAATTTGTATGTTGAGCATTTTTGTTTGCATCTTCACTCTTGAGAACAAAAACCCTTCTAGTTGTGAGGATTCTCCACCCTGGAGTTTCCATTGAGAATCATTGGTTGCAGAATATATTTCAGTATTTTCCAGCAGTTAGAGGACAATAAAGTTGCAGATTTTGATCAAGGGTTTGAAGAGAAAAATTGCTATTATTTTCTATGCCCTTTTTCCAGGTGGAGCGACCACCTAAGGAGTTGATCTAGGTTGTTTAGGGGCTGCTTTGGACCTGTTTTCAGTTGCTGATTATAATTATAATTTTAATAAATCGAAATATCTATTTTCAGAATTTTTGGTGTGGAGAAAAGACCACTTTCAGTTGTGTCTGAGGCAAGTTTTCTGATGATTTATATTAAATTATTTTCAGCCTCTTTTGGGTTCCAAATCTGGTTTATTCTCTGTATTTTGGCTGCATAAATCTAATGGATCAGCTTAGAGTGCAAATGGTCTGATTTACCTTCTAAGTTCTACAAGTTTCTTACCTAGCCCTAGTCGCATTTTCCTTATTTAATTCAGATCTGCATATTATCCTTTGGTATAATTTCTATAAATTGCATATTGTGGATGGGATTTGCCTAAAATCTTTTGGGGGCTGCAAAGTGTCATTTTGGGGACATTACAAATACAGTCCTAAACCAAACTTCCAGCAGGTTTGTACGAATATGGTAACCATGATTAAAACAGCTATGACAGATGAAGCATGTGCAATTCAACACAGTCAGCAGTGTACAATGTGGACTCTTTTGATTATAGCGCTAAGGCTGATATGTTGCCCTTCTTGCCTACGCTGGGAGAGGAAAACTCTGGAAGTTGTTTAGACACTTGTGTACTCATGTAATTTTATTTTTCTCTAATATAATATCACATACATTTTCTCCCAAAAACGAAACTGAGAACATAATGATCCTTATTGGCATATGGGGAGACATAAGTACTTTTCAGAATCTATCCAAGATCTTTGAGCAAACTCCTTCGAAAACAAAACAACACTATACCATATGCACGTTTTACAGCACTGAGTCTTTTGAATATTCTCTATAGATAAATTTTGAGTGAAAATATTCTAAACCCCCTGGACCATTTTTCTTTTAAGTTCTTTTTCATTAAAATATATAACATCATAACACAATGAGTCAGAACATACTTGCATCAAAGATTGAAGTTCTCGGCGAATCCAACATTGCAACCAACGGCTACTTCTCAGATTCCCGTACCGCTTCCAATGCTCCCAAACCTTAAAGTTATTACTACATGCAACATCTGAGATCCAATGTATCCAATATGTTAGTATAGTACCACTTGTCATCACTAATTTTGAAAAGAATTTTTAATACTCCAATGACCAAGGTTGGTTGTTCATATGTTGGATATCAAATGCTTACATGTTCTATTTTTATAAATGTGAAATTACTTACAAAGAAATGAAAACATGTCTAACACTACCTGGTGGTTCAGAATATATTCGTAATCTAAGACGATGTGCCTCTGACATGACAAACCTAAAAGAGTTCATACAAGAATCAAAGCAAGTTGTGAACATTTTGGAAGATAAGAAGTCCAATACGAAGTCCAACTGAACAGTAATTTAAATCAACAAAACTTATGAATGCTTGTAATACACTCCCATAGAAAAATAGAAAACAAATTACACAAAGAAAAGAGCTCTGTATCATTGATTCGACATCTATTGCATCCACATATTTCTGTGAGATCAATGTCAACCAGTGAATTAATCCTCATAACCACTGATAAGCAAATGCTACCCGCTGACCATTCGCTAGAGGTAATTTACTGGCATGAAACCTTTCTAAAGAACAAATTTTAAGACAAAAGGTCAAACCTATTTTCAGGAAGCTTTGATATATAGTGTCGTTGAAATGTAGAACCAACAAAATTATGTATTATTGAAGTATTCTTTATCTGCAAAAGAAACCAATACATAAACATAAAAACATACAGTATAAATATGCAGATCTCATGCTGAAACAAAGCAGGAGGATATAATGAAATTCCACAGTATTTTACATGTAAAAAGTTTTTTAAAATGTGCCACAGATAAACTCTTAGTCGGTATATGTGGGTGTGCAGATATATCAAAAAAAATCAGTTTATTTACCCCAAAAACGTTAAAGGAAATGTCTCCTATATATACACAGAAAATAGGCCATGAAAAACAACCTAAGTCGTGATCATAAAGACCAAAAACAATCTACATATCCATCTCAAAAAGCTCAATTAAAATTTTAAAACATGGCATAAAATAGAATACATTTAAATTCATCTAAATGATGTCTATTAAGACCCTCATGCATATAACCCTCAAAACTAAGAGACCACAAATCACAGAAAACAGTGTATTAATTGTCTGCCAAGTGAACTCTGCCCTAGAATCTTCATGATGTGCCTGCTTGAGCTGTTCCAGAAATTACTATTTTTAATCAAACAAATGCCTTTCTTTAGACGTACACTGTTTCAATATTAATCTCCCATTATAAGGATTCACAACTTACAGTGCCTGAGACTGATCTCCTTGTAAGTCTTTCACAATGGCCCTAATCCCAGTCTATCCAAAAGGAGATTTGTTCATTTAACTAATTGGTATGTACGTGCATAGTCATCTGGAGACATGGGGCTATGGGTACAAGCATAGTTGGAATACTCGCATTTGGCAAATACTCGGCAGACCCCAAAAAAAAAAACTCCGCAAAAACTCGCCAATACTCGGGAACACTCGGCAACTTAAAAAATACTCAAATTTCTTTAAAAAACATAAATTTGCTTGTACTCAAGAATACTCGCCAAAACTCAGCGAATACTCGCCAATACTCGGGAATACTCACCAAAACTCAGCGAATACTCGGGAATACTCGCCAGTACTCGCCAAAACTCGGCGAGTTTTTTTTTTTTTACCTTTTTTGGCGAGTTACTCGTTTTGCATGGTTTTTGGCAAGTTTTTAATAACTCGGTGAGTTATAGGCGAGTATTCCAACTATGGGTACAAGTGTGCCGGTTCAAATAAGGGTACAAGAATATATTTATAAATATAGTCACCAGCAGATGTGGGTATGGGGATGGGGACAGGGTTCTTGTACCTTTATTACAGATTCCTGGTGACCATGCTACACAGCGTATATTTAGAGCATATTGCTAAATCCCTCGGCAGTCTTCTATGATGACCATTTGCTTTATAGCTCTGATTTATATTAACCATATGTGATACAGAATGACAGATATCTTCAAGCATTAACCATAGATTCAGACTTCCTATAGGAAAGATCACAATTATATTCTCACCAGATCTGCAGAAACCAGGCACCATAACACACACAACTAGCACTCCAACTAGTTATGCCAAAAGGCGTTTCCGAATGGGAATGTTAGTGCATGCATCAAGCAAATGGACAGATAAGATGTCACAAGGATGGTTCTTGACATACATCGATTTTTGAAGCGCCAATTACCATTGAAACCCTAATCCAATGCAAACCTTAATCGCTTACGCCTATAGCCAGAAGCTAACGGAAACCCTAACCACTTAGTGTCGATTGTGGTGGACAGCCTAAGAGCCATAGCGAAGCAGTGAAGCAGAACTGAGAACCTTAACACCAGTCAAAGGTGCAAGACGAGCTGGAGGGCGTTGTGGGCAAGGGCAGAAGCATGAGGAATTCGGATATATGCAAGTTTCCGTAGCTGTCAACGGTGGTGAAGGAGACTATGATGCATCCACCTGGTCCCCCCTCATATGCTTGTGGCATCCATTGGTGCACTGCTAACCTGCACCCTGCATTTCGAGACTAGAAATCCCAAGAGAGAAGGAGAATGTTCTCGCAGGCAACTTCAGCACAAAGCATCCATAAAAAACTGCCTCCCACTCGCCTCTAGCCCCAATACCAGTTTTGTTATCTTTGCCAACAACAAAATCGCCTCGCTTCTGAACAACGCAAAATAGTCCAAACGACTTGGCTTTCAGTCCAGCCGCATCAATCACCCAGACACAGGGTCAGATCTGCCTCGAACGGAGCTCCGCGATTCCGAGAATGCATCAGCAATATGCCCAGTATCTCTAACGGCAACTCCATGTCTTAAAGTGAAATTCCGTCTGAAGAATCGAGCTCCGACATTTGGAACATGAAGTGCATAAACGAAGACGAGGAAGCTGAAATTATGATGTGGAGAAGTGAACATATTCTTTATTTTTCTCGTTGTTTTAACTTTTGATATTATGATGCTATGCAAGAAATGATATTTCAAGGAACTGACACAACGGTGTTGTTGACAGCGTGGGTGATGCTAGGAATGGTTCTCGACCCTGACGTCCAAAGGGAGGTGTAGGACGAGTTGGAGGGCGTGGTAGGCAGGGGCGGAAGTGTGAGGGATTCGGAGAATATGCAAGCTTTTCCCTATTTGCAAGTGGTGGTGAAGGAGGCTTAGCGAATGCATCTATCTGGTCTTGTCTGTGGACACATTCCGTAGATAGTAAAAATTAAGCAACGGCTTGAGGCAAAACTAAATGAAGAAACATACCCTCTTTGAGACCCCTACGGTTCCTTCCCTTTTTAACAATTCTATTTATTTGTGAGTATAGTTGTGCAATTTTCCGCATGTTGATTAAATTTGGCTAAGTATTTTAGGAGACCCCACATGCTTTAATTTCAATGTATGCTTTCCTTTCACATTTTGCTCAAAATTTCCACTGTAGATTTGGGTGGGGTAATTGGTCCAGCCATCACAATAACAATAAAACCCTCACATCAACTATTAGAAGCATTAAAGAGGCCACTAAATATAATGAATGTAAAGAAAAATATATTTTATAATTCTTGCAGAGAGGACAATGTATAAATATGTGAAGAAATTTAAATGGTAGGTGTTGGTGCTCAAAATTGTCTCGCCCCATTTGTGCCCTTGGAAATTTATTGATTTACGGCCTTTGTCATTCTATCCTTCCCCATGTTGTGCTTGGCTGGTCTTTGTTGCCATTTTTAATCTACCTCTGCATCAAAGATCATGTATGGGTCCATATTTGTCTCCTAGTTTCTTTGTTCCTCTAGAAAGGTCTGTATTTTGAGTTCCCCAGGCTCTGTCCTTTCGAAAAACTCGCATTTTCCCGTTCCCTCTATTACCACAGTCGGAATTTGTGTTCTTGACGTTCTACCTTGAAATACTTGAAGAAGATAGGGTTGATGTGTCCCTAAGGAACGTATTTGAGCCTTGCAACAGTCTAAACTCTCTGTCATTGAAGAAAACTTCATTTTCAGGCTCAAATGCTCGTGTTTCTGTATTTTACAGTTTGACGGGTGTTTTCTCCCCAGTCAAATTTACATCCATGCATCTACAAGGGACGTGGCACCCTTTGGTTGGACGCGGCTCAACTAAATACTTCAAAAAATTTATAAAAAGCCTCAACTCAGAAATATGTCCACATGGGTGAACGGCGCTCGTTTGAGAATCAACTTTTTGGTCTGGCTTTGAAATAGCGCCGGGAGGACACGTGGAGGCTTGGCGAGATGGGGACACGTGGAGGCCTCCGCTTGCTTTGCATTTTACTTAGACTTTTCAATGGCCAAAATGAGACTGCCTCGGATCATGACACGTGGTGCCTTCCGCTAGGTTTCAAGCATTCAGACAAATCTCGCCGAAACAGGACACGTGGCGAACCCGCGCTTGTTCAAGGTATCAAATTTTTGGTACCAGCCTCAAGGTGCGCCGTGGTGACACGTGGCAGTTTGAAAAGTCAAAGAGGCGGGGAGGCGGACCATCGAGGGCAACTTGGAAATTTTGCCTCTTGTATTCAAATGACTCAAAGTATCAAACTAGCCCACAAGCCCAAGGGTAAAAAGCTGTGATACCAGGAAACGCAGGGCAGGTAGGCGTTTCGGGCTAGAAACGTTTCCGAAACGTTTCACATGGCCGGTACGGGGGGGAAACGCGAAAAACGTTTCCGGAAACGTTTTCCGCGTTTCCGGCGCCTGTCATTTAAAAAAAACGAAAATACGTTTTAAAAAAACAAAAATACGTTTTAAAAAGTAAAAATACTTTGCATTAAATGCGGTGAAACCCTAATGCGGCTGCATAGCTTGCTAAACACACTTCCTAAAAGCTATATAATGACCTCTTGGGTCCATTCTAAATCACACTCTCATTTTTCTCTTGCTAGATACAGTTTTTATTAAACTAGCATTTAGCATTGTGAAGAGCAAAGAGACATCAAGGAGCAGCTTGAAGGAAGAGTTTAGCATTGTTAAGAGCAAAGAGACATCAAGGAGCAGCTTCAAGGAGGAATTTCGAATCAGATTTGGAAGGTGGGATTGACTTCAAGGAGGAAAAACCAGGTATTTTTCAAGTTTTTTTTTTATTGGCTAAAGAAAATGTTAATGTGATCAATGATCACAAATGATGTGTGCATTATGCACACATCATTCGTGATCATTGATCATGATGTCAATATGTATATTTAATTTAGTAATTTTAAAACTCTATGCTTAAAAAAATAAAAAAATGTAACATTTTCTTTGCGTTTTAAAATAAAAAACATATATTCTTTTTTAAATTATAAATATCATCCAAACTCTGTGTATGCTCTCACCTCGCACCTATACGGTGACCCTTGGTGATCAAAAGCAGAATAGGATGTGTAGAGTTTTTAAATTTAATTCTTTTTGTTTTTTTAAAAAAGTTTATTTTGTTTTTTTAAATTAAAAAATCCGAACTCTGTGTATGCTCTCACCTCGCGCCTGAACGGTGACCTTGGTGATCAAAAGCAGAATAGGATGTGTAGGGATTTTTAATTTAATTTTTTTTTGTTTTTTTTAAAGTTTATTTTGTTTTTTAAATTAAAAAATCCGAACTCTGTGTATGCTCTCACCTCGCGCCTAAACGGTGAACTTGGTGATCAAAAGCAGAATAGGATATGTAGGGTGTGGTTCTATTTAATAATTTATTGTTATCTAAGTTTATGTTTTTATTTTTCAATGAAGGTTTGATTCAATGGCATCTAGTTCAGCTTCAGTGGGAGGGCATGGAGAAGGGGAAGAAAGCCAAAGTGGGGGTGTGGATCCTAGAGCTCCTCTTTGAAGACGTGCAAATTGTGGAGAACCTTGCTGGCGGTGGCTCTCGAGTTTGGGTATGCAATCATTGCAAAATACAATACAAATCCTCTTATACCCGACTCAAAGCTCATTTAATGGGGAAATCAGGAACGGGGATTAGAAAATGTAACAAGGTTGAACATAAACATAAATTGGCATCTATGAAAGGGCAAGAGGGCGCTGATATGGAAGCTTCAAAAGCTAGATTTAAAACAGCTCCTTTGCAAATAGGGGTTCACAAAAACCACCCAACCCATCAAACCATCCTTTTATCCAAGTTGCAGTTGAAACTCCAACAGAGGGAGAGTATTTGTCACGAAAGAGAATTTCCAAAGGCCCATTAGAGCAGGCATTTGCAAATGAGAAAAGGGATGTTGCTGATGAGTTGGTTGCTCGATGCATTTATGCATGTGGGCTGCCCTTCAATGTGTTGCGCTCACCTTACTGGCAACAAATGGTGAGAGATATTAATGATGCACCGAAAGGGTATAAAAGCCCTAGTTATGAGAAGGTCATAACCACATTGTTGGCGAAAGAAGTGGCCCATGTACATACTTCTTTGCAGCCAATTAGGGACTCATGGAAGGACTCAAGGGTATCTATCATTTCAGATGGATGGAAAGATGCCCGAAATAGACCCCTAATCAACATTGTTGCAGTGTGCCCTAAAGGGGCAATGTTCTTAAGGGCTGTTGATTGTGAGGGTGAAGTGAAAGATGCTCAATTTATTGCTACAATTTTGATTGAGGCTATTGAGTCAGTGGGCCCTGCAAGCATTGTCCAAGTCATCACGGACAATGCCAAAAATTGTAGAGCAGCAGGGCTGATTGTTGAGGGGAGATATGAGCACATTTTTTGGACACCTTGTGCAATACACTCCTTGAATTTGATGCTGCAGAAGATTGGAAAAATACCATGGATTGAGGAAGTTTATACAGAGGCAAATGAGATCCAAATGTTTATCACAAATCATCATATGTCCCAGGCTATCTTTAGGAGGTTCTTGACATTGGAGTTGCTGAAGGTAACCAAACAATTTCCTAGTTTCTAATTTTTATTTGCTAACTTTTTATGAAATATCAAATTATCAATTGAATTCCTTTTAATTTTTTTTTTTTAATTAACTTGCTTTAATTTATTTTAATAGGTTGCTAAAACAAGATTTGCCTCTCACACGCTCGTCTTGAGACGACTTGTGAAGGTAAAGCCAGCCTTAAGGCTTATGGTGATTGATGATGTTGGTCCGTGTGGAGGCAATCAAACACAGAAAGAGCCATCAAAATAAAATCAGTGATACTTGATGATATTTGGTGGGCAAAGGTTGCATACTTGCTTAGTTTTACTGAGCCTATTTTATCTATGATTAGATATGCAGACACGGATAATGCTTGCATAGGGGAGATCTATGATGGCATTGACTCTATGCTTGAAAAAATTAGAGACATCATACAACAAAAAGAGCAGGATCCTGAAGAAAAATTCTACAGTGAAGTTAAGAACGTGATCATGAGAAGGTGGAATAAAATGACCACCCCATTGCATCTCCTAGCCTATGCCCTAAATCCCAAATTTTATAGTAGTGAAATACTTGCACTACCTGGTAGGCAAAAACCATATGATGACCATGAAGTTGCAAGTGGAGCTAAGGCAGCATTCCGGAGGCTTTTTCCTGATCCAGATGTAACTAGTACAGTCCGCTGTGAAATGACGCTCTTTGTCTCTTCATCTAATAGTAGCATGGGTGAATAGATGCAACACTTGACAGGTACAAGATGACCCCATGCATGTGGTGGTGTGCACATGGCCATGATGCCAAGTGGCTGCGACCTGTTGCCATTAAATCCTTTCACAGGTATCAAATATTAAAATGAAATCAAAAGTTTGTTTATTAATTAAAAAATGTATGTTCTTAGTAATTAATATTATAGTATTACTAATTGAAAATTTCTAACTTCTTTTTTGTAACAGGTGGCTAGCAATTCCTCAACAAACGGAATTGGAGTACATATTCCTCATCCACTCAACCAACGGAACAAGTTAGCATCCAAAAGGCCGAGGATTTAGTGTATGTGCATTCCAATTTGCGCATTCTATCACACAAGAGTGAAGCCTATGTTAGAGGTCCCAACAAACTTTGGGATATTGATCCTGAGACTAGCGACTTTGATGCTTCTGCTGCAACTCTTAGCCAACTTTTCACTGCTTGGTATTGATGAAGAAGAATCGGGATCTTTTGTAGAAGGGAGGGAGAGTGGAGCTAGTGGGAGTGGAAATGTCGGTGCTAGTGGTGTTCATGGAGATGATTATGGACTATGAGGAAATCTAGATGATATATTCTAGAATCTAGATTATTATTATGTATATGTGAATCATTGAAATTGTAACCATGTTGGATGATGACTCTTTAGAACTTAGAAGTTCAAATTTCAATGAAGAAGTTCAAATTTCAATGAATTCAAAATATTTTGAGTGCTTTATCAATTATCTCTTATGGTCTACAATTATAAATGAGTACTATGCATATATTATATATATATATATTTTTTTTTTTAATAATATATTGTACGGACGTTTCCGTCGACGTTTCGTATCCAAGGTTTTTTTAAAATTGCCGTTTCCGCGTTTCGTACCCGTTTCTGTTTCCGTTTCCTGGCAACATAGGTAAAAAGTCAAAATTCATCTGAGAAGTCAATAGCGGAGGTGTGCGCTGGTGGAGGAAAAGTGAAAAATTTTCCCTTTGAGGGAAAAGGGAGTTAAAGGCATAAAGGGACCCCGGGGTTCCGTTGGGACCCACTTTAGAAACTTGAAGCGGAAAGGCGGAGCCGCGAAGGAAAAATGAAAATTTTTCCTTTTTTCCAGAAAGATGCAAAATGTGTAAAATTGAGCCGCGACTCTATATCCAATCATATTGCGCCAAGCGTCAGGCCCAAATCTCATCGGCGGAGCGGCGGAGGAAATAAAGAAATTGTGCAAATTTTCCAAAAGTAGTAAAAAGGTAAAAAGATGTCCCGAGGCCTAGATCTGCCATGTGGAGGGCTCAAAATTTGAAGTTAAGGAACAAATCGACGATAGTTGTGCATTTCACCAGTTTCGGCCACCATTTGAGCTCCAAGATGTTTGGAGATGCATTTTTTGCATCAATCTTCATTGAATGTTTTGCCAATTTGTGTTGTTTTGGCCTACAGGGTTTGAATTGATCAAATTGGGGGATCAATTTGTGAATCCAAAGCACATTTCAAATGAATTTTTACTCTAATTCATAAAAAATGTGAATTACCAGATCCAAATTTGCACAGTAAAAAATTTGGAAAGGAAAAGATGAAATAATGAAATTAAAGGGGTCTATAAGTGTGGGGAATGAAAAACGTGCTTCCACTTTGAAGAATGATGAAATTTTTGTAATGATTCACCTTTTGAAAGAACAAATGGCAACTTTTTATGAGTTTGTTAAATTTCATTTTCTAGAAATATTGCAAAGCAAAGGTGCTTTGAATATTCCACTTTTGGAGGGAATATTTGAGGGGAAAAGTGAATCGATGAGTGAAAGTTATATGTTGCATGAATTTTTCATGCAAATGGTCAGAGAAACTTAGAATTTTCATGGGAAAATATGGGAAGAATCCCATTCTCTGAGAAACCACCTGAGAACCATTTTAACTCCTTTTTACATCAGATTTGTATCATGTTAGGTTGGTTGCAAATGTATAGCCACTAACAAGCTCTGAGATTGTTCTTATAACATTCCCCTACTGATAAATTTGGTCATTCTATATTATTTTGTGTTGTCTCTTGGTAAAATTTTCATTTACTTATGTTTCAAAATGTTTTCAATTTTTGTTTCTTCCTCCTGTTTCAATCTAGTGTTTAGAATTTCCTTTTGATCATACAGATCTAATTCTGGTAACAGCTTATTGGCATTTGCAATTCAAGAATCAGAAGATCTTTCATCTGATCAAGGAATAAACAAATTTAAATTCACTCTACTTTCCTTGATATAGATTTGATTGTAAATCTTTAGGGGTACCTTAGGTATGATAGAATAGAAGTTTCTAAACGCTTTGCTGATACATTTAACTCAAGATTTTGTGATAAATCATCATAGATTGTGTGTAAGAGTGTAGATTTGGGCTTTCATTTTATGCACATATCTTGGTTGAAGGAACACCTTAACCTCTTTGAAGCATTTTTGCTGTCTAATTCGTTTCAAGTTTTGTAAAGGTCCTCAAAGAAGTTAGTAAATTTTGGTTAGTCTTTTCTGAATATCCCCCACCAGAAAATTCATTTCAAATTAACTCATCCTACCTATAATACACCTGCATTGTATTGTGTTTCAACAAAAGAATACAATCCATTTACAAAACTACACAAACCAAATCAGGATCATACCATGTCTTTAGTAGCCTTAGCCTTGTCTTGAAAGCATTTCCATCATTTAGTAGTGATATCTCTATCAATTTTGAATAATGGGAAATTGATCATGTTTTCTCAAGGCCATCTCCATATAATCTATACAATACAAGGATATTTTCATCTCCTTCACAAAACAGAGGCTACAATATAGGTTCTCTTACCTTGGTTGATAGGAACAACCTAAAATATTGAGGATTAGATCAGCTCCTTCAAAGGTTCTACCCACTTCTTCAGATCTTGAGTGCTAACAAGTAAAATAAATTGCTTCCCTAGCTACAAAATGACATATACACCATTTATCTTCCTCTGAGTGTCTTGTAAAATCCATGATACAACTCAAATTGTGAAGGAGATTAAATTTGGGTACCATCGCACCATAATGACCATAGGTGAGATAATACCATTAATTTTTGACATTCCAAATGTAAAAAACCATCTAAAAATCCATATTAAATAACATGAAAGACCCATATGGGTTGGACATGCATCAAGACAACTAATAAGCACAACTAAGCCTAAAAGGCTAGTTTCTCTTTCACCAAGAACTCCAAGACATCAAAGGGATTTATACATATTTTTCATTCCTCCAAAGGCTCCAAATATGTCAAAAAAATACTCTCAAAATCCTTCACAAGCTGAAGGAACCATGCACCATTTAATTCTTCAAGTGACAACCAAGTAGGAATGTTTCCTACTCAAACTAAACACCTCTAGGAACCGGTCTACAACAATGAAGACCAAAACCACATGAAAACCTAAACTATGGCATATGAACACTCAACGGAAATACAATGACTTTAAGATAATCAAAATTAATTATATACCTCATGAATAAACCAATAAAGCCAATAGAGCAACTTCTCTTCTTCAGCAACTTGAACTCCCCAGAAACCAGTTTTGCAAATTCAACATTCTTGCACCCTTCTTGACACTTTCAAGAATTATAAATGAATGAAATAGGATAAAATGTCATCCCTCTTCACTCTCCAATGGATATCCACCAATAACTAAGCAAAAATATTTATCTTCCAGACCAATCTTTAGACTAAAGCAATGTTGTCCTAAACCAGACAAACTAAGTAAACTTGTGACATTCTTCATGCAACCTCAATTAACTTACAAAGCTCAACCAATAGATCTAACACATCATATGAGATGTCTAAAACACATCCAAGGCCATCAATGATCATCACCAAGACCAAAATTTCTCAAGAAATTCCACTTTCAATGACTGTTAAAATTGTCATTTCATCCCAAAAACAAGTCAACCCATTTTTACCTATCCATGTCATCAAATGACCTCACCAAACTCTAAAATATCTTAAAACATGTATCAGATCTCCCCAAAAACTCATAACACTATTTTATTCATATGGTCGAATGGAAAACTTGATAGGAAAACCTTCTTTAATGAAAACAAGGACTTTTGGGTGGGGTCCACTAACTATCATGACCTTAAACTACCACCATCAAAATGTTGGGTGAGTCCTATCCATATTCCAATCATCAAATTTGATGATCCATTCCATTATGGGCTTAGATTATATTTTTTCCTTAGTCAATATAAATTAAGGGTTCACCAAATAATTTATCAAAAATTGAATTATGTTAAACCCTATATATTTTAGAGTCACGTATGATAAATAAATGATAAATCTTAGATCTAACACAAGAAATAAGCTAATCAAAATTGAAACTCTAAGTGCAAGAGATGAAATGGAATACTTATTTGACTTTACAATAAATCCCAAAGTTTTCTGGACTAGAAAACTAATGAAAAGGAGGAAAATACTATCACAACCACTCTCATAAAATTATGTAACTATTGAAATAGGCTAAAATAGGGCACCTAGAATGGGGATAGGGAACCTAGATTCCAGATAGCTCTGGTAGGTGCCTGTGACTGCTTAAAAGGTCAAAATATGGTTTTTCTTATGTCACAAGGTGGTCACTATCCTTCGTTGTTGGTCACTTATATGTCACTGGATGATTGTAGAACTCAACAATAACCTACAAAACAAACGATATCCTACAATACCCCAAAATAAATTAAATTTTGAAAAAAGAAATATGCAAATGGGGATTCAAACTAACCCTAGAAGTCACCTGACAGAGTTAAATTTTGACCAAGAATTGTACTACATCTCATAATCCATATAGTTCTTGTGCATGTGTGTAGAAATCGTACCCTAGGAAGCTCTGTATGCAAGATTAAATTAATAATGAGTGATATGTACATGTAGCAATGTAAATAGATGTGTGGATGAAAAAATGAACTTACCTTCCTATGAAGTGTATGTAGAAAATGTAGTCCCTTGTCCCTTGAGTGAGTGCTAGATGGATTCCTTAATGCTCTTAGAATGCCTTTGGATGCAACCTTAGGTGATGATAGTAGATTCTTAATTATTGGTTCTTTATTATGGTCACATAGTATTTTATTTATATGATTCCTTGTTTGAATTTTGTAATTGAAAACTAAAAGGCTAAACCATAAGAAAATAAGAGGACCAAAATATAAAAGAGGCCCAAAATAGTGAGTAAGATAGAAAGAGGTTGAGAACGCATAGAGGGGATAAGGGGTTCCTAGGCACTAGTATCCTAGCTAGGAGGTGGTGTCTGGAGTCATAAAAATAAATCATCAACTTGGTATTAGGGTGTGTAATACTAGAGAGAAAGAAGGAAAGGCATAAAAGAGTCCAGAGATAGTAATCAATTACTAGTTTTCTCACTTAGGAATCATATGAATAGTAGTATCTGATTAGGACCTAGAAATGTGCCTAAATGTGTGATTTTGTGTCTACATTTACCGCCACTTTCTATTTTTGAGTAAATAATAAATAAAATAAAGTAGATAAGAGATACATACCTAATAATAATGTACAAAAAATGAACTGTAGAAGCTAAGAAATTGTAAGTGACTATATGCACTGAAAGTTGCATGTGCTACATTGTCGAAAAATGGTTACAAAAGTCCTCAATGATGATTCATGTCCTTTCAAAAGGTTTCTAAGTTCATAAAACCATTTTCAGTGTATATTTGTATCTTAGACATCCTTACCTATTTTTTCCACACTTTCTTCCAACTTCTCACTTCATTCTGTGCATGTTTTAGCCTTGAGTGCCAGGACCGTTGCCCTGCTTGGGGCGGTGGTTCTGAAACTACCACGTAGGTAGGGTGGTGGTCGTGCATGATTTTTCTAGAACCTTCCATGCATCAAATTAACATTCCATTCTTCACTTAAATTTTATTTTAAAACATGTTTCTTTCATATTTTAGATGATTCAAAATCCCAACTGCCTTGTTGCATGGTATTCCTTCCCTCTTCTATTTTTAAATAGAGTTAATTAGTTTGAACTACCTCTTCACCCAATGATTTTTCACGCCAAGGTTTCCTTGTGCATGAAGGAACATCCAAGCCAATTCATATATATTCAATTCTTGTATTCAATAAAAGTTCCTAAGAATTTTGTTTATCTTGCATAGTATTGCTGCCACAATCCTACTAGAAATTGCATATCTAAGCTATGTTCACTTGTGTTATCTCTCTTCCACTTGAATTGCAACTAAAATTCCTTCAAGTTTTCATTGCTCAAGTGCCTTATTTTTCTGCTGCATTTGCATTCCTAATTGCTTGGACTCATATGGACACACAAAGAAAGAAAGGGACAAACTGAGGGGATAGATACATATACAACCAAATTTTCCAAAGCTCTCGCTTATCCAGGTTGGAATTATTTGTTTGTTTACTTCATTTTTTAGGTTATCAATTCTAAGTTATTTATTTCAATTACATATCAAATAGAATAGAAAAATTGTTCATTTCAATTGATTAAGCAATTACAATTTTGGAAATTGCAAATTTGTGTAATCCATCTTAGGCAATTCAGTTCTTTTTATGATGTCGAAAATTTTGCAAAGCCTTATCATCTACACATACCACATTTCAAGAATAATGTCACAAGGTTTTTATGATTTTGACTTAACGAAGTGTCAAATTGTGTTGACAGGTAAATGAAGCTTTTTTATCAAATTTGCAATAATGTCTTTCAATTAAATAGCATACATCATCTAACAAGGATTTAATTGTAAGTTGCGTATAATCGATGTACTCATCCAGCCCATAATGTCATTCAGCCAAGTAGCAATATGATATTTATTAATGGTGGTCCAACATTCATCTACTTACGGGATACTTTCATTACTGTCACATGCAAACATTACTACCACACTCCTAATAATTGGCATGCCAGAGATTAGAGGACAAATTAATGTCTCGTGTGAAAAAACCATAAAACCAATTTACTAGGGATGACCTTTCATTGGTTAATCCCTATTAACCTCTTTTTGGTTCCTGCACACAACAAACAGCAACATCTAATCTAATGCACACCAATTTATCATGTGCTGCAAGACCACTGCCACCTAAGTAACATCTATGCTAACTACATACAACAAATTACAACAATTTAAATTCAATTAAAAACAAATCCACCAACGATCAGCACATATGGTAGGAGCTGGCCGCTACGTGGCTCTTGTCAAATTGCAAAATATGGTGGAATTGAACTTTTGGTCATTCTTTTTCTTTCACCTCTTGAAATTCATAAAATATGGTTAGGAAGATGCAGCAATCTAAAATATAATTTGGTCACGTTTTTTTTTCTGCCAACTTGTGGGTAGAGTTGGCCTTGTCAATGGTGCAAAGTTCAAACAACCAAGTGTGTATGAAGCTTCATTAGAAATATAATCAAAGACACAAATTCTCAAGCCTTTCGCCAACTAATTTGTCACCTTTTGATGGCGAATGCCCCAATAAGTTGCCGCTTATTTCTTTACCAGATTCGACAAAATTATGTGAGGCTGAAGATGAGTCCCGAGACTCCTTGTGTCCTTGTGTAACCAAAGAAGCTGGCAAAACATTCTTGTTATCAAAATTCTAGGCAAACAGAATTAATCTGGAAAATCCTGCGATGCGATTTGAGATCCCATATCAAAATGACAGCTCCATACAATTTCACGACCCATATCGAAACAAGTCCATATGTTTTCAGGACCCATATATGAATGGCAGTTGGTGTCATGAAAAGCCACAGTAACACTATCTGTTTTATCATTTATTATTGGAAAGAAGAATGGCGGTGTACAGAATATGGAACGTTGATCTCAAGATCAACAACTTTTTGCATATGTCCTTCACTATAGATGCAATCCACGCATTTCCCATTTTCCATTTTCCCGTGTAAGCAATCCCTTCTATGGTCATGATATAAACATGAGAAAGAAAAATGTCTTCCATTAGTTGAACGTCCTCTTGAAAAGCTCATAAAATATAGAAAATATGTTGGCAAGAAATGTTTAAGTCATTGAATGTTCCTTTTGCTAATTGCAATGCAAAACATACAAGATGAAATACTTTGTCCGATGAGGATGAATACCAATTGTAGGCCAAATAATCCTAGAGTACACCTCTACCCTTCCCAGCACCTCAATAGTGTGCAAGTGCACTCTTCCAAACTTCATGGCCGCCCATACAACCACTACTGAAGATAGACCAACTAGTTCTTGTAAACACCTGTGGGAATACATAGCTCCATCCTGACTCGCATCAGATACCAATTCTTACTTCATTGTCGAGTTGGTGGGCGAGTTGGCTACACCACATTGAGCAAGAAAAGAAGTCTTCCATGCCGAGAGTGACGAGTCGTTACCACGATCGGATGGATCCACAAAGATGGTGAATTGTCCATTGGACTTGAGTTCCACACAATGAATTGAGAAGAAGCATGGTGTGAATCACAAAGGTGGCTCTTCAAGTAGCATTGCACTCAAGGGCTAAGTTGCCAAGTGGGTGTTGAGGCAGGACTTGGAGGAGACTTGATGTCGATCGGAGAGTGAACATGGATAGCTTGCGCAGGGAGCTAGTGTGAGGTGACTTGGAACAAGTGCACATCTCAACAAGGAGTTAGCCAAGTTGGGCAACTCATGGAGGGCAGGAAGAGGGGCATACAAATTGCACTTCAACTCAACACTAACCTTTTTGCAAGAGTTCTTCCCACGGTTATGGTTTAAGTCATTTCAATTCATTGTAAGGGATTTCATGCTTCTGCGAGACCTAAATTCTTACAATGAAGCATAATTCGGTCAATCTAAAGGACACAAAGAGTTACAAATCGTCATCTTCCTCTAGGTTAAAACCATTTTGACAATGTGGAACCGGAAAATAGTTTGAATCAAAACTAACACTTTCGTCCCTCCGCACAGTACACTCTTAAAATCTAGGATGAAGCATCGTGCAGGACATTACGAAGAGCCACCAACAAATAACTAAAAGAGGATATTAAATATCAATGCAAATAATTTTATAAAAGTGCATAAATCGTCTGATTCAACAAAATTGTGTGAGCCTGAACATGAGTCTCAAAGCATGTTGTTTTCTCACATAGCCCAAAAAGCAGAAAAAAACATTCCTCTTAATGAAATTCTAGGCCGAACAATTGAGATGATGTAGCATCAGTATTGATTACATCAATTTTTTTCAGCATATGATTTGATTGACTTTTTTTCATTGGAATGTTAACAGATTAATTTATTATCAATATACTTCTTTTAATTTGATATGTTTGTGACTTAATCTCCTATTTATATGTTTACACATGAATGTATTCTCGAGGATTATGTACGTGCATGGTCTTTGATAGATGGCGGAGGGATTGGAGCAGTTAAGGGCTTTCAACTAGGATTACCATCTCCCTTGACTTCTTCTATTGGATACCTTTTGACTCCACTTGTATTGTGCACACCATGTTCCACGTGTGAGAGACTTCATTAGAAATAGTGTAGGCTGCAAATTCTCAAATCTTGCGTCATCGAATATGTCATATTTGAAAGGCAACAAGTCTCATGAATAGCCACAACCCTCATGAAAAATGCATACAATTCATAATATTAGAAAAATTATATTCAAGTTGGTCTCTACATGGGATCTGTTATAGAATCTTCGTAGACTATAACGATGATATTTGTTGACTGTAACATCCATGTTGCTGAAATCAACTACCCTTCCTATCATTAAATATATACTATTAGAAAATAGCTTTTAATAAATCAACGATTAGTGCATTTAATTTTGATAAGTATGAAAATAGAAACTCTAACTATAGCAGTAAAATCCATGTCTTTGACTGAGAAACAAGAGAGTACTAAGAGTAGTGTCAGGTCGCGCGTTCAAACCTTGACAATAACATTGCTAGCAGTAGCGAAGTCAACAAAAGTGTGGTAGTTGTGACTACCTTACAAGATATAGAAAAATAAGTATATAGTATTAGAAAATGACATTTAATGAGTCAATTATTTGTGCATTTACTTCCGATAAATTCCTTACATATTTATGAGAATACCCATACACTTGGTCCTCACTCATCTTCTTTGATGACTCCCTCATACTAAAAAGCCCCGTAACTCCAAAATTTCAATATAACAGGCATAAGATTATACACATAAGAATGCTTCAAATTTAATTAGTGTTAAGAACTTGGAATGTTGAGGAGGTGGTGTCAGATACAAATCCACAAGGAAAACTCTTGTGGCTGATATTTTTTGTTGCCCAAGATAGTGTGAAGAATGGCTAAAGATAATGGCCTATAAAGATGGTGCAAAATAAAAAATGGTAGGTTTATGATTAAAAATAAATTCTTTCAACATTCGGAGGCCGTGTAGAAAAAAAAAAGGAATGGTGTGCTTCCTCTGCCCTAACCCTAGAAGCGGATGTGTGGTGGATGGTTCGGTCAACGGATCTGTGCAGGTTGGCATGTGCTCAGGTTTGGGTGCCCGTGTTCCTTCAAGCGTGGGATTCCCGCTAAAATTTGATAGTAAAGAGGGGTTTTGTGGATCCCCTGCGATGACATCTATTCAGACTGAGAAACTAGAACTCGTTGTTGACCATCTCCCTTCTCCACACAATGTTGTTCCAGATCATATTTCTGCACAGCCGCTCAATGGCCGCTTAGGGGAGTTACAAGTGTTGGTCAACACTATATCTAGTATTACCCTACGCCTCCAAACTCATGGACTTGCTACCGGGATAGAGCTGCAACATATTACTTCTCATAAAATGGGATTTAAGATTGGTTCCTTTGGCCTCTCCTTTGCGGGCAAAATGCTTTTGGATGAATCCCCTCTTCTCTCCTACGGGATAACCCAGGATTCCACGATTTCTATGGCGGATTTCTTAAAGGGAGGTGTCAGAGCTCGTAGCACAGCAACTTTTAAGGAGGCTATGTTCAAGAGTGTTGCTTCCACATTTGTTGTCTCCAATCCTCCCCCCTCAGCTTATCTTGTTGAGCAAGTTGCGGACTCCCCTTCTTTGGAAATCACAAGTGCTGATTCCCTGACTCTCAAAAATAATCTGGAAAAAAAAGCCCTCATCTACAGATTTAATGGTGTTTAGCCTTCGACCAACGCGTTTATCCAATGGATTCACTCCAATTGAACTAAAAAGTGTGACCATTTCTTCTGTGCCATAGGCTTCTTCATCATTTTGTTCTTTGCTCAGGAGGATTATCAAAGGGCCTTGAATGAGGGCCCATGGTTTTGGGGTTCGGCAGGTTTGTTTACTACCCCTTGGTTCCCTCACTTTGACCCGTGCTCCTTTTCCATCTCGCGAGTTCCTGTTTGGGTGAAGTTACCCAATCTTCCTCTCCATTTTTGCCTTGTTGCGAAGGAGATCGGAAATTGCGCAGGGAAATTTATAAAGCATGATGTCTCGAGATTTCATAGTGGGTTGCTCACTTTAGTCAAAATATGCGTTGAAGTTGATCTTAGTAAAGGACTATCGGATAAGATGACCCTCAAGATGGGTGAAGTGTCCCACGTTCAGCCACTTGAATATGAAAATATGGCCTTCAGATGCAAAAATTGCAGGACACCAGGTCATCTCCAGTCATCCTGTCCTCATAAGAAAGTTCATCCTGCCAAGAAAAGGCCTTCCAAGTATTGGAGCCCCCTGACCTCGAGGAGGACTCAGATTCGGATGTGGATGTTCAAGAAGCTAAGAGTGTTGATCCACTGGTAGAGGCTCAACCTACAGCAGCAGCTATGAGTGTTGCGGTGGGTCAACATGTAGTGCCTGCCCATTCGGTGGAGAGATCCAACCCAGGAATCAAGAGACCCCACGAATCTGATCATTCTGATTCGGATAAAGAAGGCCCCTTCTCTCTGAATCAGGAATCAAAGACAGACACCCCTCCGATTTTGGCCATGACTT
Source organism: Taxus chinensis (assembly GCA_019776745.2). Taxonomy (NCBI): domain Eukaryota; kingdom Viridiplantae; phylum Streptophyta; class Pinopsida; order Cupressales; family Taxaceae; genus Taxus; species Taxus chinensis. The sequence goes on from CM034152.1 coordinate 780,146,789, forward strand.
GTGAGCCAGGTTCGGAGGAAAAACTTCCGGAAAATTGGTAGTTAGTGCGCTCGAAAAAGGGAAAGAAGGGTAGGCTCTAATTCCATATCCTTTTTTTCCTCTTTCCCTTCTTCTGCTCTACTTGTGGTTACCATTTGGTGGTCTCCACTTCTTCGTTTGGCAGCTTTGTTTGGGCTACAGCTTCTCTTCTACTCTTTGTTGTACCTTATTGCTAATTTCAGTCATAGCTGAGGGTGTTTTTTCTTCTTCTCTTCTCAGTTTTGTTTACTGCTAACTGTGTAGCTTCGGCAGCTTCCTCTTTTCTTGCTATGGTTATTTCTTCTTTTTCCTTGTGTTGTGCGGGAATTCTCTTCTTCCTTTTCTCTTTCCCCTTCTTCTTTGTACAAGGTTGTGGGCCCTTTCAAAAACCTCACTTTACCCTAATCCAAAAAAAAGATGGTGCAAAATAACCCAGCCTGCCATGTTTTGTGGTTATCAAAATCAATAACTACATTGGTTTGACATGGGATGCTGAGTCCCCTCAACATGTCCCTTTCTCTAAAGTATCCCACGCAAAGGAATTCCCCTAAAATTGTCGTGGGCTCTAACGAACCACAAAACACAAGGACTGAAATTGCAAAAAGCAACTATTCACGTTATGAGTATTGATCGACAAGGGTTTTCTTTATAAGATATCTCCAAAGTGTGTTGCCTCAACGATTTGGGCAGCACACCCCCTTTCTCCTTCAAACAATTGACAAAAATGCCACATGGTTCACATGTCTCTTCTCAAAAGAAGAGTTTTGCATACGTTCCCCCCATCATTTTCCCCGCCCACTGACTTCTCCTCCCTCGATCCCCTTCTTCATTGTCCCTCTTCCTCCTACAATGTTTCACTTCTTCAAGTTTAAGTTCTTCAACACATCCCTTCCGGCATCTCCATTGCATCGCACACATGCGATTAATAGTATTTATTGGGAATAGAGAAGCGTGTTAACATCTTGTTTGTATTGGGAATAAAGAAGCATGTTAACGTCTAGTGCCCAATCCACCATGAGATGGTACATGATATACATATACTTTAGAAGTTCGAGGAATAAAAGGTTTCCCTCTTGACCTTCATTTCATATGAGAATCAAATATTTGTGTTCCAAATTGGGGAGATCTTGTTGTATAGGAAGCATTTGTCAAGAAGTTGTGTTTCACCAAATCCCATTTTCGAGGTGTGAGAAAATGTGAGAATGCAAAAAAGGGGCATAGATGAGCAATTCCAGATTACTAGAAACAATATTTAAATATCAAAATAGGATGGGGACAAAGGGTAGGGACATGTCCTTATGGAACATAATCAAGGAGAATTCAAAGACCAAACAATAAATTTTACATCTAGGGAAATGGAGAATTATGTTATGCTCTGCTAGGGTTATGTCACATTGCCATTATCATTCTCTGGCAGAAATAAATTGTTTCTTGCTAAGTGTCGCATATTTATAAACTATCACCCAAAGTTGTATTTCTTATGCCCCCTCCTGGGCTCCTGCAGTCATTTCTACAAGGAGAAACTGACAGGGCTATGGAGTCCAATGGAGCCTAAGTGAGCTCAGAAGATCGTGCCAAAAGTTTTTCATGAGGTAATGAACAGATCCCTGCTAATCTATTTGATGTTGTTTTAGACTGTCCTAAATTTAACTTACAAATTTTGGATGTTTTACATTAGTTGCATACTTTTGTGACCAAGCCAACCTAGAAAACACCTTGAGATCATAGGTCCATAATGCATTGACTGCGCCAACAAAGTATCAAGCTTAAGGGCGTTCAAAACATAACCAAGGGTTTCTTCTTGTTTAAGTTTAACAATGTTGACCACTATAGAGCTATTGTAGCCCATGGCCCTTGGTTTATTCGGAACATGCTTGTGAGTTCTCTCATTAGACACAGGATTTTGTGGTCACTTAGCAAGCAAAACTCAAAATGCATGTTTAAATAGGGTTTTTTGTGCTTCCATTGCCTCTATAGAACTTTGGGGACTATTTGATCAAACCACTTAGTCATTTTATAGGGTTGAGCAACCCAAGTTTTATGCTGCAAGGCCACAAAAATGGGTCTTTGTGGAAGAGGACCTCTTCAAGGACCTCAAGGAGTCTATTCACATTCAAATTGGTGAAGCCGCGGATCAAAATCTAGAAATACCCTCTCATAAATAATGTGACGCCTACTCCACTACCCAAAACCTCCCCTGAGGCAAGAAAAAATGCTAAAACACGGTGACTAATAAGAGACACACTAAGTAATCTCACTCGGCAAAAAAAGCCTCGACTCTTGTTTATAAACCCACAAGCAGCTCTCTTGCATCTAGTAAACCATCAACTTTCGTTGCTCATTAGGCGACAGCGAAGCCTCTTATACACACCCCACAATCAAAGGATTTTTTTCTCTAATCCTCAAAAAATAAGTCACAGTTTCTCAGACGACACAACTTCTCACAAGGGCGAAAAAATCAGAGGCAAAAGGTAGTTTAGTTGTGTTTGAGCATAAAGCAGTGTTCAACCATGAAGGCAGCCCTTCTCCACCCCCCAAAAACAGAGCATATGTGCGAGACAAACATTGGACATTTACTATTAATGGTTTCCATCATTCTTATCTTGCTAGCAGCTTTTCAGTCTTAGCAAATAAGGCCTACATGCAAACAGAAGTTATTCCATGATTATGTACTCGTGGAATGTAAGAGGTTTTCCCTGGCACAACCTGTAAGTATATTGAAGTGATACATGCCAGCTGTTTGAAAAAATGAAACCCTCTTCTTGCAAGAAGTTAAGATTGTTGGATTTGCACTCAAGGCCATTGTCAAAATCGATTTAACCAGGGCTTGTCTGTCAGATGTAAGATCATGAAAATAGCCCAGGGGGGTGTTCACTTTGATCGCCCCTTCACTTTTGCCAAATTTAAATACTTGAGGATTGGATCCCACTCGTCAGGTTGTGTGGACCCTATTTGACTATAAAAGTTGTTTTTCTTGGAATCGCCACTATTTATGCTTCTAATGAAATTGAAAGGACGGTATTTTGGAGGTGATTAGCTAACTCACTCATTGATGCCAACTAGAACCTATATGTCGATTTCAACGTCAAAGAATAAAGGGAAGACAAAGAGGGGCTCCTCCCAATGCGGTTGTGTGCTGGCAAAAGCAATGCTTAGTTTTATATGCACAAAAAAATAGGGTTGTCAAACCCTAGTCACCGCCGTTGCCTTCCTGACACTTCATCGTGGTTCACATGGTCCAACTTCTACCAAGGCATCGAACGGGTGGAAAAAAAGATTAGACAAAGCCTTGTTTTCTGACCAGCAAATATTCACCTTTATTAATAATTTGACCGCCCTATGGTTGTCATTCCAGAACCTTTGCTTTAAGACCACCTTCCCATCAAGTTTGAGATTAAATTGATCATTTTGCAACCCAGAAATGTCAAGATTTAATTTTATCTCAATACTGCTCACCTGTATCATTAACACATCATCAAATTTTGGAACATTGCTCCCCATCCATCCGGAGCTTTTGGGTGGATTGTGTGGTGGGATAACACCATAAGCCGAACGGGTGTATATCTTCACATCTACAACCAATAGGCGGCTACCTTTCGCTGCAATGCTTATGAAGCTTCACACCATGAATTCCTCATTATCTCACGGCAATCAGATGTTTCTCCTTTCAGTGAGAATTTACAAATAGAAGTGTTTGGTGGAGGCATAGCTCAAAGTCGAGGAAAACTATCAAGCTTGTGGAGCTCATATTAGAGCTTGTATGCACTGGTTAAAAGTCAGAGATAGAGCCTAGGAAGAAATGGTTGTTCTCTGAGATGATGCTTTATCTCGATGCCTTCAAGCATAGTTGGAAAACTCGCAGATTACTCACCGAGTCCTCGAGTAATCGCCAAACCTGAATGCAAATGAGTAAATCGCCAAAAATTAACTCGCCGAGTTTTAGAGAGTACTCTCTGAAACTCGGCAAGTACTCTCCAAAAACTCGCCAAAACTCGAAAAAAACTCTCCAAAACTCGTATGAAAGAAAATAGTGGAAAAATACAAAAAGAAAACATTAATAGCAATGAAAGAAAACACTGCAAATACACGGTTTTGGCAAATTTATGTTTTTATAAGAAATTTGAGTATTTTTTAAGTTGTCGAGTATTCCCAAGTATTGGCCGGATATTGCCAAGTTTTTGCCGAGTTTTTTTTGGGGTCTGCCGAGTATTTGCCGAGTGCGAGTATTCCAACTATGCCTTCGAGTGGTTACTTGAGTGCTTTCTGATAAACAATGGGTGCCTTGTGACCACCTACTATCAATTGAAGAGCTTTGTGAGGCCACCATGCAAATGATCGTTGATAAAGCACCTAGGATTGGCAGTGAGTTATATAAAGAGTTGTGGGACACTATGGGGTCAAACTTGCGCAAATTTTATCTTGAAGTAGAAGTACCTAAAGCTAGAGACTTCGAACTTATATCATGTTGGCAGCCCATTCCAGTGATCAATGCCTCCAAAAAAATCATTTCCAAAGCTTCAGCTTTACTGGTTATATCTTCTTCTCGTCATCATTTGACCAACAAAGATTGGTTTTATTTATAACAAATGCATCCTTGACAACATCATTGTTGTTTGGGAAGGCATGGAATGGGCAAGAATCTCCAAGCCTAAAGCAATATTCATCGAAGTTGATTTTGAAAAAGCCTACGAAATAATAGGATGGCACTTCATTCTGGCAAAGTTATAGGCTCTTGGGTTTGGCCCTAGATTTGTTTGTACAATTAAAATGATTTTTTTAAATGTTGAGGCTTGCATCATTATCGATGGTGTCCAATCTGATCAATTTGGACTTTTCAAGTCTGTTCGTCAAGGATGTTTGTTGCCCCTTCTCTTTATGTATTGCCAGTTGATGGACTTAACTATCTTCTATCAAATTATATATTCAGAGGCTTAGTCAAAGGTATTACTCTTGCTCATTCTCAGAATCAGATGGATAACAGGCACTTTCTTGATAATTCTTGTCTCACTCTAATTGAAGAGGAATACTCCACTGACAATACCATGAATTGTCTTAATGTTTTTTTGTTTAGCCTCTAGATGCTCTATCCAATGAAAGACAACTCAATACTACAGACAGTCTTGGTCTCCATAAAAGGGTGAATAAATATAAGTGGCATTGGATTCAAACTAGAAAGCAATTCAAATTCATTGGCATCCCATTTGCTTTTCAATCCATACCCTCTTATTTGTGCACTTGTGTTGTCCAACAAGTTGAGAAAAAAGTCAAATATTGGGTTTATGAACCTCTTGTCTCTTGCAAACAAGTTCCAAGTTTGTTCTAATGTGTTGGCTGCCACATGTCTATTACTCTTTTTGTAAGGCTCCCTCTAAAGTTGTCCATGCCAAACTAGAGAAGATTTTGAAAGACTTCCTCCGCGTCAATTATGAGGGTGGTTGAGGATTTCACAGAGTTGCTTGGGACGTTTGTTGCAATCCTAAAGAACTTGGTGGCATTGGGCTTTTTAACATTCAAACCCAAGGTCACATTCTATGTGTTAAATGGATCATTTAAGCCCTTGAAGGTGAAGAATCCAAGAAAGTTCTCAAGAATTGCATCACTCTCAATAGCCCCATGGAGAAGAGAGTCTCAAAAGGTTGAATCTTTAATCTCTTTTGCTCACACACGTCCCTGTTAAGATTTTGTGGCAAAAAGCATTTGGAAGGCCTAAGATTGGGATGGTGATGGCTTCAGATCAGGACTTATCAATTCTCACTCCATTTGGTGGCCCCCTGTGCTCTCTTATTATAATGTGCCTTTTGTTAGTCTCTTGGATTAGAAGTATAAGATTGTCATCGAATGACTATTGACTCAATGGCGAAGATACTTGGCTCTTAAAGAGCCCATCAAGGTTCAATTCTCGCTGTAAGCGAAGTCAGAAGATGCACCGTAATAAGGGATGAGGTCGGGATCGTGCCCCGGTGAATTTGACGAAATGGATACCCCTCAGTCCTTGGCCGCTTAGCCTAAGAAATCTACCCACTTCACCGTGGGGGAAGGCGGTCTACGGACTTGCCAAATTTCAATCAAAAAAGAAGTATAAGATTGTTTAGGAAACACATCAAGGTCATTTCTGACTTATTTTGCAAGAGCTTCAGGGATTAGATTTCATGGCCCATTTTAAGAGATAAATTTTAGCTTCAAGCTAGTAATCAAGAATCGATTATGGAAATTCAGAATGGTGGACTGACTAGAAATGGCTTGTTGAGACCCCTTTCCACCGGTATAAATGTCGGTTAGGTTATATACTTTTTTCCCACATAATCTACAAGTGAATATCCTAAATGCCCACTGGGAGGTTAATTCCGTTGAGCAAGTGTGGAAAAGGAGATTTGCAGGAGTTTGGGCTGCCACTATTGAACCCAAGTAGGCTCATTTCCTCTGGTGTATTCTACATCAAGGATTGCAATTGGCTCTCGCTTGGTACACCTTGAAGTGGCACACCCTATTTAATCCAATTGTCATCACCCTGAATCACTCCAGCATATCTTTTGATTTTTCAAATGTGCACAATCTACCTAGCAGTGGATACACACCCTCTTTCAGCCCTTCTATTCTGAAATGTTCACTTGGAAAATGTACTTTTGGGGGACTCGGCCATAATTCCTGCAAAATACACACAAATTTAACATATATTTCATTCTGAAATTCTCTTTCAATTATGGAAAGATAGAAATGATGTTAATTTCAACCATGCTACTCTTGATGACTATTTTTCTATTACTAACAGATTTTGTGTTATTTCTAATGTTACTCTCCATATTCAAGTGTGAGTGGAGAAAATCTGCCTGGAGGTAGCCCTTCTCCAACAACTATTGGTTCAATAGGGCAATGTCCCTTGCGTGCTTAGCAAAGTCCCTCCAAACTCACCTCACCAGCATTCACCCCCTCAGAGCCATGCCTTTGGTCAACAAAAAAGGCCTGGCTCTTGCAGTAGACGTTGTAGTGGCTCTCCTCAACAGCAATTTCCATCGCCTGCTCGCAGTTCTCATGGCGGTGATAGTAGTGGTGGTACTCACTCTCGATTAGACCCTACCGGTAGGGTGGCACCACCACAAGGGAAGTTTCCTCACTTGGCACTGACCATCTCTCTTGACAGGCACATTGGGGAAGAGGAAAAGGATAAAGATAAGGAGGATGACAGATGGAACCCGATAACTGATGCTACCAATCCTTCTAGTAGCAGTTGGGGGGTTGGGGTGACAAACCAGATGACCCTCCACCTATGCTTGTCATGGTTCGTGTTGCCTAAATCTATCTTGTGCTTTGTTGGTTGTGTAGTATTGAGCTTTAATATCTTGTTTCTAGTTGAAAAGTTATTTTCGTGTATAAACTTTTAAGTTGATCAGTAGTTTTCTCAGTTGAGGCCAATAAGACATTTGGAGTGTGATTCAATCTACTCACTTTTTTGTATGATTAGCTTGTACATAATGTTTGTGTGTGTGTGTGGCCAGGGGGGAGGGAGCTTTTCAATCAAAAATAAAAAAAGGGCAAACAATATATTTTATCGTGTTCTTTTTTCTATTGACTGAATTAAAGAAAGGTGTTCAATAGCATCCAAGAATTGGGAGGAAAAATGTTAAGTTACAGAACTTCACAAAGACCGTTATCTTATCATTTGTTTCTTTAGGACAGCTATGAAAGGTTTGACCGCAGATTACAAGCAGTGTTACGCAGGGACGTGTCCCCCCAAAATACAAGCATCTAGGACATCCTAAGGACAATATGAGAGGGGAAACCTCCCCCCCACGTTTCCCTTTTAGCACATTTCAAAGGGGAAGTCCCTGAAAATTAGGGACATTTCCAGGACATCCCTAAAATGCCCCCTTTTTTAGGAGATGTCCCTGAAACGTCCCATTTTTTAGCGGACATCTTGACGTCACCTCTTTAAAAACATCAATATGTATCCATCTCAAGGCACTTATCTTGAATTTGTCACATAGTTTCACCCATTTAAGGACTCCACATAGTTTCACCTTCTCCACAAATTTCCCAATGTCTGGCAATGGACGGCCTCAATCTATTGCACCTTTGCGTTGGGCTCAAATAAACTTGAAAATGAAATAAATTTGAAGATCTAATGTAATCTTGTAGTGTAAGATTGTTTTTGGAAGCCAATAATTTCTATTTGAAAAAAAGTCTATGTATAAATCTAATTAAAATTCACTTTGGAAGCTCCAACCACTTAACAAAGCCTATATGTATACTTTTATATAAAGAGAAAGGTTGTGTAAATGATAATAGTAAGTCATAGTGTTGTCAAAATGAGCACCCTACTCCATTTTTTGACAGCTAATTTTCATTGCAAAGACTCGAAGGATTCTTTCGAAGGAGTTGAACAAATATTTTGGAGCCCCCTTTTGTGTTCAAACTTGTCATAGTTTCTTGTGCATATCAGCTTAGAGTCTATACAAGCGAAACCAGACAGTGGTTAGTCAATTAAATGGTGTTTTGCCTTAAAACAAGCTAAGGACGATCAAATCACTTGTTTTCTTAAGAAACTAGGCCGTCAAATTTAATAACTAAAGAATGGGACAGGTGTCATCAAATGGTGTCTCCAAAACCCTTCAACTTAACCATTTTTCAAGTCTTCAAATTGCTCGGCATGCCGATTAATGACAACACACCAAGACTAACACATGGAAGCCATCGGTCATTCCGCATATCTCAAAAGCAACTAAGACTTAACCACCCTTCCAAGTTTTTTAGCTCCTTCGCCAATGAACAACAAGAGGTGACATTCAGTAGTCTTAGCCTTTAAGTTGTGTGATTTCCAATGGTTTGCAGGGTGTCGATTTGAGAAAAGTGGCAATCAAGGATACATGGCATTGATCGGTCTTTAGGGTTATCTCGGTTTAAGCTGAGGGTTAATGCCTCACTCCTAAGCTTGGCATAAGACCAATGACAGACACATAAGTGTACGAAGGGACAGATGGCATTCATTGGTGCACCTTTGTGTCTCAAGGAACCCTACTGCTTCATGTCGCCGATGAACGACAAGTGGCGGTAATCAGCACAACAAGGCTCTCTAAAAGATTCTTTCCTTGCATGTGCTTCCCACAAACCCCCAAGTCATCGATTCAGGACACATCAGCAAAAGAATGTGGCATAGATCTGCGCAGCCCTATATCCGCTATAGTGCACTTCTCATGAGGTTAATTTTGACGGTTCACCCTAGTTAAAGTTTGAGCTCGGGAATGTCATGGCGGCACGAAAGTGGCTCTGTTTTTTGCCCATAACTTTCTACTAGAGGCTCCTTTTGACCTGTAACCGGTGCCATTAGAAACATAATTCAGAGGGCTTCAAATTGAGCTTAGTTTCAAAGGAAGAGGTTGAAAGATCTGGGAGATTCTAATGACAGAGTTTTGGGCGGTCTCAGCTGGTTTTCTCTTACTTATGATGCCCAAATCAGTTACAAATGCTTTTAGTTGATCTTTTCTGTTTCAAGATGCTTCTGAGACGGTATATTCCCTTCAGGGCCCACCAAAACGTAGAGGAGAGAGTTAAACTAGTTGTTGATCAAGAGTGAGCTATTTTCAGTGGTCCAAAATGCAATCATAGTTTTATCACACAAATGGTAGCTCAATTCCTCATTCTTCCTCCTGATCTCATGGGCATTCGTGGATGTTTAGTTAAGGGATCATCTTGCAACAAATATTTGAATTGCTTGCAGATCAAGGCATCTTTTATTGTTACAAACTAAGTTGCCGCATTCGAATTCGTGTTCGAATTCGCCGATGATTAAATTCATGAAAAATTCGCGGGTAAAAAAATCAGCGATTAAATTCGTGATTAAATTCGACTATGAGAAATATACATTTTTATTAAATATATAAAAACAAAAGATAAATTCACATTTCAAAAGAGAGATAATATCACATTTCATTGATTTCATTACTAATCTATCTACAGGCGATCAAAGCTCATGATTATTTCAGAAGATTGCAAGAAGTTGCTTGGTCGAAAAAGGTGCAAAAATGGATTTTATGAAAATAAGAAAAATATTGCCATCAATGCGTAGAGCTCGAGAAAATATGCACTTTTAGAGAAAACGACACTTGAAACGGAGCCACAGAATGAAAGTTATGGCACATGCAAGTTTCTGCTGCTACATCTTCCCGGACCCTTTCCAAAAATGGCAAATTTTTCCCTGTCCTTGTGTTTTTTTCACCAAAAATCCAAAAAAGGAAAATATTGCCAAAAAAGGAAAAAACCGCGAATTAAATTACGATTTTCAACGCGCTGTTAAAATTCAGCAAATTTCGAATTTTTTCCTTGAAGGTTCGCCGAATGCGGCAACATAGGACTTACAGATCATCATGAAACCTGGAATATGCTTCCAAAGGCAGTTTTGGGTGAATTCTTAGATCAAGCATGTTCTCTAGCATTTTTTGAGCTTCATGATCTTTCTGGAGAAGAGAAGGATGAAGAATGGGATAGTCTTTAGAATTTTCTTCATCCCATACTTCTCCTCTCCTCTCTCTTCCTTTTGTTATATATGTGTTTTCAAGCACGATTAAAAAGGATCCTCTCCCGAGTGCAAAAGTCACTTTGCCCAAATGGTGGCTTTGTGTTCTTGCCTGTCTGTTCAGTTATGGCATGATGTGTGTGGCTAACACTTGCAAGGTTCTATCTCACTCTGTCAATTATGCAAGGAATTAGAGTTTGATGAAGTGTAGAGTTGAATGTGATTTGTTTCTGCCCTCTTGGCCTGGTATTTGTCCTCTTATTTTCATCTCAAGGAGAGAGGTCCCTTCTATTTTGGTGTATCACCATGTTTGCTTTTATTTCATGTTTTCTTTCTTCCCTTTTCCCTGTCAATTCAGTAGTTTAACCTTAGTCAGTGAGCATTAGGATAGTTGGGAAGGGAGGTCGGCTCTCTCCAGAGGTTTGTCCTAAGTAGCCAAGGTCCCACACCTTGGGGAGATCCCCATTGTTGCTGCTGAGATATCACAAAGTCTTTCAACTTTGTAGATCCTTCACAAGTGCATATTTCAGTGACAACACGTAGATCAAAATGTTTACGCATAACCCGACTATATTGTATTACAAAGACATAATAAGAATCAAGAGTGATATATGAATACAGATATTTTCAAGCACAAATGTGGATAGTGGACTGTCACAAACAACTATTTATATTTTGCATAATTTATTTGTATATGTTTAATATTTATTATTTTATATATTATCTTAATAGCCATCCCCCGCAGTCCCCAAAATCTTGGAATTTTTTGCCGTCCCAAAAACCCCGTCCCCACATCCCAGAGTCTTAGGTAACCCATTGATTACAAGAGACTTCCCTATTAAAGAACACAGGCATCCTGGCTATACTTGCAACAGATTCTAGAAGAATGCACTTCGTATAAAGTTATAAACACAAAACAAAGAATAACTGCTGTAATCCTCCATTAAATTCTAAAGTACAATACTCAATTCATCTAGGATCCATCAAAGGCACTGGTTCAACACGCCATAATGGATTCATTTTTGGTATGCAGATCTTGCCAAAATGGACCCCGAGCTAGACCTCGCTCATGATACATGGAAGAGAACTTAAAATCCAGAGATTAAAATGTCCCAACACCTGTGGTAGAGGAAACTAGGTTGTTTGATCAGTGTGTCTCCAGCCATGATATGGGTATCGTAAGTAGACTGGACTCGGTATTTTAAGAGACATCTGAAGACCCACTTAAAGCCACAGACTCATAAATCCCCAAGAAATACACTTATCATTCTCTCTTACATAAGTGTTGATTTTTTCGTGTGTTGTTTTTTGGGGAGTAGGTTTTAGAAAAACACATGCCAAGGTAAATGCACCTGAGGAATTTTTGTTCCGCCAATATCCACTGGAGACTTGTCCTGCCCTCATCCACACAATTATACAAGGGCTCCCACTAGATGATATGATAATGCATTTTCCTCAAGGAAGACTTAGTAATCACTAGGTCTATGATAGGGATCACCAAACCTTGTATCCATTTTTAGAGCATTTTATCTGCATATAGGAACAGAGAAACTATTGGGCGGGACGTAAATGAGTAATACATGTCAACGCTTGTGCACAATTTAGAACATGCTCAAGGAGAGGAAGAATGAGTTTAATATAGTCGTGAGTGTGGTAGTCAATAGGAGGGGATGGAAGATATATCCTTTTCTTTTGGTTGGTATGTGATTTGACCCCTAGACTACAAAGTCCCTTTCACAAAGAAGACCGTATTCTAGTGACATTGCAAGTTGGATTCCTCCTATGGGTAGCAATGTGAAAAAGGACATGGTGATAGCAATCTTACGTGTTTCTTGTTCCTGAGGGTGTAATCTTCTGTAGGCTTCAATTAACATAATATATGAATGGTAAGAAAAGGCATGGTGACATCAATAGCTTCTTTACAAGTATTAAAAGAAAGAGAGGAAGCGCACAAATTAACATCTAAACATATCACAGCATTGGAACATTTTATAAGTAATCACTGAAATGAAATTCCGTATCCAATAAAATAAGATGAGATAGGGAAAAGTTACAAACCTTGCAAAGAGGACAAAGTAGACACGGAAGGGAGTTAGATTGTTGATTGGAAAGCACTTCAGCCCATGTGTAGTATACAATGATAACAGAACCTATCTGAGCAATAAAAATTTAGAACATGTTAAAAATATAAATTAAATATAGCCTTGCATGATAATCAAACTTCACTGAATAATGAAAACTATACCTCCCAGTATAATATGTTTTGAATTCATTACAACAGCAGAACCTTTGAAATAGAACTGGAAAAAGAAAGAAAACAAAATCTTTCAATACTAATATATAACATAATCATCCTTGGAAATTCATCTTACAATACCAAATTTACTAAGAACAATCTCAAATCAATAGCAATGCGTTCGGTGATGGGCCCATCTATGAATATTAAAATACCTGCTCAAGGTCTCACTGTTATATAAAACTAGACAAGTAATTGCGAACTTTGAGACCATTCTTAAATCAAATGTCATTTTTCTTTTGCTGCAATTCATCAATGAATAGTTACTCTTTCTACAAGCCATGGTGGTTTAAATCATGAAAGCCAACATCAACATGCATTACAACCTATGATGATAAAGTATGACCCTTAGTAGGGATTCAACATGCAGGAGTCGAGCCTGAGAAATCTTCAAAAAGAACAATTTGCAACTCACCAGAGTTACAATCTATGAACGGGATAACTACACTAATGCTGAAGGATTAAATCAAAATTGTATCAGGAGTGTAAGAAAACATCTAAATACAGCTCATCCTTGCAAGAGCAGTGATAGACATGAAGCCACTAATACAGCTACAGGCCATCCATGAGGTGTCTAACCACAGCAAAAGGATGTTCACAGTTATGGTTCATGTGAGATAACACCATAACTAAAGCCTTAGTGGTAGGCATGTAGGATGTTCACAGTTATAGTTTATGTGAGTTAACACCATAAACTAAAGCCTTAGTGGTAGGCATGTTATGACTTTAATGTGGGTAGAGCCTTATACGCTTCTCTAAGTAGGAGGAGATCCACCTCTGAATCTGGCAAGTACTGCGATAGAACTAAAAAGCTTGCTAAGGGAACTGAGATACCTGCCTTTAGGATAAACCTAACTCACTGTCAGATGGAAGCACTAAAACTGGGGTATTAAGATCATGTTGATCTGATTAATCAATATGACTATTGAAATCATATTGATTAAGATCATGCTGATCTGGTTAATCAATATGAGGTATTAAAAATCATGCTGATCCCAGTTCTTTTATGGGTATTGCAAGGAGCTGAGCGCAGATTAGGGTTTCAGAGAAGTTGATGGATTTTCCAATGCTTCACGACAAATCTAGACAAACTAAAACAGGATTTTGTAAAATAGGGCGCGAGGAAGGTATTGGCAATCAAACCCAGTTTGTCACATACAGAAACATTTTCCTAAGATCCCTACAATTTTCAAACCCCAGAATCTGATTCTATTTCTAAAGCATCCCCCATGCCAAAAGTTGAATGCAAGCATTTAGAGATTCGTTCTAGCCTATGACTAGTTGTTGCATTGTGTTTGAAAGATAAGAGTTGAGACACTTGCATACACATGATTTATTGTTGACTTAGATTGAGTATTGTTTCTGATTTTGTCAGATCATAAGGGGGCCTGATAAAAAAGAGGGGAAATAAAGGACCCCGTTAACATCCCCCATTTAATATGGGTTTTGCAAGGAGTTGAGTGCAGATTAAGGTTTCAGAAAAGGAAATCAATTTCCAGTGATTCGCGATAAATCGAAACAAACTAAAATAAGATTATGCAAATAAGGGCTTGAGGAATGCAGTCACTATCAGATCCAGTTTGGCACATACAAAAACCATTTCGTAGGATCCCTGCCATTTCCATACCCTGTTGATCTAGTCCAATCTCCACCTAAATAATCAGTAGGGTTTTATGGTATGGTTTCTCTAGAAGTTGATCATCTTGCCTTATGGACTTGTTTTCCTCAGAAATACCACTAATGACAACATCTAGATTCACGGATTAAAGCATATTTATGTATCTAACACTAATTCCCAATTTTTGTTTACAATTTCCAATGATCTACACAACCTCTTTCATGGAATAAAATCTGTATTTATTGCTTAAATGATAAATCTGAATTAGGTCTGTGTTGTGGATAGTTTGGTAATTAGTGCATTTATTAGTGTAAATCCATTTGCCACATCTACATTTTCATTCCCTTGTTGCCTTATATTCCCAAGTTCAAATACCCAAAAGATACATCAAATGTAAAATTGAGTAAATTGAGCTCTAAAAGGCATATTAAGAATAAAAATGAGTAAATCGAGCCCAGGCGGTAAATCAATGGGCTTTCGTAGCAAAGACGGACTTCAAATCTAGAAAGACATGTTACGCGTAAAATTGAATAAGCTGAGCTCCAGCAGTAAATCAATGGGCTTTCATTGTAAAACCCCAAATTCAAATCCCCAAAAGACATGCTAAGTGTAAAATCGAGTATATCAACAAATACGCAAGTTCAAGTCTCTGAAAGACGTGTTAAGCATAAAATTGTGCATATTGAGCTACCATCAGTAAATCAATGGACCTTCATAAGAAAGACCTGAGTTCAAATCCACAAAAGATTTAGGTGTACAGTCGTGTAAATTGAACTCAAATGGTAATTGATGGGCTTTCATAGCAAAGACCCGAGTTCAAATACCCAAAAGATATAATAAATATAAAACTGAGTAAATTCAGCTCTAAGTGAACCGGCGAATTCAAACCCACTTAACGTTAAGTGTAAAATTAGGTAAACTGAGATCAAACGATAATCAATGGCCTTTCGTCACAATTCAAATCCCCCAAAAGCAAATTAAGTCTAAAATTGAGTAGATTAGGCATAGACCCGAGTTCAAATCCCTGAAAAACGCTCTGAAGGACATAAGCTCCAATCCCCGAAAAGTATTTGAAGTGCGATATTGATGAATTGAGCAAAGTCCCAAGTTCAAATCCCCCAAAGAGTAGATTAAGAGACCCGAGTTCAAATCCCTAAAAGACACTCTGAAGGACCTGAGCTCCAATCCCCGAAAAGTATTTGAAGTACGAAATTGATAAATTGATCAAAGTCCCAAGTTCGAATCCCCCAAAGACATCTTAAACCAGAATGTAGTATATCGACGCACACAGTCCGAGGCCAAGTAGGAGCCCTATGTGGATTTGACGAAACAAAAACCCACAATTATGACGTCTTGATCGTAAAATGAAAACTGTTATAGAAATAAAATAAAATTGAACTTACGGAAACACTGATCCAAATATGCTTCTCCGTCAATGGGTTGCAGGCAAATGGAGCACTGATTTCCACCCATGGAAGACCTGCAACGGAAGACCGTCAACTATTACGCCGTTAGTTTATGGCGGCAGAATTTAGTGCTGCATGAAGTAGTGATTTTTGAAGGATTTTGAGGAAAAGAAAGACGGGAAAATAGAATCTAACTGAATAAATACAGACAGAGATGGCGTTTGTATGGCAGCCTATACGGCGGCAAGTCAAATTTTAAAAAAAAAAACCAGCAAAATCAATTGTTTATCGTCGTTCGATGAATGGGGTTTACTAAACTTTCCTCCGTACATTGAATTTGCGACTAACTATACTATTTTATTTTCAGTAATACAATCAGATACAAGTTAGAAAACAGTGAGAGGAAAGAACTCACAGAAGTCAGATACAAGTTAGAAAGAGAAAATAAAATTCTCAAAGAACAGGTTCTAAATCTTCAAAACCTCATGGAAAGAGGGCAACAAGAGTTAACCATGATAAAACAAGATCTAGGACATATGAAAACAGGGGGAGAAAAAAGCACTGAAATGGTAAAAGAGAAGGAAACAATTCAGATAGATGAGATACAATCAGCAATTAAAGACATGGAAACAAAAGAAAATCAACTAAAGGATCGGATAGAAGAAGCTAAAACTTGGTCTCAATTAGTAAGTGGATCATCAAATGAACAAAGGCAAGTCATGGAGAAACACATCAAAACACAGATAAAAGAAGAGAAAGATCAACAGAACAGAGCAGTAAATTTTATTATCAAGGGGCTAAAAGATTTTGGCGAAAATGAGAGAACTGACATATTGGCAAGAGACTTTCTTAAAGACGAATTGAAGTGGACAGGTTACATACAACAAGCAAACAGGATTGGCAGGAGAACAGAGGGAGGAAAGGACAGACACGTGCGAGTGGTTATGAGAAAAATAGAAGACAAACATGCTATCCTAAAAAACAGGGGACTTCTTAGAGGCACACACATATACCTAGATGAGGATTTGACATTCGCTCAACAAGAAGATCGAAGGAAAGAATGGGAAAAAGTGAGAAAAGCAAGGGAAGCAGGAAAATGGGCACAGATGAGAAATGGGAAAGCCCAAATAAGTGATCATTTATCAAATAGGAAATAGGAATTAGGGGCCCCACGGGAATTCATGCACATAGTAAGCTGGAATTGCAGAGGATATCCATGGAGAAGAGGACCGGGTTTGGGGCCCATAGCAGAAGGGAAAGATATTATCATTCTTACGGAAACACATGAGCACGAAGGTTGCAAGGTTCCTGAATTTGAAGGCTACAAAAAAAATTCAGTTTGGAATGAAGGGAATGAAACAGGGAAAGGCCACCGCGGAATCACAGTGTTAATCAAGGAAATATGGCTCGAAAATGTCAAAGTTGAAAAAGAAGATCCAAATAAACAATACATATGGCTGAAAATAACAGATAGTAAGACAACAATCAGATTAGCTCCCTGTTACTTTGCACCGAAAGGATCAAAGACATATAAGAGAAGAAAGCTAGATAGCGAAGATCCATACGCTTCAATAAAAAAAGACATTTCTGTTTTCAGTACATCCGGAGAAATAATTCTATTGGGTGATTTCAATGCAAGGACTGCCAATAATCAATCCCTTCAGTTGACCAGTTTAGAAGGAGGTGAAGACAATCCGTTGTGGCTTAAAGAAGAAGAGAACAAGTTTTGGGAAAGATTATCTCAGGATGGCAGTGGAGGGGTGTCACATTTTGGAGTTGAGCTTCTAGGCTTATGTAGCTTATACAACATGGTCATTTGCAATGGCATGAGAGCTTGGCCCAGGTCAGGGAACATCACTTGTAAAACATACAATGGACAAAGTGTAGTAGACTATGTAATTTGTTCTCAAAGTTTTATCCCAACACTTCTTGAGTTTGAAATTGGAGATTGTCCTATCGAATTAAAGTCAGATCATAGTCCTCTCTTGGTAAAGCTTGGGACCGTCTTCAATCAGCAACAAAGGAATCAAGCTCATCACATGCAAAAGGCATCTCAAAAACAGGGAAAAATCATTCTCAGTAAAGAAAATCAAGAAATATTTGTTGCAGCCCTTAAACAGCAATTGCAGATAATGAGGAAAGATACAGAGAACACAGCGTCTAAGGGATCGAGTGGTTATATGCGTAGTAGTCTGCTGATATCTTTAATACAAAAGGCTCTAACTGTATGTGAGAGATCTAAGCCTAGAAAGAGAGCGGCAAATACTTTTCCGACAAATCCGTGGTATGATGAAGAGTGTAAAGCTGCCAAGAGAGCTTTGAAAGAAAATGGGATGAACAAAGAAAATAAAAAGATTTATGAGAGATTGGTACAACACAAAAAAGAAAGCTATGTGTGCAAGAGAAGGACAAAATTAATTTCTCTTGGAAAACACAATCCCAAAGGTTTTTGGAAGGAGCTACAACAAAAGAAAAAATACATAGAAAATAATATCACAGGTGCACATTGGTTAGAATACGCGAGGACCCTTTATGAGCGTCCTCAACAAAAAGACGTCCCTCCCATAATTGAGACTTCGATTGAGCTTTTCTCGGCAGAAGATATCAAGCAGGGCATAAAGAATCTGGCAAGTGGTAAAGCTAAAGACATCGATGGTCTGCAAGCTGAATTTTTAAAATGGGGGGTTGAGGTCCTCACGCCACACATCAGAAAAATATTCAATGATGTCAACCAGAATGGCTTTCCAACAGAATGGACGACTAGCGTTGTTATTCCTCTATTTAAAAGTGGTGACGTTAATAACTCGTCCAATTATCGCACCATTATGATCAACCCTCTTCTTGGTAAATTATTTGGAGGCATGATAGAACGGAGAATCAGCAGTTGGGCCGAAAGAGAGGGTAAAAGAGCAAAAGGGCAAGCGGGTTTTCGACCTAAGCACTCAACAATTGATCATTGTATCACTCTTAGGCATTTGATTGAGAAAGTTTGGGACACCCAAGGAGAAGAAGCTTTTTGTTGTTTTGTTGATTTCAAGAAGGCTTTTGACACAGTGCCCAGAAAGAAACTTTGGGATAGGATGGAGGAACTTGGGATTCCATATGAGTTTAGAGCAGCAGTTCATAAATTGTATGAGCAGGTCAGAGCTAAAATTAGAACCAGAGAAGGTATGTCCGAATGTTTCGGCAGCAACATAGGTGTCAAGCAAGGATGCCCTCTTTCTCCCACGTTATCTGGGTTATACATTAACAAGCTTGAAGATTGGTTAAACAAAACTGAGGGAGGAGGTATTCAGTTAGCAAGTTATGTGGTGAAGTTACTTCTATATGCTGACGACCTTATCCTAATTTCAAAAACAGGCCAAGGTTTGAGGGAACAGTTAAAAGCGCTACAGCTCTTTTGTCAAGAAGTCGTGATGCAAGTGAACACCAGCAAAACAAAAATCATGATTTTCACCTTGAAAAGGAATGAGAGACAAAACATATTCCTTTTTTAGGGGAGCCCTTTAGAAATAGTCAATGAATACAAGTATCTTGGGATCGACTTTCACCACAAACTTAGCTGGGAGACTTGTAAAACAAAAAGGATACAGGGAGGTTGGAAAGCTTCTTTCCTACTTCAAAACAGGTGCAGGAAAGCTAAACTTTGGGACTGGAAAACTAAAAAAACCCTTTTTGGTTTGTTGGTCACTTCGGTTGTTCTATATGGCTGCGAAGTTTGGGGAAGTAGCATGTCAAATCATGGATGGAGACAGATAGAAAGAATCCAGAAACATCTAATCACAAGCTCCCTTAAAGTCAAATCAACTGTTCCTTATGAGATCTTGTTGGCGGAAGCGGGTTCTTTCTCGCTGGAAGCATCGGCAATAGCTCGGATGATAAGCTATCTGAAAAAAGTTGAAAACATGGACAACCTTCGCTGGCCCAAAATAGTTGTAAACGACACTTTGGAACGCAGAAAGAAAACATGGATGAATCAGAATACTAAATGGATGTACAAATGGGGCATCAACATGCAGGAGTGTCCTAACAGCAACAGGGAAATAAAAAATTATGTGATAGAAAAGTTCAGGACTGCCATGTGGACGGGTCAGATTGGTCGAAAGAAAGCGCATTATATTAGAGAATTCAATCTCACTGGGGAACATGATGAAAAAGCTTATCTAGGGACGGCTATCAAGGGTAAAGCAAAAATTCTAGTGGCGCAGTTAAGAACTGGATCACATCATCTTCGATGTGAAACTGGTAGATGGAATATTCCAAAGGAAGATTGGGAAAGGAGAATCTGTCTCTTCTGCAGCAAAGGGGTCGTCGAGACAGAATGGCATTTTGTCATGGAATGTTCTGCATATGATGATATCCGTATTCAGTATAAAAACAATCTAAAGGTGGACAGACTGGAGGAACTCTTCGAAGGAACAAAGCTTCCAGCGACAGCAGGCTTTATCCTCAAGATTCACAGCCGAAGAGCAGATATTGAAAGGAGTCTGAAATCTGATTAAATTATTGTTTCTGTGGTCCCTTAGACTCTTTAGTCTCGTGGACGTCATTAAAATCTTTCATTCATTCATTCAATCGTTGTTTTATCATTAAAAATGTTTAAAATTAGGAGTTTTATACTTAAATAAATCATATTCAAAGTGAACCGACACTTATGAAGGAAAATCAATAAGCCTTCTTGATAAATTGGAAAAATGAAAAGTAGGAGAGTGCATAACAATGGAACATATTACACTAAAAGTGAGAGGTTAATGTGCAACATTCAAGAGGGACGAAAATCTTATAAGAGCATTGTTATCACCAAAAGTTGTACCTCTTGACTTGATCATTCGTGAACATCTGAACTTCTAGGTGACGTGAGAATGTCTCCAAGTGTGGGACCATACAAAGTGAGACAAACCTCTAGAGAAGGTTGGTTTCTTTTGTCTTAGCCCACTACAAACTAACCTACAACTTCAAAATACAACTAATCTAACTCTAAACTACAAATTTGCATGAATTAGGGTTGAAAAGAGAAAAAAAAATGCAAAATGAAAGAGGGTGATGCACCAAAGCTAAAAAAAGGTTCAAATATGACCTATAGAGACACAAATGTAACAACATATGAAAGAATTAAAGAGAAACACATAGTTTTTGCAAGATACAAATGAATAGATTCAGAAAAAAAGCAAGAGGGTAGAAATTCACATCAAACACATTTAAAGGAATAAACCACAGTCGCATGTCACTCAAAGCATTTCCACAGTACCTGATAAACAAACATAGTATATTGTGGAGGAGGCAGGTTTGCGGGGAACAGAATGAACAAAGGAACAATTTCTCTCATTCCTCCAAGGCCCAATTTTGTCAATTTTGCCATGTTTTTGCCCAAACTTGCAACTTTTGACTGTGTTTGACCTGAAAGCTTGACAAGATGGAGACTAAGGCCTGAAAGACAAAAGTTTTGCCCACTCCACTAAAATTTGCCCCAAAACTAAGATTTGTCCCCAAAATGCCAAGTTTTGACCTAATTTGCCTTGACTAACTCCAAAATGGATGTAAGTTGTCAAAATAGCACAGGGGGTTATTTTGGGCAACAGTTTGGTGACTCAACAGGGTTACTTACCTGCTATATAGGAGATTAGTGGCCTTTTGAGCATCCATTAGGCATGGAGTCAAGCCGGAAAAACTTGAAATTGATCTTAACTTGAAAATCCTACCCCTAAACTTACATGGACTTAGCACTGATCTGGGACTACTTGAAGTTGATCTTCGGGAAGCTGATTTCTTGGGAGTTTTCAATGAAACTTGCAAATTATCCCAAAACACTAATTTATGCAATGATTGAATGGTGAAGAAATCTGATTGGACTGTATGAAATGTGAACTCAACATTGATTTGCATATAATCTCGGGAGTCAAAAGAGGGTACCTTAGAACTGATCCAAAACACTTTGTTTCCACCATGAGAATTACTTTGAACCTACAAAACAAACCATGTGATCAATTTTGCAACAGGGGTGGTCTTTAATGAGGGTGGAAAATTGCCTTGAAACAGATTTTCCTCCCCATTGCTTGAAATACCAACTGAAAGAGAATGGAAACCTCACCAAGTTGCTCTGCATTTGGTATTGGAGGTGGTGAAGCTGATCTTTGCATTCTGAAGCTCTTTCTCATGAAACTAAAGCAAGCATGACATTTGGAAACTTCCCCTTCTTTGGCTCTAAAACAACCAAATACCTAATTGGGCAAACTTCCTAGACCACTTAGATGATTTGTATGGTTTGCCCATATTATTTTACATGCAACTCTATGAATGTAGTTGTTAAAAGCACTTCCCTTGTGATGATAAATACTTACAAGTTGGTTTGAATTATGTTTTACTTGCCTCTTGCAACTCAACCTCTTCATGATGATTTTTTATTGGCAACTGGGTTTTCATTAAGATGATGTAGATAGAAAACATTTAAGCTCAATGGGTTCTTCGTTATCAATGCAATCTCCCAAATCTAATAAAATTGCAGCCTCTTGGCTGCTCAAATCTATTTGGATTATATCTTCTTTGGAGTCCTCAAACAAATCTGCAACTGAAAATTCCACCTAGGAACAACATGAACATTGTGCCAAGCATTTAGGGAAGTGAAACTATTATACCAGCAAGACAATGTGTTGAAGAGTGCTTGGAGGGAGTAAAAACTAATCTAATATATACAAGGTGAAACATACCCCTCTCAATATGAGTGTTTAAGGTAAATCCCATTAACCGGGATCTGAAGTATTTCCCCGCTAAGTTTTGACAGCTCAAACGCCTTTGCTTTCTTGCAATATGAGATGATGTATGGTTCACTCTATAGCGCATCAAATTTGGAGTGTCTTCCTTGTTTGGCTTTGTATGCGTCTCACTTCAAAAGAAGGTCTTCCTCTTTGAAGGTTTTATAGCTAGCTTTCCTATCAAACCATTGTTTGGTTAACTTTTGATGGTCTTCTAATTTATTCATAATCGATTTCCTCAACTCTTCTAATTCATCCAGCTCTACCATTCTAATTGCTCTCTCATCTTCACCTTTTAACTCCATCTAATGGGCTAGCTCTAACGAAGGCAATTCAAGAGATATTGGAAGATACCTCTCTACCATACACGAGGATGAAGGGGTGATTATCTATTGATCTTTTTGGTGTGATCATATCAGTGCTTTGATTTATCTCCATTGTTCCTCCCATGATCTTGATCAAATTCTTATTGGTGGACTCAGTTAGGCGATTGCCTTGAGGGTAATAATTATAAGAAGTATTTAGGTAAATACAATGTTTAAAAGCCCAATCAGAGATCTTAAATCCTACAAAATCTTTAGCATTATCAGATATTATGGTTTGAGGGACTCCAAACCTAGTCATAATCTCCTCCAAGAAGTCCAAAATGATTGTCCTTTTATAACCTTGTTTGAAGAGGAAAAAACTATGACTAATGTTATGGAATGCCTAGACATTTATTGTTTGGCCCTTCGTTCTTCTATATAGTGGAATAAATATTAGTGTTATAGACAATCTATGGCATCTCCTCTAGCCTAGCTTGAGAATTAATAATGGAGATGGATCCAACTTAGTGTACAATTCAAGTTCCTTGACATCCCCTTCACCTTTCAAGCCATCCCTACTAAGCTACGGTCATATGTGATTTAGAGAGTGGAGGAAAAGATTGCACTCGAGATCACCACACACTTATCTCTTTTCAGAAAGCTCCATATTTGTTTTAGAGTATTTGTTGCTACCCATATTTAATATTTGTATTGTTGGATACCCTTTAGAGTTGCCTATGGTAAATTGGAGAAACTATTGAGGGGTTTTCTTTGGGCTATCTTAGAAGGAAGCAAAGGATTTCACGGAGTGGCCTAGGATATCTAATACAAACCTAAAAAAAATTGAGTGCTCGGGTTTATCGATGTCAAGCTCCAATGCGAAGTCCTTAGTGTTAAACTGATTATCAAATCCTAGAAAATTCTTCAAAGAAATTGCATTATTTAGGGAATCACCCTTAGGAAAAGGCCCAAAGAGGATTAGACCTTCAAGCTCTCCTCTTTGCACCAATGTTTGTCAAATTTAGAGGCACTTTTACTACCGAAAATTTATGGAAAACCTGGGAGATACTCAAACCTCACCGTATTTAGGCCAACAATGAATTCAAAAATGATCTTTCTATCAATTCCCATTAAACATCGTGGTCACTCATCTTCTAAATGTAGAATCTTTCCCTTGGCTTGATTCCTAAGGTCAAAGGGCTATACTTTTTTAACAAGGAGATTCACAACCATATTGACATTTTCTCTAAGGAAACTAGGAATTGCCTCCCTTGGGACTATGTGAATTAAAAATTCCTACTAACTAATGAAGATGTCATCCCAATTATTGCGATTCAAAATACTCTCCCTTGTAAATACTTTTGCAAAACTGGAGTCTTTTCTCAAGTAAATTGGTGGAGAGATTGGAATTGGCTAGTTGTCAACCCTTTATGTTGGTATAACCCATGGATTGGTCACAATTTTCTTGTGGCCCCATAAAATCCATTAATTATGTAAACCACCGATGGAGCCTTTCCTCCTCTTAAAATATCTATGCATGTTGATTTGAGAGGATTTTGGGAAATTCCCACCGAACCTAAGAAGACTCACTTCATATGGTGCATTCTTTATCATGGGCTTTGTTGGTGAGAAAATTTGTCAATTGGGAAAATTAGGCGTCTCCACCAACGTTCGCAGGCTACGCCCCTCTGCATTGAATAGTGTAGCTCCATTTATTGAATGTGACTCCGATCTTAAACTAATTATTGTGGGTAGGCCAAATAGGTTGGGGATCACACAGGGACACTCCACTAAACTTGTGCTAAAGTGCTTATATGGGATACAAAGGAGGAAATCACAACAGTGAAGGGGA
Source organism: Taxus chinensis (assembly GCA_019776745.2). NCBI lineage: Eukaryota > Viridiplantae > Streptophyta > Pinopsida > Cupressales > Taxaceae > Taxus > Taxus chinensis. The sequence continues at coordinate 780,171,540 of CM034152.1, forward strand.
AAGGAGAGAATTTTAGAAAGGAGGGTTACTACTGTGAGTAAGCCAATTGCAGAGTTCACACCTAGTAGTTGGAGTAGTTCAACATTTAATATATAGGAAAGAAACAATGAATCTATCAATGAGACAAACAAAACCCACATAGACACACGGTTCTCTGAGGCCTATTCATCGAAGATACAAATCTATCTTTAATCACCATGCTTACAAAGTGCATATAAGAGGGAAAAGAGGAAACTTGAGAAAGGAAAAATGCAAGAAAAGTAGCTTTCATTTCATGTGTAGTGATGAGTACAAAACTTCAACCAAGCTACAACAATTCACAATTGCTACCAAGAATTTATAACTTTTAAGATCCTTTGGAATGGAGAAGTCATCCCAATTTATAGCAATGCGAATTGACTATTTGCCTACCCCCACATGACTCTTCATTTTCCCATTCAACTCGTGACTTTTAACCTTCCTAGGAAGTGAGGAATAAGTTCCCTTTTTATAAATTAAAGGGACTTTTACAATGTAACTTTATGAATTCACTTAAGTGAATGAGACAAAATACAATGATTACGCCCAACAAATAATTAGAAAGGGGGGAGAAAGAAGAGAGAGAAAGAGATAAGAAGCGATAGGTTATCACATCTGATGAAAGGGCTCCTTGTGATGAAGAACTTTATTGAATCATGCCTCCTAATGGTGGATCTCTGAAGCGGGTTGTTTTTCCTTGAATTATTTTTCAAATTGAGTTGTCACGGTTGTCAACTTATCTTCCCCTAGATTGCAAATGCATCCTAACACCTTGGTCCATGTCTCGGGGACACCACCGATCCTTTCACATTGATGAAGCCATTCTTCGTGATCCATTGCAATTGTGGCAATGTAGCTTTTGACACCGGTTAGGGACTTCTCCCCAACATGAAGGGATAATTTCATGTTCATTTCCCTTTTGTTATTTTGCATTAATTTGATTTATCAGCATCGCATTATTTTCACTACTTTTAATTTTTCATTCGGTAATCTTTTGTTATCAATCAACTTCATTTCCTTATGGCAATTAGTATAACATTTGGTTAATTTCATTATTGAATAAGTACTAAGAACAATTCGGATTGTTTCCTTTATTGCAAATAGCCACGGACACCGCCTTGGACTAACAAATCATAAGATAATTAAAGTGTGAGTGCCAACGATGCTCATCACTTTTTTGATCCGTTGTTAGGGAAGCTCTCAAGGTGTTATCAAAGATTAAGGTAATACTGGAAGTGTTATTGGATTGTCTGGTAAGTTTCCATTTAAAAATTTTGTTTCCATAACTCTTCCTTTTGAAGCAGAAGACTTCGTACCAACAACAATAATATTTTGTGCTTTGGAGTATGTGGAACACAAACATTCAGTTAAGAACTAGTAGTTATGGAATTGTCTTTAGTATGGTAGGATTTTATGTTTAGGCTTAGAAACCATAGAGGTATATTTATTAGAGTTAATTTACAGAACCCCCCTCAAAACCAACATGTGGAAAAACTTGTTTACCAACAAAGGATGGTCGATGAAGTAGATAACCCCAATGGTGCAGATAATGGCAATCTTCCACTTAGAAGGACATTCACCTATCCCATATAACTAGATCCTAATGATCAAGCCCCCATGAAAAACATCTCCCCTTCAGTTTTACCAACCTTCAAGGGATTAGTCTCTGAAGATCTTGATCAATTCCTATCTGAGTTCAAGGTCATGTGTTGAACATGTGATTATACCTCTGATACCTAGAAGCTCAAGTATTTGCTTCGACCTTAAAGGACACAACTATGAGATAGGTTCATGAGCTTAACCCCTAACTCCATCCATAGTTGATAGGAGATGGAAATAGTTTTTCTGGATAAAGACCAAGACTATTGTAAAGTGAGGGACAGGAGGGTAGAACTCTTTAGGATTCAACAAAAGGAGGATGAGAGTGTGGAGGACTATATTGATTGGTTCCTCTTCCTTCATAGGAGGTGTGATATTGGACTTGGATATTAATTTTCTCAAAACTTCATTCCTCAAGGGATAGGATGAAAACACCACATGAAGGCCTTTCAATACTTATGGGAAAATGAAACATGAACAAATTAGAATTTACGGACATCATTGACCTCTATAGGAACTACTCCCAAAATTTCACCAACCTTCTGTAGACAATAAAGGTAAAACAACCAATGGTGATATATCCAAACTAAGAGGAAAATATTTCAAATTTGAGAACAAACCTCTTAGTTCAACTTAATACAATCATGGATAGGGAGAAAAGCTAGGAACATAGAGCCTTTGTTCATATATTGTCCAAGATGTAGGAACAAACATGTGCCTTTAAGGATTGTCACTTTAGAACAAAACATACATCTTGTCTTGTCTGTGATCTAAAGCATGCCACATACTAATGTGGATTTCTTCCCTTAGCTGAAAAAACCATCTAAAACATAACACATACCGAATGAAGCTAAGTTAAATTATATGGCTCAGAGGCAAGGATGGAATTTTTAATCAAATCAAAATCAATCCTATGCACCAAAAATGCAAAATGGGTCCCAAACCAATGGAATGCACCATGGCCATACCCCCAGCCTTGGGCTCAATAAGTGCCGCAAGAATGAAGTCCTCAGTCGGAATACACTACCCAAGTTATTATCAACAATCCTGGACTCCAAACCCAAACATTCCACCATTTTAACATTTTAATCCTCAATTCCAACAATAATGGAATGTCACCTCAAGGATTAGGGAAGCAATATTATAACCAAAGAAGACCCCGAGGTCAATAAACTTTGTTGACTAGACCTACAAATGCTATCTCATCTGAACAACTTGCCCAACCACAAATTCTAGCTCAAACTGTGGTGAACCCCAAAAATGTGAGGGCAACCCAACATATACAGTGGAATTAGATAAAAACACCATAATAAATTTTATGGATTGTAGAAACATCTTGTTATGTTCAGGGAAGGTTACCTCAAAAACCTTCATCAGCCTGTTATAGAAGAAATCCTTGAAGATAAAGAAAATCCAGAAGAAACGCAGCTCCTTAGTCCGGTTGTTGAAGAAATACCTCAACCAAATGTTGATATTCCTTTTCCACCCAAACTCTTAGAGAAACACAACACTGTGATTTGTGCACAACCAAAGTCGGAGCTAATTCAAGGACTAAGGAAATTAAGTTTTGGGATTCCTTTGTTACAAGCTCTTAAGGAAATTCCAAAATTGAACAAAACCATCAAAGAACTCTTGTTTTAAGACTCCATGGAGAAGAAAGAATCAGCCTAAAACCATCCACGTTGATGGAAAATTTGCTAGTATACTAGAAGGGAATATGAGCCCTTCTAAATATGGAGACCCTGGAAGTCGTATTGTTATAGTTTGCATAGGAGATGTGCAGATCCCTAACAGCCTAATTGACTTAGGATTTGCTATCAATGTGATGACCACTGATACCTTGTCTACGTTATCTTTCCCTGAACCGAAATCAACCTCTATAGTTTTACAAATGGCAGATCAATCTGTAGCTAAAGCCAAAAGGGATTATATAAGATGTTACCATCACCATTGAGTCATGTGATTATTCGGTAGACTTTATGGTTATAAAAACAAAGAATAGGAAGATTGGATACCCATTGATCATATGACGCCCTTGGTTATTTATTGCCACTGCCCTCATTGATTGCAAAACAATAAATATGATGATTACAAATGGACATGATTCCAAAAAATTATCCATCTATGCAGCCGTAAAACCTTTTTCTAGATAAAATAAACAAAAGTGGGAGGGTAATACAGATGAATCAAATGACATTATTTCATCTCTAGCCACGGCCGTAATTCAATAACATGCAGGTCAAATTCATGATGGTAACCATGAGTCCTGCGATGGACTGAGTATAAGTCATGTACCTAAGCACGAATCCTGCGCTGGATTGACTACTAGTCCTGTGCTACAACTAGTGGAAATAAGAGATAACATGATGGATGAGAACAATCAACCTATCATTTTCCCTTCTTCACGAAAAATAGATTTGATCGAGTTTGTCTTTCAAAATATCACTGTTATTCACAGATTACTTCCCCATAGGTGGCCATTTAATGCTTTATTGAGAGAGTATCCCATTGTAAATTCTCTCCATCCACACACTAAACAATTACCTATTCTCCTAGGGAAAACATTGACAATCAATAGTTGGCTGACTAGTTAGGAAGAGAATACCTTGTTTAAACTCTTATGATCTCATCCTCAAGCCTTTGCTTGGGAATATAGTGACATGAATGGTATTCACCCTGGTATTTATACACACCACATTTACACAACTGATTCTAGGCCAATTAGAAAACCACAAAGAAGGATAAACAATGCCTTAAGAGACATTCTAAAAATTGAAATTGAAAAATTTCTTAGGGTAGGATTCATTTATCCAATCTTAGATAACTAGTGTGTTTCTCCATTAGTTATAGTTCCTAAAAAGAATGGAAAATGGAGGGTCTGTGTGGATTATAGGGAGTTAAATAAAGCAACTCATCGAGATTATTTTCCATTACCTTTCATTGATCAAGTCTTAGATAATTTATCTAGGAAAAGGTATTTTTCATTCCTTTATGGGTTCAACGGGTATAATCAAATAACAATAGCACCAAAGGATCAAGATAAAACCACTTTTACCTTCTCATGAGGAACATTTGCTTATAGGGTACTACCTTTTGGTTTATGTAATGCTCCTACCACTTTTCAACGAGCCATCTTAAAAATATTTTTTGATGTCACTCGTGATTACGTTGAGATTTACATGGATTACTTCACTATTTATGGGGCAACATCCTAAGAGGCAATTGCCAATCTAGAAAAAATCCTTTCTAGGTCTGAAAAACATCAGTTATCCTTAAACCATGAAAAATGTTTATTCATGATGGAGCAGGGGATAGTCTAAGGCCATCACGTTTCAGTTGAAGGAATCAAAGTAGATCATGACAAGGTGAGTATCGTTGTAAAACTCCCATCCCCCAAAAATCAAATAGAGGTGAGAAGTTTTCTCAAGAATGTTGGCTACTATAAAAGGTTTATTTCAGATTTTAGTAAGATAGCTTTTCCATTGTTTGCTCTCCTAACTAAAGACTCTGAATTTGAATGGACAGGGGCATGCCAACAATCCTTTGATACTATAAAAAACAAATTGATAAATACCCCAATATTAAGAGGCCTAAATTGGAAGTTCTTCTTCCATATACAAATAGATATTCCAATGAAATAGTAAGGGATGTACTTGGACAACAAGAAAAAGGAGAAGCGATGCATGCTATATACTATATCAATGAAAACCTCTCCCCTACGGAAAGGAACTACACCACCATAGAGAAGGAATTTCTTACAGTCGTTTATGTAATTAACAAGTTTCGTCGTTATATCGCAAGCCATGAAGTGATTGTTCACACTAATAAATCTTTTATTAAGTACCTAATGAATAAACCTTTAGTACATGGCAGGATTGTAAGAGGGTCGTCGTTACTGTAAGAATTTAATATTAAAACTATTAACAAGCCAGGGAAATCAAATGTGGTGGTTGATTTTCTTTCAAGGCTAACCATTTTAGGAAAGGAAGAGCAGGTCAATGATGATTTCCCAAATGAACATCTGTTTGTAATTTTTACGGTCTCCTTGGTTTGTTGTTGAGTTATGGAGCTTAATTGTTTCACATTAGCATGTTTTACAAACTTGCTAGAATACACAATAATCGGCGTTGGTCGGCTGACCGGCGTCAGTCAACTGGGGACCGATATCGATCAAGGCAAGGAGGAGCTGACATCGATTAGGGTAACCGACGTCGGTTGCCTGTGCGTGAATGTTTATATTTAACTCACGGGAATTAGATCTAATCTTTGTTGTGAAGTTGATCTAATGGTTTTAAACACATAGCTAAGGTGCCCTAAGTTGGTATATGTATAAAGGCATGATAATTAGGGTTTAGAAGGTGGTGAATTGCATTTGTTGAATGTAAGTTTCCTTAGAGAGCAAGAAATATTAGTTGGCGAGGAGAAAGTATTGTACATCCTGTGAGGTATGGAAGATCATAGATTTTCATTGTATTTCCTTTGTAAAGCACTGAATAATAAGATTGGTCATTTCTTGGTGGACGTAGTCTACACTAGGTGAACCATGTTATATCTGGTGTTATCTTTTTCTTATTTATTTTATCTTCTGGTTAAATTTTGTGTTTATTGGTGGTATACTTTAATTGATTATAGATATGTACAACACTAGTTTATGGTTTAACCGCAACAACTGGTATTAGAGCTTTGTTTGGAGGTTTTGTGTGTTGATAGGATTTACTCTTAGAGGGTTTTTTTGATTGAGTGGGAGCACAACAATGACAAAAAATAACAAATATAGAGTACAGAAATTTGACGGACGTAATTATCAATTATGGAAGATGTAGGTGGAGGATTATCTGTATCAGAGAGATTTATATTTACCATTGGATTAGAAGGCAAGGGATTACTGACGAAGAATGGAAGATTCTTGACAGAAAGGCCTATCTATAAGGTTGATTACATCTATAGCTTCGAATACAACATAAGTACAACCACGGTAGATTTAATGAAATCTTTAGAAGTGATCAAATGAAGTTTATTTGATGAAGAAATTATTTAATTATAAAATGCAAGAAGGTGGATCTGTGTCAAATCATTTGAATGATTTCCGTTCTATTGCTAATCAATTCAAAGGTTAATATGAGTTTGATGATGAAGTGAAAGAACTTTTATTCTTATGCTCTTTTCGATAGTTGGGATAATTTAATGGTTGTTAGTAATACAACATATGCTTCTAATATTTTAAATTTTGATGATGGGGTTAGTATAATCCTAAATGAAGAAATACGCAGGAAAAGTATATGAGAATCATCATCTGGGAATGCTTTGAATATGGAAAGCAGTGGAAGATCTAAAGAGAGATCCAAGAGCGAGAAGAATGGTAGAACAAAGAATGGCATATCTAGATCCAAAGTCAGAGATATAATCTATTGGAATTGTGAAAAGAGAGGACATGCAAAGAAGGAGTGTTGGTTCAAGGAAAACAAAAAGAATATACCAGACAAAGGTAAAGAGGCAACCATTGCAAGTGAGGTAATACAAGATGCTTTTATTCTCTCCTTGGATAATAAAGTAGAATCATGGGTTTTAAATTCTGGAGATTTTTTCCGTGTTACCCCTAATAAGGGTTATTTCAGAAATTATGTTCAAGGTAATTTTGTACGTGTTTATTTAGGAGATAATGAACCATGCATGATTACTGGTAAAGGTGATGTCCATCTTAAATTACAGAATGGAAATACATGGGTATTGAAAGATGTGAGGCATGTGTCAATCCTTAAGAGAAATCTAATTTATGTAGGGCAATTAGGAGAATTTGGATGCATGGTTACATTCACAGTCTATTCTTGGAAAGTTTCCAAGGGAGCCCTTATTGTAGCAAGAGGTAAGATGGTAAGAACATTATATTTGTCTACATGTGTTACTGATTCACTTTCTGTGCTATCTACTTTAGATTCAGATTTAAGCATGTGGCATTATTGGCTAGGCCATATGAGTGAAAAAAGAATGCAAATCTTAAAGGTAAAGGGCAAGTTATCATATTTGAAGCATGTAGATATTGATTTAGTGAGCATTGTATATTTGGAAAGTAGAAGAAAGTGAGATTTTGCAAGGTTGGGACAACAAAGAAGGAGCAGAAGTCGGAGCTTGTTCACTCAGATGTTTGGGTACCAACTCAGGTTGCTTCTCTTGGAGGATCCCAATATTATGTGACTTTCATTTATGATGCCACAAGAAATGTATGAGTTTATTGTATTAATTAGAAATATGATGTTTTTGAGGCTTTTAAAAGATGAAAATATCTTGTGGAAAATGAAATAAATTTAAAGTTAAAGTACCTTACATCTGACAATGGTGGTGCGTACTGCAGTAAGGCTTTCAATGATTATTGTTTAGTGAATGGAATACACAGAGAAAGAATGATTCTTAGAACTCCACAGGAGAATGGAGTTGCTAAAAGAATGAACAGAACAATCATGAAATGTGCTATAAGCATGGGACTACATGTTGGTTTGTCTTTAAAGTTTTGGGCAGAAGTAGTAGATACGATAGTATATTTAATTAACTATGGGCCTTCAAGTGCACTAGATGATGGAATATCAGAAGAAGCATGGACTGCAAAAGAGGTAGATCTTTCTTTTCTTAGAGTATTTGATTCAGAAGATTTTGTGCATGTTGATAAGGAAAATAGGAAGAAATTGGATGTTGAATCTAAAAAATGCACTTTCATTGGTTATGGTTATGGTGATTTTAGATTCTAGTTTTAGGATTTAGAAGATACTGAGATTGTTATGAGCCGCAACATTGATTGGAATGAAAAGAGAATGTACAGGGATTAGGTATTGGTACCCAAGAATGAACAGGGAGAAGAGTTTGTTGAGAAAGATGCATTCTTGGATTTAAAAACAAAATCCACAGACACTGGAAACGGTCAGAGCAGGACCGACATCGGCTGGGTGAATCGATGTCGGCTACACAGGACCAACGTCAGCTGGGTGAACCGATGTCAATTATAGAGGAATGGACTTCAATTACAGGTGACCGATGTCGATCACTGTCAGAGATTGACATGAATGTGCAATAGGCATAGAATGAGCCCCAGACACCCCAAATCTCAGTGAAAAGGTCACAAAGGGTAAGTAGACCTCCAGAAATATTTACACCATCGTTATCTTATTTATTATTGAATGATAACGGTGAACTCGAGTGTTTTGAAGAAGCAATGTGGCAGGATACCCACGTGCAGTGGGAACATGGCATGAATGAGGAGATCGACTCCTTGGAAAATAATCAGACATGGGATTTAGTCAAGTTGCCAACAAGTAAGAGGACATTGCAGAACAAGTGGGTTGACAGGATCAAGGAGGAAGAAGGCGGAAAGAAGAGATACAAAACAAGGCTTCTGGTAAAAGGATTTGCACAGAAAGTAGGTATTGACTTTGATGAAATATTTTCTCCTATTGTTAAAATGATTTCCATTCGTATTGTTCTTAGTTTGGTTGCAGCAAAAGATTTACATTTATAAAAACTTTATGTTAAGACAACTTTCCTTCATGGTGATTTGGAGGAAGAGATCTATATGAATCAACCGCTTGGTTATTAAGTTAAGGGTAAGGAGAAACTCGTGTGCAGATTGAAAAAGAGCTTGTATGGGCTCAAACAAGCTCCAAGGAAATGGTATATGAGGTTTGATAGTTTCATGTATGAGTATGGTTATATGATATGTGAATCTGACCATTGTGTTTATTTCAAGAAGGTTGGAAATTGGAGCTATATTATTTTGTTATTGTATGTGGATGATGTGCTTATTGCATGATCTAGTATACAAGACATCGGTGAACTTAAAGAAAAGTTAGCTCAGACATTTTCAATGAAGGATTTGGGAGCTACAAAGAAAATCCTTGGCATGCAAATTTACAGAGGCAGGAAGAACATGAAGTTGTATTTGTCTCAAGAGGATTATATCAATAAGGTGTTGAAAAGATTTAAAATGCATGATGCAAAACCTGTAAGTACACATATGTCTACACATTTCAAATTGAGGAAAGATCAGTGTCCTACATCGCATGAGGAGGTGGAGTACATGGCACAAGTTTCATATGCTTCAGCATTTGGAATTCTTATGTATGTTATGGTTTGTACCAGACCAAACATTGCACAAATAGTGGGAGTTGTGAGTAGATTTATGGCCAATCCAAGTAAAGAGCATTGGAAATCAATCCAATGGATTCTCGGGTATTTGAGAGGGAAATCCAGCATACAGTTATGTTATGGAGGGTCAGATACTTCTTTATGTGGTTATGTTGATTCAGATATGGCTGGAGATTTGGATGGTAGGAGAAGCACCGCAGGATATGTATTCACGGTGTTGGGGTTAGCACACTGGTTGTACAGATAATATATCAGATCTAAGCATATATGCAAATAAAATCAAATATTTTACCAGAAGAAATATACAGAATAAGAGATATAAATCAACACCAAATTTAACATGGTTCACCCAGTGTGGGTTACGTCTACCAAGAAACAAGTCAATCTATTATCCAAAGCTTTGACAAGATATACAATGAAGATTTACAATCTTCCACACCTCTCAAATGTATAGTACTTTATTTCACTCAAGCTTTTGTTATTTCTCCAAGAATTCTCTCTCTAAACCCTAGCTTTCATGCTTATATAAGCGTATACAAACTTAGGGCACTTAGTCATGTAATTACAATCAATAGATTTGCTTTAATACTAAAAAAAGATCTAATTCCCGAGAGTTAAATAAAACACTCCTACACATGTAACCAACACTAGTTAGCCCTAATAGATGTCGGTTCCTCCTTGCTTGACCAATGTCGGTCATAGGTGACCGATGCCGGTCCCTCCATAACTGATGTCGGTTACTGTGTTTTCCAGCAAGTTTCATATTACATGCTAATTCAAAGTAATTGAGCTCCACAACTCAACAATCTCTCACTTGGAGATTAATTACTGCACCGTACCTATATAACTTCATTCTTGGATCCTTCCTTAACTTTGTTTCTTCTTCTTCAAGTCTCAAACTCGAAGACCAACATAAGTGCAGTGTAGCTCCAACTTCTCCTTTGCTAATGACTTCGTTAGCATATCCCCAGGGTTCTTCCTCATATGAATATTTTCGAGATTCAACTGCCCATCCTCCAATACCTGTTGTATGAAGTGATACCTCAACTGAATGTGTTTCATTCTCGAATGAAACACTGAGTTCTTTTCCAAATGAATTACACTTTGACTGTCACTGAAAATTTTGCAAGCATCTTACTTCTTTCCCAACTCTTCCATGAACCTACTTATCCATATCATCTCTTTGCTAGCCTCTGTAGCTGCAACATATTCTGCCTTTGTAGTAGAGAAAGCCACAACCTTCTGCAATCTTGAAATCCAGCTAACGGTCGTCCCACCTACTGTGAAAATATATCCAGTAGTGCTCCTCCTACCTCTAGATCTCCATATCCAAATCAACATAGCCACATAAGAAATATCTGAACCTCCATAGCATGCATGCTAGATGTCCCTCTCAAATACCTGAGTATCCATTGGACTGCTTTCCAATGCTCTTTATCTAGATTGGCCATATATCTACTCACAACTCGCATTGCTTGTGTAATGCCTAGTTTGGTACAAACCATAACATACATGGGACTCTCAATTGCTGAAGCATATGACACTTGTGTCATGTATTTGACCTCCTCATATGATGAAGGACACTAATCTTTGCTCAATTTTAAGTGTCCAACCATAGGTGTACTAACAGGTTTTACATTCTACATCTTGAACCTTTCTAACACCATGTAGATATAATCCTCCTGAGACAAATACAATTTCTTGTTCTTCCCGTCTCTATGTATTTGCATTGCCAAAGATTCTTTTTGCAGCTCCTAAATCCTCCATAGCAAATGTGTGGGCTAACTTTCCTTTAAGTTCACTAATGTCCTGTATACTAGATCCTGCAATAAGCATATCATCCACATACAGTAAAAAATAATATAGCTCCCATTTTCAAGCTTCTTGAAATAAACACAATGGCTATATTCACATCTCAAGTAACCATGATCATGCATAAAACTATCAAACCTCGTGTATCATTACCTTGGAGCTTGCTTGAGCCCATATAGGCTCTTTTTCAACCTGCACACTAATTTCTCCTTACCCTTGACTTCATACCCAAGCGGTTGCTGCTTATAAATTTCTTCATCCAAATCACCACGAAGGAAAGTCGTCTTCACATCTAGTTGCTCTAAATGTAAATCCTCTACTGTAACTAAACTCAATACAGTATAAATAGAAGTCATCTTTACAACATGAGAAAATATTTCACCAAAGTCAATACATGTTTTTTGTGTAAATCCCTTTACTACAAGCCTTGCCTTGTACCTTTTCTGTCCACCCTCTTCTTCCTTAATCCTGTAAACCCACTTTTTCTGCAATGTCCTCTTACCTGCTAATAACTTAATCAAATCTTAATTCTGGTTATGTTCCAAGGAGTTCATTTCCTCATCCATGCCTTGCTCCCACTAGACGTGGGTCTTATCATGCATTACTTCTTCAAAACTTTTTGGTTCACCATTATCAGTGAATAATAAATAAAATAGAGAAGGTGTATATCTTTTTGGAGGTTTACTTACCCTTGGTGACCTTCTCATAGGAGTTTGGGGTACCAGAGGCTCATTCTGGAGCTCCTGGACATTTGTATTCAAATATGTTAGTGACCGACACCGGTCATCTGTAACCGACATCAATTCTGCTAACTTATGTCGAGTTCTTCTCTTCTGTAATCGATACTAGTTCTGTTGACCGATGTCGGTCAAGGGTCAATTGACACTGGTTACTGTGTAACCCTATCGGTATTACTTGTAAATCCGAGAGTTCATTTTCATTTACAAACCTTTCAACCGGTTTGTTCTTGGGTGCCAAAATTTTATCTCTGTACATTCTCTTTTCATTTCATTCAATATCACGACCCCTAATAATTTTACAATTCTTTAAATCCCAAAAATGGAATCTGAAAATCACCATATCAATAACCAATGAAAGTGCATCTCTTGGATTTTGCATCCAATTTTTTCCTATTTTTCTTATAAATATGCACAAAAGCTTCTGAACCAAAAAAATTAAGAAAAGAAAGATCTACCTCTTTTCCGGTCTAAGCTTCCTCTGGTATTCTTCCATCTAGTGAACTTGAAGGCCCACGGTTAATCAAATAAATCGTTGTATCAACTGCTTCTGCCCAAAACTACAAGGGCAATCCAGAATGTATTCTCATACTTGTAGCACATTCCATGATTGTCCTGCTCATTCTTTCTACAACGCCATTCTCTATGTGGTGTTCTTGGAACCGTTCTTTCTCTACGTATTTCATTCACTGAACAATAATCATTGAAAGCCTTGTTACAATATTCACCACCATTTTTAGATCTAAGGCACTTTAACTTTGAATTTGATTCATTCTCAATAAGGGCTTTCCATCTTTTAAAAGTCTCAAAAACATCAAATTTACGTTTAATATAATAAACCCATACCTTTCTTGTAGCATCATCAATGAAAGTAACATAATACTGAGATTCTCCATGAGAAGCTACTTAAGTTGGTCTCCACACATCTGAGTGTACAAGCTCTAATTTCTGCTCCTTCATAGTTGCCCCAACTTTAAGAAATCTCACTCTCTTTTGCTTTCCAAATACACAATGCTCACAGAAACCAAGATCTAAATATTTCAAATATAATAACTTATCCTTAGCCTTTAAGATTTGCATTTCTTTTTTACTCATATGGCCCAACCGATTATGCCATATGCATGCATCTGAATCTGAAGTAGATAATGTAGAAAAAATGAATCAGTAACACAGGTAGATAAATATAACATTCCTACCTTCTTACCTCTTGCCACAAAAAAGCACCCTTAGTGACTTTTCAAGAATCTCCTGTAAAAGTAACCATGTAACCAAATTCACCTAGTTGCCCTAGGGAAATAAGGTTTCCTCCTAAGGCTTGGCACATGCCCCACATCTTTTAATACCCATGTATTTCCATTCTATAATTTTAGATGAACTTCCCATTTACCAGTAATACTGCAAGGTTCGTCATCACCCAAATAAGCATGCCCAAAATTACCCTGGACATAATTTCTGAAATAACCCTTATTAGGGGTTGCATGGGAAGAAGCTCTTGAATATAAAACCCATGATTCAATTCTATTATCTAAAGAAATAATAAGAGCATCTTGCATTACCTCTGTTGTAGCAAGATTTACTTCTTTACCTTTGTCTGGTTGTTGGTTCTCTTTATCCTTTGACCAATAATCTTTCTTTGCATGTCCTTTCTTTTCACATTTCCAGTAAGTAATTCTTTTACCTCTAGATTTAGATATGTTATCCATTGACTTTGATTTCTCATTACTCTTACTTTTAGATCTCTCCTTTTTCCTACCCTTGCTTTCTACATTCAAAGCATTCCCAAATGATGATTCATCTATATTCTTCCTTCAAATTTCTTCATTCAAGATTATACTAACCACATCATAAAATTTCAAAATATTATTAGCAGATGTTGTATTACTAACATTCATTACCAAGTTATCCCAACTATCAGGCAAAGAACATAAGAATAAAAGTGCTTTCACTTCATCATCAAACGGTATATCAACCGATTTTAACTTATTTATAATAGATATGAAATCATTCAAATGACTAGATGCAGATCCACCTTCATACATCTTAAAACTAAATAGTTTCTTCATCAAATAAAATTTATTTGAAGCATTAGGTTTTTCATATAAATTAGCAAGAGATTTCATTAACCCTACCGTAGAGGTCGCTTCTGTAATATTGGAAGCCACAGATGCTGCCAGACTCAATATTATAGATCCCAAAGTCTTTCTGTCAAGAATCTTTCATTCTTCATCATTCATCTTTGTAGGTCTAGACTTTTCATCCAATGGTAAATACAAATCTCTTTGATACAAATAATCCTCAATCTGCATCTTCCATAATTGATAATTTCGGCCATCAAACTTCTCTACCTTATATTTGGTTTCTTCTGTCATTACTGTAGCTCCCACTCAATCAAAAAACCATCTGTGAGTAAATCTGTCAACACACGAAACCATCAAACAAAGCTCTGATACCAGTTGTTGGGGTCAGTACACCTATTGTACTGATAATATACGAGATCTAAGCAAACATGCAAATAAAAGTAGATATTCTACCAGAAGAAATATACAGAACAAGAGATATAAATCAACACCAGATTTAACGTGGTTCACTCAGTGTGGGCTACGTCCACCAAGAAACAAGCCAATCTATTATCCAAAGCTTTAATAATATATACAATAAATATTTACAATCTTCCACACCTCTCAGATGTGCAGTACTTTCTTTCACTCAAGCTTTCGCTTCTTCTCCAAGAATTCTCTCTCTCACAATTATTCTCACAATAATCATCAATTTTTGCAAGTTATTCTTAAGTCTTACTTCTAAACCCTAGATTTCATCCTTACATAGGCGTATCAAACTTAGGGCACTTAGCCATGTAATTACAATCAATAGATTTGTTTTAATACTAAAAATAGATCTAATTCCCGAGAGTTAAATAAAACACTCCGCACAAGTAACCGACGTTGGTTAGCCCTAACCAATGTCGGTTCCACCTTGCCTGACCAATGTCGGTTATAGGTGACTGATGTCGGTTCCTCCTTGCCTGACTGATGTCGGTCATAGGTGACCGATGTTGATCCCTCCATAACTGATGTCGGTGACTGTGTTTTCCAGCAAGTTTCATATTGCATGCTAATTCGAAATAATTGAGCTCCAAAACTCAACACACACGGTAGGTAGGATGATAGTTAGCTGGATTTTGAGATCGCAGAAGGTTGTGGCCTTGTCTACTACAGAGGCCAAGTATGTTGCAGCTGCAAAGGCTAGCAAAGAGATGATATGGATGAGCATATTCATGGAAGAGTTAGGAAAGGAGTAAGAGGATTGCAGGTTGTGTAGTGAAAGTCAAAGTGTGATTCATCTGGAAAATAACTCAGTATTTCATTCAAGAAAAAAACATATTCAATTAAGATATCACTTCATACGATAGGCGTTGGAGGATGGGCAGCTGAAATTGGAGAAAATTCATACAAATAAGAACCCTGCGGATATGCTAACGAAGCTGTTGGCAAAGGAGAATTTGGAAATTCACTCCACTTCTATTGGTTTTTGAGTTTGAGACTTGAAGAAGGAGAAACAAACCAAGGAAAATGACTCAAGGATGGAGTTGCATGTGCAGTGCAACAATTTATCTTCAAGTGGGAGATGGTTGAGTTGTGGAACTTAATTGCTTGTCATTAGCATGCTTTACAAACTTGTTGGAATACACAGTAACCGGTGTCAGTTGGCTAACCGGCGTCGGTTGGTTAACCAACGTCGGTCAACTAGGGACCGATATCGGTCAAGGCAAGGAGGATCTAACATCGTTTAGGGTAACCAACGTCAGTTGCTTGTGTGTGAATGTTTATATTTAACTCACGGGAGTTAGATCTAATCTTTGTTGTGAAGTTCATCTAATGGTTGTAAACGCATAGCTAAGGTGCCTTATGTTGGTATATGTATAAAGGCATGAGAATTAGGGTTTAGAAGGTGGTGAATTACATTTTTTGAATGTAAGTTTCCTCTAAGAGCAAGAAATAGTAGCTGGTGAGGAGAAAACATTGTACATCCTGTGAGGTGTGGAAGATCATAAATCTTCATTGTATTTCCTCTACAAAGCATTGAATAATAAGATTGATCATTTTTTGGTGGACGTAGCCCACACTGGGTAAACCACATTATATCAAGTGTTATCTTTCTCTTGTTTATTTTATCTTTTGGTTAAATTATGTGTTTATTGTTGGTATGCTTTAATTGATTATAGTTCTGTATAACACTGGTTTATGGTTTAACCCCAACATTTGAATATATGGCTAACTACTTAACTATAGGGAAGTTCCTAACCTTTTTCACACATAAGAAAAGAAAACAATTGATTAAACAAAGTGTGATGTACACATGGTTAAATGGAATTCTTTTTAAATGTGGACTTGACCATGTTTTATGCAGGTGTGTAGCTGAAGACGAGATCTTTGACATACTTAGGGTATGTCATGATGAGCCATCTTGGGGACATTATTCATTTAAAAAAACCATCCAAAAAATCATGGGAGCTGATTACTATTGGTCTTCTCTGTATAGAGATGTAAAAAAGTATGTATGACAGTGTGATTAGTGTCAAAGGATGAGAAAGCCAACATTCACATTTGAAATGCCACTCCAACCTCAGGTTGTGTTGGAACCATTTGAGAAGCGAGGATTGGATTTCATTGGACCAATTGACCCAACTTCTCGAGGGAAGGAGTGCATTCTAGTCTGTATAGATTATATCACCAAATGGGCCGAGGTGTAAGCTCTACAATATGCAAGGGATGAAAAAGTTACAGACTTTTTATATGAGCACATATTTCAGTGATTTGGGGCACCAAGATCCATTGTTTTAGACCAAGGGCCACAATTTATGTTAGGCGTAATTAGTTCCGTTGTGGCAATATACTAGCTTAAACACAATAAGACATCACCATACCATCCACAGTCTAATGGTCAAATAATTGTTACTAATATGGAGTTGGAAAATATCCTAACAAAAATAGTGGATATCTCAAGAGAAAAAATTGGGTTCAAAAGTTACCTGAAGCTAGTGTGGGCCTACAATACCACTTGGAAAGTAATCAAAGGATTCACTCCTTATGAGTTGGTTTATGGGAAGAACCTTATTCTCCCTATAGAGTTTGAAATTCAAACCTTGAGAACAACTACTAAAGTGGGAATTGATTTATCAAAAGCACAACAAAAAAGGATTCTTCAACTAAATGAGTTGGATGAGATGAGACTACATGCACTGCATCAAACCAAGATCATTTGGCACCAAAGGTAGGTATGGTATGACAAACATATTAAGCAAAGGAAATTTCAAAAAGGAGATTGAATTATACTATTTGGTTCAAAGTACAAGTACTTCAAAGGAAAGTTACAGATAAGATGGATGGGTCCATATCAAATTAAGGAAGTTTTTCAACAATGGGACAGTTCAACTAATTCCAATTAATGGTGAGAAGAAATTAATGTTGGTTAACGACCATAGATTGAGGCTGTATACCAACCATCATCTAAAGAAGAATTCCATAACATATTACAAAGAAGATGGAGCTCTGAATTGTTTAGAAAAAGTCTCTTTGTCTAATTCAACTCAGAGCTAGGTAAGTTCTCGTTAAATAAATAGGAGATGGTTGAAAACCAAAAATGATGGCCATCATCCTATGAGGTATTGACTAAAAACCAGAAATGGTGGTCACTACTTCTAAAAAAAGAAAAAAAATGAAAAAAATAATAAGTGCAGGTGGCTGAAAACCAGTAGTGGTAGTCACCACCCTTGAATTACGTAGACAATACAAGAACAATGCATCGAGAGAGAATCAAAGAGACATTTAAATGATAGCCGGTGATGTGAAAAGTGAAATTAATCAAGTACGCACAATCATTTTTTTTCTTAAATGTGGTAAAGTTTAATTTATGAGATGATCACTATTGTGCTTGTGCGAATTGATGACCTCCCTCGTTCCCAATGTTTTCCCACGTATTATTGAACCATGGTCATTGGTGTTATCATTGATGTCAAGTGGAATTGATGGAAAAGGTGGTGAATGGTGTAGCGAGGCCCAGTCAGGGGTATGACGGTTGATTGGTAGTGCCTTCTCAATGATGGTTGGATCTCACAAAGATGATTCATGTTGGTTTCAAGATGCTACAAAGCTTGACCAGTGATGTAGGTGTCCATTGGAGGCATGGAGATGGTTGGTATGCTTGGCTTAGGTGTTCTATAGGTCATAGATTTTGGTTCCAACATATGTAAATTCTCATAAGGTAATCATTAGGTCATGAGGTGCAAGTCACAGTTGAAACTAACTCATTTGGGGCCTAGTTCTAGATCCTAATAAGGTTTATGGGCACAATGCAGGTCATGAAAAGTCTAGGTAAAAATGGGACGAGCCTAGTAACATTTCCTTAGGCATGTATGAGCATCCACAAGGCTTACTTCATTTTTTAGAGGCAAAAATTCAAGTTTTCGTTAAAACTAACTTTGAGGACTATTAATGAAGTCATGGTAAAATGAGATTGGTCTAAATATTACAGGAAAATTTATGAGGAATCAATCCATGAATCATGTAGATGGATGCGTTGTGATGCTTTGTGTCAAGTTTCATCAAGTTTTGAAGAAGATTGTGGAAGTTATGTAAGTTTTACTAAAACTGGTTTATTGAGGAATGAAATTGGAGCACCATATCCTCTTAGCATCCAAACAAAATTTTCAAGCCTCTTTCGAATAAATCATAGAAGGAATTTTTGAAGAGCATTCCAAGCCTAATTTTTTGCAAAATTTTTGAAGGAATTTGGATAAGAAACAAATAAGTTCAGATCATTTTTCTAATAGGGTTTCTCTCTCATCGAGTCTCCTTCTTGAAGCGATAAGAGAAAAATGAATTGCTTTAACTTCAAATGACTTGTGCAAGTTTTGGAAACACTTAGGGTTGTAGTAAGCTCCTCCTAGGCCAAGATGATGTCATTCTTTCTAAGCCATGCATGACTATATTGTACGAAAAACTATCTTATTTTTACACATATTGCATTTACAATATGGTTTTGGAGACTCCAAGGTGAACCACCATGTGTGAAATATTGTGCTTAAAGTCTATTCAGTTCTCTTAAAGGTTCTCAGACATTCATCTCAGTCATGTGGTGTAAAATTAGTCGTTTGCTCCTCCTACCTCTAGAGAATAGTCATGTAAATCTGGGTATGAAGACTTGGAAAATTTTTGAAGGTTGTTTGTGTGTGAGATATGAGATGATTTTTTTTTGTAATCCCTTCTACATGTCAAATGAGTATTGTTAGAGCTCTTGGTGTGCACTTATGACGAGTTTAGGAAGCCTAAAACTCATTGTCTCTAAACTACCTTGCATTATCTTGTCAAGAAGGTTGTAGTATGGACTGTGCTGGCAAATTTTCCTCTAGAAGATCTACAACCAAGTTGACGAAGAGTGTGATTAGGATCTCTTTGAAGTGCTCTTTCCAAATTTTATCACTAGAATGAAGAATATGCTAGTAAAAAGTCTACACATCCAAAATAATCTAATAACACCTTATGAACATGTTAACACAGTATAAAATTGCTTCTTTCATGACCTTATTCACTATGTGGTGAGTGTATCTGATGTTGCAAGTAGAATAAGGTATGGAGCTTCATAAAATGTTTTTTTTAGATGCCTTGATCAAAGGACTTAATCAAGGAAAAACCTCTCCTTTTTAAAATTGGGTTTGGTTCATTTGGAAAAGACAATGACAATGATTAAATTCATGGATCTCTCCAATCTTTCAATACACAAGAAGCCTAGAAGTTGTTGAAAGTATATTTATTGAGGTCATTACACACATATAGTGGGATAAAAGTGCAGTACAAGGTAATGTCAGTCTTCAAAAGGAAGCCTAGGGTTTGAATTCTAAAACCCTCAATGTGCACAGTTTGTAGAAACAAGAATGTCTAACTTTCTGGGCATCATATCAGGTAGCATATGAATTATGAAGCTTTGAAAATATCTTCTCTCCTTTGAATTAATATCCCTGAACTTATATTTAGTTGAGAAGTATGAAAAATTATCATAAAAGTGAAGATGTAGCTCATGTCTAAGAAAACAATGACTATATTGTCTTAAAGCATGTGTTGTAATAGTTTTTCCTTGGTAGATGGTGAAGAAATCATAATTCTTCGTATTCAAGCTGTGGAGAAGTTGAAAGTCCATTCTTGATGGTGTCTTGTGCTCTCCTTGTACCTTTAAACCCCTTGCTCCAAGATTGTGAGTTGAAAGAGTTGAAGTAACAATGAACAAAAGCTCCATATTTCTTCATGTTTTTTATTTTAAAGTTTTGTTTGTTGACAAAGGTCTCTTGCAGTTCTAATATGTTGAGTGCAAGCTTGATATGAGCTTGTATGAATGGTCTTGCTTCATGTTGTAAATTGTGATAACCTATTGTTGCACCTAGTTTTTTCTATTGTGGTTGAAACGAATAAGGTTGAAACCCAAACGACGTAAAAGAAGACTATCAAAGGTTATAAAGAAGGTAAAGAGACTCTCATAACATGAGAACATGTCAGTTACATCAGACAGTGAGTTGGTATAGTACAAAGGTAGAGATAACTCGTTGAAGAAAAATACAAGGTCTTCTTCAATCGTTGCGCATTAGAGCACAGGGACACTTTTTGGAAAACTTGACAAGATAAGTCAAGGAAAACAGAGTGTCAGTGAGTTCAAGATCCTTTTTTGATCATCATTTCATCTAAGAGAACATTCAAGGGCCTACAAATTATAATGACTATGCTAAGGGTGGTTTAGAAGTAAAAATTGGTTCATCTCCTTGTTCGAAACTATAAAATAGGTTAGTTGAAGAGTCAAAGGTATGTGAAGTGCAAATGACATATATTTAATGAAAGGTTTTGCAAGAGCTATGGATATGGGGGTAAGACCCCAAATCTTCGTGCAAAGTCCCTCAATGGACCATCAGATAAGAAATGAGCAAGGAAAACCTACTTTGAATACATTAGACTTGAAGCAAACAAGCAATCTAGCAAATATAACTATCCTCTATTCTCGAAAGCTTTATAAAATGAGCCTAATAAGGATCTAAGCAATCAATTTTGTTGTTTACTCCATGAGGGTGAATGAATCTCACTAAATGGCTACATGGTCAAGTTTAGCTATTCCATTACTAACCTATCATGGGTGCAAGATGAAGACATTTTAATGGTGGATGACCCAAGATCAAATGTCTTATTAGCTTAGCTAATGCAAATGAACTCTTTAAGCTTTCTTACTCTTGTTTTGGCATTGTGTTATATAAAGTTGTGTTTTTTTGAATGGGTAGGCTTAGCCTTGTATTTATAGTTTTCCACATGGGAGAGTTTGGAATTTGGGGTGCATGTGGGACTAAAGCTCAAAAGAAGGATTAGGTTAGTTAACCTTGGTTTAGGCTAGTTAACTTGGGTTTAGGCTAGTTAAACTTGATTAGCAAGTTATTAGAGACTCATTGAGAGTTGGGAGGGGTATGGATAACCAATTGTGATTGATAGATAGCTTACAAAGCCTACAGAAGTGGTTCAGAGAGAACTAGGGAGGTTCTGAATGGTCAAAAGGAGGAATGTTTAGCTAATAAGAGAGATATTAGCAAAATAAGCTGATTATAGGAGGAATACGACTGAAAGAGTGTCTTGAATGGGCATCTAAGAATGGAGCAAAGAAGGGTTGATTAACAAAGTGTCTTCAATTGGTTGTATTGGATGAAATGCTAAGTGTAAACATATTTTAGGTGTCTACATGACACGTGTGAAAGACTATTCATGTATCGTAGGTGCTTTGATAGGTTTGAATATGTTGTTGATACAGGTTGAAACCTGAGAGTATCTTGTTGATCTTGGGCATAGAAGATGAAGAGAAAATTGAGAGGACCGTTCTCATGAAGTAGAGAGCTTGACTCAATATGTAAATCAATTTTTGAGACTTGATATTAGTTATGTAAGACAAATAACGGGTTGAAGTTGATGAGAACTGAATGTTAGCTTGAAGAAATTGTTGAAGCTTGGGTGATCTTGGAGATGTATGCAAAAGAGAGATGAGCACACGGGAGACATAGATGATGCTAGGATAATCAATGTGTGACGAAGTTAGCAAATAGAGTTATAAAAAAGTGAGAGTATCATCTTCATGGGGCAAAAAATAGAATTCAAACTACAAAACCACATTTAAAAACCTGATAACAATTATGCAAGCCAAAGAACTGAATGTTAGTTTGAGATGAAAGGTGACGAAGTAGTGAATTGAAACATAGATCACATCAGGTTCATGTAAGCAACCAAGTGAAGAATGTGATCAACATTGTATGTTTCAAATTCTGAGTTTTTGCTCAAAAATTTGGGAGTGGATGCTTCCTAGCAAGTAGGTGCTTTCCAAATCTGCCAAGTGGGTGCTTCATGGTGAGTGGGTGCTAACCACATGTTAAAATCACTGTAACTTTATAGGACAATTTTCCCAAGCTAGTTCTCTGGTTTCAATGGGTTTTTGTCCCTTATGGGTTTCCCACATTAAATGTGGTCTCTTCATATATTCATATGTGCTTGTTTATATTTCTCTCTACTGGTTGAATGTGCATGCTTATTATGGTTAAGGTAGTTTAAGGTTAGGTGATTAGATAACTAGAAATTACTTCAAAAGTTTTAATAATCACTGATTCACCCCCCCTCTCAGTGTCTAGAATTTCTAACACGCACCGCATATCTGAATAAATTTACCACACATCTCCATATTAATCTCCCACACGTACCAAATTACTCCTTCCTTTATCGTTGTCACATTGGGATTTGTTAAAACTTTATGAATTCGTGTTGTTCCATATATAATTGTTTTGTCTCCCCTGTCTCTTTCCAAATTTTTAATTTTGTCATTTCACTCCTACGCTGCTACCATCTCCATTCCTGTGCTTATTCCTATTTTTTGTGACATTGCGTCTTCATTCCTATGTCCCGTTACTTTCCAATTGTGTGTAATTAAGTTGCTTTGTTTTAGAACCTAGAAATTCAGCTGAATTACTAGCGTCAGTAGAATTTTTTGAGAAGGCAGGGTGGTTGGACTTTATGTTGGCTTATGAAGAGTTCAATCCAAGAATGACAGAGGATTTTTCCGAGAACATTGAGGAAGGACATGTCATAGTGAAAGGTAAGAAAATCATGTTTAGTCCTACTATTATTAGTCATATTTCAAGAATACCAAAAGAAGGGCAATTAGTTAACTCTAAGACCCTCTATTATGAAATTATTAAGAGATTTTCTATGGGGAATAAGGAAAAATTGGAATTGGTTATGGAAAATAAAGGGAATGTCAAGGGTATAGAAAGGGGTACTCTCCGTGAGCCCTGAGCAGAGGTAGCTAAGTGGATAATCAAATATTTCACATGCGAGGGTCAGTATGAGATCATTTAAGGTCCTGTTTTAAGAATTCTTATCCACCTTCCCCATGGGTAAGTTAAAGCCCATAATAAAGTAAACTTTCCGCAGTTCTTGTTTGATTTTATCTCCTTTACTACTGAAAAATTTCATCGGGGTACTTCTTATTTGAAATTCCAAGGTTTGATACACTTAATTTGCAAGCATCATTTTATCAAGAAAAGGCATAGTCTTAAGAAGTGGAAGAAATTCTAGAAAAAGTATGACCTAGAGCCTGTATTGGTTCTAGAAAGAGGGCCTTCCACTTCATAACAACCTAGGAAATGCCACAGGATATCTAGGCCTGCTCAAACCCTCAATGAACCCTAAGTGGAAACTGATCCTTCTCAAGAAGAACATGAGGCAACTGTTATCAGGCAAACCTTACTCTAGACACCATTTGTGTCTCCTTCTCATTATGTATCACCCTTTGTTACAGTTGCTAAAAAGGAATTTGATCAAACCCCAATCATTGATGTTGAATCTCCCATTAGAGACAAAGGTAAAGCACCCCTGATCAAAGGAGAACCTAGTTCCCCTCCTGATTCTGACATAATCAAGCTACAAGTCGCAAAAATCTAGAATGAACTCCAATTGGCCCAGGAAAGAAATGCCCACCTACAGCTCCTTTTGCAAGCAAAAGAGTCCAGTTTCTATCAGATGGAGTTTGAAAAAGAGAAAAAAATTCAACAACTTCATCAAACCATAGGACACCAAGAAGAGGCAACTCTTCAACTTCATCATCCTTTAGAAAAAAGGGAAACAACAAATTTAGTTGCTTCAAACTGATTAAGAAAAATGTTTATTTATGAATAAATAAAGTTATTCCTAATCGGATTGCAATATAGCAGTAAATGAATTAAAATTAAGTGTGAAATAGACCCAAGCAAATAAGCAATTAATATTTGGAACCCTAAGTGTAAAGAGGAGATAAAATGACTTATTTGTTTTGCAATTAATCCCAGGCTATGTTGAAGTGACAAACTAGAAAAATCGAAGCACAAAATATTGTAATAAGAGCCCAAAAAAAGTAGAGATGGAGGAATACGTTGGACTGGGGTGCCTGGAATGGGTTATAGGTGCCTACGGACACTGTAGACCAGTATTGGGCGCCTATGACTGCCAAAAAGCTCAGAAAACCATCTTTAATTGGTCACAAGGTGTTCGTTGTCCTTCACTTATTGTCATTATTATGTCGCGCTATGATCGTCGATGTCGCTGATAACCCACAATAAATATTTCACCTGCAAAACCCTCAAAATCGCGTCAAATCTCAAAAACAAAAGCATACAAATGAGGGGCCAGATTATCCTCAATTGTCAAACAAGTGATCTTATGACTGAATATTGCACTACGTTTCAAACCCAATGTAGTTCTATGTGTGTGTGCAAGGAATCATGCCCTAGGTGACTCTTGTGCGTGTCACACTCGATAGCGAGCAATAACTGAATGTAGAAGATGTAAGTAGATATGTGCATAGAATAGAATGAAATTTCCCTCCTATGAATTGTATGCAGAAGAATAGAGTCCCTTGACCTAGAATGGATGCTTGAATGTTCTTGAATATCCTTTGGATGCAACCTTAGGTGGTGATAGCTAATTTTTAGTGTTTGGTCCTTTTATTATGGTCACATAACTTTATATTTATATGATTCCCTTGCTTGAATTTCATAATTAACCTCGAAAAGGATAACTACCAAAAATATAAGATTCCCAAACAACTAGAAAAGACCTAAAATATGTTAACAAAGTACAAAGAAATTAGGGGCACCCCGAGGTGACAGGGGTGTTTGGCGCTGGCGTCCAGGCTGGGTGTTGGTGTCCAAACTTAGAGAAACTGAAGGGTCGAAGGTCAAACTGGGCAAGAAGGTATGTGAGACTAAAAGTGGCAATAGAAAGTAAGCAAAGATGGCCAAAGACATGGGTTAATTAGTACTTTTATTACTTAGGAATCATATGAATAGTAGTATCTGATTAAGACTATATGAATACCCAAAGTGCATGATTTTATGTCTACACAAACCAAAACAGAAGAGTTAAACATATCACTTGCAATCTTGCAAGAAAATAGGAAGGAAACAATGTTTGTGCCTACCACAGAACAAATAACCTAGACAGACTTTGTGTTTCCTAAAATTATTGTATTGAGAGGAATGAATAAATAGATGCAAGAGTGTTATAGTATCTGAAGAGTTTATGAAGAAAATAAGGTTTTAAAGGAAGAGAATAAACTGCTTGATCAGGCCCTCTCATGCAGGCCCCCTTCTAATTTCTATGCATTATTTTTAAAGGAGCAATTCTTAAAGTAAAAAGATTTCTAGATTTTGTTCTATGTAGGATATATAATTTTATGATGATAAGCAATTTGTTGGTGCATACACAACAAGAGATAATGTTGTTAAGAATCTACTATGTGAATTTTATGTTCATAAATTCCTACTCCCTGAACAAATTGAAATTCCAATTAATCTATATGTGGGAGAGGTACAATTAAGGGTATTTATCTCTACCTTAAGGCGTCACTCTATGTGGAGGGAGTAGAGGGGAACATACACCCGAGAATAAGCTAATATAGGCCTCTTTATGAGGCACGATCTCCCTGCCCCCAGCCGATTTCTCAGAAGGTTTCAGTCTCAAGTGTATTTTTTACAATTGGTGGAAAGGTATAAGGCAATTTTGAGAACTTACATACTAGATTTCAGGGAGCAGGTACTCCCGACATTTACTATTAATTTCCTTTCTTTCCAGTTGAGATATGAACTGTTTTCATAGCACTATAAGAAGGAGGTTATTTCCCCAACTAACCTCTGTTGGTCATTGAAGAGGGCCAAGGACTTCTGGAAGATTATTCTAGACATGCAGGAAAAATGGATTGGAATGAGGTACAAGCCTCCATTAGTAATAGCCCCGATGCCATGATGGAATTAAACTAATGATGAGCCTAAGCTAGTTATACAGCTTGAAGAAATGCAATAATAAAGTCCTTTGGTCTTTGTAACACAGAGCTAAATGAGACTTGGAAGACTTTTTCTAATGAAGATAAGTGTTCAAGAATTGTTGAGAACTTGAATAGGTAGTAGGAGGACCTGCTAGATATTAAGTGTGGGGGAGTGACGAGCCCTTGTTTTGTCATGTTTTATCCTATGTGAAACCTTGTTTTGACATGTCATCATTTTGCACTATGTATAATATTGTCATTTTGTAATTAATACTTTACTATGTTTTGGAAGGAAATATTGTGCATATCCTTGTTATTTTCATCTTGTTGTTGCTTTTTCAAATACGGTTCAAATGAATCTTTATGAGTATTAACAATGCATTTGGAAAACATATCTCTTAATAGGTCGGCCTTGGTGATGGCCATAGCATATGAATAGTATATATAGGGGATTATAGGTAGTATTTCATTATCATTTGAGCATTTGAGTCTTGTTATATGGTTTGGAGGTTGCCCCCTCGAAGTGGCGAAGCTATTCTAATTGCATATTGAGATCATTATTCTGAAATATTGTGTTATTTGGTGCTCTACTATTGCTCTTAATCTGAATTATACAAGTAATTTCATTACAAGTGGTATCAGAGCTGCGATCTGGGCCGAATTTAGGGCAAAAACCCTAATTTTTTGTTTCCGCCACATATTGCGAACCAGAGCGAATTGGTGGGAGATATTTTTACCAGAGTTGTGAAGCATATCAAGTAAGGTTCCCTGAAAATTTCAGACTTTTTTGATTTATTTTGCAAAAGTTATTACAAATTTAGGGTTTTTCATAAAATCGCTCCCTAGGGTGCAAATTGTGGAAAATTTTAAGTTCTTTACATTTTCGGAAAGATCTCAAAAAAATAGTATTAGTATCTTCTCTGTGTTTTTTCCTGTTCGGCCGAAATTGTATCGAAACCCTAAACCCTAAGATTTGACATCATGGCGGGGCCTTCCACAAGAGCAAAAAAGAATTCGGTAACTCCGGGTAAAACCCCAGATAAAGAGGGGGTAGTGATTGAAGAGATGGAGTCAGAAGGGGTAAATACAGATTCCTCAGCACTAGGGTTTACCTCAGTTGATCATAAGGTTTGCCAACTTGAGTATGAGTTACGAATTGTACAATCTGAGATGGCCTCTAAAGGAGACATAGCCCAAATCAATCATCGGTTGGATGATATCATGCAACATGTAAAGGGTAACCAGTATGGCCCAAATCCAGCCCATATCAACCAAGGAGGACCTTCAGTTCAAAATCATGGACAAACTAACCATATGGGATCACTTTTCCAGTCCCATCAGAATCAAACTTATCCGCAACCACGGAACATGATGCCGAAAGTGGATATGCGCAAATTTGATGGTAAGGATCCCCTGAATTGGATAAATCAAATGGAGAACTTCTTTGAGTTACATCAAACACCATCAGGACAAAAGGTGACATTGGCATCCCTATATCTTGAACCCGACCAATTTGTTTGGTATCGTTGGTTATGTGCTCAGAGGCAAAAGAATGGTCTAGGTGTCACTTGGACAGTTTTTACCGAGGAGTTGCAATTGCACTATAGTTCCAGTGTTTCAGATAACTACTTTAGTCAATTAGCAAAGTTACGGCAAACAGGATCAGTCAAAGATTATGTGCATCAATTCCAAAACCTATCCTTAAGGGTGGAGAATATTCCAGAAGAGAATCTGAATGACTTGTTTCTTGGGGGTCTTAAGGACCACATCGAGCATGAGGTACGGATGTTTAATCCAATCAAGCTGTCTGATTCTATTATCATGGCACGTCGTGCAGAGGAAAAAATTCTTTGTAGTAGGAGGCCACCTTTCATTAACACCAAAGACCGTAGTATCTCTTCCCCTTCATTTGCTAGGCCAATTAGACTGACTCCTCAACAAATGGAAGAAAAGAGAGCAAAAGGATTATGTTTTAACTGTGATAGCAAATATGGACCGGGACATAAATGTGCTGAGAAGAAGTTGTTCTATATTGACGGAGGTAATGGGGATGATGAGGAAGCTGAAATTATAGGAGAGGCTGAGGAACCAGTAGAAGATGAAGTAGAGGATCACCAACCTACAATTTCTTGTCATGCATTGTCAGGTATTAGTACTCCTCAAACACTCAAGGTTATTGGCTATCTCAAAAAACAGAAGGTGACGGTGTTGATTGACTCGGGGAGTACTCATAACTTCATAAATAGTAAGTTAGCTGCCCGCCTCAACTGTTTTATTTACCCAGCTCCAGAAATGCAAGTTATGATTGCGGATGGTGGGACAGTCAAGTGCACAGGAAAGTGCCATAGTATCAAGATTTCCATGGGAGACTACATGTTAGACTCACCTATGTTTGCTATTTCTATGGGAGGGGCAGATATTGTTTTGGGGGTCCAATGGCTCACAACCTTAGGTACTATTGAGATGAATTTCCAAGAATTGTTCATGCGATTTCATTCAGATGGAAGGACAATACAATTGAATGGGATGGTAGCTAAGTCTCCACAGATTATTAGCTCTCATCAGATGCAGAAGGTTCTTAGAAAAGGAGTGGATGGCTTTATAGCAAAGCTATTTTCCATAGAAGTACAAAATATAGAGTCTTCAATGCCACCCGATCTTCAGAAGATTGTGGATGCTCACTCATCTGTTTTTGATGCAATTCCAAAGGGACTACCACCAGTTAGGGATCATGATCATGCCATTCAGTTGATTCCAGGGAGCCAAACACCTAACATCAGACCATACAGATACCCATATTCCCAGAAAAGTGAGATCGAGAAAATGGTGGAGGAAATGTTGAAGGCAGGTATCATCAGGCATAGCCAGAGTGCATATTCTTCACCAGTGGTCATGGTACGTAAAAAGGATGAAACATGGAGGATGTGTCCAGATTACCGAGAACTCAACAAGTACACCATCAAAGATAAGTTTCCTATTCCAGTAATTGATGATTTACTTGATGAATTGCATGGTGCTGTTTATTTCACGAAATTAGATCTTCGTTCAGGGTACCATCAAATTAGGATAAAAGAGGAAGATGTTCATAAAACGGCTTTTAGGACTCATGAGGGCCATTATGAGTTTTTGGTAATGCCTTTTGGTCTTACAAATGCGCCCTCAACCTTTCAAAGCTTGATGAACACTATTTTTAGGCCTTTTTTAAGGAAATTTGTATTAGTTTTCTTTGATGACATATTGATTTACAGTAAGACATGGGAAGAACACTTACAACATGTAAATAACGTGTTGGAAGTTTTGGAGAAACATACTCTGTATGCAAAGCCATCCAAATGTTCTTTTGGTGTACAAGAGGTAGAGTATTTGGGTCATATTGTATCCCATGAAGGCGTCAAAGTTGATCCTCAGAAGATCAAAGCTATGGTGGAATGGCCAAGGCCCAAAAATCTCAAAAATCTGCGTGGGTTCCTAGGACTAACAGGGTACTACAGAAGATTTGTGCGGGGATATGGTAGAATAGCAACCCCACTCACTGCATTGCTAAAGAAGGATGCCTTCCATTGGACAGACGTAGCCACTAAATCCTTTGAGCAGCTGAAGGAAGCCATGTGCAGCACCCCAGTTTTGGCTACTCCCAACTTCTCAAAAACCTTCATTGTTGAATGTGACGCTTCAGGATCAGGATTGGGAGCAGTTCTAATGCAGGAAGGAAGACCAATTGCATTTGAGAGTCGTCAATTCAAAGGAAAAGATCTACTCAAACCTGTCTATGAGAAAGAAATGATGGCTATTCTTCATGCAGTCAAGCAATGGAGGCCATATCTCATGGGTAGACACTTCAAGGTAAAAACTGATCACGATAGTCTCAAATACTTTTTGGAGCAAAGGTTATCATCTGAGGAACAACAAAAGTGGGTAACAAAAATGTTGGGTTATGATTTTGAAATCATATACAAAAAGGGTAAAGAAAATGTAGTAGCTGATGCGTTGTCTAGAAGGGATACATCCGCAGATGCCTTACTATGTGGAATGTCCATGTTGACGGCCGATTGGGTGGAGGAAGCAAGATTGGAATGGAATCAAGATAAGGATACACAATCTCTAATACAGAATATCAAGCAAGGATCTATGACATCTAACAAATTTGAGTGGAAAGGTAATGTCCTATGGTACAAGGATAGGTTATACTTGAGTAAAGATTCTAAGTTGAAGCATAAGATTCTTGCAGAGCTACATGCCTCACCTGTTGGAGGACACTCTGGGTTTTTGAAGACATATCATAGAATAAAAAGAGAATTCTTTTGGGAAGGACTCAAGGGGGATGTACAAAAGTTTGTATCAGAGTGTTTAGTGTGCCAACAGAACAAAGGGGAAACAATTAAGACACCAGGTCTGTTGCAACCCTTACCAATTCCTAGCCAGAGATGGGAGGAGGTCTCCATGGATTTCATCACCGGATTGCCTTGTTCAGAGGGTAAGAATGTTATTTTCGTGATTGTGGATAGGCTCACAAAATATGCCCATTTTTGTGCCCTATCACATCCATTTGCAGCCAGTACAGTCGCAGCTATTTTTTTGGAGACAGTTCAAAGGCTACATGGAACCCCAAAGATAATTGTGAGTGATCGTGATCCTATTTTCACAAGTAATTTTTGGACGGAATTATTTTCATGTTTGGGTACTCAGCTAGCTCACAGTTCATCTTATCATCCTCAAACTGATGGGCAAACAGAAGTGGTCAACAAATGCTTAGAGGGGTATTTACGTTGTTTTGTATCAGATAAGCAAGAAAGGTGGATTAAATGGCTACCACTGGCAGAATGGTGGTATAACACATCTTTTCATACCTCTTCTCAAATGACCCCATTTTTAGCATTATATGGTTACCATCCACCTTCTATCACTTCCTCCTTGAGGGTGCAAACTAAGGTCAGAGATGTTGAGGAACACATTCAACATCAACAACAGGTTTTGGCTAGTTTGAAGGAGAATTTAGCATTAGCACAAAACAGGATGAAACAACAAGCAGATCAACACCGTAGTGAAAGACATTTTGAAATTGGTGACTGGGTTTTTGTACGTCTCCAGCCTTACAAACAGATGTCCCTAAAGCAACAGAAAAAGGAAAACAAACTTGCTCCTAAATATTATGGCCCTTATCAGGTTCTACAGAAAATTGGCAGTGTTGCTTATAAACTAGAGTTGCCTCCATCTTCACACATACACCCAGTATTCCATGTTTCATGCCTGAAGAAGGTTATTGGACAGAAATTTGAAGCCCAGACAGAGTTACCAGAACTTGATGAGGAAGGAAGAATCATTTTGGAGCCAGAGAAGATTCTGCAAACACGTACTAAGAGGCTGAGAACTAGAGACATTAAGGAATATCTGATCAAGTGGAAGAATCTGAGCATAGAAGACGCCACCTGGGAGGATGAAGGATTTCTGCAGCAACATCCAGGATTATTCAACGTTGAGGACAACATTGGTTTGAAGGGGAAGGGCATGCTACGCCCTTAACCTATTGCTTGTATTAGGATATGAGTAGCCGACTTGTGGCTTACCATATCATTTTATTATATCATTTATACTTTCTCATGCTTAATAGGTCGGCCTTGGTGATGGCCATAGCATATGACTAGTATATATAGGGGATTATAGGTAGTATTTCATTATCATTTGAGCATTTGAGTCTTGTTATATGGTTTGGAGGTTGCCCCCTCGAAGTGGCGAAGCTATTCTAATTGCATATTGAGATCATTATTCTGAAATATTGTGTTATTTGGTGC
Source organism: Taxus chinensis (assembly GCA_019776745.2). NCBI lineage: Eukaryota > Viridiplantae > Streptophyta > Pinopsida > Cupressales > Taxaceae > Taxus > Taxus chinensis. The sequence goes on from CM034152.1 coordinate 780,203,986, forward strand.
TCTACTATTGCTCTTAATCTGAATGTATCTTCTAGTTAAGTAGTTACCGTTAATTTCAAATAACTAGTCCTCTTTTAGAGAAACTAGGACTACTTTGAATATAAAAGAGCAAGTGTAGTAGGATTAAAAAGTTAGTTCGATTGATCACTGTAAAAGGAGTTCTTTTATTCAATAAAGTGTGGATTCAAGGGAAACTTCTAATTGTGTGACTCGCAACTTTAAACTGGATCAACAGGAAGGAGCAAGGGCCACTCCTACCCAAGGTGAAGGGATAATTTCTTATTGATTTCCCTTCTGTTATTTTGACTTATCAACATCACATTGTTTTTAGTACTTTTAATTATGCATTCAGTAATCTTTTGTTATCAATCAACTTGATTTCTTTATGACAATTAGTATGACAGTTGGTTAGTTTTTTTATTGAATAAGTATTGAGATCAATGCCAACCATTTCATTTGTTGTAAATAGCCATGGACACTGCCCTAAACTGATAAATCATAAGATAACTAGAGTGTGAGTACCAACGGTGCTCATCACCTGTTGCGCCCTGTAGTGTTTTGGCTTGCTCTAAGGAACAAATTCGATGCCTTAAGACCTCTACGAAGGATGAACTAACTTGTTTGAGATATGAAACCATATTTAAACCTTGTGAAGATGAAAAAAATTAGCTAGATAGCTGAAAACAAAGTCTATTGCAACTTTTTGTACCTGAAACTGGAACTTTCTATTTTTAGACCCTGGGACCCAGGAGCTGCTATTTTAGGAAAGGTTGCCTTTTTCCCTCAAAATTGGTACTAGGGATTTCTCACCATGTTTAGAGAAATTCCATATATTTTTTTATAACCAAATTTAAGCGATTTCTATTTTTAGAAAGTTAATTTTTACTTTTTTTCTTTTTCGACCTATGTGTGCCCTAGTTTTCCATTTTGGTGATTTTTAGGTTTTGCTTTTTTGAAGGTTTTTACTGTTCTGGGAAATTTACAATAAATAGTAAGTGTGAAGCAATGACACTTACTATTTTTAGAATTTATTCATACCCTCCTTGGTTCAACAAAAAAAAAACCTTTTTTGTTTTGGGTTTTCTCTCTGGATGCTCCGTGTAAAATTTGAGCTTCACCCACTTTCTGGATAAATGACAAATTGTATAAGGGGTTTACGGAAAAAAATTTAAAATATTTCCATTAATGATAAGAAAAAAAATTATTTTATTTTTTAATTATAATCAAGGTGGCTGGGAGAGGAATATAGGATCCAAGTTTCACTGAATTTCCTCCTTTAGGTTTGTAAGAAACGAGTACTTCTTCATTTTGGCTCATGAGGAGTTTCTAGTAACAATTAGGCATGGTAATAACAACTAAAAAAGAAAGGTTTTTTGGGTGGTAACAACAATCTAGGGTGGAGATTATATGAGGAATGTAATGGTGGAGGAATTTAAGTAGCAGGAGATGGAGAAGAGAACGGAGATTTCCAACAACAAGGGTTTCTTTTGCGTGCCTGCGAGAAGAAGTGGAAACAATAGTGAAAAACCAAAAAACTTGCAATTTATTCAGCTTGATCATGGGCACACTTTTTTTTCCCAACAATCCAAAATATTTGGGATGGTTGGTGAATTTTTTTTTTTCCCTTTTCCCATTGGTCCAGGTGTACCAACTCATGAGTTTTTGTCAAGAATTTTCCCAAAAATCACACTCAAATCACACGGGGGCCAAAACCGGGTCACATGGGTGACCTGGGAAGGGGCTAAGCATGGGTGGATAAAATTTTCCCAACCATCCCAAAAATTTGGGACCATTGGTGAAAAAAAATTCACCTTTCTCCCATTGTTCCATGTGGTGAGATGTGATTTGTCCGAGATGGAAAGGCTAGAAATGGTGCACTTTGGGGCTAAACTGGCTTGGTTAGGCTCAATGTAGGTCATATGTATCAGGGGTCCAAGGGGCTAAATTGAGGTCTAGGAACAATTTTTTGTCCCAACCATTCCCAAACATTTTTTTATGTTTGGTGTAAAAAATGCGCCACCATCACCTAGGTTTGACATGTGTCCACCCAAATAATTGACTAACTCCCAAATTTTACCTTGGGAGCAAGCTTGTTAGAGGCGTAACTTGAGTGTATGGAGGTCTTTTCATGTACACTTACTTTATATTTTTTACTGGAAAAATATTTTTAGAAGAATGGAATGGGTATAGGATATGATTATTCAAAAAAATACCCTAAAAATAGATTTTTTTCTCGGGATTTCCTATTGTGCATGCAAAAAATAGTTTATGGAAGGAAATTTTGATGCCTTGGGAAAAATGTGAAACCACCATCATTTAGATATATGAAATAAATTTTTTTACGATGTCTTTTATGGTCCCAACTCTTTATGGATTCTTGAAATCACTTCCCAAAGCTCAGGTATTGTTTTAGGTGGTAATCTACTTCACCCTTGAAAACCCACTTTTGTTGAACTTGCTCTAAAACCTCTTAAACTTCCCAAGAATATTCCAAAATCAGTGTAAAATTTCTTAGATCTCATGATAAAACTCCTTGATTAATTTTATTCTTCAATACAGCTCTGGGGTGTCTCACCAGTCTTAGAAAAGCTAATAATTTTCATTCTTAGGCTTCTGAAAATCCTCCTTGAGAATATGCACCTCAAAAGTATTTGAATGATTTAGATTCTCCTTCACCTATGGACATGATTAAACAACACACAATCATACCACTTAAAGGATATTACATTCCTAACATAGGGGATAGGATGATCTAAAGGAGGGTTCAAGGATGACTTACAATGAAAATTTTGATATTAGGGTATGTTGTCATGCTTTCAAGTTTGAGATTTTTCCTATTGTAAAAACACATGACAACAATTTTATCTAGCTTGGGGACATGTTTTGGATCAACCGTAGTGAGAAATAACATGAGGAATCCCAAAATATTAATTTATTTTATGGACCATTTCCTTATCCATTGGGATTTATGGAGTCATTTCTTCAAACACACACACACAAACACAACAAAAGGGAAACACACCAAAAGGAGAAAACAACACACACAAAAAAAGGAAAATTAAATAGAGGGGGGATATTTACAAAGGTGGGAAAAGAATTTACACATACTCAGAGAATGGGTTGTAAAAAGTACATGCCATCATGGAACAATGGAACTAAAGTTCTAACCTTTGAAGCACAAAAGTCATTATCTAATCATACCATGCTCTTGTGATGGATTTACATGGCTTGAGAATAAAGAGACACACTAAGATTCCATCTTCGTATTCAAAATATACTGATAAATTTCTTTCATCCAATGAAAATTTTGTCATCTTATTGAAACTACTGCATCCTTTTGGCTTTCATTTGATGTCCTGCGATCATGAGAAGGAATTCCTCCATGCTCTCAAAAGTGTGAAAATTTATCTTGTCATGGAAAATTATTCATCTAAATTGCAATGTGGAAGCATTCCTTGGATGCAGTGAGGAACTCTAAGGAGTGAGAACAAACTGATTTTCCTTCCCATTTGATAGCTTCTCTGAACATCTCACTTCATTGCTCTAAAAAATTTCTTTCAAAAGTAGAGGTAACATCATTGATCTGGATGTCTTCATCATCTTCAAAAACTTGTTACAATGTGGAGATATTTTCAATAAAAATTATATCTTGGGAAATGGTTAACTCTATCTTATTTTGAATTCTTTCGTAAGATCCATGCACATTCTCACTTTTTTGTCTAGAGAATAATTTTCTTTTTCCATATCCATCCACTCAACATTGGTTCTGGAATCCATCTAAAAACCATAATCTTTGATTGATCATACAGGAATTATTCATCCTTGAGTGTATTTTTATATATGAACTCTTATTCTACACTATTGGAGCATTCCTAAGTGGTGGGAAAGATTTGACCTTGAACACACCCAATATTCTTGCAATTTTTCACTTTGTTTATGAACAACTCTCTTCAATGCAAATCAGCTCAAAATTTTACATACTCATCTTCCTCCATGGTGGAGACGTTGTTTTCAAGATTGGGGACATTCAAAGAGATTGAAGAAATTTCCTTATTTTACACTTATGATCTTCTGTCAGAAAATGGGAAAGGGAAGGACATATATTCACATTCCCTCTCACCAACCAAGGAATTTGGGAGGAACATCAAGCTCATCCATTTGCTCCATCTCATCATCAAACATTGGTATATCAAAAAGAGTGTCACAACTTGATTCATACCTATCTTTAATTTCCATAGCGTGAGCTCAGGAACTTGAGACTAGGTTGAGGGTCTCTCGATCTCTTTTCGTAGCCTTCAAGATGTCTTACAAATAATAACTCTTTCAAGTTTTTCATATACTCATTTTTCATCCTCATGGGAAGAATCTATACATTGTGATTCTAGGAGATGGTTTAAAATATGATCTATACACATGTCCATGATTCATTTGAAACATCCTTTTTCATCTCCTCTATGTTTCTTTTCACCCAAGCCTCAACCTCTTGCAAGCACAGACATATGTGATTCTCACCATTTTATGACAAGGAGAAGAGATCCATGCTTCTTGGGAAGGGCACTCCTTCGAGATCGAAGTCCATTTCATCATGATCTTGATGGGAAGTATAGAACCATGTTGGGGTAGAAATATGGGAATAATTTTCAAATTTATCTTGATCATTCATTATTGAATCCTTCTTTCTCATATAGAAAATGAAAGATTTCACATTCACCGTGATGATCATTTTTCTCCTTTGGGTGAGAAGAGGTTGTGTTTGAACTGTTCATTCTCCTCAGCTTTAAAACATAAATTGGCCTCTTCCATTTGGTAATCCATGATTGAATTGGGAATAGATTTTGATTCTTCAATTACCTCTATCTCATTATTCAACATTTCTTCAATGTTTGAAAAGTCAAAATTGGAAAGAAAATTATCCATGAATACCTTCCATTCATCTTCTTGAGTCCAAAGTGAGGGATGGATTTCTTGGACTTCTTCACATATCTCCATTCCATCATTAATTGAAAGATCAAAATTTGAAAGGAGATTATCCATGATTACCTCAAACTCATCATCTGGTACTTCTTCATTGTTGGTGGAGTCTTCAAAAAGAATTGAATCATCTGTTATGCAACAAGAATCTTCCTCTCTTGAATCCATTGTTCCTCCAATGGGTTGTACCTTGAGCCAAATGAGTCGAATGAATGGAGGTTAAACTATACTTTTCATGTCTTCTTCATCATATCTCCTCTAAGGTACCAATGTGTTGATTGAATTTTCATTCAGAAGGTTTGAGGATATGGCATTCTTCAGCACCGTCCAAGAATCTTCCATGGATGAACACCTCATAGTATGGACATTCCTCGGGATCCTCCTCCATAGGAAAAATATCTCCTCTTCTTCCTTCACTTGATGAAGTGCTTCAAGATGTTCATACCTTATTTGTAATGCCAATACATATTTTCAAATTTCAAATAGGCCTTGAGGATGAAAATTTCCTTCTTTTGCTTCTTGTAATTATTTTCATAAATTCTATTCTCAAAATATCCATTTCTTCATCACCATATGCAAGAAAATCATCTAGAGGGAGGGAGATGAAGGAATAATGTTCTCATATTGTTAGTGAGTTGTGTAAGGTTGAAAAATTTACCTTCATGGATTTTGCACCATCATGTCCTTCATATGGCCTTTTGTATCTCTTTTGGATCTTTTGTCATCCATCTCTTGGATTCTTGATCGTTGGCAACAAAAATTCCCATTTTATTTCCTTTAACAATGCTTTTCTTGAATTGTAACCACCATGAATTGATGATGGGATCTTCACAAACAATAATTTTCTCCATTATGGAAAGTATTTTTCTGGCTGCTAGGAGATGGTATGAACCTTATTTCCTTCAATTATCCTCTTGGCTTTACAAGAGATGTTCCAGAATGATGGCTGATAAAAAATTTGCATTTCTTGTCAATCCATCTTCTTCTTATTATTTCACTCTCACTCATTGGTACTTCACTCTAATCTTGAAATTTCTTCATTGTGGATGGGAAAAAAACATGACAGGGATTTGTTCCTTGATGGAGTCACCTTTAAAAATGATTCTTCTTTGAAATATGATTTTTTTATTATATATATTTATATATATATATATATATATATATGTATTTTTTTTGGGTAGAGATCCTTTTTTGGGTGCACTTGGGAAAATATCTCCCTAGCAGAGTCGCCAAAAAATGATTGGTGAGAAAAAAATTCAGTTGGTAAATTAGGTGTCTCCACCAACATTCATGGGGCTACACCCCTCTACATTGAATGGTGCAGCTCCCATTATTGAATGAAACCTAATTTAATCCTAAACTAGTTATTGTGGGTTGGCCAAATAGGTCAGGGATCACACAAGGAAAATCCACTGAACATATGGAAAAGTGCATTATACAGGGTACAAGGGAGGAAAATCACGTTGATGAGGGGAAAGGAGGGAAATTAAGGAAAGGAAGGTTACTGTCGTGAGTAGCTCAATTGCAGAGTTCACACCCAGTAGCTAGAGTAGTTCAACATTCAATATAGATGAAAACACAATGAAGCTCATGTGACCAATGAATTTAAAACACAATGTTTTTGGATTCGTTTATGAAGATATAAAGATCTTTCTATCACCATGCTGGAAAAATTTCCTTCATAAAAGACCATAAGTGGAAAAAACACAAGATGCCTATAGCAACTATGCATATAACGTTAATGATGAGAGGAAACCATGCACATAAAGTTGCATATATTCATGCATCTCGAAAATAAAAAAAACTCCTTCCTTGATTAGTCATTTACACAAGTTGCAGAATGCAAGGGAAAAGAAGACAATCATGTAGAATAAATGTAGCTCTTATTTCTTGTGCATTAATACAAAGCTCAATAACTACAATACACAATTTATATAAAACTAATTTTTTTAGGATCCTTTGGAATGGAGAATCCATCCCAATTTATAGCAATGTGAATTGACTCTTTTCCTACCCCCCACATGACTCTTCATTGTCTCATTCAACTTGTGACTTTTCACCTTCCTAGGAAGTGAGAAATAAGTTCCCTTTTTATAAATTAAAGGGAATTTTACAATGTAAATTTATGAAGTCACTTAAGTGAATGAGAAAAAATACAATGATTATGCCCAATGAAGAATTATAAAGGGGAGAGAAAGAAAGAGGGAGAAAGAGAGATGGAAGGATAGGTTGTCACATTTGATGAAGAAGATCCCATGCAATGATGAACCTTATTAAATCATGCCTCCTGATTGATGGATCTCTAGAGTGGGTTTCCTTTTCCTTGAATTCTTTATTGAATTGAGATATCACAGTTGTCAACTTATCTTCCTTTGAAATGTAAAAATGCATCCCAACACCTTGGTCCATGTCTCGGGGACATCGTTGATCCTCTTACATTATGAATCCATTCTTCATGATCCATTGCAATTGTGGAAATGTAACTTCTGATACTAGATAGGGACTCTAAATTATCTTTATTGAAGGAAATAGAGTCACCTGCCTCCTTCTTGACCATCTCTTGGAATGTAATGATGAGTTCTTTATGATGATGAGTCCTTAGTGACAAGAGGGAAATCAAATATTTGAACACAGTGGTAGAATTTGTTCAAGATTTTAAAAAATCCTATGATTTTATGGATTCCAATTCAGATATGGAATTCTTGAGCATTCCATACCATGCATCCATGATGTGGATCCAAACTTGAGACAAGTCTTCAATAGTTGATGCAAACACTTCCTTACTCATGAGGGTGTGAGATTTGAAGGAACTCATTTCGAGACACCAGTGGGAGTATCTCATCTAAATGACTAACCTCCTTTGCAAACTCCTCCTTCATCTTGTTTACTTCATATAATGTTTCATGAGCATACTTGATGAGAGAAATGATGTCTAGACATAATGTACCTTTGCCTTTCTCAATGATTTCCTCAATCCACTTCTCATTGGATTTCCCCCACATCATGTATTCTTGTGCTTTCTTGATTTCCTTGGGGTCAATATTACTGATTGGAGGGATATCTTTGATCAGAAGGGGATTATTGATTTGGGCCCTGAGAAGGGTTGAATGTATGCATTGAGAGATCTTACATGTTCCTCCAGTTGCACAATTATTCACTTGTATTCTTCATTATGAGAAAGAAGATAGGAAGAGGATTCTTTGAACATATGAGTGTCACCCTCATGTGAAGACTTGACCCAATGAGATGTGGGTCAACTCATAGTCTGATGGAGTCATTTCCTCCATAGGCTTATCAGTCTTAGGCCTAGAAAACTTCAACATACTGTTTACCTGAGGTGCCACTAAAGAAGCTGGAAGTTGTCTTGGCCTTATTTCTTTGCTTGGAATTCAACATTTCAGAGATTTCTACTGTGAGACTGGGAATGAAAATGAGTTGCATTGTTCTTGGCCCACTTTCAAGCATTTCTTGAATCCATGGAAATGACTCTTCAGGAGTTTCCACGATGTCGGTCACTGGAGTACTTAGAAGCTTATCGTCATGGGGTTAACTCTTGATCACCATGGGGAATCCCTAACCCTTGAGAAGACATATATGGATGCTTATGTAGAGAAATATGTTGTTATGAATCACCCCTTCTTGTCCCGAGAAGCTTAATCCAACCAACTCTCCTTGGTTTACTTAACCAACTCTTCCAGCTCACCCAAGCTCACTGATTAGACCTCATTTTGAAACAACTCACCAGGGGAGAGTAGGTGATTTCAAAACAAATCCTAAAAGGTTTACAAATGATGAAATCTGGGGATTTTTACCCCTTTTTAATACTTATCATATTGCACAATGTCTCTGAGTTTTACCTGTTGTCCCGTCTTGCTCCCAGAGCACAAATTTGATGCCTCAAGACCTATGTGAAGGATGAAATGACTTGTTTGAGATATGAAACCATATTTAAACCTATGAAGATGAAAAAAAGTAGTGAGATAGCTGAAAATAGAGTCCTACTACAACTTTTTGTACCAAAAACTGGAACTTTCTATTTTTAGACCCTCGGGATCCAGGAGTTGTTATTTCGGGAAAGGTTGCCTTTTTGTCTCGGGATTATTTTTGGGGGATTCTCACCATGTTTAAGATAATTATCCACAGATGTTTTATGACCATTTTCAAGCACTTTCTATTTTTAGAAAGTTTAATTTTTTTTTTGCTTTTTTGTTTTTTTGCCTGTGTGTCCTAGTTTTCCATTTCGGTGATTTTTAATGTTTGCTCCTTTGAAGGTTTTTACTGTTTTGAGGAAATTTATTTAAATAGTAAGTGTGAACATAGATTAGGCACTTAATATTTTTATTAATTGGTCATCCCCTCCTCAGTTTGATGAAAAAATCACCATTTTTGATCTGGGTTTTCTCTCTGGATGCTCCGTGCAAAATTTCAACTTCACTGCTTTCCAGATCAATGGAAAAATTACAAGAAGAAGGGTTTAGGGAATAAAATTTGAAATTATTGCCATTAATAATATAGAGGACACCTTTTAAATTATGTTTTTTTCATGCATCAAGGTGCCTGGGAGAGGAAGATATGCTCAAAGTTTCACTAGAATTTGACCTCATGGTTTGTGAGATATGAGCACTTCAACATTTTTGGCTCATAGAAGTTTGTCTCGTGCAAAATTTTGGCATGGTGATAGCTGAAAAAAGCAAGGTTTTGGTGTGAAGCAGAAATGGAAAGAGGAAATAGATGAGAAATAAATGGTGGTGATGGGAATGAAATAAAAATGGAGAAAAAATGGGGATTTCAACAATGAGGGTTTGTGTGCACATGCACGGGAAGAAGTAGAAAGCAACACACAAAGTTAAAAAACTTGTTTTCACTTCAACCTTGGCATGGAGCACAATTTTTTTCCCATAGAATTTCCCAAAGGGATTTGGGATGGTTGGTGTAAAAAATTTCACCTCACCCTCATTGTCCAAGTGTCAACTCACTGATTGGTTCTTTGGGAAATTGACGAAAAAGCACTTAAAAACACCTAGGGGCCAAAACTGGGTCATATGGGTGACCTAGGAAGGGGCTGAGCATGGGTGGAGAAAAGTTATCCCAACCATCCCAAATGATTTGGGATGGTTGGTGAAAAAAAGTATGCTACCCCTCTCTCATCGGCTTGACAAGTGGTAGGAGTGAGATTTGATGAGGGTGAGGGCTAAGAAATGGTGCACGAGGGCTTAACTATGGCTTGTTTAGGCTCAATGGAGGTCATATGAGGGTCTAGGGGTCTAAAATGAGGTTGGGAGAATTTTTTTTCCCAATGATATCTAAAAAATTTTGGGATGGTTTGGTGCAAAAAAGTGCACCACCACCTAGGAAGTTTGACATGTGTCCACCCAAAAAATTGACTAACTCTCAAATGCATACCTTGGAGAGAAGCTCATCGTTGAAGGCACAACTTGAGTGTCTGGAGGTATAATCATGCACTTTCCTTATATGATTTTTATTGAGAAAAAATATTTTGAGAATAATTTAATGGGTCTCATCCTTTTATTCTTCCCAAAACACCCTTAAAATAGGGTATTTTTTCTCAGGTATTTCATATTGTGCATGTATAAAATAGTCCATGTGGAAAGAAATGTTGATGTGTTGGGGAGAATTGTTAAACCCTCATAATTTAGATATCTCTAAAATACATTTTTTACAATGTATTTTTTTGGCATCCAACTCTTTACAAAGCTCTCAGGAATAAATTCCTAGAGCTCAGGTGCTTGTTTTAGGTGGCAAACTCCTTCACCCTTTAAAAACCACTTTCGTTAAACTTGCTCCAAAACCTCTGAAACTTCCTTAAATCTTCCAAAATTAGTGGCACAACATTCCTAGCTCCTCATTTCTTCTTCATGATGAATGTTTTCCCTTCAACATAACTCCACAGGGTGTGGACCAGTCCTTCAAAGGCTACGAGTAGCCATTCCTAGCTCTGCTTGAATATCTGCCTTGAGAAATAACACCTCAGAAGTACTTGAATGATTTTGATTCTTTCTAAATCACCTATGGGCATGATGACACAACACACAAGACCACTTGGAAGGATGGGACTAGCCTGACACAGGGGATGGGATGATCTAGAGGAGAGCTTGAGATGAATTTCAAGCAAAAAAATTCACAGTAGTGTATGGTTGTCATGCTTTCAAGTTTGAATTTTACGCTTGCAAAAACACATGACAACAGGATCCTAGTTTGGGAATGACTTAAGCATATGTGCATTACAAACCCCATTTGCCCTTCATGTAAGCAACTCGATATTGTCAAACACTTGTTTTGTTTTCCCCCCTTTGCCCAATCTACTTGGAAATGAATACACTCCATATTTAAACCCTTTCTTCAAAATTTGTTTTACCTAGAAAATGGATTTACTCGGGGACTCGACTAGGTTACTTGCAAAATACAACCAAATATGAAAATTATTCAGAGTCGACATTCTTTTTTAAAATCTAGAAAGATTATTCAAATGGACAATTATTTTTCTATTTCTAATAAAGTTGTTATCATTACAAATGGGTTGTACCAGATCTAGGTCGAGGCATAAAAAGTTCATTTGGAGGTGGAGCATATACAAGCACTCATCGATCATTGAGGCAACGTGCTTGTCATGGTTAGTTAGAAATCATTAGACTGCTTGTGATAATGATATCCCCATCAAAGTCATGGCCACATTATTCCTTGTCGTTGCTCATAGAGCCGATGTATAAAGCCTTTTGTTCTCGCTCTTGACCACCCTCACTTTTTGAAGGGGCAGTGAAAGGAGGAACTTCAACCAATTATGAGGTGGTAGTGTTGGTGATGGTGGCTCTGGTGGTGCTCGTGGCAGTTGCTGGGATGCTCCTCCCCATGCTGGTGATGGTGGGCAGCAACAAAATTTTTAGCAGTGCTACTTGGGGTGTTCCTCCTTCCAACAAATTTTGTCACCTTGCTTTGTCTATTTCTCCCAGTTGGGATGACAAAGATGACAATCAAGATGGTTGGGAAGGCGTCCTAGATCAGGAGTTGTATGGTGTTAGTGGGTTGGGTGGTAAACCAAACATCCCTCCCCTGCTTCCACCTTTGACCTCCATATTTACAGTTATCATGTAATGTATTATCTTTTGTATTCTTTGTTTACTCTTCTTATTATTATTAAACAATTTCTATTAACTCGATGTAAATGTTAACAGTTTGGCCCACATGTTGGCCATTATTGTCCAACTAATTCTCAATCCAAATTCTTGGGTGTGCTACCATAAAAACCCAATTTTTTGTATAATTAACACTCTACTATAATTTTCTTATTAACAGAGAGATGATTTTCAATCCAAAACAAGGCCATGATATGGAAAATCCTGCCAAAGAAGTTGTTTTGTGTTGAGGAGGACTTTGTTATGAACAAAGGACAAGATAATAGTAGTTTTTTCTTCGTATATTTCTTGCTTGGAATTCGATGTTGTAACAGTAATTTTATGATGCATAGGGATCCTATATGCCTTTACTTCATCAAATTAGCAAGCACCAAAGAAGGAAAATGGAGAAAAGGAGGTTTTGTTTGCATTATAACAGAACCGGTTGCTCTGTGCAGATCAGTGGTTACATAACCACCCGCCCACCCTAAGCAACGATCTTGTAACCGCCGCCTAGCCAAGGCGGTGGTCTTGTGACCGCCAATATGCACCGGGTGGCGATCTTGTCACTTTCAGACAGAAAAATAAATGGAGCGTGAATGGACACGAATTTGGAGAGTCCGACCTTGTCCCTTCCCTATCATGACTTTTCCCATCCTCCAGTACACGAGAGGAACATGGGGAAGGCTATAAATACTTGGGATGAGCAAAGGAATGGGATCATCGAAGAAGCATGAGAGTATGTGAGCAAGAGTTATAGTACTGGAATTAGAGTTGTAGAAGGAGTTTGAGAGCAGAGTAATCTAGTAGCTGGGAGGAGGTGTGAGACATTGTCTACTTCCTTTCTCACTCATTGTAAAAGTTTGTATTTATTTGCAAATTGGCCAATAAAGTAAAAAGGGAAGAAAGAGTTGTTTTCCCTTCTCGACTGGTTTTCCTCCTCTGGAGGTTTCCAAGATAAAAATTTGTTGGTGATCCTGAGCTTAAGCGTGTTTTCTTTATCTACAAATTCTAGTTCTAAAGGGACAATTAATTTAATCACTAGCTCGACTGTCATTTTCATTGAAAGTAAAACAACAATGTTTATTTGTGATTATGTGAACTATTCCAAAGTAGAGAGTTTACAGATAATTGAGCTCTGAAACCCCTTACACGTCATTATACAAGAGAAAATTACGGTGGTAAAATAATAATCTCCTATTGATCAAGCCAAATGTTTTGTAGATTTTGTTGCAGTAGCTGTAAAACTGGAAGAAGACAATTATATGCACAATTATTGTTAAAACTATTTTGCACAGACTATTAATGTGGAAACCAAACTATGTGCAGATCATTTTTGAATTGACCTCGTAGTGATGCAATCTTTTGTGCTCAGAGTTCCACATGGAGACCTTCAGCCATGGCTTTTAGGCCGTGCAGATGAGCCCGTTGAGGGTTGGGTGGCGGCCCTTGAGCATGTCTTGGACCTTTTTGATCACTTGGAGGTGTTTTTCTTCAAAAGGTGACTCATACAGGACCCACCACATGAATTTCTGCCATCCGATCCACTGGTAGAAGATGGAGAGGTAGTAGGATGGACACTATTAAAACCAACAACGTAATTAAGAGAACTGAATAAAGTAGCAATTACACTATAAGTCTGCAATGGAAAGGCCGATAGGTTGGCACAATAAGGGAAGAGCGTTAAAAAAATATGTGTTATTAGAATTGTGAATACGGTCAAAAGTAGTTGACTTATGACATCAATGTAGTTGCAAGAATATAATTTCTTCAAAATATAACAAAAATAACCAAAACAACAACATTATGCTTCTTTCCTCTTTTGTTATGCCTACATAAGTTTTACAGGAAGCGTAAAGTCCATATTATTTGTATCTATTGTTAATAACACAAGTAAATTTGTGCTCATGCTTGAAAATACGAGTTTGAAACAATCACATTCAAAACAATATGTGATTATCTAAGCATTTTTTTGGGCAAAAATTATAATCATAGTCAAATTTGAAACAAACAAACTCGAAACAATTAGATTTGAAATAATATGATATTACTTGCGCAGAGATTTTGGGTGACATTCGTATCCTAGTAGAAGTGTCATCGTTGTTATTCAAGGTTTTGGAGCCTTGCTAGAAACTATCCACCTAAATACCATCTTCGACGACAATGTTTTTTTGTCATTTTAAAAACATTGAATATATTAATGGTATGAAATACTTTTGTTTATAATATTGACTGCTTATGAGTATCAAATATTAGTGTGATTCGATACTTTGATAGGAAGGGAAATTTGTGAGATGTTTTAGTTGCAAGTGCCATATCACATATGTGAAAGCAATAGCATAAGGAAGGAAAGTGAGAGAGCTCAAACATCGAATGTGCGAGTATTATTGTGAAGCTGGAATAAGTGTTGACTAAATATTTTTTTTTTATTGTCATTGATGACACTAATATATTGCAAGGTCAACACCATATTGTTGTGTGTTTTACGAGATAACTTTTAAAAATTAGAAAAGTACATCTCTCTCTATTTGCCTTGTGTGAAGAAAGGTATAGTTTCGTTGAAATGAAATATCTTTTCTAGTGAAGGTGTTGTGTTGTATTAGAGAAGCTATATACTCTCTCTTTTATTTGCGAGGCAGAAATTTGGCATGCGTACTTGAAAATTCCCTGCAAATAGCAACAAATATGAATTGAGAGCATTTTCTTAGACATAACACCAAGCTCACAAGCAGAGAAGTAGATCATTCCATTGTTAAATAAAAGATGAAAGATGATTTTTTTCACCTAGTTATGATGAATTAACTCAATCATTTGTATTGACAGTCTGACCCTTTTGATGTCTTCGCATCTGCACATCAAAGAAAGAGAAAACGAAGAATTAGTCCTTATGTTACATATCGTTAGTGTGGGTAGCTTGTTAAAAAGGGAAATAGTATATCAAAAAAACTTTTAGTGGACAACATGGGTTTTGAGTAATTACACATCAAGTTTGTATAGATTGCAATGATACAATGTGTGAAAAAACATTTTTTGATTCACCCATTTAAAGGAGAAGTATTTCCATTTGAACTTGAAGGAAATGCATAATAGTAAAAATAAATTGAAGGGGATGGTAACAAAGTTATCACAAAGATCAATAGTTGTTTTTAATCTTTAACTTAGTAGACGTGAACCAAATTTTCTATTAACCAGGGTTTTGCAAGCAACTATATTGTATTTTGAGATATTAGATTAAGCCAAATAGTCTTCAAGAGCAAATACTCTGTCTTGAATTTAGTTCTCTAAAAAAATTATTTGGGGATATTCCACGAAGAGAAATGACCTTGACGATTTTCATTTTTGTTTAATACTTTTAACAATGTTGAATAGAACTTGTACTGTTTTGGATCATAGGCAGCGATGGTATACACTTCGACACACCATTAGTAGTATCATTTTAACCTTGAAAGTTGAGGCCACCAAAGGTTTCTCTAAGCAGATTTGTTATGATTATTTGTGGTGAATGTTGGTATTTGCTAACTTTCACATTGAAGTCCCATTTCACATTGAATGTCAAGGCTACTTGAGGTTTCTCTAAGTTGATTATCCATGCTTAGTTGAGTGGAATCAAATCTGATACAAAGAATTTAAAAAAAAGGTGCATACCCCCAAAATGCAAATAAATAAAATTCCAAAGCAAATACAACATGTAGTATTTTGACACCTAAAAAAATGTTCTACACTTTGAATTAGCAGCAGAAAGGACATCTTTACAAATTAATAACAGAGAGTTTTACTTATGGCTTATGAAATCCTAGCGTCCTCGGTTAAATAAGATGGCTAAATTAATGATTAAAAACTACTGGCTACGAGATTCAAGTCACCGTTTGTGTGACACTGCAAGATTTTCTTTTCTGAAGTAGTTAGCAATGTTTTTTTGGCAATGGCATCCAATTAAAGCAGGCAATGTTAATTGTTCAGCAGTGTTGTTGTCAACATGCTCGTGTATTGAGAGATCTTCTGGAATCCTAGCATCCTTGGTTAAATAAGAAGGGTAAATCAATGATTACAAATCGTTGGCTACAAGATTCGAGTCACTGTTTGTGCCACACTGCAAGATTTTCTTTTCTGAAGGAGCTAGCAATGATTTTCCGGTAACGGCGTCTAATTAAAGCAGATAATGTTATTTTTTAGCATGCTTGTGTATTGAGAAATCCTGAACATTAATACGTTTAATATAACAATTTGCATATTATACAACAAGTTAACATGTTTCATATAAATAATCATGAACACCGGATTTGTGCATATATCTAATACCGTGCATAAAGCTCCAAAGTGCCTTGACACTGAAGGGAACAATATTTTTAAAATTAACAATACTGAACAATCCAAAGATATTTTAGAAGATTCTTATCAAATTCTCCAGCCACCCTAACAAATGCAAGTTGATGTCAAAATCCAAGTTGTTCAATGGTCATGTACATGTGGGAGTCAATCAATGACTCAAGAAATTGGAAATAAGTTTATACTACAAGCAGTAACTCCACAAAAATATCAAACATTTTTAATATTTCACATGTCAAATGGATAATATCAATGTTGAAAGATATCTCATTAGATTTAAAGAAATTTTTGTTCTAGTATTTAGTATTACCTATGAGTTTAAGAATCAAAGATAAATCTCACCTTTTATTTACAATAGTAAATATCAAATTTCACACACAACAATATAAACATTGTAATGAATAAAGTTTTCGTATCACTAATTAGCAAGTCAGGAAGAGTTGAAAAATTATTAATTAATATTCCACATCCCTCTCTATTGAGAAAAAGTAAGGTTTCCAAAATATTGGATTCATAGCACCACTTTAACAAATAAAGATTTTGGAAATGGAGTAATAAGTGATTTCAAAGCCAAAGTTTATAAATCTCGTTCACAATGCAACTGTTATCCAAAATGTGCCCCCTACTCATTTTGTGGCTAACTCCTCTCATTCTTCCCTCTCTTGTGCCTCAGTCACAAAATTTTTGCTTTCATGCACTCAAAACCTTTTGGAAGTGGCACCATTGGATAGAGCTCTTTCTCAGATTTCCAAAAAGGTAAAGTTTTCCTCCTAACTCCATGTATTTTTCAAGTTATGGCTCGACGAAGTTTTTGTGGGAAATTTTCCCCTGAAAGCCCCGCAGCCAATTAGAACGCGCCACGTTGTCCAAGAAAGTTGCGGGGGGTCGGAGGAGAACTTGGTTTTTTACCAAGTGTTTTGGCGAAGGTTTCAAAAGGAAATTTTGCAAAATTTTCCAAATGACCAAAAAGGTGCAAAAATTCAAATTTTTGCCCGCCAACCCGATTTGGCCCTGTTTTGCCCTAAAACTTCAAATGGCCATATCTTTCGATCCAGAGCTCGGTTTTTTGCGTTCTTTATATCAATGGAAAGATGGTGAAATTCTCTACAAGATTCTTGGATCATTTTTACATTTTGATGGAGTTTGGAGAGAGAAAATCAAAAAAATGCCTCTGGCACGTGGTCATGGACAGAAATGACGTTTCAACCATCGTTTTTAATGAAGAATGGCTCGCATTCTCTCCCAGCATGGCTAAAAATGTCAGGGTATGGGTCTGTAAGGATGCCCATGATGTTTTGAATTTGTTTTGGTCAATGGTTGAATCCCTTCCACGTTTTTCCCGCGTTTCTCTCTCCTGGGCTTGTCCCTTGCACTGTAAAAGCCAGATTTGGCTCATTTTCAAAGGGTTGAACATTTTTTGTGTATTGTAGGTCCCCTTTCTCACCTTGGAAGTGATTTTGGTGGAATATCAGATCTTTTCTAAGAGCTGCAACTTTATTTTGCCTCTGAGGTGTTGTAATGCAAGTGATTTTGATGATTAAAAATAACAATACAACCTCTGTGATTAGTTTTCATCCTCTGCCTGTGTTGTTTGGTTAATTTATGATCCTTCATTACAATTATCGGTTTGTGCATGAGGTTCTTTGTTGCATTTTTTATGGACTGTGTCAATCTGCAGAAGTAATAAATGCTCACCACTCCTTTGGTTCATCACCTATTAGCATTAGTTTTAGTTTTTTTGCATTCTCTATCTCTGTCTCCTTTGGAATTTAGGGTAGGGTTAGGAATATAGACCTCTGCAACTTGTAAGTGATAAATCTGATCAGAGGAGTTGAGGAACCAGCCTCTAATCTGGAGATTCCTTTCCCATTTTACAAGTCCCACACTTGGGGAGAGGATTCAATGTTGTGCAATCACACTGGATGTCTAAAATATCAAACTAGAAATCTGATCAACATCCAGGGGTGTTGCTAATTTGCAACAACAACAACATGGTGACCAAAAACATGATGTGGTGTTGATTGCAATATTTTTTGTTATTTTCAGCATTCCCTATTTTTTTTCTTCTATAATTCCTTAGATAGGAAAATTTGTAACAATTTTGTAAATAGAGTTATGAATCGCCAATGACACATTTGGGTCAAACAATTTTCTTGCATTCATAAATCCTTCGTCACTAGTATTTTGTCTGACAACGGAAAAAACCATATATAAAAGTGTTTTGTGGGTTATAAACTGGTTAAGAGGGATATATCGTGGATATATCCTTTCCGATGATTTCCTATTTCCACCTGCTTCGTTGTATATATACAACGACAATAGTGCATACACCAACTATACTCACACACTTACGTCGAAGGTGGGTATTACTGTATCTGAAATCTTACTCACAAAAAAGTAGTTTATATGAATATTTGGAACACATAATGGGAAAAGAAGTTGAACTATTTTAATATTTTTTTTTTTCTAAGTCGATGATGGGGATAAATGGGTGTTTACAACAGAGCCCTCAACCTACCGACACAAAACCACCACTCTGTTACAACATGAAAAATTTGTAAATACCCGTAACGAAAATAAACCCCTCTCCACACGAGTAAAAAAAATACACTCAAAAATGAAGAAACACAACGCAAAAATGTCAAATACGAGAACACGGTGCAAAAATCTCACATCTTCCCTGCAACCATAGCTCTTAGACTCGACCTCTGCAGAACCAAACGTGGATGCTCGAAATGCATTGCATGTTTCATTGAACTGCTCCTCCTGCACGACCAACATCTTTCTTTAAGTAGCAAGGAACCCCTGCACTAGACCATGTGGTGTGCAAACAATCCCAATTTTTCGAAAAGTCGGTCATCTCCATATCCAACAACAGTGAAATCATTAAATCCCAAATTACCAACAAGGCCCAACAATTATTCACCGCCCCAGGAATCGAATTGAACAAGAAAATACATCAACGGCTGGTGGTAAATCCATGGTCTTTCATTTACACGGAGCGGATAACTGTCGTTGATCTAAACGGTGCAAATAAATCCCAGATGTAAAGGAATGCCTATCAGTGTAAAAATGAAAGACAATATGGAAAGTAAAAATCATTAATCAAAATCTCCAGCAAAGAAATGAAAATATTAAATCTGCCTTTTGGTCAAGCCAAACAATAGACAAGACAATTCTCAAGTCCCACAACAACGATGAAGCCTGTCATACACAGTGACATCATTAAATGTAAGTCAGGGCTTTGTCTCTTCCTCGAAAACAGTCACAAATAAAGGAAAAAATTGACCAACCAATGAAATGTTAAGTACATGATGTTTTAAAATTATAAAAAGACATTGTTTTCTTCAAAAACTATAATCCATACTAAAATAATCCACATGGCAATACTTTGATTGAAGAAAAAGAAAAACGTTATATCTATGAGCTTTAGCCAATATCCTTGCCTTCGAAAGGATAATAAAAGTAGGATCCATAGCCCCCTCCATGTGACCTCGGAACTAAGCGGGATGTTTATTGTTGTCGTTGGTTTTAAACGGCGAAAAACATTGCAAGTTCCAACCAAATTGATTTAGATTTACGATTTTTCAAAGTCTTAAACCGAAAAAGACCTCTGGACAAAACAAAGAACCCTGCGGGAGGGTTTTGGTCGAGCACAGAGAGAGCATCAGAAAAAGCCCTACAATGGATAGGTTGAACAGAGACAACATGGGCATGCTGGCCAAGCCAACATTTCCCGTCATAGATAAAAACCCTCCGTTTACAAAGACCGTTGGGAATTTCAGTTTCCTGGATTACATCCGCATTACCACCATTACCGGCGTATCCATTCCCGTCGGATATTTAGCAGGTTAGCCGTCGATTTCTTTTAAAAGCAATTTATTTAGATGGCTTTTATTTGATAAAATTTTGATCCATTTATCTGACTGTGGTTTGGTAATTTTTGTTATTAATTTATGTCACTGTTGTTTGGTAAATTTATTCATCAATTTATGTTGCTGTATGGTAAATATTATTATTAATTCATGTGGCAATTGCTTGGTAATATTTTTAATTTACCTCCACGCTGTTCGGTAAATCTTGTATGCCTATAATCCTGTGCGGAGTAAGCTTCGATGGCATTCTTAAGATTTTTAAATACAGGTTACGTTCGATGTTCGCCATGATCTTTATTACTAGCAATTAGTTTGATGTCACTATTTAATTATTTTCTAATAGAAACATGTCAATGTTTAAATTTTCTGTCTTTTGGGGATAAAATTTTGTAGGGCTCCAATTTTGTTGTGAAATGACTAATCAACTTTCCACTTTTGTCAAGCATATTCCTCTCCTCTCACATTTTCCATTCTTCTGCCCCCCACTCCAGATTTTCACCCCAGAACTCTATAGTTCAATGTTATTCCTCCTCCATGGAATTATTAAACAGGAATTCAAAGGAATGCATGCTATAGCCATGTATTACATAGCCTGCAATCATCACTGTACACGAAAATAAATGTGCATTGTGCAAACAATTTGTGAGCTTTATATATGCTTCCACATTTTACATAGATGTCTATTGGAGGGTGTGCTGCTACAACATTTGACAAAAATCCAGTCAATTATTGTTGATGGATCTCCATGCCCTGTGCTGTATACCTTCCAATTGCATTTACCTAAAAAAATCGAAGGCCTTTTCAATAAGCCCATTTCGTGTACACCCAGCAATGGGTGCAATCCACAAGACAACATCTTGCCCAGGCATTTCTCAAAAAAGCTTCAAAACCTTATCCAGAAAATCATTTTGTGCATATTCTACAATGATTGCATTCCATGAGACCGTGCTTTTCAATATCAACAATTGCAATGCTTTAATATTTTATGGGTGTTGCGGGGCTTTGCATTTTATTTAATGGGAGTTGGAGTACCTAAGAACTTGGAAGAGGAAACGAACAAAACAAATCATTTCAGGCATACAGTTGTGGGATTGTCGGCTTTGAATCTGATGGCAGTCCATTCGTTGAAGGGAACATCCACAGTGTTGCGTTTCAGGGAACCCACCAGATTGAAGCCGAGCGGGTGTTTGCAAGGGTCAAAGTTCTCAAACCCTTCCCCCACCATGTAGAAGCTGTAACCATGAACATGCATGGGATGGCTGTTGGCAATGAAGATATTGGTTCCTTGAAACACCACATGAACTGTCAAGTTGTATTCCAACACTTTCACTTGCGTATTGCTGGTTACAGAAGCCCACAAATGTCGGGGGTATGTTCTGCCCTGCTTAATTGAATACCGTGGGTGGAGATGGGGGAAAATTGGTTGTAAATACACTGTTTCTGTTTTAGTAAATCCTATCATTCTTTCCCTGATACCCCTAGAGATCACCATATATTTCATTGCATAGTAGTAAGAGATTAGAGAAATAAAGGTAATGGAGAAACATTAGAGAGCCAACTTGGACAGTAAGGTGAAGAGAGTGGTGTTGTAATTCACCACGCTCACTTCCTCCATGCCACTATCACCCTATTCAGAAGAAATATCTCCTCTTTTCTAATACACGACTCCCTCCGAAATATATCCTTTACCATTCCTGATCAGGACGCAGCCCCCCTCTCCACTCGTAGAAACTGATATAAATTCCTTTTACCTTAAATCGAGCCTCCCTACATGTTGTATATTGAAATTCTGTATCTCTAGCTTCTCCCCCCTTCTCCCTTCTTCGTCGAATATCTTGCCTCCCCCCATACACATCATAGGAGAGATTTGAACAAAGCACATTTTTAACAGGTACGAAAATTCCATTGTCATATAGTCTTGAGATGCACAATTGTGTGAGGCACTGGAATGCATTTCCCACTCAACGCAATACCCCTAAATTTGGTTGCAGGGACTTTACCCCTCTACTAGCACTGTTGTCCTTCCTCCATTCGAATGCTTCAAATAAATATTCATAAATTTCAACATCATCCACTGCAAATCTCAATCTCAATCACACCACGCTATGTAGAGAGGATTTAGTTGAAGGAGGCATGTACCAAAACTGCAGACCTCCATCCTCCCGTTACCCTTACCAGTGTTTCACCCAATCGCTTGCCCATCAATAAGAAGGAATTTAAGATTTTTCCAGACTCAAACTATCAAAAAATACCCTTAACATGTTCTGGACAAGTGCACAAGTTTAGCGCATGTTTGCAATATGGAAGACCAAGGGCTGAGTGTGATACCTTCCCAACAGACA
Organism: Taxus chinensis; assembly: GCA_019776745.2. NCBI lineage: Eukaryota > Viridiplantae > Streptophyta > Pinopsida > Cupressales > Taxaceae > Taxus > Taxus chinensis. The sequence continues at coordinate 780,226,630 of CM034152.1, forward strand.
TTAGGTTGCAGCCAATAGAAAATACAGGTATATCCACAAGTTGTTTTGTCAAACAGAGCACCTGCCTTCCTGCCTTGCACCTGGGGGGCAACCCAAAGGAAAAGTTGTTCATACTTGCAGTAACTCTGGTGCCATTAGCCCCTCTGCAGATTTCACCTGGAGGGCAGGGAAAGAGCCCCAGCTCAACTGTTGAAATGAGGCTCTCGCCTGTGGTCTGCATTTTCGACAAAAGTATTTTCTGTATATCCTGCAATCATTGCAGTCCATGAGACTGTATTACTTCTAGGCATTTAGTCGAACAGTTCACATGCCTTGTGCATGCTTTCACATTTTGCGGTACATATTTCCCAGGGCATCTGCAACTACATCTGACAAAAGTCCTCTCTCCATCATCAGTTGGTGGATTTTCACACCTTGTTTTAAACCTCCTATTTGGTCACAGGCAGGGAGTATGCTAACAAAGGTGAATCGATCAGGTTGGACACCTGCTGGTTGCATTCGCCAAAACAGTGTCAATACTTCACAAGGATGCCCATGTCCTCTATCTTGCTGCATTTGGTGAAACAATGTCGATGTTTTGTGAGAATGCCCATGCCTTCTGTTAGCTGCAGCATGCCGGGATAAACTAGCTAGAAAGTGCCGCTGGAAAAGGTCCTGCCAGAAACACGGACGTTTTCTGGCAAACGGCACGTCACATTCGGATACCTCCAGCGTAATTATGGTATATAAATAAATAAACAAATATATTCATTAGTTGATTAATTTTTCATCATTTTAAAAAATGGTAAAAAAATTATTCCCTGATTTTTCATCTACATAAAAATAGAGATTTGTAGACATAGGTTATTTTCGAATGCACTGTCATAATCTTCACTAAATGGTATTTACTATTTTTTGATAGAATGAATTTTTTTGTATAGTTTATAAATGTGGCTGTTGATTGATAAATGTTGGATGTCTATAATGCTGTGTGGAGAAAGCTTGGATCACAATATTAAGGTTTGTACAGATGGGCTACACTCACTCGAATGCTAGTTATAATCTTTACTATTATAGTATTGTTTTCTCAGATATTTTTTCTGTTTATTGATTTTTTTTTTCAAAAAAATTCAAATGTTATTCCCTGTTTTTTAAAATATAATGTATATGAAAGAACATAGATTTGCAAATATGGGTCAAGCTTGAATGTGCATCATAGTATTAACTTCAAGGGTTCTTTTTAATGTGATGTTTTTCATCGTTTGTTGATTTTTTTTTTTTTATTAATGTTACTGTTTGGTAAATTTTGGATGCCTACGAGGCTTTGTAGAGTAAGTTTGGACTGCCTTCCTAAGATTTATAAATATGGGTCATTGCTCAAATGTACGTCTTTTATTATCAGGACCCATGTTCAAATGCATGTCATAATCTTTCTTATTAGGGTATTATGAAGGTTTTTTACAAAAGGTTTGCAAAATTAGAAAAAAGGGTGTATAAAAGTTATTCCCCTTATTTTTGATATAAAATACATATTAAAGAAGGGAGTTTGTAAACATGGGCCATGTTTGAATAAACATCATAATAGTTTTTTATAAGGGTAATTATTTTAATTTTTCAAAGGACTGTTTTTGTTGTTTGGTAAATCTTGGATGCATATAACCTTGTATCATGGTGTAACCTTGGATTGCATTGTTAAGATTTGTAATCATTGATTGTTTTATAATGCATGCTATAATATTTATCGTACGAGTTTTTTTATTGGGATATATTTTTTTAATCGACCAATTTTTCACAAAATTTAAAAAAATAGGTCCAAAAGTAATTTCCGAATTTTTCTTCAAAACATGCAAATTCTCATACAAAATATATTAAAAAAAAAGATTCGTGGAAATAAATTGTAATGTCCCCTTTCCTTCACAGAGGGCCTAAGAGCCAATATTTAGGCTTAGCCTTGGTCATACCCAAGGGGCTAAAGACTTTAAGGGCTATTGGGTATTCCACCTTGCTTATTTGTTATGTTTTTGCGTTGGCATGGGTGTTAAGTGGCTTGGTGGGGGAAAACATTATGTTTTATCGTTATGGGGGTGACTAATAACACTTTAATGTTATATTCTTTTGTTGGGGTCACTTATGTCCCCTATGGCGACTTGGGGGAAGAAAAGTAACTTTAAGTTACTTTATTATTTGGTGGTCCTTTCTAGTAAAGGTCGACTTGGGTTTCTTGGGCCACAAGTTGTTTGGGGAAATTACAAAAGGAGATTGGGAGGAGAAAAAGAGGTCATTCTTGCATACAAACTATGATTTCCTTTGAGCAACTGCTGTTTGCTTTTTCTAGCTTGTGAAGTAAGATCCCACAGGAACCCTAGCTTCAGTGGTGAGAGATCCATCCCTAGCTAACAGGGCATTCTTCGGTGGTGGAAGATCCACTCTAGCTTGTAATTTGGGACTAATTCAGGGCTGTTTTTCAGAGATTTCAGAAAAGGGTTTCAGAGGATTTTTGGGCTATTCGGTGGAGAAAAATCAAGGCTTTCCGGATCTGTTTTATTGCAGCAATTAGAGTAGGTTTGGTGCCATTTCTAGAGGAATTTTGGAGGGTTTTTGGTTTCTTTCCAGATGGAGCGTCCCATTTTGGGATTTCACAGTGATTTTTAGAGGGCTTTTAGAGTGGTCTGGCAATTGTGATTTCATTCATATTATTATTAGATGTTATTTCCAAAATTTCAGAATTTTATCATATGTATTTGAGAAGATATGAATTTTTAAGGTTTTTAGCTGTCTAGGGTTTTTTGTAATTTTCTGGCAGTCATACATGATTCGAAAAATTCCAAAAATATTGTTTTAGGGTTTTTTATTATCATAGCAAGCTTCTTGCAAATTTTCATATGTTTTGGGCAAATATTTTTGAGAAAAATAAATAAAAACAGTTCGCTGCCCTAGCTGAGTATTTACAGCAAAAATCAGATTTTCTATTTGTTGCAATTTGTCATTAATTTGCGTGCTTTTGAGTGGAATCCCAGAAGGGATATTTCATAAATGTAAAGGTTGTTTTTTAGGTCATAACCAAGCCAAACGAGACTCCCTTGTAGAAGAAGCCCACAAAGGTGTAGAAAGCACACTTATACTAAGAGGGGGGTGAATCCGTGTAATACAATTTTTACTTGTTTAAAACTTTATCATTCATAACAGTTACAATCACAAAAGATATAACATTTGCAAAACACCGGATTTATGTGGAAACCCTTTCGGGAGAAAAACCAAAGAGAGAAGATTGCTTGGAGCTATTGTCCAAATCCAACCACAAACATAATTGTATTATGAATATTCGTAGGCACCAACCTACTGGAGACACCAATCCCCAATGCCGAGCACCAACTCAACTTGATCCGTGAGCACCAACTCATTGGAGATACCAATCCCCAATGCCGAGCACCAACTCATCTTGATTCGTGAGCACCAACCCACCGGGGACACCAATCCCCAATGTTGAGCACCAACTCAACTTGATTTGTGAGCAACAACTCACTGGAGATCAATCCCCAAGGCCGAGCACCAACTTGGCAACACAAAGATCCACCCACTGTAGTTGCTTCTTCAACCCGATGATGGCGTATTAGTTATTCTTCACTTCTTGTTGTTTCTGTATACCCGCGCTCTACTCTTTGCTTATGCACTTCTTGCTCTTTGTTCTTCTTTGACAACTTGACATTCAAATCTGCTTGAGTTTGTGCTACCTCTTTCCTCACAAATCCTCTTGATATGTCTTCATTAAATGCTCCTCTCCTTGCTCTCTTCCTCTTCTTTTTCAAAACGACATCATAATACGTGAGCGCATACATGAATTTGCAATTGAATTCTCTTATATACCATGTTCATTGCACGAACAGATGTGACTTTTCATGAGTCGACATCCTTTTGAATATTCATCATGAGTCGGCTTTTGTATACTTTGAAAGTTGAATATTTGAAGTTTTCCAAGACTCCCGCGGACAACCCCTATTTTCTTTTGGTCCCACAGCATTTCATGACCATCGTGGACAATTTTGTACACTCTGAAATTCTCGCCTTTTACGTGGCTTTCTCCTCTTCGTAATCACACCCCACTCCATGATTTTCAATTTATTTACTATATCTGTTTATCTTTCTTTTATAGTTCTTTTTTGTTATACCGCGTTGCATTATATTTTTTTTTTGTTACGTTATGTTAGGAGTTTTTTATCTTGTTCGATTTTTGCTGCGACGCTTTCTTTGTCATGCGGCATTATCCTTTGTTGAGCGGTATTATTTTAGACCCATAACATACTTTAGACAAGTTCTTCATTACGCGAGGCACTAATACAACCTGCGATACACCCCTAGAACCTGCGAACCTACAAGAACCCGTGACATACTACAACCCGCAGAACACTTCAAAACCCGCGAAGTGCTACAAACATTTGCGAAACACTACAAAACCCGCGGAACACTACAAAAACCCACAGAACACTATGAGATAGTTTTCTTTGGTGCGCGACATGCAAAAATCAAACCAAATCATCTTTTTCATAAGGATCACACAAGTGTAAGCATCAATGACAATATTTCTAACATAAGAGATACATATCAACATTCCTTTGACATCAATGACATTACTTCCAACAAAAGGATTTTATTTCTCTTTGATGTGTATGGTCTTAAAATTGTGTACTCCTGCGTTTAATCTCATGACTAAAATTAGGGGTAATCTTGACCTTGCCCATCTATGTACATTCATAGTACATTAAAATAACATTAAAAGTAGCGACATTTCACTTGTGTTATTTTACACCTTTTAAGTCATTTCATTTAAAGGTGGTTTAGTGCAAATGGCCAAGCACATAAAGGCCACAAAGTTGTTCGAGTGTATAAAGGGATTTATGTCATTTAGATGCCTAGAGGCACTGAAGCTGTCCAACTGTCTTGAAGTTGTAAGTGGAAATGAGAGTTGTAGAAATGAGAAGGAAAATGGGCTCACAAGACGCTGTCATGAACAAGAAGCTTGTATCTGTTAGTTACCCATACCCCTCTAATCTTTCCTTCTGAATTGGAAGATTTGCCTATTATCTGTACAACGAATTTTCCATCGCTTTTTGAAACTATGAACTGTCCAGTGACAAACTAAAACCTACCATTGGCATTCCATTACTGAGTCGGGCCAAGGTTCCATTTTTTGGCCAACTTCTAGTGCAAACATACAGTATCGTTTTGTTATCTTTTTTCTCGAAAGATCAGGTCCTGGGGTCGAAATCATTGATACTCCTTTTCCGCACTGTAATTTACTATAGTAAAAAAGTTGAACATTTCAATTTACATCCTGGAATTGTATTATATTCAAAGTTGTTGTTTTAGTCACAATTGCAGATTCTTTTCTGAATTGGAGGTTATTTTGATTTTGGAGCTTGTTCTGTAGATAATTTTTTTGCTTTACTCTCCTACTTTAACATTTCAAGGAAGATTTACAATAATGTCTATCATTTGTAAGACAAAAATTGAGTTATACTTTTTTTTGGTATAAACCACCTTGAAGGCACTGCAGGCTACAAATATGATCCCTAAATATATCATTTTATACACTTTATATTTATACATAAAAATTACTTTTAATCCTACTTTATACCAAATTCGTCTGCAGGACATATGTCTTGGGTGGAGTGGAAACCTGTGACCTGCCATACACAACTCAAGTGCCTTGACCAATTGAGCTAACCCTGTTTGTTATTTGTTAGATATGAACACATATCGTTTTGTGTAGAGAGGTCTTTTCTATATGGTTCGGTTATAAGATAACTTTTTCCCTTTTTACTTAATTTTTTGATTGGTCCCTTTAAGATTTGCTTTACTGATTATGACGCAATCATTGTGTTTGTGGTCCCTACTATCACGTAATTGTCTAATAATATCCTTTCTAGGGGGCGTCCAGTACTTTAAGACTTTTTTAGTTCCCAACTCAGCCGGATTGTGTTGTGGGCATTGTGGAAGTAAGTTTCTTGGTGGGGGGTAGGCTAGGTTTTGAGGCAGTAGCAGGGACGCAGCTGATGGGGCGTGGATGGAGGGGGTGGCGGGGGTGGGAATTGGTCAGGTTAGCAGCCAGGATTTGATTAGACAGGATATGGTGGCTCTGGGTTCCACGCAAAATGAAAACACTGCGCGGAAGCGTGAGGTTGGTTTGGTGGGGGTGAGGTTAACAGGGGGGGGGTGGTAAATGAGGCGGGGTGGTAGGGGGTCAGCGTGACGGGGGCCTGAGAGGGGTAAGGTGCCATAAGGAACAGGGCGTATGACAGGGAGGTGTGGCTGAATGATTGTGGGGTCTGTGCGACGAACAGTAGGGGCGGAGGTGGTGTGGAGAGAGATCAAGAGCGCCAGAGCGTAGTTCAATGGTGTGTCAGGTGAACAGGTTGGACGGTGTCCCAGGGGGGTAGATGGGCGCGCGGGGAGTGTGCGTCGCGGTGGCAACAGCGGGTAGAAAAAATCAGGAGGGAGAAAGTAAAAGTAGGGGGAAGGAGAATGGCAGGCGGAGACGGGGTGTACGTTTTGTGAGTGACGCGGAGCCTTGGGGTGACGGGGCAGGGGTTACGGGGGTGGGTGGCCAGGGGTGGGTTCAAGGGGGCTTACCAGAATTCCTTGCGGACGTCTCGGGGCCCGTTCCCAATGAAGAGACGTGGCCCGATATAAGAAAAAAGGCAAGGCGATGATTGTAGCTCGTTTGGTTGTTTGGTTTTGTTGTCCTAACTGTTGCAAAACAATGTGGCCTTGCGCAGGTTTGAATGTTGGTAGCATGGATTCTGCTAATGATGCAAATAAATATGGCAGCTGGGAATGATTGGTTAACTCTTATTGTAGGCTGTCTCCATTAAAGAAATATTTGGGTGTTGCATTGTTGTTGAAAGATGATTCCGGATGCCTGCGAGAAATATGATAGTGGCAGTTTTGTTTGAAGGAGTGTTGATTTTCTTACTTCGGTTTTAAATTAGTTTAGAAAAGGAAACTTATGGCCTGAAATTAATCAGACACAGTATAAGAACTGCATGATATTTGTAGGACATCGGGGTCATCGAAGGGACTGGGGCAAGTGCTCTCAGGCACCACAACTGGGCAGGAGTGCAGGAGGTCCTAAGTGAATTATTAGGAAGAACCAAGTCCAAATTCACAGTTGCAGTTCAACGGGGGGCGGCAATGGGGCAGGTGTGTTAAGAATTAGGCGAGGCTTCAAGGACACGAGCCTCACACTCCCCATACCGGCCAACAGGTTCCCAATTCACAGCTCGATACTCCATATCAGGTCAGGAGAAATGAAAGACAAGCAAGGCACCTTGGCATCAAAAATCCCACCTATGGGGGGGTGGGGGTGAAGGGGGGGGGGACGCAAGCCAAAAGGCAGGATAGCAACGGATGCCTCCTGACAAAAGACAGATACCCAACGGTGATATGTTTTTAACTAGATGAGCTACAGAGGGCGGGAGCACAACGACGAAATAGTAGGAACAATCATAACTACAACAACCAAACGAAACCGCGTAGAACCCCAAAGGGCAGCAGGGGCGCATGCGACGATCGCCGATACCAACGCGTGGAGGCTAAGCAGGGCAGGTCGCCAGTGCGTTCGTGTTGCCTGATAGCTGTGAGATGAGTTCTAGGGGTGTAGGTCAAACGGCGCACGTCGTAGGTCGCGGGGGAAAGCAGAGGTGGTCGGACGGCGAGACGTGCAGTCAGGGGGGGTCGGAGTTGGGGGTGGCGACGAGCAGAGTGAGAGAACAAGGGTTGCAGGGCGAGTGTGCGCAGCCGGGGGGTCACGGGGTCATTTTCGGGGGGGCCTGGGTGTTAAATGCAAAAACCTCAAAAGGCACCGGAAGGGGTTCGAAACAGGTGAAAGTGTGGCTAAGGCGCAAATTGAATAAAGCCAGCACCTGCGAGTCGTTACCTGCAGCGAATGGGTAAGCCTTCCGCGAGGTGTGTAGCCTTCCACGTGCCTTCTGTCTGCGAGGGTAACAGAGCGGCACAGCCTGCAGAGGCGTCTGCGCGCCCTTCACGGATCTCCACCAGCGGTGGCAAGCAAAAAACGAACCTCCACCCTCTTCTGCGAACACTGCCTGCGACTCCACGTTTCCGCAAACAATAATAGTTTTTTCTAGGTTTAAGTTGAGTAAGTTTTAGTTTTGGTGTAGTTTGATATAGAATGTTTATAAATGTTTTAGGTTAAGAAGTTAATACACTGGGTATTCACTTCAAGTTTTTAAGCTATAACTATTACTTTTAAAAGTTAATAAGTTAATAGGTTATAGGGTAAATCTTGAACATATTTATGTATAAATATTTTATTAAAACCAACATTTGTAAATTAAACTGTATTTATATTACCGAATTTAATCAATCACGAATTTGTAATCTCATTTTTTAGCACAGCAGGCGATTTCTACAATGTTTATACTCGGCCGATTCGATGCGGTGACTTAGGTGCAGGGTGGAGCAGAACCATCAGAGAAGAGAGGGGCCAGCGCTGATTTGTGGCTATTATCATTTGAAACTGATGCTGTGACATCTGTTAAAATCGAATCGAGTGGTGTCAACATCAAGTGCTGTTTGGGCTCGTGTTGACCTACTTGATTGTTGGTCTGAAGGTTGGTTGGAGCACATGTACCATGTGATTTGCCGACAGCAGCTGGTGCCTGGTGTGGTGGTATGCCCAAAGTACGCGTGATTTGTCTTGCTGTCCAGGACACATGAAGCACTGCAAGGAGAAGGTATTTTTGCTTGACCCTTCCTGCACACGAGTCACCAATTGGTTGACATTTTTTATTTGTTTCATCTTGAAGCGGTTCACTCTCAACCTATAAGGAACGCTTATTATATATTTTAAATGTTCAACATTATTAGCATGTTGTTTTTTGGTTACACTAGTTTGCAACAAGTACAACTAGGTTATTTTAGGAGTTTGTTCTTGTGATATTAGAAGGATCCCACGGTGTACTATTTGCCTGATTATAAATACAGGCTCTATGCAATGTTACAATACAACTGATGAATTAATCTTATGGACAGTAGCAGAGCAGGCTTTGAGACATAATTGTGACTGCATGTATGGAGCATGTCTATAGCATGTGAAATACGGTTTCAGTGGTATGAGTAGGAGTACATTTGGCCATCGCGAAGGTTTGTGATGGGGAGCATAGTGATGTCCTTTACAGGAGCTGCAGCAGATCTTAGGACCGGAAAAGGTTGTGCTTGAAGAGGTCTTGTATAATTCCGTAGGAGGAGTGCTGCAATTATCACGGCATGAACGCTTTTTCTAGTGCAAGAGGCATAATGTTCATTGTTGGGCAAAGGCCAGCCTGTTATCTTGCATTTGCTGGATATTCCACCACCAGCAGAGTCTTTGAATGGAGTGAAAAATGGAGTTGATTGATGTTGTGTTGCCTCTCTTGAAATGTGTGTTTCCACTATGAATGTTTGTTGAATCCTGTATTGACGTGGAACTTGGAAGTGTTATACTCCCACGAATGTGTTTCTTCTAATGAAAGGAGTGACAAGGGCATGATGTGGCTGCACAGACTCTTCAATACCGAGTTTTATGAGGAAAAAGGTGGAGTTCAAGGAGAAGGTGGAGAAGACTGAATATGGAGGAGCTGACTGTTTAGTGCCCAACTGGTGGCTTTGGAGGTTGGGTGGTGGCTTGGGATCTACCAAGGTTGGATGCAAACTAGTCAATCAGAGATATTCTAGAAAAGAACCTTGGCTACTTTCAGCTGGATGATAATATGTTGAGCCAAAGATTTGAGAAGACTGATATGATGATTGTGAAAGTGATGGTAATTTTGACCAAGATAGTGAAAGATTGTAGGGAAAGGTCTCATGCGCATGATTATGAGTGGGACATTTGAGGAGGTGTGATGCTTTTTAATAATAAGGTCAACTGGGTGAAATTATTATGTTTTTCAATAACTTTTTTCTCCGAAACAATGAGATTGAGATAACTATAAAACAAAGGGGAATCCATACGTAACTTTGGTTGTATCTATAAGTCACTATAGCGCAAGATTTGGAGAGTAAGCCATATAAGGATTTAAAGAGCAGTTTTGGTGTTGGCATTTGACAATGAGCTTTTTATGCTGTCGTGGTGTGCTGCAAATATTGTCTTTCTTACCCACTCATTTTAAATAATGAGTTGTGGAAATGCATTATAAAATCATTTCATTTTAAGCTTTGTTTCCTTACACAATTTACTTTTGCAATCACAAATGGGGGGAAATTAGGAGTTTGTTCATCCTTATAGGAAACAGCCTCTTATCACCATGTAGGAAATTCTCTAATAGCATGAACATCCAAGAAACTCCTCAGTATGGACACACCTCAATATGCATGAAACAATCTGCAAAACTATAAAAAGAGGGAACACAATATGAATTGTTGAGGAAAAGGATTACAAAATAGATTACACCATAACTTCATTGCATCACTTATCCACTATTTCATCCATTCCTTATCCAACTACTTATCCATCAAAATATGAAGAGATTGGGGGTATATATAGCTTGAGCGAGAGCAAATTCCCCTTTACCTATTGGCCACATAATAGGCACATGTGATTGGCCCATATAGAAGTGGCATCTATTATTGGTTTTGATTAATTTTTGGGTCGAGGTCAACTTAGAATTATTCATCCTAATTATCTATATGGCGAAGTAATTGGCAAGGGGGGAGCCATGATAAAAAGCTTTGTAAAGGACTCTCTAGGATGGGCCTAGAATTAGTGACCAGTTGTAACTGGTCATGACATCATGGAGCTAGAGGTACATTGGGTTTATGTATAGCCCATTGACGGAGGGAAAAGATGCTAGAAAGTTGGATGTAATAAGTGAGCTGAAGGTCGGATATCTATTGTAGAGTTCATGGCGGATGTCACAAATGTCAATAGCTTGGACGTACAAAAAGTTTAGAAGGAAGGCATATTTTTTGTGTTAGACATGACAGAGGCAAATGGTGCAAGTTTGAAAGAGTACAATAAACGTGCACAAGGTAATACTTATTTTTGTAACTATGGAGGAGGCAAGAGATGCCTTAGGGTTGTAGAGGGTTTAATTTATACCAAAGATGTAATTATAGATGAGAAGATATTTTCTAGCTTGAAAAATGGTAAATCTACATGTAACTATTAGAGGAGTCAAGTTCGAGGGAATATTTGATGAAGAATAGAGTGATACCCCAATCTTCATAGAATATTCAGGGGATCTAACAACGAAAAGTGAAGTGGTATTATACTAGGGGATCTAACAATGAAAAGCGAAGTGGTATTATATCTTAGTGAAGGATGTTCAACATAGTGATTTGCCACGAACAATGGAAGGGCAATCTACGCAATCATGGAAACAAATGGAGCAAGGTGGTGAGTAGGGAAATCTTACTCTTATGCTATTTTGTAGGTATTTAACTTAGCAACTTTGAAAAGGGAAAAGGGAAGCTTGAATGGGAAGTTGCCAAGCGAAGTGGAAATAGGGCTCGAGAGTTGAAAGTCAAGGATAAGGAAAAATTTGTTGCAAACAAGGAGGCAACAAAGAGCTAAAGCATTATAATATGGGTGATGTTGGAGAATTTGTTTTATTGTAAAAACTATGTTCAAAGATTTTGTGATTGCAACTTATTGTGAATCTCTAAAGTTGAATATCAACACCAAGTTTGTCTACATAGTAAATAGTTGGGATTGGTCAAATTTTCCCCTACAAGCGTGTAGTACTTTGCTAGGTAACCTTCGGTAGTAGAAAGCGAAAATTATCTCATCCTTTGAGATGGATAATACTTGGTCAAGGTTAGGGAGTCAAGGAGAATACTTCCAGGGTCATATGCATCGGACGAAGTGTTCAAGTAAGTAGGTGTTTTAATGCGGAAGCAATGTATGTTGAGTAGAGGCTAGTGACGTCTAATGGTGGATGTGGACTTGAGGCATGTTTGAGAATGACACATTTATGAGGCATTTGAAAAAGGGGTACTTGTTAGGTTATTCGTGATGGGACTTCTGTCATTGGTAATTTTTGGAGGCTGAGGGAATGGCCATGTTCCAAATAGTGAATTGTAGAACCATTGGGGATGGATAATCTCATGGAGGGTAGAGAGGTTGGTAATTATGTAACTCTAGGATTTCAAATAGTTTCACCATAAATATGGTATGCTGTAGTGATGTGGACATGGCTAGGGGACCTAATAAAGAGCAAACCTTAGACCTCACAACCCTTTAGGGTTAACACGCCAAAACAATACAAGATAGGAAATAATAGAACACAAAAAAACAAGATTGTATTATTGATTCACAAAGCTACAACACACACACAAAGATTGATCACCAACGATATGACCTTAGCAATCTCCCAAGATATGCATACAATTCGATGCAGGCAATTCCCTTGTACAGGAATTCGTGCTATCCTTGAGTGTTCAAAAGATGCCACGCTAACACTTATCTATTCCTCTCCCCACAAAACTAAGGCACATGATTTTGTTTATATAGGCATGCAAACCACCCAAATGCACCATTGAACTTGGTCACACACTATCTGTTAAGACCCCAAAATCATGACATGTTACAAAGGTAAGGTCCAACGGATCCATACTGAATAGGTTGGCTTGATCTGAACTTTTCATGGGATCACAAATCTTTATTCGCGATATTATGTGGCATCGATAGGCTTTTGGGCATCGTGCAAAACACAACAATCTACTCTAATTGGTTTTGATTGATATAGGATTTACATGTGAATGTGGATGATCCTACATCTTATGCCGTGGGTAATTTGAGAACACGAGCTCTGGCTCATTTGTGCTCTTCTTTTAGAATTCTGTGCCTTGCAACTTTTGCTACACTTACCCAAGTCGTGTCTTCAATAATTCTTCCCTTCCACTTTACCAAGTATTCATTGTTGTGTGTTATATTGACCCTTGTGTCAATCACTTTTTCTGCTTCTTCCCACACTTTCTCTAGCATTTTTTGTCTCCAATCAACGTCCTCAACATCTATGCTAAAATCCTTTGTGTTGTTTTGCCCTTTATGCTATGGGTGTAGTTCTGCTACATTGAATATGTTTGATATATCTAAGTCTTCCAATAATTCAATCTCATATGCGTTTGTCGCAAACTTCCTCAGCACTTTGCATGGTCCTATTTTCTTCCACTTTAGCTTGTTATATGTGCCTCTATGAAGTCTTTCCTTCCGATGAGCTAGAACCAAGTCTCCAATATGAAATTCAATTTCCCTCTTCATATTTGTGCGCTGTTTGTACCAGTTTATTTCTTCCAACTGCCTGTGCTCTTTTTGGTGTACATCCTTCATGTATTCCTTAAAATCTCCAGCTTCTACGTTACTTGTGTCATCATTAATAGTTCACAACTTTGCTACTCCCCTCTGACTATTGCCATATGCTATTTGGAATGGTGTCTTTCCTGTGCTTATGTCATGGAGTTATTATTTGTGAATTTTGTGTACGCAAGTTCTAATTCCCATGTCCCGACTTGTTTCTTGCTAAACATCCAAGTAAATTTCCGAGGCTTCTATCCACTATCTCTGTCTGTTTGTTTGTGTGTGGATGATATGTGAAGCTGAATTGTAACTTTGTCTTGAACTTCTTCCACGTCTACAAAAAATGATCAACAAATTTGCTATCCGTGTTAGACACAATGCTGTGCGGGAGCTCGTGCAGCCTCACCACTTCCTTGAAAAATAGATTCGCAATGTGCGCCACATTACTTATCTTGTGCAAGCAACAAAATGTGCCATCTTTGAAAGGTCTATCCACTATAAAAATAGATGGAATCAACTCCTCTCTGTGCCCTAGTTAAATCCAAGACAAAATACATGCTTATATCCTCCCAACATCTTTTTGGGATGGCAAAGGTTGGTACAACCCTTGATTTTGTGATCTTCCCCTTGGTTGACTAACACAATCTACACTCCACCAATTTGCGCACATCAGCGTCGCTGAAATTCTCATATTGCGCTTACAACTTCTTCATGGATTCAAAACCCTAAAATTTCTACCCTCATTTTCTGTCAACAAAATATTGCGCTGACTCAATGCATCAACCACCTTGTCAGATTTGTCACTCATGTGCCATAATACAAATGTATATGGCCTGTATATGGCCTTGTAGATATTCTACCCCACTTCATATGTCTCTGATTCAATCTTACTTGACTGTTTATGAATTATAGCACTTGGTGATCAGTATATAAAAACATTCAGTTTGGCACATGCAATGCCTCCACTTATTGAGTGCTTGCATAATTGCATAATTTTTTTTGATCATACAAACTATACTTCCGTTTTGCATCATTCAACTTCTCATTGATGTATGCCATTGGTCTTTTCTCCCGACTCAACACTGTGCTAATGGCTGTGCCACTAGCATCACAATCCACCTGGAATACCTTTGCAAAATTTTGGCAACGCCAATACCGACTTTAACTCTTGAAAGCTTTGTTATGCAATTGGGCTCCAGATAAAATCCTTCTTATCTCCTCGCATGGCCTTTGTGATAGACACCCACGTTCGACTGATTTTTTTGATGAACTTGCAGGAGAAACTTGCTAAGCCAATGAAAGCTCTGTGCATTAAAGGCATTCCTTAGTGATGGCCATTCCAATATTACTCACACCTTTTCTGGATCCATCTTCAAACTTGCATGAGAAACACAAAACTCAAATATATAAGCTCTTCTTGTATGAAACTACACTTTTTCAAATTGATCAACAATCTCTTCCTACAACTGCTGTGCCACTTGTCTTAAGTGTTTCAAATGATTTTCTTGCATCTCGTTGAATATTAGAATGTCATCTAGGTACACAATCACAAACTCAACTAGAAATGGCTTCAGGACTTCATTGAAGCTCACAAAGGTACTCGGTGCATTACTTAACCTAGACGACATCACAAGCCACTCATATAATCCTTGTGTCTCGAACGCAATCTTCCATCCTTCCCCTTCTCTTACGCGAATTTGGAAGATATTTGCCTTTCAAATCAATCTTGGTGAAGTATTTTGCTCCACTTAAAAAATCTATGAGCTCATACATGCACGACAATGGAAATCTATACTTAATTGCAATCTTATTGATTGGTTTTGAGTCTGTACACATGCACCACTCTCCATCCTTCCTAGATGTTAGGATTGTTGGAACTGTGCATGCGCGCAAACTCTTTTTAACCTATCCCTTATCCAATAGCTCTTGAACTTGTCTTTATGCTTTTGCATTCTCTTGCATTGTCATTTGATTTGTCTCTTTGTTCGTCAAGCTTGATCCTGGAATTAGATCCATGTGGTGACTTATATCTCTCATGGGTGGAAATCCATTTGGTAGATTGCTTGACTCTATCTCCACAATTCTCCTAATAGATATTTCACCTCATGCAAAAGCGATTCTATTTGCTCTACAACTGTACTTGTGCTCTTCTTTTGTGCAGGTTTCAATAAGAGCACGAAACATGCATCATTGTACTTCACTCTTTCATGTAATCATCTGAGTCATCGGATTTTGTTCCACCTCTTCACCTTGCTTCTACATAGGATTCAAAGAGTACTCCTGTCCATCCTTCACTACCTTGTAGGTGTTTGCATAACCATTATGTTGTGCCTTTTGATCAAACTACCATGATCTTCTAAGCAAGGCATGACAAGCGTTCATGGGCATTATGTTACACATGACCTCGTCTTCATATCTCCCTATCTGGAATTTAACCAGACATTGTTTAGTCACTAGGAGTTGGTGTACCTTTTGCAACCATGAAACTTTGTGGGGATTAAGATGCTTAATCTTCTTCAACCCCAACTTGTCCACCATCTCCTGTGTTACCAAGTTGTCTGTGCTATTGCTATCCACTATCAACTTATAAACCTCTTCTCCTGACTTGTATGCGGTTCTAAATAGGTTCTTCCTTTGCGCTAGGCCAAGTTTTTCTTTTGTTGGCTTCAACAGGTTGTGCTTTCTCATTAGTGATTCTCCCATGTTTGGGTCTGCTTCATGATTTGTTGCAGTATGCGATAGGTGCACTTGCTTTACCACACTTTACTCCACCATCATTTGTGTGTTTAGGCACTCGAAAGCTCGATGCCCCCTTTTCTCCACTCCTATAACATGTGTTTTCGGATGCACAATTGCTTCCGTGTCGAAAAGGATCTTGCTTGCGTGCCATCACTACGTGGTAAAGTGTTCGCCTTGCGTTCTTGCACGCAACTTACTTTATTGCCATGTTGTCCACAACCTTGTGCAAACTTTCCCTTGCCTTGTGCCGCACTTTGTTGTTTATGCGACAACTTCTTTGCTGCCCTTAGTGCCCTCCACAAATTGTGCTAGGGTCATCCCTAATTTATCTTGAATCGAGTTATGCAACCTGTTCATGTAATGCAAGATCTACTCTATATCACCC
The DNA here is from genome assembly GCA_019776745.2 of Taxus chinensis. Lineage (NCBI taxonomy): Eukaryota > Viridiplantae > Streptophyta > Pinopsida > Cupressales > Taxaceae > Taxus > Taxus chinensis. Next base: position 780,243,027 of record CM034152.1, read on the forward strand.
TCCGCATGATATGCTCTAATGGTGAGTCTATAAAATTCCTTAGTATACTACGTCACTATGAGTTTTTTGTTGCATATTCTACTTCTTGAACAAATTAAGTTGGTAATCTGCGGGCAAGAATTTTGCCTTCAACTTTGCCACCAGTCTTTCCCAAGTCTTGATCTTCTATTTGCATCTCCATAATTCTCCATCTATACATGCTCCCACCGAAGAGATTCATGACCCTTTAATTTGGTACAAGCAAACTTGAATCTCTGGGATCTTCCATTTAGTGTTATCCAATTAGTGAGGCCTCCGGCTTTAGACTTCTGGAATAACTTGGTGTATCCAATCTAATTTTACTCCACATTCTTTCAATTGCACGTACGAGTCTCTCTTAGGCCCATCGACTTGTGCTTCTTCTTCCGCGGCTTGTGCCCTTGGTTCCGCAGGTGTTGCTTCATCATCACTATTATCTTCTACCATGATGCCTATGCTTTGCGCGGTGTCGATAGCCTCAAAACGGACTTGCACCTCTGTCTATTCAAGCTCTCATGTTATTCCTTCCTCTTTGTGTCATTAGTGTTTCCTCGAAATCAAGAGATCTACAATCTCTGCAACTCAAACCTTCCACCCAACAATTACCTTGTTGGAAGGTAATGATTTTCTTCCCACACTTGCAAATGTGGAAAACTGCCAATGTCTATGGTGGCGCACTTGCAAGGAAAGAAAACCTTGCTCTGATACTAAAATGACACAGGCGCAGTTAGGGAGCCCAGTTAAGAGCAGCCTTAGACCACACAACCCTTCAAAGTTAATGCGTGAAAGTAATACAAGATATAGACCCTTGGTTCTGGGGTGCTGCTTCATCATCACTATTATGTTCTACCACGATGCCTCTGTGTTGTGTGGTCTCCATTGCCTCGAAACGGGCTTGCATACTTCTCATGAATTCGGTCAAGTCATCGAGTCTTGCACCTTTGTCTACTCGAGCTCTCACGTTATTTCTTCCTCTTTGTGCCATTAGTGTTTCCTTGAAATCAAGATATCCACAATCTTTGCAACTCACACCTACCCAATAATTGCCTTGCTAGAAGGTGTGTGCAATGATTTTCTACCCACACTGACAAATGTGGAAAACCGCCAATGTCTGTTGTGACCTGTTTGCAAGGAAAGAAAACCTTGCTCTAATACCAAAATGTTGCAGGCATGGTCAGGGAACCCAATTAAGAGCAGCCTTAGACCATGTAGCCCTTCAAAGTTAACGTGTGGAACTTATATAAGATATAAATAATAGAACACAAGAAACATAGCGATTGTATTATTGATTCACAAAGGAATGATATTGGCACACATAGACTGATTGCCAATGATATAACCTCAACAATCTCCCAAGAGACACATGCAATCCGATCCTGGCAGTTATCCAATATAGGAATTAGCACTATCTTTTTGTGTTTGGCAAATACCACGCTAACAGTTACCAATTCCTCCCTACCCCCACCCAAAAAAAAAACACAAAGGCATGTGGGTTTGTTTATATAGGCATGCAAGCCACCCAAATGCACCATTGAACTTAACTACACACTATCTGTTAAGACTCCAAAATCACAGGATGTTACAAATTTAAGGTCCAACGGACCCATACAAAATAAGTTGGCTTTATCTGAACTTTCCCTTGGATCACAAATCTTTATCCCTGGCATCACACGACATTGGTAGGCCTTCGTGGCATTTGTGCAAAACACAACAATGCTTGTGAACCTGGATGCTCTTGCATCAAGTAGGGGCATACAAATAGCAGACCATAGTTATGGTGTGCAGTAGATGTCTTAGAAGATTTCATATAGGCCACCATAGTTATGGTGCGCTGTAGATGTCCCATGAGACTTCAAGAATGGAGAATGCCAGCTATCAAGTGTTCAAAAGATCGACATAAGTGTACTCTCTAAGTGTCAACGTATTATTGTTTAGTCATGGAATTACAATCAATTAGTTATATTGAGATTATTTAAGACTTGAGATTTGAGAAATTCAAGCATTGGATGTTTAGAAGATTGGCACAAGCATACTCTTGAAGATGACATTATATTGTTGTTTAGTCTTGGAATTAAAATGAATTAGTTATATTGAGATTTGCTACCTCAATATGATGATATACTTTGTTGTTTGGATTAGCTACCTCAACAAACAAATGAAGAACCTCAGTATTCAAGACAAGTTAACATATATTGCACTTGGAAATCACAACTAAGTGAACCAAATAATGAATGCAACTTCCTAGTTTACTCAGCAGTTGCAACAGCTAGTTAACCATGTACTCTTGTGAGAGGGAATAGCAACCACAGGGACACTCGGCTAGTATTTACTACATTGGCAGTGGGGTTCCACATTGATTACATTCATGTGGACTTAATCAGTCTCTTTGAGTTCTGTATTCTATACAAAATCATATTATCGATCTAATAATTTAGTCATTAAGTGGGGGTATTCAATATATTAAATATTGTTAGCATATTGTTGGCATGTTGGTAGCATATTATTAGCATGTTGTTAGGTGGTTACATTAGTTTGCAACAGCTTCGTTATTTTATGTGTTTGTTTGTTTTTTGTGATATTAGAAGGATCTCCTGGTGTAATTTGCCTAATCATATATACAGGCTCTATGCAATGTAATAATACAACCCACGAAGTAATTTTATAACAGTTTTTTTTTTTTCACAACTTCTCACCTATTTCTCTTTGCCTTTTTGTTCAAAGCCAAGATTTCTTTTCCTTATACAGTTCTTTCAGTTGCAAAAATTCTCACTACTGCATTTTTGTTGTTCACCCTTGTAACATTTTTCATTGTTTGTGTGAAGGTCATCAACCATGCTCGGAACAAACCATGCCCAATATCCTTATCTTTCATTGCATTATTAAGAGCATGCACACAGCAAGTGGTTCAAACTTCAAAATAATGCTATCTACTCCAGATCTATAAGCTAACAAAGTGAAAAACAAGAGTGAAGTTCGTGATGTTTTGTGGGGGTCCGGTTTCATCTGTCCTCATATGATATATCTCCTTCATCCTTAACAATCATCAACTGATATCAAGAAGTAAGGCCATGCGAGGGAAGTGACAGCCATAGTAGCACAACACTTACATGACAACTGCATGGTGCAATTGAAGTGTGTGTGTCTTTTAATTATTTAGTTTTCAACCTTGAAAAATTTGGGACAAACTTAACATTTTTATAGAAATAATATTATAAAATTTGGAAAAATAAAAAAAGTTCTCTTTACTTTTGTTGTTTAAAAACTGTTGACCTTTTAATTGGTGGGTTTGATGATCTTTCTGTTCTGCCTAAGACTGACAAAGAAGTGTCAATAATCATATTCAATCGCTCCCCTCCTATGCCTACCACTACCTCAGCATGTAATCATGGGAGAGAAGTTGAATAGTGACTGTGATTTGTACATGCACGTGAAGATCTTTTAGCGTGCACTATCGTGTGGCTGTCAATAAAAAGGGCAATTAATGAGCACAGCATTAATAGGAATAGGACTTGAGAGAAGTTGAATTAGTGATTGTGATTTGTACATGCATGTGAAGATCTTTTAGCGTGCACTATCGTGCGGCTGTCAATAAAAAGGGCAATTAATGAGCACCACATTAATAGGAATAGGACTTGTTCCAAGATGTGTGTGTCTCATAACTTCAGTTCATAATGTAGGTTCCTCAAATTTGTAATTTTTCTTCAAATTTATATTTCGGGGATTGGGTATTGGGTTTGTGTTATTATATGTTGTTGGAATCTATTTACTTTTGCACAATCAATCCACTCCAAAAGGTTGGTATAGCTCAAATGAGCACTTTTAGAACACCCGCATAACAAGGGCATTTGTAGTCAATGAATTTGTCCTATACATTTCATCTCCTAACAATCCTTGGCTGTTCAAGTCCAACACTCTTCATGGACATCAGTCAAAATCTTTTTGTCATGCACACAAGATGATTCTCTTCTAGTCATGGATTTGACTTGTATGTAGTTATAATATCTGCAATCTTACATGGAAAATGACAAATCACTCGAAGTAAATCTATTAAATAATTTGGCATTTTGGTCTTATAGATAGACAGATATACATATACACTCATGTGAATGCATGGTAAATACCTGTCATGTTGCAGTGCCCATAATTTCTTGCTCCATAGAGAACAGATATCATAAATGTTTGAAGTTGAAAAGTTAAACTTTCAGTTAAATCTGCAATTTCCATGGACAAAAAGAATGAATAAGAAACTCTTTTGCATTAGTGATTTCTGGCTTCTATTCTAGAGTTCAGTGTATAATATCATCATCATAGTACATGACACCTTTTCTAGAGATAATTATCAAGTGAAATATGCCCCCCTTCGTGGCTGCAGCATGTGTGTTGAGATAAGGGTTATATCATTATATGAGTGAGTGGAGTCGGCGCGCAGTTTATTCCCCTTTACTTTTGGAATGTTTACACACCATGCACTATACAAACTGTAAACCTTAAATGTTTCTCATGTTATACTTCTCATTATCTCTACTGATACGATTTCTATACACGCCAGGGTACTTAATCTAAACAAAATTCTCTGCTTGTCTTTGCATTTACGTATAGAAAACTGTTCTTTCAACAATTGTTGCCATATCAATATTCAGAGTGACCATTTTTGTAAAGCTTTGGTGTTACAAAATCTTTCAAAATTTGACTTTTTTGAGCACTTTGCCAAGTATGAATGTATGTAGCCCATTGCTTTTTTTGTTCAAACTCAAGACAGCCATTTTGACATTCTAAATGCCTTTGTTTAGAATGTCAAAAATGTCATTTACCCTTTCATTCATCTTTTCTGTGTTTATGAATTTTATTGTTGTGTTGATTGACTAGACTATGGTATTTGTATTCTGGACACTTTTTGGTTTGATGCTGTGCTTCTTTATATAGCAATAAAGAAGCTGTATTAAAGCCCTTTCCACGTCCAGTCTTGTGTATTTTGATTTTATTTGGTTTCGTTGTCTTTCTTTATGATTGTTTTTACTCTAAAGCTTCTGAAGCAATCACTACATCCATTGAATAATTGCTGTAAAAGCACTGTTCGTAACTTGCATATTGCATCTTCTGTCATGACCATTTTATTTTTTCTCAGAGCAATTTCTCCAACTAATGAACTCCCCATGGAAGGTAATTTTCTGGCCTGGCTGTGCATATACACTCAGCAACTCAGAGGCATGTTCAGCTGGTTCTGGGTGTTAATGTTCTAGTCTCAGTGACTTTTCTGAAAAACCGTTTTTGATGGTGGTTTTGTGGGTGTAGAGTATCAACAAGCTTCATGAAGCAATATCAAGGAACTTCGTATGTCAAATTAGGTCCTTCAACATTTTTTCTTTTCCCATGCAACTAATAGCAGCTGTTCTGAGATCTGCTCTCTGAATGTGTTTTCTTACTGGTAGAAAATTAAGGATCAGATATCTAATTGCTACTTTTTTTTTTTTAACACGAGTATTCAACATGATTGTTTTTTAGATTTGTGAATTGTGAAGGGACCAATTTCTAATTGCTTGCATGCTGCAATCTTTTTTACCTGCTTTCAAGCATTTTTTGTCGCTTAGAAAGTCTGACCTGTTCTTCTAAGAAAATACAATTAAAGAGGGGAACACTCCAATCTGAAATATGTTTTGTCATGGTCAGATCTTAGATAATAGGGAAGATCCTCTAACTTCTTGATGTAGGACACCGTGCTGTACTTGGCGTGCTGTTACAGTTCGGAAACCATATTATTTTTGACGTGGTGTCGTGATGGATACATCATGTTATACTTGTAGTGTTGTAGTGATCACAACTGTGTTATAATTAATGTGGTGTTGGGACAAAGACACAACGTTATACTTGATTGGGTGCCAGGCGGAGACATCATGCTATTCCCGATGTGGTATCATGGTGGAGATGCCATGTTTATATTTGATAGGGTGTCCTGATGGGGATGCCATGTTATATTTGATAGGGGTGTCCTGATGGGGATACCATGTTATATTGATTGTGGTGTTGCAGCAGAGACACCATTTTATTCTTGTGGTAGTGTTGTGGCGGAGCCAACATGCTATACTTGATGTGATTTGATACAACTCAGATTGTCACAGTAAATGATTCTAGGTTACGTTTTCTCACATGTCAGGTCTGCAATCAACTTACGAAGCTAAATGACATCATTATTAGTAGTGTTGACTTCCATATACTCTACCTCTGCTGAACTCAATGCCACTGAAGTATACTTCCTGCTGAATTAGGATATGACTCCTGAACCCAAACTGAAGTAACATCTTGAAGTACTCTTCTCGTCACTTGCATATTTAGTGCAGTCAGAATCAACAAATCCATGTAGCATCATCTCATCATTCCCTGCCTATATCAAAACCAAAATGTGTTGATCTCTTCAAGTATCAACGCACATGCTTTGCACAACCAATGAATCTACCTTTGCTCAAGCATGAACTTGCTCGAGAGTGTTCACTACAAAGCACATATCTGGTCTGGTATTAAAGAGATATCAAGGACCCCAATGAATTCCCTGTACATTGAAGGATCTACCAAATCTGAATCCCAAATCATCATGTAACTTCAAATTTAGTAGCATAGGAGTGGCAATAAGTTTGCAATACATCTTCTGAAACCTCTTCAAAATGTTAACTTCGTATACTCCCTGACAAGGAAAACCTCAGTTGGCCTCTGCCCACACCTCTAGACCCAAGAAATAGTGCATCAATCTAATGCCCCACTTCAAATTCTCTAGCCAACTCTTCCTTGCACTCTGTAATGAGCTTCTTTGAACTCCCTGTAAGTATTAGGGAATCTACATATAAGAGAAAAACCAACATATCAAATCCATGGAATAAATAATATAGATTGGGATTTTGCAGCTGTTTTGGTGAAGCCCCAAACTTTTAAGTACTCATTAGTCCAGTAGTACCAAGCACATGGTGCCTATTTTAGCCCGTAAGGTCTCCACACATGCACATCAAATCCTCTTTGTTGATGAGTGTACACCTTTTTTTTTTATTTTTTATTATTTTTTTTATCTTAACACCCATTTGAGGTAATTGCCAACTACAAATAGCTACTAAAGACATAATGGTTCTGATAGAAGTATACCTAGAAACTAGAGCAAAGGTCTCTTGATAATCAACTCCCTCTTTATGAGAGAATCCTCTAGCTACATATTGAGCCTTGTACTTCTCTATGCTGACATCAAATGCATGCTTAGCCACTCAAAATTCACCATTGATTTCCTCGCTGGTCTCAATACTCCACACATCATTCTTCATGCTGTAGTTGTACTCCACCATGGCATCCTACCATACCTTTTGAACGCCGCCTCCTCATAACTTGAAGGTTTTGTGTCAATGGTGGAAGACATTGGTGCAACGCAATTGGGAAACTTATTAGGAGGTTGGCTTATTGAAAAGAAGTATTTGGAGCGCTAACTTGCTCCTCTGTCTCCTACAATGTCTTGTTATATCTAGTTAGGTCTCTTGTTTGTGATGGATGGAAATTTGTCTCTATATCTAATCTGGAACCTCCTTGATATGAGTTTGTACTCCTTGAAACCTATGGATACACTTGGGACAACAAGTGTTGTTTTCCTCGACTATTGTTGGATAGCTTCTCGGATTTGGAAGACCATGCATCCTCATCCACCTTCACTAACTCACTACTAGCTTCTTTTGAAATGGAACATAGATCTTGTAAGCCATAGGTCTCACTGTAGTCAACTAGAATACCCTTCAAACCCAAGGGTTCAAGCTTCATTCTCTTCTCCCTTGGAATATGAATGAAAATTGAACTTCAAAACACTCTGAAACGAGAAACATTTGTTTCTCCCGCGTAAATACTTTCTTCGGGGTCTTGTTTGTCAATACACTGTGAGGACATCACGTTTAATTTGTAAATTGTAAGACTACAAACTTCTACCCAAAAAAACGTATGGAGATCTAAGTTATGAGCCATAGACATAAGAGTCTCTATTATGGACTTGTTCTCTCTCTACAACCCCATTCGACTGCAAATTGTATGGTTTTCTAAATGCTCTCTTGATCTTTGCTTCTCTGTAAAAGGAATAAAAGTCATTGGATGCATACTACCTTCATTTGTCTGATCTTAGTTGCTTGATATTCTTGCCTGTCTAATTCTCAATAAGGGCTTTGAACTCCTTGGTCCTGCCAAATACCTCATCCTTGGTCTTCATGAAATAAATCTGGGACTTTTTGGAAGAATCATCAATGATAGTAACATAGAACAAATTACTTGTCAATAAGATCGATGACATAGGTTCACAGAAGTTTGAATGAATCAGATTTAGAATCCCCCTTGACTTGTGCTTACTATTTGAAAAAGAGGTCTTGCATGCTTGTCAAGTGCACATCCCACAAACGCCCTCTTCTCCACCTTGAAGTCAATGAATCCCACCACCATGTCCTTCAAAAGAGGCAAAAAACCATAGTTTAGGTGCCCAAATCTTCTATGCCAAAGCTTGTAAAGATTGTCACTACTGGTCAACAAAGCTCTCTACTTCATTGGATCGCCAACAACTTGTAAAGGCCTCTCTCTCGAACTCCTTTTGGGCAAGACTTGACCAAGCTCGGGGCTATGTTTCCTTATGAATCCTTGGTTATCATCAAACGATACACTTCAAATATGTTAGACAAGAGATTGAAAGGAGATTCATACTCATACCAAGAATCTCTAATACACCTCGTATATCACAAGAACTCCTACTAGCATGCGGAATGAGATAGATCCTATCCCAGTTACTGAAGACTTGGCATCATCACTGAGCCACATGTGCATGCTAGTATGTTGTTCCTTCAATATGAAGAATGCTTTCCTATTCGAAGTCATATGTCTTGAGGCCCCCATTATCAACATACCGCCCAATAACTAAGATGGATTGTTGGAAAGGCACGACATTATGGCAAAGGTTGTGTCAAGCCTGATAATTAAGTAATCTACTTCTGAAGCTTCAAGCCTGACATTTAACTCATCTACTCTTGAAGCTTCTGCACTTTCGACATATTGTTCTAGTGTTGTTGCTTGCCCTTCCCTTTCTTCTTCTCTAGACATTGAGAAGCATGGTGGCCATGCTAATTGCAATTGAATTACTGGATTTGGCGAATACTTCATCTGGTGATTAAAAGATCATAAGTTTTATTTCTTCTTCTGATCATTCCTAAATCCGTTTTTTCCTCCCATTCTCACCCTTATCGACAAGGGCCTGGTTTATAACATCATCTTTGAAATCGTTTGATTCTTGCTACCATCTCATCTCATTTCCAATGAAGGCATCCCACAATTGCTCAAAATTAGGGAACTTCTCCCAACCATAGATAACCTAAACAAAGTTGTGCTATAGTGGACTGATGCCATTTAGAGCAATCTAGGCTAACTCATTATCTTTGACTTCATCACCAAATTGTATCAATGCAATCTCTAAGCTTTACTAGCTTCATCTTATAGCTTGCCATTGTATTTGTCCTTCTAATGCAAGTAGTGTTGAGCTTTTTCCTCCATAGATAGATTCACACTTTGGTACAAGGCTCCCAAGGCATTGTACATATTCTCAACAATCTTCTTGGTGGCAATATGAGGGTTCAAATGGTCCATTGTTGAATCCAACAAGATTGGCTTCACCTTTAGCACCTTCTTGTTGTAGTCTGCTAGATCTCTGTGGTTTCTGGGGCACATAACCATCTTCTCCAGAAAAGGTGCCGTAACTTTGCTTTATTGAGGATATACAACAATCTTAACTTCCATGGCACATAGTTAAAGGATCCTCGAACAAGGGACTCTCACATGGTGGGAGTTGTTGTAACTATTCAAACAAGCTTCACTCTATGATCATTGGATCAACTAGGGCTTCACACCCCACAACCCTTCACAGTTCCGTGTGCCAATTAATGACACAATTTTGCTTTGATTATTGGAGCTTGGATAAACTGTCCATTGAAATCCTCCAACTCTCTACTCTAGATAGCAAGCCCATCCATAAACTGTGTTTTGATACCATGTTGAAAATTTCTCTACATCATGGTAAACAAACTTTGATACCCATAAGTAGATAGTTCAAAATTGTAAGCCAATCAAAATTGTTGAACTTTAAATGCTAAAATCTACAATTGGATATAGTATAGAAAACAAAATGAAAAATATTTAGATCCGCTCCATATCACACCATTGTTTTATTAATAAAAAAATAAAAGCTACAATGCTATGGAACACAATATAGGAAAAATAATCACAGTGAATGAAAAACTGAATAAATAGAACACATACATAAGGCCTTCTTTTATAGTTGAAGAATAGCTTAAAAATAACTTGGTCCTTTCTCCCCCCTGCCCCCACCTCCCCCCAAAATAAATAAATACAAATAAAACATAATCATTGACTTGATTTTACTGTAGGGGTATGTGCCTACAAATTGGCAAAGTCTAACATTACAAACACAAACTCCTATTTTAAAATTGGAAAACAAATTACATAAAAACTTCTAAATATAGGCAACGAAGATTAAGATTGTTGTCTTCTATGATTGTACGCTCTGTTGAAGTGTGCCTAGGTTTGACATGCGTGTCATGTTGGAGGACACATTCTTAAGTTTTTTCATGTACCTAGGGATATGGTTAGGAAAATAAGTGAGTGATCACATGGGTGAAGTTTACTGGAATATTGTTAAAACAACTCACGTCAAGATTTAGGAAAGCGATAATGTGATAGTTAGGAATGAATAAAGATTGTGGGAGATTGTGGGGATGAAGTGAGATTTGGAGATAAGGAAGATCTCGTTATTTTTAGGGGATATCTTCACTATATATGTAACTAGTGTGTTGATGAATACAATATGTTGATTTGAACCCAATTGAGCTTATGCTTGCTCTAGATTTGGGGGTCACCCCCACATTCAATATCAATGCAAGCTTCGTAAGAGACATCTCTAACATTTATGCACTGATTTTTGTTAATCAAATAGGCAAAGACAACGGGTAAATAATGTAGACTACGTGTAACTTAGTTAACTTGTTTGTGGTATATCCATATGCCGTTTCTATCATATTGATTCAAATAATAGATACATAGTGCAAACCATGTGCAAACCCCATTGTTTGTCTGCCCACCTTTCTTGCATTGTGTCAATTGTCTAGAAGTGCAAACCACATGTAAACACTTATTGACATTCATCATTCATTGGCATTAGCTTCCTCTTTTCATCCCATTCATTCCGTAGTTTTTTGTTCCACTTTGTTCACAATTTTCATACCCCAAAATCAAATACAAAATATAGTTTGTTCATAATTGTATGTTGTTTAGGTGTTCAGGTTTGTTTGTGTGAACACCTATTTGAGACAACTTTCTCATGTAGTGTTTTGGAGTGAATCAAACCTCACCATTGAGTTACAGAGCAAATATGATATTTTCTACGTTTTTACAATTCGCTAGTTGTATTCGATCTACTTGAGGGTTTGAAGGTTATATTTACAGTTGAGGAGTTACATGAAAAAATCTTTACATTGCAGATCTTTGCATTAGGGTAGCAGAGGAAGTGAGCTTAGTTGCATTTGAGGCAACTCGGTCCCAACTTGACAAAGTTTTTAGCTCGGTTCCCTGAGCTCTTCTTGAAGTGCTTCCACGAGCTGTTCACCTCGTACTGAGCTCCCCCTACATTGCAAGTTTCCAACTTGCGAGTTCTACCTCCTCTGGAATGGATCTAACATTGCACCTGGTGGATCTTTTCAAATCTTTGCACATCCAAGCCAATGAAGGGAGCTACCACGTTACCTCCCAGCTCAAACCCTTCGGGAGCTCCTTCCTTGAGCTTGTCTCAGTTGCAAGCCTTAGATCTTTCGACTTGTCGATCACAAACGAACCCGGTGAGTCCTCTCCTTGAACTCAGGTCGTCAAACAACATTGGCAAGCCTGTATCGAAAATGACCTTGATAGGCCCCGACTTGGTGCATATATCCATTGACTAGACACACTCCTTTCACAAATGACTATGTGAGCTTCAAAGCATTTTTGTTTCAGTGTAGACAACACCTAGTTCGATCTCCTAAGGCAACTTCAATGGCGAAATTTGTACAAAGTGCCCACCTCGACGAGTTACTTGTGGATTTTCCAAGTCAACTTTGATCCACCCAAATATGGATCTCCCTTGTATCAACTTGGCAACATCAAGTTAGCCCTTGCATTGATCTCCTCGCTTGTAAACAACTTAAAATCAATTTCCAACTCATTCCGCTGCCCTTGCAAACTTAGATCGACATTGCACTCCGCTTCAGCTTGGCGACCCTTTGCTCTCTAAGCTAACTCGACTTCAATCAACCCTAATGTAACAAAACATGTTCATGCTCCACACAACTTGTGGAAGTCGTAATCCTATCTAGCTCACTCAAACCTCTCACCAACTTGGTGAGTTTTTATTCTTTCTAAAACTTGAGCTATTCAATGTTAAAAGTAAGTTTCACAATATGTACATTTAGAGTGTTGTGCATGTTGGTTGGCAAATATAATTTTGAAAGAGCGCTTGCTTAAGGGAGCCTAGGGGTCAACTCCCCCAACACCCAAAAAGCCAACCTTTTGCTTAAATTTATTTTAAAAGAATTTTGTCAAGGGGGGAGGGGGGATAATTTTTGTACAAGTGGTGTAAATTTATTTAAAGAGGAAGTCGGGTATTGTTTTGGAATTGTTTTACAAAAGGGAGTATTTTCCTTCATGATTTTTCGTTGAAAGGGGCGTAATTATATTGTTTCGAGAAATTTACAACACAGGGCCATTTTTTTTGAAGATTTTTAATTGGATGCATTATCGGTGGAAACCGACATCCGAATTGTTTAACATTGTGAGGGGGAAGATGTAACAAAATGTTGAACGTGTGCAAATGAAGGTCAATCAATGCATTGCAGTACCAAAATGTGTGTTTTCTCCCATTTTCACACTAAGGGGATTGTTAGGAAATTAAGTGAGTCAATACTCACATGCGCGGAGTTTACTTTTAGTTAGTGATATTATATTTATGAGATTATATTATGTTAGTGGAATATTGTGAGTGAGTTGTTAAAACAACTCATTTGAGATTTAGGAGAATGATAATAGGATAGTTAGGAGTGAATAAATATTGTGAGAGATGTAGGCTTCACTATATATGTAGTTGGTGTGTCGATTAAAATATGTTGATTTGCACCCAATTGAGCTTATGCACTCTCCATATATGGGGGTTGCCCACACTATAGTATCATAGTATATTTGGTAGTAATAAATAATGTATTGGGGAGCATTGCTTTCTTACTCATCCCACTAGTTAATTATGTTTATCCCACATGCATGGGTAAGTGATAGTTGTAGGTAGTTTAGTATATAATAAAGGTATGATATTCATAAGAGATATGTGAAGAGCATCGTATGTGTTGGATCTTATATTGAGATATAGTGTGGAGTGGCTTCCTTCCATTAAGGAGCATTGTACGATGTTGCTCTATTTTAAGGGTTTGATTTATTTTTTAAAATATATTGGATATTTGAATTGTTGAGTTGTAATATCTCTTTTCTATTTTAGAGGTATTTTTATTATTGTATTTAGGTTCATAACATCTAGTATTAGAGCTCTTTCCAGTGCAAGTGGGAGAATTTTTGATTTTATAGATTATAAAAATAAATAGCTTGCAAAAGGTTGTTCTCCTCACATAGAAGTCCGATTCAAATTATTTCTCATGGCTAGAAGGAGAACTTTGAGAGCATTCCAAAAAGTGGTCACACTAAGGATTTTGGCTAGTATCAAGGGAGATAGGGTGATCAAAAGTTGACCTTGCAAATCTGATTTTTAATGAATTTTTTTAGGGGCGGCCATTGAATTTTTTTTTACATTTTGTTTTGGTAAAAAAATTAGGTGTCATCTTTTGCAATTAAAAGAAAAAATTTAGAACTATTTTTTGACATGATTTTATTTTCATATTTGTGGTCGAATGGGTGTCACAATTTTTTTTTATGGGGTTTCAACTTTTATCTAGAGACGATGATATTCATTCTCGAGAATGGTGGCTACAATTTAAGCAAAAATATTATCATTAAGAATCGTAGCAATTTTGGTTGATCATTAGTCTTAAAGGTCTTGCATATAGTTGGTTTGTTGGGGTGTAAAAATAATAGAATGATTTTTCATGGGAAGAAATGGAAATTTTTTTCGTAGACTAGTAGGACACTAAGGAAGACAACAATACCTGCAATAAAAAGGGAGGATGAAGTACACAAAGAACAAAAAAAGAGTTTGGAAAATAATGATGAGAAAGATAAGGAAACATGGTGTTGGTTGGATTTTATGTCATTGTATATATTCGTGATTTGCCCAATGGAAGCGTTATAAAATCAACAACAGGTAGGGAAGGTCACTGTTGAAAATACTGTCATTAATGTCAAAAGAAGTCATGATATAGTGCTTCACAGGTTTGGAAGACAAGTCAATGCCGCACAACAAAGGGGGACAATTTTGTAGTGTTTCACGGGTTTGGAAGACAAGTCAATGCTGTGTAACAAAGAGGGACCATTTTTAGTGTCCCGCAGGTTTGGAAGACAAGTCAATGCTGCATAACAAAGGGGTGGCATTTTGTAGTGTTTTGCAGGTTTGGAAGACAAGTCAATGCCGCCCAACAAAGTGGGACCATTTTTAGTGTCCTGCGGGTTTTTGGAGGTGATAATGCCACAGAACAAAGGAAGTGATCCATTGTGTTTCGTAGGTGGTAACAAATCAAAATATCCGCGTAACAAAAGGTTTTGTCATGGAAAGCTGCAGATGTCAAAGAAGAGCCGTAAAGGTTTAAGAAAGCCGCGAAACAAGGTGGAAGTCAAAAAGGGGCCATGGAGGTCTAGGAAAGACGTGAAACAAGGCAAAAGTCAAAAAGGGGTTGCATAGGTCAAGGAAAGTCGCAGAACAAGGAGAAAGATAAAACAAGTCCGCAAAGGTCAAGGAAAGCCACAGAACAAGGTGAAAACAGAGTAAGTCTGCAGAAGTCAAGGATAAAATCATAAATTCAAATATCAGTCCGAAAAGGCGGACTCATGACTTGTGTCCAAAGAATGTTATTGGGCCAACCCTTGGGAAGAAATCACACCCTTTCAAGAGATGAATATGGAAAAAAAGGACACATAGTTGGAAATATTTAAAGCGGATGGATGTGTGGAGAAATGGCAAAGTGCTGAAGAAGAAGGAAGTGCGAAATAAAGAGATAAAGGAATATTTTGCAGGTGATAGAATGAGAAATCATTAAGAACAAATTTTGAAGTATGATAGGAATAATGAAGATATATTAGTAAAACTCAAGTAGATTTTTGAAGGAGAGAAATAAAAGATCATTGAAGGCAGATTTTTCTGAAGGAGATCTATTTGATTATCATCCATTGAAGAAGTTCATTTGGAGTTTGGTGCTTCCTAAGAGAAGAGATCGATGCCTCTTGCTAAGTTGGTGCATAGAAGTGGGGATTGGTGTCTTCATTAGGTTGGTGCCTACAATTTGCTTAACAATGGGGATTGGTGTCTCTAGTGGGTTGGTGCCTAAAATTTTTTGTAAGAGACTTTAATTATTTTATAAATGAATTCAGACAGTAGATTCAAGCAGTCTTTTCTCCATAGTTTTCTCGCGAAAGGGTTGCCACGTAAATATCGTGTTTCATAATTGTTAGATCTTGTGTGATTTTTGTTATTGTGGTTATTAAGTTTTAAAATAAGTAACAAATTATCTTATACTGATTCACCCTCCTCTCAGTATAAGTGTGTGTTCATCAGTTGGTATTAGAGCGAGTTCCTTTAAAAATAGTCTAACTGCTGAAAGGTAGATCTTGGGACGACACATGACTAGTTAAGAAGGTTTCTCCTCAAACAGAACTCCATTGTTTGATGGATCAAACTATGCATTTTGGAGCTTAAGAATGTGAACTTATCTTATGGCTCTTGGATTTGATATTTGGCAATCAGTTGTGAATGGTCATGTAACTCCATGTCGACCAACAGTTACGACTGGAAAGAAGGCTAGTGAAAACAATGCAAAAGTTGTGAATGCAATCTTGTGTGGTCTATTAGAATCAAAGTTTGTCAAGGTGATGCATTGTGAATCAATGAAAGAAATCTGGGACAAACTTAAGAACATCTATGAAGGGGATGACAAAGTGAAGAAAACCAAACTTTAAACTCATAGAAGACAATTCGAGAGGTTGAAAATGAAAGATGAAGAAAACATTGCAGCCTATCTTCTTCATGTGGATAAAATTGTCAACACTATCAGAGGTCTTGGAGAAAAAGTTGAAGATGCAATGATTGTGCAAAAGGTGATAAGGTCCCTTCCCTTGAGGTTTGATGCCAAAGTTTCAGCCATTGAAGAAATGAAAGATCTAGATACTCTAACAATGGATGAATTACATGGGATTCTAAGGACATATGAAATGAGAACAAAAAAGAAGAAATCATTTAAGCATGAGGCAACCTTCAAAGCCTCAAAAAAGGTGAAGAATGAAGAGCTTGAATCAAGCAATAACACTAGTGAATCAGATGCAGAGGACGCTCATTTTTTTAGAAAGCTTAAGAAATGCCTTTTAAATGTTTTAACTGTGGAAAATAGGACATTTTGCTGCTAAGTGTCCATATGCAGAAGCGGATAATAATGATGATGAAGAAAACCATAACAAGAAGAAAGGGAACATACACCATCAATATAAAAAGATCTACAAATAGGGAAAACTTGAGAAAAAGAAGAACCTTTACAAGCACAAGAAATACCTTTATTCCAAAGAGGAAAGTAGCTCATTTTAGGAGAACGATGAAAGTATCTCAGACAATGATGGAGAAGAAATTCTATTCATGGCAATATAATCAAATGGGGATGTCTTGGAAAGTGAAGACAAAAGTAAAGAAGACAAGGATTCGAAAGAGGAAGAAAGTGCTGAAGCAGATGGGGAAGTGGATCTAGAAGAACTCATTTGTGCCCTAAATGACATCAAGAAGCTTAAGAAAATGAATCTAAAACAAAAGCTACAACTTTAGAAATATGAAGAAGGGGATTTTGATTTAAAAGAAAAAATCATTAACCTAAAGATTCAACTTGAAGAGGCAATAACAATAGAGGAAGAAGTGAGAATTCAATTAAAAACAAAAGAATAAAATTGTGAGAGGCTAGAGTCTGAAATTGTTTCCTTAAGGAACTAGAAAAAACAACTACTAAGTTGAACAAAAGCCTTAGGTTTGAAAAGAGTATTGAAATCGTAGATGATATTATCAATAGCCATAGATCACCATTTATCAAGACTGGTCGTGGGTATAAAGAAGATTAGACGACTACCAAAGAAGATCCCAAAGTGCTACCAATGAAGAAAAGCTAAAAAGCTATGCAAATGCTCTCAAAAGTCTCATCAAGAATGAAAGTAATAAGATGAAAGAGAATCATGTTCCACATAATACCAACATTCCTCCGAAAGGCAACAAGGATAAAATTAGAGGATCTTTTCCCCTAAGACAACATCATATGACTAGGTTTCAAAACTCTTTCTTTGGTTAGTGTTTTTCATGTAATCACTTTGGTCATAAAGCAATAGATTATAGGACTCGTGTAAAGAAATTTTGGTTGGAAGAACAAAAAAAAAGTTCATGTGGGGTCTCAAATAGAAACTAAAATTCATTCGCCCCTTTATCAGATTATAATGAGAATGATGACGTATGTTATAAGTGCAAAAACTACGGTCATATAACTCAATTTTGTAGAAGTAGTTTTATAAAATTGCCTAGACAGAACAAGAAAGTGGATGGTCCTGCTAAAGAAAAAGAAAAATCTATAAATGTTTGGGAAAGGAAGCAAGAACAAGATAATTAGAAGGAGAAATCTATGCTTGTACAAACTGCCTTGCAAGTTCAAAATGAAGAAAATCAATGGTGCATTGATAGTGGTTGCTCAAGCCACATGACATGGGACAAAAACAAGTTTATCTCTCTAGAGGAAGTAAACAAAAGCACCTTAAAGTTTGGAGATAATGCTACAACAAGGATAACTGGAAGAGGTACTCTTAGTCTTGATAATGGAAAGACAAAAACAAAGAATGTGTTGTATGTTGAAGGTTTAAAACATAATGTTCTTAGTGTTAGTCAAATGTGTGATCAAGGATACACCCTCACATTTTATGCTCAAGGTTGTGAGATTAGGAAGGCTGTTACATGAAGATTCAAACATAACAACAAATAACCTATACATACTTAGTGAGATCAAAGGAAAAAAATGCTACATGGGAGAAACAAATGAGAGCTCCTTATGGCATAAAAGAATGGGGCACATAAACTTTGATAATCTAGTGAAAATCAGCACCAAGCAAGCAGTAAGAGATATGCCAAAAATTACTAAACCTTCAAAAAATCTATGCAAGCAGTAGGCATGGTAACATGTTTTTAAGCAACACTAAAAGAAACTCATGTGCAAGCGGTCAAAAGAATATTTAGATATCTAAAGGGCACTTTGGACTATGGTTTGTGGTACCCAAGAGGTGAAGATTTCACCCTAGCAACATATACTGATGTAGATTGGGCTGACAATATTGATGATAGAAAGTGTACAAGTGGAGTATTTTTTCTTAGCAACATGTTAGTATCTTGGTTAAGCCAGAAACATGCTTTTGTTTCTTTATCCACAATAGAGGCAAAATACATTGCAATAGTGTCATGTTGCACACAAGTTATCTAGATGAAACAAACATTGAAAGACATCAAGGTAGAATTTGATCTTCCAATTTCCATATTTTGTGATAACACTAGTGTAATAAATATTTCAAAGAATCTTGTTATGCACTCTAGAACAAAACATATTCTTATCAATTATCATTTCTTAAGAGAACAAGTAGCAGAACAACATGTTAAGTTGGAATACATTGCCACAGAAGAATAGATTGCAAATATTTTCACAAAGCCCCTTTCAAAAGAAACTTTTGAATATCTCAGATAGAAATTGAGAGTGACATCTTTCTCATCTAGTCATTGAAGGATAAACATCAATTCAGAGGGAGCTAATCACTACATTATCTTTTTAGCTTAGTAGTGATGGTAACTCAGAGAAAGATTAACTAATGAATATTCTTTGTGACAATTGTGTTTATTCCGTTGCCATAGATGTCAAAGGGGGAGCATTATGTTCTTTCTATATTCACAGGTGACGTCTATGCAAGGTTGCCATCAATGACAAAGAGGGAGATTGTTGGAAATATTGTCATTGATGTCAAAAGAAGTCATGATGTAGTGCTTCATGGGTTTGGAAGACAAGACAATACCACGCAACAAAAGGGGACCATTTTGTAGTGTTTTGCGGGTTTGGAAGACAAGTAAAGTGTTTCACGGAATTGGAAGACAAGTCAACGCCCCATAAAAAGGGGGACCTGTTAGGAATAATCTTTAGATTTATGCTCACATTATTATTTGTACGAGTTAGATGTAATATTCTTATATTACACTAGTGAGTTAGTATGATATTAATATTGTTATATTAATATATTAATATCATGTGGGAGAAAAATAAAATATTGTAATATTATTAATATGAGTTATGAAACAATTCATTATTAATAATATAAGATAAATAGTATTAGTTGTGAGTTTGTTGAATAAAACAACTCACGTATCTATTTGTGAGTAGTGTGAGAGATTGATGGGTTTGTGACTGATTCTAGGAGAGATAAGAGAGTATATTGTGGGATTGAAGATTGGGTTTGAATCCCTGTATTAAGGATATTATTCTCCTATATATTGTAAGCTTACACTCTTTGTAATTTGCTCTAGAATATTGAATGAATAATATAGTGTGTTTATTATATATTTGTGCTCTGCAATATTATCTTCATTTTGCAGTATTGTCTCTAATGGTTTTCTTAAATTATTTAATGTAATTGTTGATTATTTAAATTAAATAACCTATCAATCTCATATCATCTGGTATCAAAGCAAGAGAGATCGAGCTATGAGAGTTGTTGCAGGACAAAACTGTGGCCTCTAGGATGAAGATTTGAGAGTTTTGGAGCTCATATCGTCGTGATTTCAATTTTGGGTTCGTGACATAGGGATCGCTGTCGATTCTGCCTGATCGCTGACGAATCTGCCTGCAGATTGACATACCTATTTCTGGTCACTGATGTTTTACTCCAATCGCTAGCGATTCACTCTGGTTGCTGTTGACAACTGTGTAAAAATAACAATGAGCTTTTTCTTGCATTTTTAGTTACCTTTTAAAGCTTTCTGTTCTACATTGAGGGAGGGCTTTTAAAACTAAGCTCCAATTTCAAATTTTTTGAGTAACTAAAACAACATCTGATGGAGGAAGGAGGCAACGAAGAAAGGATGCAAGAAAGGAAGGAGGCATTTTAGTGACCTCTCGTCGGGCACCATCGACAAGGTCACAATACTGCTTTGGTGGCCATGTTTTTCTAGTTGTGATGTGTGTTTTTAAAATAAGAACATATGATAATTCATGTTCAATTATTGTAATAAGTGAGCTCCTGCATGAGTGATACTTCTTATACTGTTCACTTTTGTAAAATGTGAGTGGGGAAACATGTACCGTGCTATGGAGTGGTTGGTGGACCCAGTAGAAAACCAATTTGAGAGTTTGTGAATCTCTTCGAAAATCACATACAGATTAATTGTTCCACTTGAAAACTTGTTTTGAGTTGGTGGTACTCTTTGAAAACCATCGTTTTGTAGAACATGAAGATATATCGTTAAAACTCAAGCAAATTATTGAAGGAGAGAATTAAAAGATCATTCAGAACATAACATTAAAAAAAACTTTAAGAGAAAATTGGGCAAAAAAACCAAAATGATTTTTTAAAAGATAATGAAGCCAATAGAAAATTACATTGAAAACATGAAGATTTTTTTTGATGATTTTAAAGAGCTTTATCTTAAAAAATGTAATATTGGTTAGGCTATACTTTTAACGTCTTTTTTCCAACATATAAAGGAAAAAAATCCAATAAAAATTTAAGAAAAATAAATTGTAAATAAAAATATATGAGTTGTTTTCCAGATGATTTTTTTTTATCAAATTGGGTATAAACTATTCATAATAGATTACTAAATTATAATTTTAATCTTAAACCGTGATATGGATTTGGCTAAAATTTTAACAGCATGTTTTTAACATAGAAAGGAAAAAACCCATTAAAAATTTCAAAGATTTGAATTATTAGTCAAAATTAATGATTGATTTTCTATACGTGATTTGTAAAACACATTCAGTAAAAAAACCGAACAAATTGATTTTTAAAAAAAAATTCTACAAAGAAAATAAATGATGAGAATTAGATCATTAGAGATGAAAAAATATTTCAATAATAAGAAAATGAATTTCATGAATTAAAAATTTATTTATGTTTTTTAGAGAATAAACATAAAAAATAAAAGAAAAATACCAGAGAATGTATTTAAATTGATTTGAAAGAGCTTTCAACAAGATTGTATAATGCGGCAAATCTTGTAAAACATTAGATTGCAAGAATTTTTTTAACAAGAATAATGAATGGTTATAAATACACCAATTTTTTTTGCAAGGGTCTACACCATTGCAAAAAAAAGGGTCAAAACAATAAATCTTCTTGCTTCTGCACCTAAAAATATGATACCATGTAAGAAATAATTCGAAAATCAACTACTAAAATATTGAATCATAAGTAATAAAATGCAATGAAATTAATAGAAGCATAAAACATACCATAAAATAGTTGAGACGAGATTTAATAATATAACTTTGATACCATGTAAGAAATAATTCGAAGATTAACTACTAAAATATTGAATCACAAGCAAATAAAATGCAATGAAATTAATGGAAACATAAAACATACCATAAAAGAGTTGAGACAAGATTGGTCAAGTAGGAAAACCGAAACATCAGAAGAAAACCCCACGTGTTATTGAAAGATGATTAAAGCATTTACAAGATAGTACAATGCGCATAGAAAATTTTCTAAGAAAGAATAATTTGAACAGAGAAAAATCCAGAAAAATATTTAAAAAACCTTAAGAAACTCTATAAAATAAGAGATTGAGAAGGAGAACAACTGTTGCAAAAGAGACTCAAACGCTCTTGAAATAGAGTGAAGAGAGAATAAAGAGTTATAAAGTAACTCCAATAATTGCATTAACCAACCTTCTAAGTGTGTGCTTAGTGTCACTATCTCCCATGAAGTGAAGTGAAGTGGGTGCAAAGTGGCAAATGAGTCACATTTGAAATGTAACTCCAATATTCCTTATAATGAAGAATATTTCTAATAAGAAAAAAGAGGTAAAGACTGTATGTCACCTCACATGATTTGGAATAATAATAATACTACACTATATTGAGATATTTAATATATCCAAATAAATATTAAACTCCAATGAGAAATAAAAAATAAATGTTTCTTATTACTGCCCAATGATTTATAGGGACGATGCTTCAAATGTTGTTACATTTATAGTAGTCATTATGTGTAGTAGTTCAAGCATGATGATTATACTCATAAACGTAAACCAGAGACATGATTTATATTGAATGTTGTAATTGTTTCAATATTTGTAGAATTAATTTTATTTTTCAAAATTTACGTGATTTTGAAAATAAATTTGCATGGAAATGATTTGTACAATAATATCAACTTATTAAAAGTTGAAACTTAAAAGAAATTATTTAATTTGAATACCCTCCGAATATAATAAAACATTCCTCCAAAATATTAAATAGTTACATTACTTCCTTTTTTAAAATCAATTTGACAAACGACACCCTTCCCCTTTTAAATTTATTGATTTCAAGTTAAAAAATGAATGTATTATTAGGAAACCTTAAACTTATCTTAAATCTTGAAGTCAACCTCAAGTTCTTTAGCTTTCATGGTAGTAGGTGAGAGAACAACATAGGTCGTTCATCTTCCTTCAATATAACTAGCTCAAAAGTTGTGGAAGCTAGTAGTCTTTGCAAGGATGCCAAGGAACTAAAAAAGAGGTAGCGGGTTTTAGTCTACTTGTAGTTTGAATGCCTTCATGATAGACTATATGCATTTTATTTAACACCAGCCAATATAGGTTGTGATAAGATGACTAAGTTCAATGCAAGAAATAGAATAATGGAATCAAAGCACCTACAACCACATGTGTTGTTATAAATGCAAATATGTTTTAATGAAGGTCATAATTTTCAGCGGGAGGGAAAATGGAGAATGAAAGTGGATGCAACAACATTTATTTTGATTACCAATATCAGGCCAAGAGTTGGATAGACTGCAAAAGAAAACTAAATGAAAATCGAATGTCCAAACCAAACTCTGTATTCTTGTTGAACAAGAATAAATGATGAGATTTACAAATATAAAGCCATTGAAATGGCTGTTATACTTCATATTCTCCATCATTGTTCATATTTTAGAAAAAACCTTTACCTAGAACTACATAAAAAAAGAGATCCTACCCTAGGATTAACAATATTATGTAAAATAATATTACAAAAAATCCATGTTGAAGTGTTCTCAGGGTCTTTCTAGGATTGGCAATAGTTGATACGACCATACGTTTCAAGTGCTCCCTTTTTCCAATTAAAAAATCCATCATTTTGTGTATATACCTATGCATATTAATACCCGTATTTGGCTAAATGTAGTCTTCATTTAGCCATGCCTTTGTTTTTTCATCCTTTCAAATCTCTATAAAAATAATTCTAAGTAGCATCTTCACACATACCGCACCTAACTCACACTATTTTCTCTTCAAAGTAAGCTCTATCATTTAGTCTCCATCTCCTTCAGTAAACTTGAACCACATATCTATATGCACAAAACAATTATGGAGGTTGAAATGCTTCACCTTCCTTGTCAACCAACCACAATCTTGTGATTCTTCTGCATTTGCTTCTCAACCAACATGGTTGTTACAAATTCCTTGTGACTCAAAACATGACAATGTTATACAACACATATCTAACTGATGCATGTCGTGCATTTGTGTTCCACTTCATAGGACTATGCGGATTCAATTAGTATGTTGCAAGAAAGAATATTTACTCATGAGGATGCACATGAAATTGCATGGTGCACAAAACAATTTATGTAGTGAAAGATTCACGATCGCGCATAGGCATAACCCTCTTTCCACATAATCTATAGAGATCTTCCCAAATTTGGTTCACAAGACACTACATGACGTCCACTAATTTGCAATGCAAATCTCGCATAGCTTTCAAAACCTTTGCACAAGACTTCAAATTTTCACAAAGACACAAGTTTGTGTTTTTATACAACTGAAGGTTGTGTGCATCAACATAAGCACAAATATTTTCTTTCTACTCAATTATTTTTTGGAGTTACAAGATTGCTTGTGAACCTAGATAATCTTGCATTAAAAAAAACAAAATGTAATTGCAAAAAAATTTGAACTATCTATTACCTATCAAAAACATTATTATGCTTTAGACACTTATAGGAATGTTATGAACCCTTTTGGTACCTCCTTGCATGTTTTTAATGCTCAATTGGACATTTTTCTCCAATCATTGCCATTTTTCAATTGATTTATCTCACTTTTGGATGCATATTATTATGATTAGATCATGATGATTATCATTAGAGATTATGTTATTCAATGCACATTTCTAAAACTTGCATGTCATCTCTACTCTGGTTTTGAAATAATTAATTACTAGTTAAAAACTAATTAAGTGTTTGTGCCATAATTTAGTTATAATCTATTTATCTATATAACAATTTAATGAACCAATAATCTCTTGAAGAATCCTATTATTGTATGGCCATATATTTTTCATGTTGTGTTAGATCTAAAAGTTATGAAACTTTCTAGGGTTTCTTGGGCTAGATATGGAGTAGTGTAGCTCGTATTGTATTCGATTTGTTTGGTACCTCCTTGCATGTTTTTAATGCTCAATTGGACATTTTTCTCCAATCATTGCCATTTTTCAATTGATTTATCTCACTTTTGGATGCATATTATTATGATTAGATCATGATGATTATCATTAGAGATTATGTTATTCAATGCACATTTCTAAAACTTGCATGTCATCTCTACTCTGGTTTTGAAATAATTAATTACTAGTTAAAAACTAATTAAGTGTTTGTGCCATAATTTAGTTATAATCTATTTATCTATATAACAATTTAATGAACCAATAATCTCTTGAAGAATCCTATTATTGTATGGCCATATATTTTTCATGTTGTGTTAGATCTAAAAGTTATGAAACTTTCTAGGGTTTCTTGGGCTAGATATGGAGTAGTGTAGCTCGTATTGTATTCGATTTGTTTAATCCCAAGCCCCATGTAATTTATTTTTCAAAAAACTTGCCAACCCATACTTGCTTGTATTGTGTGTATTTTCATGTTTATATTTTACACCACTTAACTTGTTGAAATCATCACTGCAACTAGGAAAAGTGCTCTAATTAATAAAAAAAACTTATGGATTTTATTAAATTCTTTTGGTTATTTCTAAATCTAGTTTGAAAAAGAATATGGATTATGAAAATGTATCTTATGTTCCTCAAATTGCAATTTGAAAAATAAACTACATTTTAGTGTTGCATGAGATTGATCTCCCACCACCAAAACATGTCTCAAAGACTGGTATTCGTTGATACTAGTCTTTGAGACTTGCATTTCAGTGTTTATTTTAAAATATATTTTGTACTCTTGACCTTACATATGAAGCGAAATGAAAGATAAATATCAATATAATTACTCTTATCTTTTTCGATATTTTAAAAAGTTCTTAACATTTTTATTAAGTTATATGAGGTTGCATAATACTGTTTTCACACACACACACACACACACACACACACACACACACACACACACACACAAACACATTGTTGGCATGTGATTTTGCACATGTTCAAAATATGACAACAATGTAAAGGGAACAATGTCCCTCCTCAAAGATGGGCTAGGTTGTCTTTATGGAAAATTTAAATTTTATATACAACTATACATTTGAAATTGTACTTGGGGTTCTGGTAAGAAAGGAAGTTGATAAGAAGGCATGAAAGGGAAGTGAGAGAGATGGGTGAGGAAGTAAAAAAGGGGTACATGTAAGATTAAGAAAATGTAGATCATAAACTTGAATGTACTTTAAAAACCAATTGTAAGCAGTTAAAAACTTAACAAAAGTGAAAGACAAACACTATAAACAAAACAAACCTTTCTCCAAGATCTTCCTTGCAAACTTCAAGTAAGATTGTGGGAGTGTTTGAACTTGTAGAATATTGTAGTTGTTGAATTGTGGATGCTTTTGAATCGATCTCGAAATGTGAAAGTGGTATTGATAGGAGAAGATAGACTCGAGGATGGAGATGGAAATTTTGGTAGAAGTTGGTTGTAATTACACAAAGCTTCCAAGGATTCTCTAGGGATTTTACAAAGGATTGACTTGCTTTTTATAGTTGGGGGTGGGGCCATAAATATTGAATCAAGGTTTGAATGGGTTACATGTTCATAATTATAATTTCCTGAAATAGCCATTGGATTTGGTCTGTGTAGTTGTAACTTTGCAATGGCAATGAATATTTAGATTTTGATCGAGAAATGTGGTTGTACGCGCAATCTCATCCCCCCCACCTTTGTAGGATTCTAGAAGTAGAGTTGAGTGGAGTGTGAGTAGATAAATCGGATTATTTAAATATCTAAATAGCTAATTTAAGTAGTTATGAGGTTTGAGAGGATAATTAACCATTTAATTAAATAAATGTTTAATTAAGTTAGCTAAAGGGTGTAGGAATTAATTTAATTAATTCCAAACGTATAATAAAATTAATTTAATTAATTCTAAATGGGTTATGAGTTAAGTGATAAAATTAATTTAATTAATTATGAAGGGATGTACTATAATAGGATAAAACTAATTTAATTAATTCTAACGGGATGGAATTAACTTAGTTAACTCTGAAGGAATGTGAATAGGATAGGTTAGTAATAAACATATATTTTTAGGGTGTCTACATTTGCCCCTCTTTCAAGTGTTATTACAAAGTAATAACATTTTAAAGATAGTATATGCATGCATATTAGCGAGCGAAAGACAAGGAAGCATGGTGAGCTTGCTTGATATGCCCCGATGAAACATTTAGATGCCCCAATGAGTATCATAGTAAAGGAATACACCATTAAGAGGGTGGGTGATGCATCAAAGTGGTGGACAACCGCTTGATATGAAGAAGACCAGGATGATGGAGGGTGGGAGGGATTGTGCCTATAGCATGAGCCACATTTAGATAGTGAAATTTAAAGTAACCTTATTTTGTTGTTGCACAATAGAGATGTCACCATGATTATAAAATAATCACGATGTTTAACCCATTATGTGCGTAAACAAACACACACGCAACAAAGAAAAAATAAAAAAGGAGAACAAACCTAATATACACCGTTGCACCATGGCTATAAGGAAGTTAAAATGATAACGAAATACATGTATTTGGTCCAAAAAGTAATATCAACAATATAACACAACGTCGAAAAGAAGACAATTAACTATGCCCCTATTACGTGCCACAGTGATGATTTAACAGATGTAAATGCACCCAAGCAATATCTTAGAAACGCAAGGGGCTAAGATCATACTGATGAGTAGAGTAATCTTATATACTCCTACTGACACTCTTATTGGATCCTGTTGGGTTTTAAAATGGTACTTTAACAAAACCACAGTCAGGGGACAACTTGTCCCTCCTCTTTATGGGAGAGGTTCCCTTATTGAAAGAAAGCAATAAAGCTTATATACAAATGTACAACTTTCATCTTAAGGCTAAACTTCTGACATCTTGAAATACTTTTTACCGAAATAGCATATCAATACAAACGAATGGAAGAACTGAAGAAAGGAAAGAGCATAATATAACAATACTTTTAGGAAATATAGATATCAGAGTATAACCTTATATGTACTGAGAAAAGGTGATACAGAACATAATCATTCTCATTCATAGCATAAGATATCATTCCATAGACACAAAGTTCTAGAAATCATATCAATAAGAACACAAAGTTTCTTATTACAGAAGATAAATGATCCACAGATTTCAGGCAAGCAAGAAGAGACAATTGATGAAGATAGAGAGAAAGGGGAAATTCTTCTGTATTGATTGCTTTCGATTCTATTTATACTTCAAAAGTATCAGAGTCCATCGACTGCAATGAGTCAAGCTCTTACATTTATAAATTAAGCGAAGAGAGGAGAAGAAGAGAAAGAAATAAATCTGATTTGGAAGCTGAACCACCAATCATCAATGCCCCTGCAAATCCACCTACAATATGTCAAGTCTAGTTCTGCATGTTTGTTTGGTGTGTCGAAGAAGGAAGGATGGAAGATCGGATCGAATCTGATCTGGTTGAAGCAATCAGATCACATATTAACGGTGTGAAAGACGTTTTCCAGATTCCCAGCCATCAAATCCTGCTGAAAATAATATTTTATGTTTCCATGGCGTTAGGTGAGAGACTTGACAGCCTCGAAAATGACGGACCGGATCATTAATGGTGGCGGGTGAGTAGCAGGCACCGGGAGCTATCTGAAAAGTCCCTTCCCGCTCAATTTTGAGCTCCTGGTTGAAAGACATGGTTGTCTGAAGGTACGTGGTCGGGCATTTAACGCGGGCTCGTAATATGCAAAAGGGTCTGTCTATACAGGGCCACATAGCGAACTCGTGCATCTTAAGATTTTATCCCCTCTTTTTACTCCTGAAGTTGCGCTGAACTGACACGTGGCATCATCCGCGGGCCTACTCCGTTTCCTTTGTATTCTGTCTAAGTCCCTCCCCTTGGCGGAGACGTTCTGCCTAACCTGAGACATGTGGAGGGCTGGTGCACGTTTGGAACTGCCCCCCGAAATTTGCTTTTGAAAGAGCACCGATTGGATGCGTGGAGGCTTCCGCAGACTTAGGAATTTTCAACAACCGACTCTGTCCCCTCTTGATTCTAACCACGTGGCGAGTTGACGCTCGTTTGGGAACCGCCTCCAGATTTTAACCTTGAAGATGCGCCGAGCTGACACGTGGAAGCTTCCTTCGGCCTATCTCAAGCTTGGACTTTTCAATGGCTAGTTCTATCCCCTTTTCGGACGTGAGACAGGTGGAGGGCTGGCGCTAGTTCAGGGTCTCTCTTTGGGCCATGCCTTTGAAGTTGCGCCGATGAGGCACGTGGAGACTATGCGCTCACTTAGGATCTTGATTTGAACTTGGCCTTTGGAGGTATGCCGTTGGGACGCGTGGAGGCTTCCGTCGGCTCTTTATACTTAGCTGATTTAACGGTTGGCTGTCTTTTCCGACTCTGACCACGTGGAGGGCCTGTGCACTTTTGGGGTCTCCGCTTTTGTGCACCATACCAAAAGTTCACCGAAGAGACATGTGGCACCTTCCGTTGTCCTTCTATACTTAGTTGATTCGGGCCTCGATCGAACACTGTCTTTCTCCATTTTTCTCCTGCTGAGCTTTACTCGCTTTTGGACTCGGTTTTTGGGGTCTACTGTGAGTCCACGCAACTAGGCTGACCCTTCCGTTCTTCCTGTGCAAGATCACGTTCGACCAATTTTTCCCTGGGGAGGAAAATTGGGATAACACTTCTCTAACGCCTCGACCGTTTCCATACATGACAAAACCAGATGCATCATATCACAGTTGTTCATTCTGCTTTCGTAAAATTTGTATTTGAGCTGTCCACGTGGGAGAGATTTAGCTGAAGCGGGTTTGGGGAAAACTTTTATAGTTTGTGCACTTTAGAGAAATGACACTTCGGAACATTTCGGCCCGCCCATCCGCTTTTGATATGGGCTCTCCACGTGGCTTCTCCTGGGCGTCGGCGTGGCTGTGGGTCACTTTATAACTTTTATGCCTTTTCGCAACAAAACCAAAATTCCAAAAGTGACCCGACGATCCGCCTCCCCGCTTTGACTTTTGATGCGGGCTCGATATTTGACTTTTTCCTGTCTCAGCGGAGTCATGACTCATTTTACAACTTTAATCCCTTTTGGAAATAAAACCAAATTTCCAAAAGTGCCCCTATGACTCGCCTCCCCACTTTGACTTTTGAAAACAACCAGATGTCCCTTTGCGGGGCCAAAGTAAGAATTTTTTCTCCGCCACTTCATAATTTCGAAAAGCCAATCAGGATCCAGCGGAGACACGAGGGTAATTCAACCTTTTTGCAAATGTAATAAAATTCACAAGTTTACAAAAAGACCCATCACACCGCATCCAATTAGAGGTGACCACGTATCCGCAGACACTGGAAAAGAATTTGACAGGAAGACAACCGTAGAAAAATGCAGAAAAGGGGAAAAGCGCCACCATTTACTCCTAAATCAAAGATTTTTCTTGCAGAAAGATAAATGTAAGGAATACAAGGCTCGACGTGGTCCACAGCCATAGCAAAAGATTGATAAATTCCACGTATCCATGAAAGGAGATAAAAAAATGTTCCGAAATGCACAGACTGAAGAATTTTAAATGGAACTGGCGGGATAAAAAACTAAGTACCAACACTTGGGACCTGCAAATTCATCTTTCACAAGAGGGGAATTTTAGGGCGACAACAAATCCACTTTGAAGATTGATCAGAAAGTGAAAAAGGATCATTTCCCTCAAGCATTAAACTTATGAAATGCAAGGGAGGGAATGAGAGTCAAGATTACCCCAAGCAAAGTTATATTGTGAAGGAAACAATTTATTTGACTTGCCCCAAGCAGGGATATTAACATGCAGTGAATATGATGTATTGTGATAGTCATAAGATTGGAACGATCACTAGGTTAGTAGTTTAAAATGCGATTTTATCAAGATTGTGTTGAATTGTTGATATTTTCATGTGTTTGTGAATTTTCATTATTTTTGTGAATATTCATTTTTTTTTGAAATTTATGATTTTGTTGAAGAGTGAAGAAAGGGAGCGGCGTTGATTGTTACACCAGATTTATTATGGAGATATGATGATGTGAGATGGAGCTTAGTTTCCATGATCATAGCTTAGCTTTGATTTATGATGTTATAATGATATATGGATATTTGATGATGTGATACATATGTAATACATGCAATTAACACAAATACAAAGAAACAAATCTAACTTACACACATTAAAAAAGGTAAAACACACCATGTATTATTTAATAAACCAATATGATAACACAATTAAAAGTAAACATGTTAAACAAACCCAATATGAATATGAATTAACTACACCAAAGTTATATATGAACTAAAATTTTAATAATTCATCTGCAATTGGTTTAAAAATAGCAAAACACAAAAAATTCGTATATACACAGGAACTCGATAAATGCCCTGATTACGAAGGGGTCAAGATGCTTACAAAAGACTTGCAATAGATCACAAAATAAAACAGTTGAAAGCGGTTCCAGAATGTATAAATAAAATGGACCAACATAACAATAGACCATTGGACAATTAAGTGAAAATGCAATAAAGGCTAACACACAAACCTAAAAGACATGGTAAAGTAACAAAAGAAGGAAGAACACTAAAGCTTACAATGAGCCGAGTTATCTTCTTACAAGTGATTGAGTTGAAAAAACGTGCAAAACAAGTCTCACACGCACCTGCAACATACAAGGTTAGGCACAAACTAACATCTTAAGAAAAAACAACTACGCAAGGCTAATAAAACAACAACAATACAACACAATTTGTAATAACAACGTCTAATGACACCCCTAATGTGCTCCACGGTGAAGAATAGATGGATATGAATACCCCCAAGTGATATCTTAGAAACATAAGAGGATTGGATCTGACCAAAGAGCATAGTGATCTTAGACACTCCTTGTGACACTCTTGTCAGACCCCATTGTAGTTTGATCTGAATTGAATTTTAATCGAAGTGTTCCCCAAGCAAAGTTATAGTGCGAAGGTTTAATTGATTATTTTGCTGCCAAGCATGAATATACACCACGAGCAAGAAAAGTGAGTATCATAAGATGATCTGGAACACTCAATATGATTACCATCGAATGGTGATATTGTTGAATTGTGTTATTCAATTGCTGAGATTTTTATATTTTGAATGTTTTGGTTTATTTGACTATTTTGAGTTTTTACTAGTTTTATACTGTTTTTGGGATTTTTGAACATATTTGAATGTTTTTTGACTTTTTGAACACATTTGAATGTTTTTTATTTTTGAACGTATTTGAATGTTTTTATTTTTGAACATATTTTGAATGTTTTTGGATTTTTGGACAAATTTCAATGTTTTTGATTTTTGAACATATTTGAATGTTTTTTTATTTTTGAACACGCTAATGAAGAAGGAAAGGGTGTTCCCAAACTGTATTAAGCATATACAAGTGAAAAAGTATAGCGGAAACAAGGGACGAGACACAAAGGAAGAAGGTGAAAATGACAAACTAACCAGGAAAGCATGTGACACATGGTGGGATGGAACGGCATAAGAATGAGACAAGGTGAAAAGGCGAAGCAAGCAATTCTGCTGATATGCCCCCAACACTAGGCATACTTTTAGAGGATTAAGAATATAACCTTTTTAGATGAATTGTGTTCATGGGATCCTTAAGCTCTTTGCCATCTTGTGTGGATAATTTAAATATGCTCCAGACCCGAATTTAGCTATCACAATATATGGTCCTAAACAAATTAGGTTTGAATTTGCCCTACTTTTTATGTTCTTTTGTAGTATTTTTCTGATTTTCTTTAAGCACCATGTTGCCAATCTCAAACTGTCTAGGTTTGATCCTTTAAATGGTCCAAGGCACAAATTCTTTTCTCATCCAAGAGCTCTAATTCTAGAAGGCATGCTTGGTGGCAATCCTCTTCATGCACCAGGTGTTGTAATGATACACGGAGGGAAGGGAGCTCAACTTTGATGGGTAATATGACTTCAGATCCGTATACTAGGGAGAAGGTAGTGACTCCAGTTGGAGTACAAAATGAGGTGCGATAGGCCCAGAGGGCGGGATACAGTTGCTTGTGCCAATTGTGACCATGTTTATCATTGGTCTTCTCTAATATTGATTTAATTGTTTTATTGGACACTTCAGATTGGCCATTGCACTGTGGGTAAATATGGGGTTGCCAATTGTAGGTTGATATGGAATTTTTTAGCAATTTCTTTGATATTCTTATTTTTAAAGGATGTACCGTTGTTTGTAACAAGAGAGGTCGGGATCCCAAAGTGACAAATGATGTGGTTAAAAAAGAATTTGGCAATATTGGACCCAATGATGTAGGTGAGAGGGATGACCTCTATCCACTAGGTGAAATATTCAGTGGTGGTGATTATGAAGGTATGACCATCCGAAGATGTGGGCTTTATTTTGTCGACTAAATCGAGCCCCCCATCTGGAAAAAGGCCAGGGTGAAGTGATAGGATGAAGGGCTTGTGAGGGTGAATGAATTAGATTACCGTGTCATTAACATGCTTGAAATTTCTTGATAAATTTGCACGCATTCGACTCCACAGTGGACCTTTAGTAACCCACCCACAAGATCTTCTTAGTTAAGACCATTATGCTTGTATGTGCACTGTAGACACCCGTATGCACTTCGAATAGTGTTTGATTCATTTCCTCTTGATTGAGACATCTTAAGAGAGTCCCATAATATAACAAAGCCTAGACCTGCTATTAGAGATTCATATTCTATGATGTTATTGGTGCATGGAATCCCAATGGGATAATATTTGGGTATAACATCACCATCTGGTGTGCGCAATACTATGCCAGCTCCTAATCCATGCATGTTACAAAATCCATTGAAGAACAATGTCCATGAGGGAACTACATCAATATACAATAAATATTTGTGAGGGAACTCAAAATGAAGGGGTTGAGTACCCGGATGTGGCATTGCAGCTGATTGATTTGTCATAGATAACTAGACATCCGCCCTGTTATGACAAGTTTTGATAGAAGATATTTTAGAGGATCTACTTTGGCAATAAGTTTTGTGGTGTGATTGAGCAGATAGTGTCACAACTTATGAAAATTGAATGCTACTACTAAACACATTTTTTTCGACCTGGGAGTATTTGAGATCCTGGGCTATAAGGGTTCTATTCAAGTAGTAGACGGCTTGCTCTTGTCCTTTATCATTGTGTTGTGCAAGCAATGCCTCGATGACATGTTCTATTGCAGATATATACAACAACATTGGATTATCTTGGATAAGAGGCATCAATACCAGCGGAGTTGATAGGTACTCTTTCAACATAATGAAAGAATCTTGGCATTCTTGTGTCCATTTGAACTGGACATCCTTTTTGAGTAGTTGGTTCAAATGGTGGCACTTATTTGCCAACTGAGATATGAAGCACCTGATGGACTGAATCCTCCATTGTAATTCTCGTAGCCGAAAAAGGTTTTGTGGTGAAGGCATTTCCATTATTGCTTTGACTTTGGTGGGGCAGGGTCAACTTCAATTCCCCTTCGTGAGACTATGAATCCCAAGAGCTTCTCTAAAGTGACACCGAAGACACATTTCTTTGGATTAAGACAAACTATATATTCTCTTAACCTTTCAAAAATATGTTGCAAGACGGTTGGATGATCTATTGTATTTTTAGATTTAGCCAGAATATCATCAACATAATCCTCCATGATGTCATGAAGGAGGTCCTGGAAACTAACCGCCATTTCTCTTTGGTAAGTTGCGCCCATGTTCTTGAGGCCGGAAGGCATGACCTTTTAACAAAAAGTTCCCCATGGTGTCGTGAATGTTGTTTTATGTATATGTTCCTCACCATTGTGGATCTGGTTATAGCCTGAAAATCCGTCCATTAAAGATAACATCTCATGACTTGTTGTAGAATCGACAATCATGTCTAATGTGGGAAGGGGGAAGTCGTCCTTAGGACAAGATTTGTTGATATCCCAAAAATTGATGCAAATCCAGATGTCAGGTGTCTTTTTGGCAACATGTACCATAGTCGAGATCCATATAGATTACTTTATAGACCTTATGAAGCTAACTTCTAGTAATTTTTGAAGTATTGCTTTGACTAGCAATGCCACAGTAGGATGCATTTTCCATAGTTTCTGCTTGACAGGATTTACATCCAAGTGAACCAGTAGATTGTGCACAACTAGAGAAGGATCCAAACTTGACATAGCTTTATAAGACCATGCGAAGACATCTTGAAATTTGGTGAGTGATTTGAATTCCTGGATTTCTTATTTTGAAAAGCTCGCTCCAAGATGTAACATTTTGGGATTTTCATACGTTCCAATATTGATGGTGATAGTCTCTTCTACCAACCGAGTCTCTTCTCTCTGGTGCATCAAAAATGTTTTCACCAGGAGATGCGTGCTTTTGTTTTGTTTATTTTTCATTTTTTTTTCATTTTTTGCTTCTCACACAATGCCTCAATGAGGTTTTCACTATGTGAGATTGTATTCTTCTTTTTTCGATTTTTCTTTTCTTTTTTGACTTTTGGTGTACTGGAGCACTCAAATTGCTTGCCGAAGTAAGCATAAGCGTCGAGGTTTATATTGAAGCCTTTCTTGTGGTTTGATAAGGGAATAGGGTCCCGAGTCACGACAAATTTTTGGATGGCCTCATCATTCTGAAAGAGGTCCATGGAGATGTGACATTATTGGTCCTGATGGATGAGAGATGGGTAAACAATGTCAAGGATACAAATGGAAATGTTTTCAAGGTAGAGGGTGGTTTCAACCAGGTCTTCGAAGAGGCTATGTGTGGAACCAGTCTCAACTTCCAAGTCAGTGTCCTCTTCACTAGTCATTATTTCAAATAATATAGGCTTTTTTTCAAAAGTTTAAAACCCTAGACCATAATGGTAGAGATTTACTTCATACATTGCCAGTTCAAGGTGACCTTGTGCTTGCGGGCCAAGCCCTTTGCCTTTCCAATTCATGTTCTTCATCATCTTGTGGGCTTTGACATAGTTTGTTGATCCATAGCAATCAACCATACAATCTTCTTATAGCTAAGAGCATCAAAACCCTGAATGCATTCGTCCTCCAAGAGTCCATATCACCTCCAAAGAGTTTTTACTAAGATGATAAATTAGAGCTTCTTTTAAGTGGGGGACATTGGGTCATCCATAGGTGTGTGGGGACAACAAGAGTTTTCCAATGTGGAAAACATTTTCAAAAGTGTATTCACTGAGACCTTGATGGAAAAAGTTGAACTCAACAAGTGAATGGGATGTTGTGGGTTGCGAGCTAAACGTAGATGCCAGGGATTGAAAATGTGTTTTAGGAT
Organism: Taxus chinensis; assembly: GCA_019776745.2. Lineage (NCBI taxonomy): Eukaryota > Viridiplantae > Streptophyta > Pinopsida > Cupressales > Taxaceae > Taxus > Taxus chinensis. The sequence goes on from CM034152.1 coordinate 780,279,308, forward strand.
CAATGTGTTTATCAACGATGGGGATGACACGAGGCTCGATGGATCTATCCGCAGAAGGACAATAGTTAGCATGGTTATATGTGGCCTCCAAAAGTTTGCGATACTCAAAATTTTAAAATCAACAAGCAAAGCAAACTCTTTACCCTCATGTGGAAATTTAATGCACTGGTAGAATGTAAAGGGTATGACTTGCATCACATGTATCCATGGTTGACCTAGGAGGACATTGTATGAGGTCTTGAAATCAACAACATGGCAGAGGGTTTCAAGCATCCGCGTTCCCACTTGTATGGGTAAGGTTATCGTTCCATAGGATTGTCGTTCACTATTACCATAACCACGAATGGTTATAACATTAGCTCCCAGACTGGCCTCCGTGTGACCAAGACATCTCAACATTTTCATGGAAAAAATGTTTAACGTTTCTCTATTATCAATTAGAACTCTTATAACCTTATGGTCAGTAATATACACTTCGATATACAAAGAGTTATTATTCTATAGGTTTGGATTTAACAGGTCTTGAGGACCAAATGACAGTATGGGGACTCGCAGGTGAAAGATTAACAATTAAGGTTTGGAATTGTTGGACGTTAAGATTCTTAGGAACACGTGCCTCTTGGAGAGTACGAGTGAGAAGATCCTGAAAGTTAGGTGACACTTTCAATAACTCTATGAGGGAGATATGGGCAGGTGTTGTCGTTGTAAACAAAGAAAATTAACAGACAAATAGAAGATTATAAACAAATAGATTTACCTTCTCTGCAATCTCTTGCAAACCTTAAGTAAGATCGTATAAGCTCTTGGACTTTTTTTGTCTCGTTGATATTTGGATTGTGGGTGCTCTTTGATATTACTCTCTAAAGGGATTTACAAATGCTACGAGCAGATTTCATAAGGATGCGGATGTCAAATTGGCAAAAGTTGGATGCAAGTTGCTCAAAGTTCCAGGGATGGATTGCAAAGGAAAATAGTCTCCTCTTATAGGTGAGGGTAAAGCCATGAGAAGTGGATCTCAGTTTGAATTGGACTCCAGGGTAATAATTATAATTACTTAAAATAATAAGATGACCATGTCTATGTAGTTGCATCTTTGCAGGGGCAATCATTATTTTTGAATTCATCCATGAAGTGGTTGTATAGGCATTATTGTTGCCCCCACCATTTGTAGGCTTCTGGTAGTGGAGTGAAGTGGATAAAAAAATTAATTAAATAACTAATTTAATTAGTATTTAATTATGAGGGAATAACTAACCATTTATTTAATTAAATGTTTAATTATATTAGCTAGACGGTGTTAGGATTTAATTTAATTAATTCCAAAGGGATAGTAGAATTAAATTATTTAATTCTAAAGGGTGGGAATGTGACTTAGGAAATAGAATTAACTTAATTAATTCTAGAAGGGGGTATTTAATTGATGGAATTGATTTAATTAATTCCAAAGGGGTATGTTTTGGCAATATAAAATTAATTTAACTAATTCTAATAAGATAAAAGTGAGATAGAAATATGTATGTATTTTTAGGGTGTCTATATTTGTCCTTCTTTATAGTGTTATTGTGAAGTAATAATGCTTTAAATACAGTAAACACATGCGGATTAGCGAGCGGAAAGCAGTGAAGCATTTGGATTTCCCGACAGGATAGGATGGAAAGGGAACGCCCCCTCAAGCGAGTGGGTGATGAAGCAAAGAGGTTGATAGCCACTTGATAGGAAGGAGACAAGGGACAAAAACAAGGATAGGAAGGAGGATTGTGCTCGTAGAAAAAACAACATTTGGAGAGTGTGAATATAAGAATAACCTTTATTATGTTGTTGCAAAATAGAGTTGTCAGCATGATTAGGAAGGAATCAAAATGGTTATCCCATATGTGCGTAAAACAAACACACACAAAGCAAAGAGAGCTAAAAAATGAGAATCAAACCCAACATATTGAGTAGGCGCAGACACCATGGTTATATAGAAACCAAGATGTGATCACAATAACGACAAGTGGTCTAACAATCAAATGTCAACAATGCAACACACTATTGTAAAATGAAGAAAATTATCTATGCCCTAAACACATGCCACAATGAAAAACAAACATATGTGAATGCTCCAAAACACTAAACTTATGAAATGCATGGGAATAGGGCCAGTTTGAAGAGTAGAGTATACTTCAAAACTCTTGTAGGACCTGCGATGTAAAGCGATCTGATGTGGATTTGCCCCAACAAAGTTATACCATGAAGGGAATAAGAAGTGGTGATAATCGTAAGATTGGTATGAACAATAGGGTAGAGATAAAATTTTAATTTTATCAAAAGTGCATTGTGTTGGTGAAGTTTTGAAAAACTTGTAATGTTTAGGAATTGTTGCGAATATATAACGTTTTTTGAATTTTTGATAATTTGTGATTTTTTTTCGACGTTTCTGAAAATTGCAGGGCGAAAGAGGGGAACGATGTGTTTAGTACACCATATATGTCCCAGAGAAGCAACAATATGCCCTGACGAGAAGAAAGAATAACATAAAAATGATCGTTTGAATAAATGAATCGTCATGACGAATAACAAGTAAATTGTGTGAGAAAAAAGAGGATAAAGGAATGGTGAAGAAAAATTTGTAACCGTGACCGTGTGGGTCAAGAAAAATAATGAATTAGGGTTAGATATGGTATAAATAGAAGGGTGGGAGGGTTGAAAATCATTGCGACCCATTTGTGCTATTATACTCCTTTTGCCATTTGTGAAAAATTTGAGCTTCAATTTCTGCGAGAGATGACGTGACAACAACAAAGGAAACATTATGCAAATCATGTTTGTGAGTATAAGCGGACTCAAGTCGACGGTCCCGTGGTAAGTACTTCAAAAAATTTCACTTTTGAATGCATTTAATGCATGTTTTTATAGGTAGAAAATCAATTTTTAACACTAGTGGATGCACTTGTGCATGTTAACGTAGCTCGATAAATGCGCTAGCGTAGAAGAGAGAACATGTGCATTAGCAAGTGTATGCACTAGTGTGTTGAACCTGAAGGAGCACACACCTTGAAAGAGGACATGAGCTTCAAAGCGAGATTCTTGGAGATCCATAGTGATTTTAAAGCTCAATAAAGTACCTATGGAAATCATTTCCAATACTCTACATGGTGGAAAAGATGGGACATCTTGAGACTTTATGGACTTTTGTAGGTAGCTCACTCTTCCGGCGCACAACAAGCGATCCCAAGAAATAAGGAGCCATTTGGAGGTGTTTTAGTAAGAATTGGACCCTGAAACCATTACCATTGGATTCAGTGAGTTTTTGGGAGGCGGGATCGTATACAATTTCACCCAAAAATTCATTCGGGTGCTTGAGATATCGTCTTCGTAAGTTGGCTCCCAAGGTACACTTTCCAACACTTTGTCAAATTTTTGATGGGACATGTGGTAGGCTGTGGAAAAGGTGCATTTTCATGTTCCCTTTGCACCTTTGCAAAGGGAAATGAGGTGCACAAAAATGCGCCCCAACCTACTTTAGCCCTCATGTCACCAATATGACCTTGTACTCACTTTCCAGCGCTCCGTTGACTAGTTTGACCTTGCACTCACCTAACCTTGCATGCATGACACTTGTCCTTCCTAGAATTAGGCATAATTTTTTGCACCCTTTGTTCCTTTTGCAAGGGAACATGAGGGACATAAAAATACACCCCACCCTTTGCATGCCCACTGGTTCTTCATGCGACCGTAAACTAGCTCCCAGGTGCTTCAGATTAGCCCCCCTCTAACTTGTTCAATGAATGAAAATGCGACAAATGGAAAGCCTAGGTCAAGGCACATTTTCTTGTCCCCTGTTCACCTTTGCAAAGGGATGAAAAGGAAAGAAAAATGCGCCCCACCTTCCCTTCTTGCTTTTGCAAGCTATAAATTACAACACTTAGTCATTTTTCGCCATTTTTCCTCCCCCACACCTCCAGATGTTGCCAGAATGCTGGAGAAAATTTTCTTGCAATTGAATATGTCATTTTCATGCTTGAATATTTCCATGAAATCCTCCATGATTTGAAAACACAAATCACAAGAAGAACAAATTCAAACGGAGGAAAAATGAAGATTTTATGCTAAAATCCTCAAAGTCACCAGAAGAAGAAATCTTTGTATCTTGCAAATTGTTGAACGAATCAAGACACTGGTTTTTGCATTCCTCAAGATTTCCAGGCGCCTAAACATTCCTAGAGAATTTTTTTTCATGCACGAAGTGGATTTTTTCCGGCGGAGAAACCCCAAGTTTCCCACGGAATTTTTTTTGATTTTTAAAATCTCTCAAACCAACGATTGGGTGAAGCTAAAATTCCAGAGGAGCACTATTGGGAAAAAACCCAGATCGAAAAACTTCATTTTTTCACAAAATGAGCACTAGAGACCCACTTTCCAAAAATAGTAAGCCTTCCAATATGGGTCGTTGCTATTTTGGGTAAGTCGTCATTAGAAGAAGTTGCGACGAAGACAATGTGCACTAAGGAGGAAAATGAGGTCAACTTGATTGATTAGTTTAGAAAAGTAACAAAAATCATCACTTACTAAAATTAGTAAGTCTTCCATATGGGTGCTTGCCATTTTTAATAAGTCATCCAATAAGGAGCAATCAGGGAAAGAGCAGTGTGCACACAAGCAATGATTCAAGCAAATCTCATTAGTGCAGTCAATTCGGACAAAAATCACTACTTGCTAATAATAGTAAGTTGTCTTACAGGCACTTACTATTACTAGTAAGTCATTCCAAAAAATAGTTTTCACAAAAGGAGTGCACAGAGGGGTAACCATTCAAGTCAACATCATTAGTTGGTGACCAGAGAGGCAAAATCTTGACACTTTGCTAAAAATAGTTTCCCTTTCCAAATATAGTAAGTATCAAGGAAATATGAAGTTCAAATTCATAGGGGTGAAGCCGACACATGCCCTATCATCGAAATATGTTGAGATGGGTGACGTTGATGTCACATACACAGATCTCAACATTGTCTTTTGACACTCACTTCATCATTTATGTTTTTCTGTATAATGTGCGAGGTGGATTTTGCAATCATTGTCATCAGACTATCCATGATAACACTCAATTCTACATACCAGTATGGCCGTATTGCAAAGTGTCATGACAAGGTCGGTTTCGAGCTTCGATTTCTTCTGAGGGGATCTTCATGAGAAACACCCGTGATCACCAAAGGAGTCATTCGACAGTGTTTCTAAACACTTATCTCATGGTGTCTGCACATCATCTAAAATAGTTTCTCATGGTACAAGACATTCGAGGATCCAGAGTTCATTGCATTGGAGCATTTCATTGGATCATGTATCAAGGATCAGTGGACATCATCAGAGGCGGGTTCTTCTTCATTGTCACTCCTCAGTCCCCTCTCTCCCCTTTATCTCTCCTCTCTTCCCACCACTTTTTGTCTCCTCGTTCTAATTCTTCGTTGGGGTTGCACTTTTCCATAATGCCTTTAATTAATTAAAAATGACTTTATTTTTCAATGTAATAAGTCATCCTAAGCCATATATGGGGACTTAATCTTTTCCTAAGGATTTAAAAAGTCATAAGTTGTAAAAAGGCATATGAAAAGGCATTGGGGGGTCGGTGAAGAGACTTCTCTCATTCTATAAATTTTAATTGCCTTCTCTTTTTAAAGGGTTGGTTGTTAATTTTGTAAACTCGAGAGTGCATTGTGCTTAAAGAGAACAAACAAGATAGCTATTTTCTTTCAATTTACCCTCTATATTTTTCCTCTATTCTCATGCTATGTACAAATCTAATGGAGATGCTAATAAAGGAAGAAGTTTCTATTTTCCAAGGCATATGAATGTGTGCATCTTTTTATGCATAGTTTCCTCTAGCTAGTAGCGTCAAAATTCTATTGTTTCTTCTCATAAATATGTGTGTTGGAATTTCTAACTAGTGTATGCAGGAATCTGATTTTCTACCCACAACATTAGTTCCCCTATCTCTTTTTCTAACTCCCCTTTCCCGCTCTCCAGAAAAATTCCTCTCTAGCAAGCAATTGCTAGCTTCGCCGCAGGGTCAGTGAATTGCCCCTGCTGGATCTCCAGTTGAAAGGCCACCAGGAAAATCCCATTTCATCACACATATACACACGAAGCTGCACCGTATAAGTAGAGGGACTTCAATTCCCAGAGCATTTTTCTTACCAACAGAAAAATGTGCCCCATCCCTATCAAGCCCCCTGATCCCTCATGTGACCTCAAACCAACTCTTAGGGGCTTCCGTTTAGCCCCCTCTCCAAGTTGCACAAGGAATGAACATGTGACAAATGACATGCCCAGAATGAGGCACATTTTTATGTTCTCTTTGCACCTTTTGCAAAGGGATGAAATGGATAGAAAAATGCGCCCCACCCTTCCCCTTCCATTTGCAAACTTATAAATAGTAGGACTTAGCCAATTTTTTCCATTCTCACCCCCCACATCCTCCTCATGGTGTCAGAATGTCGTCGAATTTTCTCCAGAAATCCATACACCACTTTTTGCTGCAAAAACAAGATTGTTGATGCTCTCATACCTTGAAAACACAAAAGCACAAAGAAATCCGGATTCGAATGAAGAAAAATGAAAAAAACAAAGAGATTTTGCCCGAAAACTCTCGAAGTTTGTGAAGGAGAAATTGTTCATATCTCCCAAAATACTCAACCGATCGAGATGATGTTTGTTGTAATCTCTTAGTTTTCTAGAGGCCATGAGGATTCAAGAGGAAGTTTTTCCATGCACAACCTAGATTTTTTACGGTGAGCAAACCCCCATTTCCCCAAAACAAAAATTGGATTTTTTAAAATCTTTCATTTTCGGCATCGAATCAAGTTGAAATTTCAGCAGTGCAATAAGGATCAAAAACCTATTCCAGAGAAGTTTATTTGATCACAAACCGACCACTAGAGACCCACTTTCCAAAAATAGTAAGCCTTCCTAAATGAGGACTGGTTATTTTTGGCAAGTTAACACCAGAAGCGGTTGTGGTGAAGACAATATGCAAAAAATATATTCACAACGCCAGAATGGTTTTCCAATGCTAGAAATGGGAGAAAAGTTCTCTTTCTAAAATAGTAGGTTCGTTATATGGGTACTAGCTATAAATAGTAAGTCATTCTAGGGAGTAGTCAAGGGGAAAGTAGTGACTAAAGGGACAATTGAGAAAGCCAATCTCGCCGGTGCGGTAAAAAAAGGGTCAAAATTAACACTTACTAAAAATAGTAAGTCTCCTATACATGTGCTTACTATTAATAGTAAGTCATATCAAAACAATAGTTCTTGTAGGAGTGCAAAAAGGACTAATCATCCAGGCTCACATTATCAGTTGAGATCCAGAAAAGTGAATTCTGACACTTACTAAAATTAGTAAGTTACCCCTTTCAAACATAGTAAGTGTCTAGGAAACAAGGAGGTCAAGTACATAGAAGTGAAATTAGTCATTGCCCTCTTGTCAGAATATGTCGAGGAGTAGGTTACAGTGAAGCCTCTTACAATAGATCTCAACAATGTCTTTCGCCACTCATTTCATGGCTTATGTTTTTCTGTGTATAATGTGTAAGATGGAATATGCAATCATTATCATCAGATTGTTCATGGTGTGTTTCATCAGGATGTCCAAATCAACATAGCAGTGTGGTAGTGTTGCAGAGAGCCATGACATAATTAGTTTTAAGGATTTAATATCTTCATAAGGGATCTCCATGAGCGACACTCGTGGTCACCATGGGCTTCATTCAACAATGTTTCTAAACACTTAGTTCACGGTGTCCATGCAAAGACGTCTTCTAGCAGTGCGAGGCATTTAAGGATCCAAAGTTCACTGCATTGGAGCGTTTCATCAAATCATTTGGCAGAGGTCAATGGACTCCATCAGAAGCGACTTCTCCTTCATCAACTCTCCTTCTCTCTTTCTCTCTCCTTTCTAATTCTTCGCTGGGCTTCATCATTGTATTTCGTCCTATTCAATTAACTAACTTATTTTAAAATTGTAATTTTTTTTTTTCTCAAAATTATAAGAAAAATACTAAATTTATGGAAAATGAAAAGTCACTAGGAAATATGGAACACGAAGAGTCGTATGAGGGAGGTCAGGGGTCAATTCAAATCGATATAAATTGGCATGGCTTCTCCATTCCAAAGGATTCCGAATTTTGAAGAACTTCTACTCTGTAGCATTGTGAATTGTGGCAGCTTGGTTGAAGCTTTGTATTCATGACTACACATGAAATAAAAGCTACACTTTTTCTATTTTCCCTTTCTTGTTTTTCCTCTATTTCCCTCCTATATACACTTTGTAAGCATGGTGATCAAAAAGAGTTTGTGTCTTCGATAATTGAGCCTCAAAGAACTTTGTGTCTATGTGGGTTTGGTTTGTCTCACTAACTGCTTCATTGTCGCTTTCTTCTATATTGGATGTTGAACTACTCAAGTTACTGGGTGCGATGCTCTGTAATCTACTCATGGTAATAATCTTCCTTGACTAATTCCCCGCTTTTCCCCTCAACGCTGTAATTTCCTCCGGTGTACCTCCGTACAAGCACTTTGCCATAGGTTTAGTGGATTGTCCCTGTGTAATCCCTGGCCAATTTGGCCACCCACAACATTTAGATAGGATTAGGATTAGTTACATTCAATAATAGAAGTTTTACCATTCAATGCAGAGGGGTGTAGCTCCGTGAACGTTGGTGGAGACACCTAATTTGTCCACTCGACAATTTTTCTCACCAACAGGAAACAAATTTGTAGAAAAAAATAGATTGGTTTTGAGTTAGAGATACTTGACCTTTGTCATCACGATCTTGCTGATTTTCAGTGTGTATAGGAGGTTGGAAACAAGTAAAATTAACAGACAAACATAGGATAAAGAAATAAACAAACAAATTTACCCTTCTCTGTAATCTCTTGCAAACCTCAAGTAATATTTTAGAAGCTTTTAAACTTGTTTGATCTTGTTGATATTTGGATTGTGGATGCTCTTTGATGTTTATTCTCCAAAGGGATTTGCAAATGCTACGAGGCATATTTCATAAGGATGAGGGAAAAAATTCATGGCAAAAATTGGGTGTAATTTGCTCAAATCTCCAGGGATAAGTTTGCAAAGGAAAATGACCCTCCTCTTATAAGATGAAGTTAAGGGCATGAGAAGTGGATCTCAGTTTGAATTGGCTCCAAGATAAGATTTATAATTTCCTGAAATAGTAAGATGACCATGTCTGTGTAGTTGCATCTTTGTAGGGGCAATCATTATCTTTGAATTCATCTGAGAAGTGGTTGCATGTGACATTATTGCTTGCCCCCACCATTGTAGGCTTCTAGAAGTGGAGTGAAGTGGATTAAAAGAATTGATTAAATAAATAATTTAATTAGTATTTAATTGTGAGGAAATAATTAACCATTTATTTAATTAAATACTTAATTATATTAGCTATAAGGTGTTAGGAATTAATTTAATTAATTCTGAAGGCATAGTAGAATAAAATTATTTGATTCTAAAGGGGAGGAATATGACTTAGGGAATTAGAATTAATTTAATTACTTCCAGAAGGGGGTATGTTGCGGTAATTGATAGAATTAATTTAATTAATTCTAATTGGATAGAAGTGTGATAAAAATATTTATGCATTTTTATGGTGTCTACATTTGCCCCTCTTCAAAGTGCCATTGCAAAATAATAATGTTCAATTTGAAAAATAGTAGACACATGCAGATCAATGAGTGGAAATTCGTGAAGCATTTGGATGCCCCAGTGAGATAAGATGGTAAGGGAATGCCCCCTCAAGTGGGTGGGTGATGCAACAAGGCGGTCATGGACGGCCACTTGATAGGAAGAAAGCAAGGGATTTGAACAAGGATGTGAAGGATTGTTCTCGTAGGATGAGTGTCATTTGGAAAGTTTGAATATAAGAGTAACGTTTATTTTTGTTGTTGCATAATAGAGTTATCGTCGTGATTATGAAAGAATCAAGATGGGTAACCCATATGTGCATAAAAAAACACACACAACAACAAAATAAAGATAAAAGGGAAAAAAAAGTTATATACAAAGTAGGTGCATGCATCATGGGTATAAAGGAATCTAGATGTTATCACACTACTTGCAATTAATCTAAAAAGGTAAACATCATCAATGTAACACAACATTGAAAAAGAAGACATTTAGCTATGCCCCTAATAGCCTTCCACAATGATGATTAAATAGATGCAAATTCCCCTGAGTACTTAAATTTATGAAAGGCTTGAGGATAGGATTAGAATGGAAGAGTGGAGTATACTTAGATACTCCTCGTGACACTCTTGTTGCATCCATTTTGACAAATGATTTGATTAGAAATTGTTCCAGGTCGAAGTTATATCATGAAGGAAAAATAATTTTGTGATTTTCCCCAAGCAGAGTAAGTAATCGTGTAAAGGGAAGAAAGTGGAGTAATTTTCGTAATATTGGAACAATCACTAAGGGTAGTAGATAAGAGTAGGACTCTATCGAGATTGTGTTGAAATGTTGAAAGATTCACTTCAAGGGTTTTCCAATTGTAGGATTTCTATGATAAGTGAATGTTTGTTACGAAAATTTTATAATTTCTGTTTTTTTTTTAAAAAATTAATATATGATTTTGTTGGGATTTTTGTGAGTTTTTGAAAAATTTGAAATACAAATGTAAAGAAATGTAAACAAACCTGAATACATAGCAAAAAGGAAAACATACCATGGCTTATTTAATAAGATAGAAAGAAAACACGATAATGTAAGTAGTAAAAAAAACACAAAACATGCATTGCAAACAAACCCAATATGAATAAGAATGAACGACACCAAAGTTATATGTGAACTAAGATGCTAAGATTTTTCCTGCAATTGGTCTATAACAAAGGTAAACAAAGTACATTAAAATAACAAACTGAAAGAAGCAAAAACATTGTCACAATGTTAACATACTGCAACATTACAACACAATTTGTAATAACGATGTCTAATGACACTCCAAATGTGTTACACATTGAATAACTAGACAAATATGAATTCCCCCGAGCAATATCTTAGAACGTGAGAGGATTGGATTGGGCCGAAGAGTGGAGTGATGCTTAGATACTTAAAAAGATACTCTTGTTAGATCTCATTGAAGTTTGATCTGTATTGGATTAAAATGTGAAATCTAAATGTGCCCCAAACAAAGTTATATTGCGAAAGGGTAAATGAATGCCTCGAGCATAGATATACACCACAGGAAATAAAGATGATTGTCAAAAGATGATCTAGGACAACCATGAGGAGCGTCGTCAAATGACGAAATTGTTGAGCTATGGTATCCAGTTGTTGAAAGTTAGTTAAACATTATTTTAATCTTTTGATTTTGAAAGTTTATACTATTTTTTATTTAAAAAAAAATATTTGAATGTTTATGAGTTTTGAAACATATTTAAATGTTTTTGAGTTTTGAACATATTTGAATGTTTTTCTATTTTGTGAAACATATTTGAAAGTTTTTGTATTTTTGACTCAGTAAAGGGTTACACAATATGAACTCATGTTCAAACAATTGTAAGCATTTCATTGCATTGGCATAAATATAGATGATGTAATAATATGATGTCTCACTCCGCTCGTGACTCCATGCAACTAGGAAGATGCGGGGGCTCATCACTGAAAGCCAAGAAGGATGCGACGATGAGGTGAATAGTGATATGAAGGTGAAGATAATGGATGTTAAGACACAAGGTGTAACAATAATCCATTTGAGAAAAAATGTGACACCCATTCCATGATGATTCCACTTTATAAGTTTTGACTAGACTTAGATCCATTGATGGCCTACTGATTGGAAAAATCTGGTTGAAGTAATTGTTGTCTCTCTTAACATGAGCAACTAAATTACTTCTTGGGATGTTTATGATTAAGCACTGTTGATTCAGATTTGATAAATGATTTATTGATTAATTCTTTTTGTGGGTAGGTGCCTGCAGAAGATAAGTTGTAGTTGATTAAATTAGGGGTTGGTGCTCCTTGTGGGGTTGGTGCCTCACTAAACAAATCTTGTAGGATGAGTAATATTCTTGTAAGTCCTTGATTTGAGTAATATAAACAACGGTTTCAGTGGGTTTTTGTCCCGAAAGGGTTTTCCACATTACATCTGGTCTCCTCATGTGAATGTGTGTGTGTGTTTCTTATTCCTATAGTCTCATGATCAATATTGCATACTTATAACAATCAATAATAGTTAAGAACAACAGATACAAAAAAGAAAGAGTAAATTGATTGTAATTTTTATTACCACTGATTCAACCCCCCCTCTCAGTGCTTCAAATCTCTAACAATTAGTATCAGAGTGGTGGTTCTCCCGTGTTAAGCTTAACACCATGGAGTTGATCCTAGGAAAAGATAAGCATGTGAAAATCTACTTACAGAAAGTATCAGGATGAAGCTCATAAAGAAAGGTTGATGATGGCAATGGAAAATTGGAGCAGCTGCAGAAACGATTCAGATGATGTAGAAGTTGGGGTTAATCTATAGGCTGAGATAGAATGTGCTTTAGAAGAGCTAGACAAGATCAGGAAGAAAAACAAGAAGTTGAAAGCCTACATCAGTGCCTATGAAAATCACATCACTCTCCTTGAAAAGAAGTTGAGTAAACAAGAACAAGAGGATGATCAAGAATGTGTAGAAGATGATTCTCAATCAGATAAAGTATTGAACTCTCTCAAACTCAAAGACGAAGAAATCACCAAGCTGAAAATATTTGTGAAGGAAGAAGAAGAGAAAAGCAGACATCATGAAGCGACGACGATCCAAATGGAGAAAGAACATGAAAAAATATTGAGGAGCTTGAGGAAAAAGTCAATTTGATTTCTAAATCTCTCAGGGAGAAAATTGAAGAATATGAGAAACTCAGCTCAACCATGAAAATATTTGAGAAAGATCTAGACCAGGAAAAAAAAACAAATGTGAAGATAAAAAATGATAAAAAAGATGCATGCCAGAAGCTCAAAGTTGAACTGAAGAATTTGAAGATAGAAATGGAACAAATGCAGACTAGCATAATAGAGCATGAGACTCCCAGAAAAGAATTAGAAAAAGCAAGGCAAAAGTAGTTGAAAGCTGAATCAAGACAAACATGCTGTCAAAAATGCTCATAAAATAAGGAGAATGAAAAGGATGGTTCGAGCTAGCAACCAAACAAGAAGTAGACCAAGGTGACTAACACTGGACGATTCAAGAAAGTAATCAGACAAACCAACACATCCAGGTATGAGAGAAAATTTAATGGATATTATTACTCGTGTTATGGTTTTGGTCATAAGGCCACGGAGTGTAAATGACTTAAGATAGACAAGGAACATCCATGAAGGGATACCAAATTTGAGTTTGAGAAGAATATGATGTGTTTCAATTGTCATGAAAGACGACACATTGTCAGGACTGCTTAGAAAAATCCTTAAGACAGTTTAACAATGATCACTCACATTCAGATAAAATGATAAATCATGCAATGTGTTATACATGTCATGAAATTGGGCATTGTTCAAAGCACTATTGTCAAAATGAACAACCTAAACGCAACAGTAGACCTCATACCTTTAGATTGCAATAAAAGAAAGATTCTACCATAAAGATGATTCCTAAGAATCATACAAAAACTGCCAAGACTCAAACAAATCCTGAAGAGAATAAGATGAGATGGGTATACAAGAAGAAGGAAAGAAAGCCAAACACAAGCAGTGAAGAGTTTCTTCCTCAAGCGGTGATAAATAAAATGCAGTATATATGTCTCACAGGCATACAGTTAGGAAATGATAACTCAAGTAATGAGACAATGATACAAAAGAATACATCTAGAGGAACTGACAAGAAAACAAGGACCGAAAAAGATGAAACTGAGTCATATTGTTTTGATGACTTCTTGTTGTTTTAAACCAAGCCTAAGAAGACATGATATACCTTCTCTAAGATTCTAGAAGGTATAAACAAATCTAGAGGAAGCATGGTACAAAGTCCATCATGGCGAGATTGGAGAAGAATGACAAAAGATGCTGGTTGGTGGAAAAAGTCGCAATTTAATTGAGTGAGATGTCAAGGTATGTCATATATGATTTGCTCCATGTTATACAATGTTGTATGCTAGTAAAGTCCTTGTGTATTCCTCTAAGCCAACATAGGAAGAGAAAGTTGTAATTCATATACTTATCATGTATGTCTTCTTAACCTTGTCATTGGTATTATCAAGTGAGAAGTGGTTCAATGAGAGAAATCTTGAATCAATGAACAAGATGGTTGTATGGTAAAATCTAAATCAGAACAATCCTGATACACGTTGAGTATGTATGGATGGTTATTAGTAGTAGCGCATGTCCATGGTTGAAAATGAGTCAAGTGGTCATAAAACCTTCATGCTTTGAGTCTTGAAAGAAGAGTATATCCTCTGTCAAAACTTATCATGACCAAGTGAAATGACGAAATGCCAAATTTGACTTTAGTGTGTTTTGGTCACATGTTAATCTTGATGTCCAAGAAGTTCAATTATAAGTGTCTTGTGTCAAGTCTGCGCTCATGATCCCTCAAATGCAAAATGTGTGAAGTACATGTGCATGTTCATTATATAAGTGCATATTCCATAATTGTCACTATCACACAGAGTATTGATATGAGTAAAGTAATGCAAGACTTTCATAGTCCGCAAGTGTGAGGAAAGGTGATAGGATCTATATGAGTAACCAGTAATGAGCAAGTGAATCTTGATGATTTGATGATTTGATGGTGAAGATGTCTTCCAATGTATACCCTTGCATAAAAAATTGATGTAATAGTTGATATCTCGTAACAATTGGTATCTCTAAACTATGCATACTGCATGCTCAAAAATATGTTTTTGAGCAGATTCAAGATGGGTTAATGACTATCTCATGGATGAGATTGGAGAAAGTGGATAGGTTACAAGACTGAGCAGATTAATGCATGCCGCAAGAGTAAACATGACACTAAGCAATGGATAAAGGTCAGGACGCTGGAGACAAATAAATTAGAAGAGGACATTCAGACCTTGAGAAAAGTGTCTGAGATTAGAGATCCATAACATACAAGATGAAATACAACCTCAACAAGAGCATATGGACAAGGAGATCTTAGTGCCATCTCAAGATAAATGGAGTGAAGCACAACTTGTAGCAAATAGATTTTTTTAATAGTTAAATGGACAATATTATCTAAGGGGGGAGCCACTACTGATCAAGTGGATCAATCTTGTTGCTAATAGGAGACAAAAAATATGGAACATAGTTCTAGGGGGAGCATTTCAAGGTAACATAAGCTCCTATCGAGTGCCTGAAATTTCAATATTTATGACAGGGGGAGCCAGTATGCTAGCTCAAGATATGAAAGTATGCATAAACTCAAGAGGAGCATTGCCGCGAGTATATCATGTCATATGAATTAGAAGCATATGCCAAGCGAGATCTTGTTAAGGTAAGAACACAATGAATCTAGCTTACCAGTGTGTTCAACTTCTTATGGCGTAGTTGGTCCTTTGTCATTGTTGTCAAAGGGGTAGAAAAACCATGATTGTCATTGTTTTTGTCATCAACGGTTATAGGTTTCTGGTTGTATTGCCATCAATGAGAAAGGGGGGAGATTGCTGAACCTTTGTCATTGTCATATATGTTTTCATTGATGTCAAGCTACATTGATGAAAAAAGTATTTAATGTCAAATGACATTGATGGCAAAAAGAGTGAATAAGTAAAGAAAATGAAGGATTGACAATATCAGCTCAATAAGAGAAAGCAACTCTGGAAAGCATGTGAAGAAGTTTGATTGGTAGTGTCAGCTCTTAGAGGCATTAAGATGATCAAGGATAAGTTCTAAGGGACTCAGTAAATTTTTGGGAAAGTCGCATAGACGAGGAGATATTTACCGAAGTCAAGAGATGGCCGCATAAGTCTCAAAGTAGCCGACAATGACTTGTAGAAGGACAATAAATTCTAGAAGAATCCGCCTAAGGTATGTGAAGGCCGCGGGTAAAGTATTGAAGCCACCAAAGTAAAAGGAGCCAAAGGAAAAGCACACATAGAAGAAGGAGGAAGACGCTGAAGTTCAAAGATAGCCACCAAAGTCTAAGGATATCTGCAAATGTTTAGAAGATGCCACAGAGAAGGATTGAAAGTCGCAAACAAAGCCGTGTAAGACGCTGAGAAGCGACCAAGTGTAAACGGTGAATCCGCGGAGTAAAGTAAGTCATGGGTAATGCCGCACAGAACAAGAAAAATCCGTGAAGGACATATGATGCCGCAAATAAAAGAAAAATATGTAGAGTACTAGACGAAGATGTGGAAAGCCGCAGATGCTTGTAAAATCCATTGTATAAAAGAATAGAGTTTGTGGACAAGGAACAAAGCCTTGTAAAGGAAACAAACAAGGAGAAAAGCCGTGAGTCATTGTAAAATCTACAAGAAGCATAGAAAAATCCGTGAATAACTAAAGAACTGTCGAGAAAGGAGAAAAGATGGAGATCAAAGGAAATTTCCATGATACAAAGGAAAAGGTCACAAAAGCCAAGGGAAGTCGTGGGTCGAGAAAATATGAACTAGAGATGGATCAAGGAAAATCAAATTTAGTTTAAATGGAAGAAGTGAGATTTTGTATCCAAAATCGACAATGATTTAATTGACAGAAGATTGTGGTTACGTGTACAACTAGAACTCCACAAAGAATGATGAAGTCCACTATTTGAGCTGTAAGAATTTAATGCTTGTTGACTTCAAAGTAATTCAGTTACACTCTCCCTGTAGATTCCTAATTCCAAGGTGCAAATTAAATATTGGAGAAGAAATGGAATCGTTTATTCGTGATCACGAGGTAATCCTAAAATACAATAAATCTATTTTAGGAGTCGGCCAAAAAATAATTTCTTGCACTATGCATAGAAGAAGTTGAAATTAATATGAATATAGAAGGAGAAAAATCTAGAGTTAGTGGCATGCATTTAATAATCCATATTTTCAGGCGATAGAGTAGGAGAGATTGCATGATACGCAAGATGAAGTGGCAGATTTGGGTCGATTGTTTATGTAGAGAAAATTGGATACATTTGTGAGTGTTGCTCGAGTGAGAAAATGATGCACCAAAATTGGAGGAGCGACAGGAGAGAAGAGGCCAAAGGAGTAATGCAGATATGAGGGGCAAAGTCTAAGATTTGATCAAATGCATTACACATTGATGAAATCAACAAGAGAAACTCTCATGAGCTAAAGAGATGAAGAATTGAAGATCTAAAGAGTAGAGAGAAGAGAATAAGTGCAGTCAAACCACGGAGATTTTCAAAGAAAGCAATGACACAAAGTCATTGTTGAACATCTAATGCCAATGAAGGAGAGACAAGAAGAGAGTTGTGAAAGAAAAAAATATACAATCGCGTGATTTAGATTTGCTGAGGAGAAGAGCAAGGAGGAGGCTGAGAACAAAGTCATTGTAGAGAGGAAGAAAGAAGATGCGGCATAATTATAAGGATTTAATGCAGAGAGAAAGAGAAGAGTTGTGTGCAGAAGGAGATAACATTATCATATGAGGAATTGATGTGCAGAGAAAAGAAAAAGTATGATACGTTGAATGTGAAGAAAGGAGAGACTAGAAAGAGGTGAAAAACATTGCATATCCAACTTTGAAGAGTGATTGTTAATGAGTGAAATAAACAAGTTGATCATAAATAGTTGTGCATGGAACACATAGACTAAATGATCAGAATTTGTGTAAACAATAAGTCTAAGTTGTAGCTTAGCATTTACAGGGGGTTGTAGCCTCCTTGTGGGCGGGTGCCTACAGAATATAAGTTGTAGCTGATTAAATTAGGGGTTGGTGCCTCACTAAACAAATCTCTTGTGATGCGTAATATTTACTTGAGTTTTTTTGTTGTGTGTAATATCAACAAAGGTGTAAGGGGTTGGTGCTCTTTGTGGGGTTGGTGCCTCACTAAACAAATCTAGTAGGATGTGTAATATTCTTGCAAGTCCTTGCTTTTAGTAATATAAGAAACAATTTCAGTGGGTTTTTATCTTGAAAGGGTTTCCCAAATTACATCTAGTCTCCTCATGTGAATGTGTGTGTATACTTCTTATTCCTATAGTCTCATGATCAATATTGCATGTTTATAACAATCAATAATAGTTAACAACAAATATAGAAAAGAAAGAGGAAATTGATTGTAAGTTTTATCAGCACTGATTCACCCCCCCTCTTAGTGCCTGAAATATCTAACAATTGGTATCAAAGTTGTGGTTCTCTTGTGTAAAGCTTAACAACTTAGATTTGATCCTAGGAAAAGATAAACATGGCAAAATCTACTTACAGAAAGTATCAGGATGAAGCTCACAAAGAAAGGTTGATGATGGCATTGGAAAATTGTAGCAACTCCAGAAATGATTCAGATGCTGAAGAAACTAAGGTTAATCTAGAGTCTGAGCTAGAATGTGCTCTAGAAGAACTGGACAAGACCAGGAATAAAAACAAGAAGTTGAAAGCCTACATCAGTGCCTATGAAAATCACATCACTCTCCTTGAAAAGAAGTTGAGTAAACAAGAACACGAGGATGCTCAAGAATGTGTAGAAGAGGATTCTCAATTAGATAAGAGGGGTATTGAACTCTCTCAAACTCAAAGACGAAGAAATCACCAAGCTAAAAATATTTGTGAAGGAATAAGAAGAGAGAAAGCAGACATCATGAAGCGACAGCGATCCAAATGGAGAAGAGAAGATTAAACCACCAAGAAGTGATGACCATTAATTTCGAAGGTGAAGTCAATCTGGTTCCTGACATGGATTCAATCGCATGCCATCAAATTTATATTTTTAGGAGAAACTGGTGCCCATACTTCATTAAAATCAAGTTAAGTGGAGATGGTTGATTATCTGATTTCAAATTAAGTGAGTCTCTTGTATACAATCCAACAGGATTCAGATGTTTTTCATGTTTTCCTATGGATTTTACAAACTTTAGACTGATGAATGTGGAGTCTCTTATGGATCAAATGCACAATAGCATTTAATTGTTTTCTCTCTTACCTCCCTTAACCGAATGTGGTTTCCTACGTTTCAATGAAACAGGAGTTGAAAGCTGAATCCTACGGCTATTCCCTTATTTCAAAAATGCTTTTAAAACTCTAGTGCTTTACTTGTTAAGGCTACTCCCAGCTATGTCATGAATCTCTTCTTTATTTTGTAGACCAAGGTGACACTTTTACCCATGGACTATTTTTTCTTGCTCCACAAGTAATCTGTACAACCACAGACGCATCTACAATATGAGAGAAACCCATATAACATTGGGATAATTTTTTGCATCTTCCAATCTTATGGTCATTTGGTCCAAACACTATCTCCTTTGTCATGGGTTGTAAATTCCCTAAGATAGACTATAGTAACTATTTCCATGGAAGGGATACAAAATCTGAGTGTGAGAAGATTCTGACACCTTCCAATTGTCTATGTAAAGATTGACACATTGTCAGGTACTACTTAGAAGCATCCTTGAGACAATTTAACAATGATCACTCACATTCAGATATGTTGGTGTTATCCTGTAGCATATTTTCCATACATTTCATGAAATTGGTGTATAATTCCACAGTGCTTTGACTGTTCCCTCAACCCATGAGACAACCTAAACTCGATGCTGTAGAAATCATTAACTTCCTAAAAATCTTCCTAACTCCCAAAAGAAAGATTCTACCTTTATTCCACAAGTCCTAGGAGAACCCGTACAAACACTACATTCATGCACTTCATGGAACTACTGAACATACTATTTTTCGAGATGGGTATCCTGAGAAGAAGGAAGACAAGTCAAAGTCCCAAGCAGTGAAGATGATTCGTTCAAAATTGCATAGCGGTGAAATTTTGAGAAAATGTAGTAAATATGGTGACCTCACAGGCATACAGTCAGGAAATCCTAACTCAAGTAGATGAAGACCATGATAGCCTTAAAGCATCCATCTAGAGAGCACTGGAGTTAAGCATATAACATTTACCGAAAAAGATGAATCTTAAGTCGTATTGATTTTGATGACCTCTTGAATCTTTATGAACTTAACACTGAATTGAAGACATGATATACTTTGGAGCTCTAAGATAAAAATCGAGAAACTACTACAAAATATAGATGATGCTTGGTCCCATGAAATCCATAATTGAAATAGATTGTGTATGAACAACAAGATCCCTCAAAAGATGTTGGTTGGTGGACAAACAGTCGGAATTTAATCATGTGACATGTTCTAAGAGGATGACATGTATGAGTCTGCAAAATGTTATACAATGTTGTATGTAATTAATAGAACTAAAGTATTCCTATTCTGAACCAACATAGGCAAAGAGAAACTTAAAAAAACCAAAAAATAGTTTAGAGAAATAGATGTCTCCTTAACCTTTTCATTGGTATAACCATGTGATTAGTGATTCCATGAGAGCATATAACTGTGAATCCCACTTTTTGTAGATTTTTGTACTGGTCAGCAAACTGTGTCTAATACCCAAAACATGACCTGAAACACGTTGATTATGTATGGATGGTTACCAGAAGCAATGCATTTTTAAGAGGCTGATAAATAGTCAATGTGCAGGGCATCCAGAATTTACCCTCGATTTTTTAAATTTTTATAGTATTTTTTATCCTATGTCAAATCTTATTAGTACCATATTTTAAAATCATTTATGGCCACAAAGTGGGACACACTTAGTATGCTTTGGACCCATGTGAGTTTGGTTGCTTGATACATGGTCTTTAATGAGAGTGAAGTTTTTTTCGTTAAAACTTATTTCACCTTCCCATTAACAAATGCAAAATGAGAAATGAAGTACCTATGTGTGTGATCTAAATTTTATTTTGAGAGGTCCCATTGAGTTGATATTTGGAATTTGTACCAAGCTATGGCCTCAGGTTCCTCTAGAATGAACAGGGTGACGTAAGTAGAAACTCTAGTCATTCTAGGCTCTACTAGATAGATGAAATATCTAATTAGGTATACAGACTGTTCTCCAAGTTGATGGACTATTGACCTTTGAATTTGGGTGCAGTAGTGTCCTTGCATGAAATTACATGAATGGAGATATGTATAAAAACTTCTTTCATCAGTCATGGATGCTCAGAAGTATATAATATGACAATTTGATAAAATACTCTCCTTACACAAACAATATTTATTTCCAGCACTTGCAATATGAATCTTCTAAGCAAAAAATTGTGAAAGTTTAGACTCGCCTTCCATCTCATCAAGAAGTATGTTTAGAAACTGATTTGAAGTTTTGTTTTTCTGTCTTCTTGAATAGACTCAAATTCCTCTATGATGCAATTTCTGATTTAGACTCATTGAATTTTCCTTCTTGACACATAATCTGTGCAAGAAAAAAGTTTGCCCATGTTAAGGACATCATCGTTCTTTAGCGCTAGTGATTCTGGATCATGATTTTCCTCCAGTATCTAACTCTCTAAATGAGGAAAATGATTGATCAACATACTCATCTATCAAAAGAGAGAAATAAGCTCTGTAATGATCTCATCTGCATTTAGAGTCTCAGTGTCTTATTTTTCCTCCATCTTGTTGCTTAGCATGACTCGTATCCTCCATTACATATTGTTAAAGAGAAATAGAAGGACATATCTTCAAAAAATTGGGGAATGTCCCCTTCTTGGACAATTATGAATATTATAATTTCAGTCCAATTCAAACTTACAAGGACTATATCCTTCTGAATTAACCTAACAATAGCCCATAGTTAAGCAATTACAACCTCAATTGATTTTGATGTGTTAGAAGGAGATTGACTTACGAATCTGGTGATGACAGGGTCAAATGTTTCTCATTCTTCATCAATTCCTTATCCTCTAACTACAAAAGTGAATGACATTTCAAAGAATTATCCTCAACTTAAAATTCCAAGAAATTTTTTAAGACCCCCCAGATCAATAAATTCATATAAATTGGTTTGACGAATCAAGTGCAAAATTATATTTTGTGTGAATGGTGAATATGTAAGACATCACGACATCGCCATTAAAGATGCTACAAGACGGTATATTTTTCTATATGCACTTATACCCCTGGTAGCATATTTTATGCTACCGGTGAACAACATCCATATTATGTTGTTAGCCTGTAAAATTAATAAATTAATAACTAACACTGGCTGGTAGCATACTGTTTATGCTACCAGCCGATAACATACTATATGATTTCAGTTAGTATCATAAATGCCAAGAATACTGTTAAAACAAATGTACCCCTCGAAGGAAAATTTGGATGAACTTTCATAATTTCATGGGAATGGATAATTAGCCCCTAAAATTAATTCGTAGGCCCAAAAATCAAGCTTTTGGGGTCCATCTGGGTCTTTTATAACTTCCTACCATCCAAGGAAAATTTTCAATTTCAAATAGTTAGAAAACCGTAAATTATTCATGAATTAATGAATATTCAAGGGTCTAAAATGTTTCCCTGAATTCATTATGAAAATTGAAGGCTTCGGATGGTACCAAGTTTGATTTGTTCCCATAGCAAATTCGGGGCTCATTTGTAACATCTAATTGTGTATCTGCGGGTTTTTCGGAACCAATGGAAGTATCTACAATTTTCATCAAGTTCAATAGGGAGAGTAAGGAACCCTGAAAAGGTGAAATTCCCTCTACAACATAAGGAATCGGTATAAATTTGAAAATTTTTCTCCTCCACTTTTTATTTTTGTGAAGAAAAATCAACAACCTCCTTGACCCATGGTCATAATTTAATTTCAACCGCAGGCAGGTAAGATTAACCAAATCTGGGATAATTTTTTGGCCTCGAACTATGAGCTCCCATCGATTCAAATTTTGCATGAGATCGGTATCGCGCATGGTTTCCCTCCCAGAATGAATTTTCTGGTTACAAAACAATGCGGCAAATACGGAGGTCAACGACCCCGATGACCCGATCAACAATGGGACAGGAATGGACTTTTAGCGGGTAATGCGGACAAAGGTTGACCCAGATGATTGGGGGACGTGTGTAATATGAGTTCCCATGTGGAGGGGAACAGACGCAATAACCGAGAATCTAAAGAAAAAGATAGGACAATTGATCCCCCCAGGGTTTGGTTGAGATGGTTCATAGCTTTTGACCCAAGGAGGCATCCATATATCTACATGAAATGGTAGTGAAATAATGGACACCATAGGATGGGGTTCTTTACATCAGAAACATTAGATTTATTAGCCGCTAATGCTTGTAAGTATATGCAATAAACTTAACCATATGGTTAAAATATTCACTCATTACCTGATAAATTAAATGTTGAGGACTAAGTCAAATGACAGTAGATGACCTGGCAGACCCATGGATAGGGATTGCCTAAAACTCAGAATGTCATATATCTTGTAGCTTGCAATGAAAATGCTCAAAACTGTTATCATTGGAATAGTGGTTCCGTAGCTTGATGCATAGAACTTCATATTTTGAACTCTCGAAATTTCAAAATTATATTCATGGAGATTTTGTTGAAAATGTGCCCCTATGCTTCAGAACATACTCTTACTCTTGAACAACATTGATGGTGCAGTCAAATGAACCACATTGATATCTACATTTTTCGCTGCTGCAAGTCACCAAAAACACATGGGGGGAATCTTGCAAGCAATATACCATCATTGTAAAGCTATGTTACTGACCTCTTCCCACTGGGAATTCCATAACTATTAATTCACAAAATTAGCACCCTTGATTTCATCATGGACTAATCAGATACTTTTAGTGAACATTAGAGTGATTATGTCTCATTGTAAGTGGGATAGTTTGTTGGAACATAATGATTAAGTGGTCTGGCCAACCCTTAATGTATATGGGTCCATCACTAACATATAGGTTAATATTTAATACTATGAAATATTTATATTTTTATTATTAAATATGTTAACCTAGGTATATACTTTAGGTTAAATATTTAATATCATGAAATGATTATATTTCTAATATTAAATATTATAAACCTAGGTGTATGTGTCAACCACTTTAGGTTGAAAAGGTGGGTCGGGAGATATACCCGATCACCTTATATAAAAAAGATTTTAGGTCCTCATTTGATATAATCAGGAAATATATCAAAGGTGTGTAAACTCAAATGATTTAGTTTTATCCTTGGTAAAATAGGGTTTCAAAGGAGGAGGTGATCTTCCTAGATGTAAAATAATGTTTTGTATTTTATTTATTTAATTTGTATGAGTTTTTTCAGCCAATCCGAAAGGTTATTTAAAAGTATCCGGTCCACTTTTTTTTCCCAATTTATTTTGGCACTACATTTGTGCAATTAAACTTTCGGTAATTTTTTAGGGGTTTTCATTTTTAATTCCCTAATTTTTGGGGGGGGGGATGTAATATGATATGATTCTTACTTTCATTTACTTTTATTAAATGATATGAAATTAATGTTTGTTTGGAGATTGATGTGTGCACATGTGAAAGGGGCTTCAAATATTTATCTTCATGAAAATCACATACAGAAAATGAAAGTATTTACTACTATATGAAATAATTTTCATGTTTTATAGTTTCAAATATTTGTAGGTTAAATATTTCGGAAGGTAAATTCATGCCCATGTTCTTTAAACCCCTCTAAAAGATTCGATTTGAAAAACTATAATCTATAGTTAATCTATAACTATATGTTATATAATTTGAAAACTATATTATTATTTTTAAATAAAAATATATATAATATAGAATAAGATTTATATAATAATTTATATAAACATTATATTAAAATTGATATAATTTTGAAAAACAAAACTATATATTAAAAGTCTTAAACCATATTAAAATTATATGGGATTGGAGAAGAGTCAATAGACCATATTCTAAGTCTAAGGTTAAATTATATTTAAACTTAACTTATAAATCTAGGCATATATAGTTAAAAAAAAATAAGAAACAAACATATGTTTGAATCATATTTTATATATATGGTTAGTTTAAACTGCTTTAAATATAATTTTTATTAAATTTGGTCTATATATTTTAAAAAAAATTAAGTGCTTACTTTTTATAATAAGGGGGTCTGTGTTTATTGCTTGACTCTGAAGGGATTATTTTTTAAATCTTAATACTTATTAAATAAAACCTAACATGTGTCCCTAACCATTTATATTATCCATGTAAGTGGGTGGTCTCATTCGTGTATATCTTATAGTTTATAAAAACTATATAAATAAATTTATTTAAATATTTTCTTTTATATAAGAGTGGGAGTGGAAAATAAAATGGAATAATATCTTAGGTATAAATGTGAAATTCTCGGGTATAAATGGTGAATTAAAAAAAGTTAGTTTATTGGTGGCCCACGTGAAGTGTTGTAAATATTTATTAAAATATTGACAGTTATAGCCACATAAAAGTTTTAAAGTTTTCAACTTGAAATTTTTGTAATATTTCCATAGTTTTAAATGTGTGTAGGGTAAAATTAAGAGTAAATGATGGAGAAGACAAAGTTCATGAAAATAGAGATTTCAATTTATTTCATTGGTCGAGTGAAATTACTTGTCTCCTCTGTAAAATATGCAGGTTAATCTATACTCTCATAAATCTACTTACACTTGGTAAAATTCTTTTAACCTGGTCTATATCCTTTAAACCCATTTAATAAAGGTTATGTGTTTTTTATATAAAAAAAATATTATAACTTATAATTTTTATGAATTATCTGTTGTTTTTATTTACATTCTATAAACTATATACCTTTTTAAAAAATTACATATAATTTTACATTATAAATTATAATAGTTTATTATAATGTATTAAAATATAACCTCCCTAATATTATACATAAGAAAAATTCTGAAATTTTATATTCTAGAAATACACAGCAAGTTTTAACTTCATTAAATTTGATGGTCAAATGACCGTCATGGTAGACCAAACATAAGACAATATGACGGTCATTTAGACGTCAAATTTAAACTTGTAGGTTTCAGGAAAATTTCACTGTGTTAAAATTGACGGTCAAATGACTGTCATGATAGACCAAAAAAAAGTCATTATGACGATCATTTAGAGGTCAATTTTAAGCTCGCCAGATCTTTGTCTACATGATTTTTTTCACAAATTTGAAGTTATGTATTCTTAGGGGTCTCTTCTTCACTTCCATATGGTCGAAAATATTTTTTATATAAATATGGGGTATAATGCAGAGCCCTAATATTGCGGGTTATTATTTTGATCATGAGAGTTTAATTTGTATGCATTGTAATGACATAATTAATTATGATCAAATAGTTTTTTTAGATCTATAAAATCTAGATTTGATTCTATTAAAAGTGTTGTTTTTATTATCGATAAATATGTATCTAACTATGTGGTACATTGTATATTATAATGGGGTGTGTTTTACAGGTTTATGAAAACAATAACGTTTAGTTATTTCTGTCTTTACAAAACCCAGATCGTAAATGAAACCAACATTTGGGTCAAAACATAATTTATGGCGAGGAAATTTTAGACGATTATTTCTGGATCTGAGGTTGCTCTCATTGGTCGTCAAACAAATGTAGATAACATGAATGCATTCTTGCAACGAATGCAGAAGACTCTGTCTATGATTTTATGTAATGTGAACAATGAGTACCTTCTACACATTGGTAATATCAAATATTTGAAAGAGGTATGAACACAACTAAAATCTATGCATGAAAAATACTTGGTATATCAAGGATAGTAATGCGAGTGCAATAACTGAAGGAATTCAAAGAAATGACTTGTATATTTTTGATGATTTCTCTTTTGCATCTTATTTTATATCTTAGACTTTACATAATTCAAAACTATGATATGAAAGGTTATGACATGTTAGTTATTGAAGCTTATATGAAATGTATATATAATCTAGTGAAAGGTTTACATATGTTGTCTTCTTCTCTTAAAGTTATTTCATTAAATGTTTCTACATGATGATTTTGATTCTGATTTATTAAATGGCCATGATGATGTTTTGATTCTATAGATATTTTTTAAACTTTTAACTTCTTAGCTAAAAAATTAAATTGGGTTCAATCTATGTTAGAAAGTTCAAATCCTATTAACCTTAGGAAAATGACCAGAAGCCATCATATATAACATGCATTTATTACCTTGTATGAATCTGAGCCGCGAAGTATTATAGGGTTTAGGTGGATATACAAAGTGAAATATAATGATGATAGTAGTATTAACAAAAATCTGGACTTGTTGCTAGAGATTTCACTTAGAAACCTGTTATTGATTATGTTGAAACATTTACCCATGTAGCTAAAATGAGTATTGTTAGGGCCTTATTTGTAATTGTCGCTCAATTTGGGTGGGAAATCCACTAAATGGATAAGAAAAATATTTTTTGAATTGCGATTTAAAAAAATAACTTTACATGTTTCAACTTAAAAGATTTGAAAAAAATGGTAAACAAAACTATGTTTTATAAGTTGAGAAATCTTTGTATGATTTAAAACAAGCTCTTAAAGCTTGGTATGCGAAAATTGTTTCCTTTTACTAACTGTTAGGTTTTGTTAATTGTTCTTCTAATAATGATATATTCATTAAGCAATAAAACTCACATATTATCATTATATGTATATATGTTGATGATTTACTTATGACTGGTGACAATTCTGATTTAATTTATATGATTAAAGATAAATTGAAACAATATTTTGAAATGAATGAGTTACGTCTCTCACATCATGTTCTCTGTATGAATGTATTTCATTCTATTGTTATTTTTCAAAACACAATATGCAATTAGTGTATTCAAAAAGTTTCTTATGATTGATTGTAAATCATTTTCTACTTCAATAGAAGTTGTAATAAATATTGATCTTAAATCTGCATATGAAAAAAAGTTGATCCTATTTTATGTATATTGTTAGTTGATAGTTTGATTTATCTAACTATAACTAAATTAGATATTTCCTATACAATAGGAATTACTTCAAGGTTTATGCAGGAACTTTTTTTAGAGATAATTGAAATCTTGCAAAAAATAATTTTTAGATATATTAAAGGAATAATCAATTATGGGTTGTATTATACTAAGAATGAAAATACTATCTTATATGGATTTTGTAATTCTAACCATACTAATGTTGTGTTATAAAATATATTCGATACGTGTTCAAGTTTTTTGGTGTAGGAATCATTACTTGGAACAACAAATATAATCAACAGTCTCAATTTCTTCTATTGGGGTAGAGAAGTACAATGGAAGAAGTAAATAAATCATGTGGCTGTAGCGGCTGTTGATTGAGATACACATGAAAGCTAAATGAAGTATTCCTCTTCTATGTGGTGGTCAGAGTTATATTACTCTTGATTAAGAATTCAGTTCAACATCAGAGGACGATGCACATTGAGATACATATGTGTTTCACCCGTGAGAATGTGCTAAGTGATGAGATAAATCTTGAGTTCGTGTTGACTGAAGAGTAGGTTGCTAACATCTTCACAAAGTCCCTAAGTGTTGCAAAGTTTTGTCACTTTCGTGAAAAACTTGGATTATCGGAGTTGTCATTGAGGGGAGTATGCATGAAAATGTCACCTTCTGATGGAACTTGGTTTTTGTAAAAAGATCTTCGGGTAAGTATAAAAAGACTTTCAGGCATGTATACCTCATCGACTTCTTTTTGAGAAAGAAGTGTAGAAAGATCTTAAAGGCGATCTTTAGTAAAAATTTTAGTACTATTGAGTTTACTAGTAAACATCCATACAAACATATTGTGAAGGAGGTCATTGGTTGTAAAATGATCCTATATGCTTGGGTTCAATAACCTTTTTATGAGAACATGTGAGAACATATAAAACTCACAAATCATACTTAGCCATTGATCATGTGATAATCTTTGGGATTCCAAATCCTTTTGTACCGAAAAGTAAATTGAGTATGATGAAGGTGATATAATTCCTTCAACCGATAAGCTAGCCTTAAACTTTTATGGTTTAAGGATTGTAAATCTTGTAATATACCACGAGCAGGTAATCTATTGGCATATGTTATGTTATCCCACTTAATATGAATGGCGAGTGTTGGAACATAATGATTAAGAAGTCTGACCAACTCTTAATGTATATAGGTCCATCACTAATATATAAGTTAATATTTAATAATATGAAATATTTATATTTTTATTATTAAATATGCTAACCTAAGTATATACTTTATGTTAAATATGTAATATCATGAAATGATTATATTTCTAACATTAAATATTATAAACCTAGGTGTATGTGTCAACCATTTTAGGTTAAAAAGGTGGGTCGGGAGACATACCTGATCACCTTATATAAAAATGACTTTAGGTCCTTATTTGATATATTCGGGAAATATATCAAATGTGTGAAAATCAAGTGATTTGGTTTTACCCTTGGTAAATAGGGTTTTAAAGGAGGAGGTGATCTTATTGGATGTAAAATAAGTTCTCTAAAGTAAAATGTTATTTTCAAAATGATTTTTACCCTATTGAGGTTTTCCACTATAAATATTGTGTCACATGTGTTATTTATTTTTGTAAGTATTTATTTATTTACTTATGTTAGGATGTAATGTTTATTTAAATATTTATCATAACATTATATAATATGTAAGTTGATTAAATTTGTATTTATTAGAATCCTCAAATTCTAACATATTTTTGAGTAGCAAAACTCTGTCAAATTTATTTTGTGAAGCCAATGTGCTGCAGGCCCTTGTAGTGAACTCTTTACATGGTGATCCAGACCCTTATTTTCTAATAGATTGAACTGTGCATATCAACGAAGCAATAAATACGAGTTTGTAGATGCCTCTTCCCCTGATGTGTTTATTTGCATTCTCTTTGCCCCTCCAATCTCATTGCATGTATATTGTCTATTTATGCTCTTACATGGATTCATTATCATTGTGCATGTATGAAACATAGTTGTAAATGCATTTGCTAAATTGTGGAGAATTGTTATCACCCTTTCTAGTATGCATGTTGCTTCTCTTTTTCACACATTAGAAGATTATTCTCACTCTCTCCTTTTCTGGTGTATCACTTCTTTAGTGTAGGCTTTGTTTTCATATACTTTCTCTCCCTGGTCCCTTAGAAAGTTAGATTAGGACAAGATAGTTTTGTCTGCATTAGAGTAGGTTGTGGCAAGTAGTTTAGGAGCAAGAACCAACTTTCTCCGGAGGTCTATCTCAAGTAGCAAGTCTCACAACTTGGAGATAGTACCCATGTTATCTAGTCACACTATGAGCTCAAACACACACTCTTGTGCAAACCAAAGGGTCATGTGATTCGGAGATAACAATTAATAATTCAACATGAGATTGCTTCAACTTCTAAAATTATTTACCGCTTAACCAATCAAACAAAAACTTTCAAAATTTTGATTTTGGGCCACAAAAATATGAAGAATAATATTCCAAAATTAGTTTTCGCATAGCAGACACAAAATCCCTAATTTTTCCCTAAAAAGTAGGTCACCCAACACATTTAGGGCATCGAATAATCTCTAAAAATTATGAAATTAATTTTAAAACATAGCAGATCTGAAAACCAACAAGTATGCTCAAAATCATGTAATAATAATCATATTTTCACTATAAATAAATTTGCTAGGACAAGGAATTATTTTCCAAGCAATGCACTACACACTAGATGTAACACACACACAAATGGATTCTTATCAAAATCAAATTTGCTTCAATTACAAGTCGAATAAGAGAGAGAGAGCACAATGAGAGCTAGGGCATACATCCCATTTCTTTAAGCATGGAGTGATATCAAAAGATCAAATCAACATCCCCAAAAATGGCCATGCAAGCTCCTTTTATAACATAAGGGGTGCAATATTCAAATGGACAACCTTTTCCCTTTTGGAGGGAAAATAAATAAAACTTAATTAAAATATTAAAAGACTCAATTAATGTGCACTTTATTATTTTCTAATTAAATAATAATGAGTAACTAACCTATGTGCACATTTAAAGAATAAATAAGACTTCCACTTGTAGCGTTAGGCATGTCAAGGGGTTATAATGCAAATGAAAGAGATGAACCGATATATTAGTAATGCCTCGAAAAAGGGGACATTACAAAACCACATCAAATATAAAACTAATGATGTAGAATGTGGAGTCGGACTGACCCTCGGCAGTCACCCGAACAGTGAACATTAGTACCGAGCGTTGCACTCCATTTCAGACTCCACGTAGTTCTGTGTGTGTGTGTGTGTAATAATGCCTTAAGATTTCCTTGTGCAAGTTGCACAATGATAACGAGATAGATATATAATGTGTGAGATGATATAGGATAGACTTCCCCTCCTATGCTATGTATGCAGAATGAATGTGTCCCTTGAGTGAATGTGTTAGATGGATGTCTTTGTAATGGTCTTGTGTAAGATTAGGTGATAGTATGTAATGTTAGTGCTTGGTATCTTATTTGAGAAGTTATAACTATGTATATATATGATTCCTTTATTTGAAATTTCATAATTGACAATGAAAGGCTGACCCAAAATTATAAAATATTGGCCAAAAAGTAAAAGAGACCCAAAAGAGTGAGAAATGGGGAGAATGGGTCAAGAGCGCACCAAGAGGGACATGAATGACTGGGCGTTAGTGTCCTAACTGGGTGCTAGTGTCCGAGGCCATAAAATATAAATCAATCAAATATCGATAGGGTTGTAGGCTGTGTAATTTCAATAAAATTATAATAAATAAAACAAAAGATCTAAAACATGTTATCAATTACTAGTTTTCTTGCTTATGAATCATGTATATATTAGTATGCTCTAGGACCTAGAAATGTATCCAAGTGCATTAGATTTTGTGTCTACATTTTTCCTCCACTTTATGTTGTTGAGTTAATACTTGATAGTATAAAGTATATAAAAGATGTGTACCTTATGATCATGTAGAGAAGAGTGTAGTTGACTGCGTGCCAAGTGGACAAGTGAAGCGTGAAGTGATCGCAATGTGAAGCGTGGAGATTAGGAAAGGGAAGTAGAACCTAGGGGTGAAGTGTATGCATAGTAGCGTGTTTTTGTGCTTGCTGATGTGAGCTGCTGCTTGTTGTGTATAAGGATGAACCTGCAAAAGAAGAGTGAGAGAGTAGTCAAAGTTCCATTATATGAAAAATCATAATAATGCATGTTAAGTAAGTAAAGAGTGTGAAGGTATGTAAAAGGAAAGTGTGCACCTGATGTATAAGAGTGTAAGAGATAGAGAATTGCCTTGTTTTGCTTGGAGTTATTGAATTTGAATGTCGATGGTGATATTTTGGGGGTTTTTTGGGGATCTCATGTCAAGAGTGAGTTTTTTGGGTGATCTCACGCCAAAGAGTGAGTTTTTTGGGTGATCTCATGCTAAGAGTGAGTTTTTTGGGTGATCTCATGCCAAGAGAAGAGTGTTGGGGGGAGAGAGGTATAGATTTTCTCTCCTTCCATGACGCTTCCTAAATAAGCACCACTGCAGATGGTACGTCCCTGATTTTTTTCTATTGTAACTGAAATGTGTATGATAGACTTAATTTTGTAACTGGAGGAAAGTTTTGCTATTGGAGAATTGATATGAAAACTGTTGTGAATTGTGTTGAAGTGAGAAAATGACTATTTTTCCCCATGACACAAGTGCCACATCGCTACTATCTAGGTCTTGACGCTAGTGTTTGCTCTGTGTTTTAGACCTAAGTTTATTTCTAGGTCAATTTGTAATTGTGTTCCTGTGTTGATTTTGTATTGTGTTGTGTTGTACTGTAGCTCTAAGCTGTTGTAGGGGTGATTTGTTCACCCAATAGATGCCCCCCTTGTTTAGGGTGCATGTCACAACTGTAGGAGAATGTGGTCCAAAGGAGAGGACCTGATACTGATATGCATATCTGAAGTGGATACCTTCAAGGGTAAGGGATGTGCATGGTAGAAACCAAGGCACATGCAAACAACACGAGGCTAGTAATAAGAGTTAGTAAAAATAGCTAGCATGCAAGAGAAGATAATGTAACAAGCAACTAGGAAGACAAGATGGACCGTGAAAAATGGGTTTCAAACATGGGACATCGCTCACAATGTCACAAGAAAATCAGGGCTGAAGTGATCAAAAGCATATAATGATCAAACAAGACATAGGGCATAGCCCAAAAATAAAAAACAATCAGTAAAAAAAAAGTGACAGATAACCATGGTTGTATTGATCTTAAGGAAAATTCTACACATGAATAGTTATGTTAGAAAGATAAATAGTATGTCAAAGCATGTATAGATCAGTGAAAATTAAAGTGATAATAATGAGAAGTAGTAAAGAATGTAACAATAAAACCTGATGTGTAGAGTATGAGAGTAGCAAAAATAGATGCCCCCAAGTCTCCTGGGTCCGTGGGACTGGTAAAGAGATGTGTCGAGCATCATGCATCATGTATGTATCTGTGATAGGTTATGCATTCACCTCAAGATACCAAGTGAATGTGCATGTGTATATAGAAAAATATAATGACATACTAAGAATCCGTCTAGTATAGGAAACAAAGTGTAACATGTAAGTAGAATAACTAACAAGAGTAATTGCAACCAAGATATGCAAATGTTTATGAGTGTGATGGTGGTGTGATATGCAAGATGTGTAGATGGTAGGATAGCAATTCCCCCCAGCAGATGTGTATGAGATGAGGTTCATTTATAAATTCTCCCTCAACAGTCAAGAATGAACCATAGAACACAGAGTGTCATCGGGAAATGATGTTTATGTGTTGTGTGTGAGTAGATGCTAGAAAATATGTATCATGAAGCACATAGCATAAAATTGTAGATGATGTGAGGTTCATTGATAAAGTGTGCCCTCAACAGTCAAGTGTGAACCGTAACACTAGAGTGCATCATCGGGTAATGATGGTACAATGTGTGTACCAAAGAGTGTAGGGATGTTTAGAGGGATTAGATATGAAGCACGAAGCATGAAGTGTAGTAGTAGATACTAGAGACAACTGATAGTGTTGGAAAGGGGGGGAAGAAGTGTGATGGCCCCCAAGTGTGTGAGGGGTGAAGAATCTAGTAAACTCATCAAGGAGATCATCAGTGTCAGTGTCGTAACTGATAGGATTTGGATTAGAGACATATTAGGCGCTAGTATGGGTTGATCATAGAGAGAGCCATGGCACGACGTATATTATACATGGCCATAGCACATTCTTCATCAGTAAAAGGAGGTTTTGGACAATCATGTGTGTATCAATGAGTGATATTTTGTGTATAGCCAAGGAATGAATCATTGCATATAGAGACACAACCAAATGGCATAGGAAACATGATATCAGTATGATTGGGGTCAAGAGTGCCACCAATATAGTCGAGCCAAGATTGTCCAAGGGTGAGTGGAGAGGAACAGGGTGTACGTGTAAGAAAGACTGACAAATGGAAGACACAGAGGCCATAAGCAAGTAAGTAATGAGTACATATCCATGGATACAAGTGGGGAGAGTGAGATGGAGGGAGGAGATCATTGAATGTGAATCCTAAGTGGTCGAAACCTTCATGTGTGCAAACAATGTCAAGGGAAAGTGGGATCAAATGGAATATGAGGCCAATAAGAGTCATGTATGAATAAGGTACATGTAAATGGATTGAGCGGTGGGGTGAGATGTGACCGGAGGAGAAGGCATGAGATATAGTGCATGTATAATAGCCTGGAAAGGGATCATAGATGTAGTAGAAGGAGGAGGTTCATTTTAATTGATATTCACCTAGGTCAGTAGTAACAAAATTGTCTTGGAAGTAGGATTCATCTATTTCAAGAGGAGTAAAGTTGAGATTGTGCAATTTTTCATTGGTAAGCTTGACGACATTGACCTCATCATCAGAATCATAAGTGTTGGCATTATCTTGTTGGATATCATTATCAAGGATATTAGGAGTGGAGCTAGATGTAGGGTTGGGAGGAGTATGGTAGTAGTGGTAGTGATAGAGGGAGATGGGTGATATAAGATCAATGGTATGCGTAGGGATGGAAGGGAGGGGTGTGGCAGGTAGAAGAATTAGTGGAATCACTAGATTGACCAACATCGTATGTACTGATACTATGGTATGGAATAGGATGCAAGCTGAGGTATAGGCATGAAATGATGGGATATATGTGACAAAACTTGAATGGGTCAGGATCAACAGAAATAGTATGCTCATATCCATCATGTAAAAAATTAACACACCAATGAACTTTAGAAGGAACAACATGCATGGCGTGAATCCATGGTCTACCAAGTAAGCAAATTGAACTAAAATGATGTGTCAATGATATAGAATAGAGTGGGAAGGGTTTTAGGTCCAACTTGTAAAGGTAAGGTGATGGTGTCAATGCATGTGCGAGTAGTGGAATCATATCCATGAATAAGAGTAGAGGATTTAGTGATTAAACTATCAAAAATTTGTAATTACGTGAGTAGTGAGAGAACATAAATTTATAGCGAAACAATTATCAATCAGTACACGCTTGATATAAATGGAACTGATAGTAGTTGTAATAAGCAAAGGCGCAGGAAGATCACCAACATGATAGTAGGCGGGATATCCTCATCACTCAAGGATATGACATGTGGTAGATTTTTGAGGGATTGAATAAGATGGGTAAATGAAATAGGGGAATTATCACATTCAATATGTATGGACCGTAGGGCAGCCTCTAAGGTATGACAACAATTCAATGCTCTTTGTAAAAGATCATAAAGAGAGATTTGGGCCGGTGTATTCTTGAGTTGCTCAATAATGTCATATCCTTTGGAAGTGGTGGTAGGAACTGTAGAGGTAATAGGCGGTGACATAGAGACATGTGGAGCTGTAGGTATGCCGGTTATGGCGATTGGTGACCACATTGATGGTTGGATCAAGCATTGGATTAGTGAAACAAAGAGGATGTTGGGTACAAACTTGTTTTTGAGTTGTGGAGCTTAATTACTTCACTGACATGCTTTTATAGACTTGCTGGAATACATAGTAATTGGCATCGGTTGACGAACAGTCTTCGGTCACCTATGGACTGGTATCGGTTAAGCAAGGAGGAACCGACATCGGTTAGAGCTAATTGACATCAATTGCCTATGTGTAACTATTATAATTAAGTTATGGGAATTAGATCTATCTTTAGTTGTAAAGTGAATCTAATGTTTGTAATTGCATAGCTAAAGTTCCCTAAGATTTGTAGATGCATATATAAACATAAAACTAGGGTTTAGAAGAAATAGTTCAATTGAGAATTAAGAGAAGTTTCCTTTAGAGAGAAGAAAATAAATTTGTGGAGAAGAAAGTACATGATATCCAAAAAGGCGTGGAAGATTGCAAATCTTCATTGCATTTCCTATGTGATGATAAATTGATTGTTTCTTGGTGGACATAGCCCACATTCGGTGAACCACGTTAAATCTTGTGTATTGTTTCTTCTTGTTTATTTTTGCATTGATTATTTGTATGTTTCGATCTGATTAATATATCTATACAACCGGTGTGCTAACCGCAACAACTGGTATCAGAGTTTCTTTATTTGAGGGATTGTGTGTGTTGACAGATTTACTCACAGAGGGATTTCTGATTGAGCGGGAGAAAACAATGGGAGAAGAAGGAAAATTCAAAGTAGATAAATTTGATGGCCATGATTATCTAATATGGAAGATGCAGGTGGAGGATTATCTGTATCAGAAAGATTTATACTTGTCGTTAGATGAGAAGTCAAGACCTGTAAAGATGACTGATGAAGGATGGAAAATTTTAAATAGAAAGACTCTAGGATCTATAAGATTGAGTCTGGAAACATTTGTGGCTTCATATATTACCGAAGCAGGATCTACGGTAGAGTTGATGAAATCTTTAACAAATCTATATGAAAAACCTTGTGCTTTAAACAAAGTTTAATTGATGATTTTTTTTTAATTTAAAGATGCAAGAAGGTGAATCTGCATCAAGTTATTTGAATGATTTCTATTCTATTGTAAATCAAATGAAATCGGTTAGTATTCCATTTGAGGATGAAGTGAAAACACTTTTATTATTATGCTCTTTGTCAGATAGTTGGGATAACTTGGTAATGGTTGTTAGTAATACAACATCTACTACTAAAGTTTTAAAGTTTGATGATGTGGTTAGTATAATCCTGAATAAAGAAATATGTAGGAAAAGTACAGGAAAATTATCATCTGGGAATGCTTTGAATGTAGAAAATGGGGGAAGGTAGAAGGAGAGATCCAAGAGCAAGAATAATGAGAAATCAAAGTCTAAGAATGACATATCTAAATCCAAAGGTAGAGGTATAATCTATTGGAATTGTGGAAAGAAAGGTCATGTAAAGAAGGGTTATACCAGAGAAAGGTAAAAAGGAAAATATTGATGCAAAAGAGATAATGTAAGATGCCCTAATTTTCTAATTGGATAGTAAAATTGAGTCATGGGTTTTAGATTCGGGAGCTTCTTTCCATGCAACCTCTAATAAGGGTTATTTAAGAAATTATGTCCAAGGTAATTTTGGGCATGTTTATTTAGGAGATGATGAACCATGCAATATTACTGGTAGAGATGAAGTTCATCTTAACTTACAGAATGGAAATACGTGGATATTGAAAGATGTGAAACATGCTCCAAGCCTTAGAAGAAATCTAATTTCTGTAGGAAAATTGTGGGAAATTGGTTGCATGGTTACACTCACAGCCGAATCTTGGAAAGTTACTACTTGTTGTAGCAAGAGGCAAGAAGGTATGATCATTATATTTATCTACATGTATTACTGATTCCTTTTCTGTTCTATCTACTTCATATTCAAATACAAGCATGTGACACAATCGGCTAGGCCATATGAGTGAAAATGGAATGCAGATATTAAAGAAAAAGAGTAAGTTATCATATCTGAAACGTGTAGATCTTGATTTCTGTGAGCATTGTATTTTTAGAAATAAGAAGAGGGTGAGATTTCTCAAAGTTGGGGCAGCAAAAAAAAATCATAAATTTGAGTTTGTACACTTAGATGTGTGTGGACCAGCTCAAGTAACTTCTCGTGGAGGATTCCAATACTATGTTACTTTCATTGATGATGTCACAATAAAGGTATGGGTTTATTGTATTAAACCTAAATATGATGTTTTTGAAACTATTAAAAGATGGAAAACCCTTATGGAAAATGAATCAAATTCAAAGTTAAAGTACCTTAGATTTGACAATGGTGGTGAGTACTACAGCAAGGCTTTCAATGATTATTGTTCAGTAAATGAAATATGTAGAGAAAGGACGGTTCCTAAAACACCACATGAGAATGGTGTTGCAGAGAGAATGAACATAAAAATCATGGAACATGCTAGAAACATGAGGATACATGCTGGATTGCCCTTATAGTTTTTGGTGTAAGCAATAGACACGACAGTTTTTTTGATTAACCATGGACCTTCAAGTGTATTGAATGGTGGAATACCAGAAGGATATTGGATTGGAAAAGAAGTAGATCTTTCTTTTCTTAGAGTATTTGGCTTAGAAAATTTTGTGCATATTGATAAGAAAAATAGAAAGAAATTGGATGCTAAATCTAAAAGATGTACTTTCATTGGTTATGTCTCTCGTGATTTCAGATTCCAATTTTGGGATTTAGAAGGTTCTAAGATAATTAGGAGTCGTGACATTGATAGGAATGAAAAGAGAATGTATAAGGATCAAGTTTAGGTACCCAAAGGTGAACCGGTGGAGAAGTTTGTGGATAAAAATGAACTCTCAAATTTAAAACTAACACCTACAGGTTTACACAATAAATGGTATCGCTTTACCCTTGATCGTCATCGGTCCCCTGTACTGGCGTCAGTTACAGAAGAGACAAACCGATGTGGGTTAGCCAAACCGGCGTCGGTCGCTGTCAAAAGTAGATAGAAATCTACAAGATGAATAGATTGAGCCTTTGGCACCCCAAATCTCAGTGAGAAGGTCACAATGGGTAAGTAGACCCCTAGAAATATTTTCATCTTATGTGTCTTATTTATTATTAACTACTAGTGGTGAACCAAAAAGCTTTGAAGAAGCAATGCAAGATAAAGTCCACAAGCCATGGGAGCATGACATGGATGAGTAGATGGACTCCTTAGAGCAGAAGTAGAGATGAAATTTGGTTAAGTTGTCAGTAGATAAAAGAGCATTGCAGAACAAGTGGGTTTATAGGATCAAAGAAGAAGAGGGTGGAAAGAAGAGATACAATGAAATGCTTGTAGTAAAGGGATCTTCACATAAAGCATGTATTGACTTTGGTGAAATTTTTTCTTATGTTGTTAAGATGACTTCTATTCATACTGTATTGAGTTTAGTTGCAGTAGAGGATTTTTATTTAGAGCAACTTGATGTCAAAACGACATTTCTTCATGGTGATTTTGAGGAAGAGATTTACATGAATCAGTCGTTTGAGTATGAAGTCAAGGGTAAGGAGAAATTTGTGTGCAGATTGAAAATGAACCTATATGGGCTCAAGCAAGGTCCAAGACAATGGTATATGAGGTTTGATAGTTTCATGCTTAAGCATAGTTATTTGAGATGTGAATATGACCATTGTGTTTATTTCAAGATGTTTGTAAATGAGAGCTATATTATTTTGTTATTATATACTTATTACAGGATCTAGTATGCTGGACATTGGTAAGCTTAAAGAAAAAATAACTCACACATTGCAATGAAGGATTTGAGAGCTGCAAAAAGAATCCTTGGCATGCAAATTCACAGAGACAAGAAGAATAAGAAGTTGTATTTGTCTCAGGAACATTATATCAATAAGGTGTTAGAAATGTTTAATTTGTAAAATTTAAAACCTGTAAGTACACTTAAGACTAGACACTTCAAATTGATAAAAAATTAGTGTCCTACATCACACAAGGAGGTTGAGTACATAACACGAGTTCTGTCTGCTTCAACAGTTGGGAGTTTGTTGTATGCTATGGTTTGTACTAGACCATACATTACACAGGCAGTGGGAGTTGTGAGCAGATTTATGGCTAATCCAGGTAAAGAGCATTGGAAACTAGTCAAATGGATTCTTAGGTATTTCAGAGGGACATTCGACATACAGTTATGCTATGGAGGGTCAGATACTTCTTTACGTGGCTATGTGGATTCAGACATGGTTGGTGATTTGGATGGCAGGAGGTGCACCACTATATATGTTTTCACATTAGGTGGGAAGACAATTAACTTGATTTCTAGATTGCAGAAGGTTGTGGCCATGTTTACTACAGAAGTTGAGTTTGTTGCAGCTACATAAGATATCAAGGAAATGATATGGATGAGTGGGTTCATGGAAGAGTTGGGAAATGAGCAAGAGGATTGCAGATTGTACAGTGATAGTCAAAGTGCGATTCATCTAGCAATGAACTCAACTTTTCATTCTAAAATGAAACACATTCAGTTGAGATATCACTTCATACAAAAGGTATGGGAAGATGGGCAGTTGAAGTTGGAAAAAATTCATACAAAGGAAAATCATGTAGATATGCTAACAAAGCCATTGGGAAAGAAGAAATTGGAGCTACACTCCACTTCTATTGGTCTTCAAGTTTGAAACTTGAGGAGGGAGAAACATACCAAGGAAAGGATCAGAGGAAGGAGTTGTATGGTACAATGTAATAATTTATCTCCAAGTGGGAGATTGTTGAGTTATGGAGCTTAATTATTTTACTGATATGATTTTACAGACTTGTTGGAATACACAGTAACCAGAGTCGGTTGACAAACCGCCGTCGGTCACCCATGGACCGGTATCGGTTAGGCAAGGAGGAACCGACATCGGTTAAGGTTAATCGACATTAGTTGCTTGTGTGTGACTACTATAATTAAGTTGTGAGAATTAGATTTATCTTTAGTTGTAAAGTGAATATAATAGTTGCACTTGCATAGCTAAAGTGCCCTAAGATTGTAGATGCATATATAAACATAAAGCTAGGGTTTAGAAGAAAGAATTCAATTGAGAATTAAGAGAAGTTTCCTTTAGAGAGAAAAAGAGAAATTTGTGGAGAAGAAAGTACATGACATCCAAGAAGGTGTGGAAGATTACAAATGTTCATTGTATTTCCTCGGTGATGATAAATTGGTTGTTTCTTGGTGGATGGAGTCCACACTAGGTGAACCGTGTTAAATCTTGTGTATTGTTTTTTCTTGTTTATTTTCATATTGATTGCTTATATGCTTAGATCTTATTAATATATCTGTACAACCGGTGTTGCTAACTCCAACACTTGTATAAAATCAGTAGCGGTGGCAATTGTCCCAGAAATCTGGGTTGGTGCATATGATGGATAAGAAGATTGGTCCATAAATTCAGAAGAAGGAGATAAAATATGATGCATGTTCAGAAGGTAGGGCTTGAGCGATTGGGTTCACCAAATGATTTAATATAAATTGTATTAAATCTAATTTAAGAGTAACTATTGTAGTATATGATACACAAGTGATAAAATATAGTAAATGGACAAACAACAAGTAAGCAATAATATGAAACCCCATGCAAGAGAGGAAGAGGATATGACTTAGCTGATTTTTGAATGATCATGAGGTGTTCTAGGTAGGTGAATAGCTGAAACAGACTAGAAGTAGCATCATCAAGACTCACTGGAGGTTTTGAGACATGAAATTGTGCAAGACAGAAGTGCCTACGGAAGGACAGGAGCGCTCGAGCACTAGTGACTAGTCTGGGTGCTAGTGTCCACCTAGATTCTCAGGTTCTGATCTCTTATGTGTAGGAGGATCTTCATTGTTGATCTATGTTTATTGCTCTGTATTTTTCTTAATGTCATTCTTTGCACTTGTAACCTGCAAAAAAAGATACCTAGCTGCACATGCCCACAAACCACATCAAATATAAAAATAAATATGTAAAATTTGGATTCAGATTAACCCCTATGGTCACCCAAAGAGTGAACTTAGTACCAAGCACTACACTACATTTTAGACTCAATTTAGTTTTGTGTGTAAGTGTGTGTAATGATTCCCTAGGATGCCCTTGTGCAATTTGCACAATGATAGCGAGCTAGATCTAGAATGTAGCGAATGTGTGATATTGAATATACTAGACTTCCCATCCTATGTTGTGTATGGAGAAGAATGCAACCCTTTTCCCTTGAGTGAATGTGCTAGATGAATGTTTTTTAATGCTCTTGTGCAAGCTTAGGTGATAGTATGTAATACTAGTGCTTGCCCCCTTATTTAAGAGCTATAACTATGTATATATATATATATGATTCCCTTGTTTAAATTTCGTAATTGACAACTGAAAGGCCGACTCAAGTATAAAAGATGCCCAATAAGTAAAAGAGACCCAAAAGAGTGAGAAAAGGGGAGAACGGATTAGGAGCGCCCAGGATGGACATGAG
This sequence comes from Taxus chinensis, assembly GCA_019776745.2. Classification (NCBI taxonomy): domain Eukaryota; kingdom Viridiplantae; phylum Streptophyta; class Pinopsida; order Cupressales; family Taxaceae; genus Taxus; species Taxus chinensis. The sequence goes on from CM034152.1 coordinate 780,321,655, forward strand.
CTCCTGGGCACTAGTGTTCGAGGAGATAAAAGATAAATCAGTCAAATATTGACAGGGTTGTAGGGTGTGTAAGTTCAATAAAAGTATAACAAACAAAGCAAAAGGCTCGAAAGACATTGTCAATTACTAGTTTTCTTGCTTAGGAATCATGTATATATTATTATGCTTTAGGACCTAGAAATGTACCCAAGTGCATAGATTTTTTGTCTATAGTGTGTTTGCTATGTTATATGATTGGTTTTGTGGTTGATTGTTCATGTATTTTGTGCACATGTCGATTATCCGTGACATAGGCATCAATGACATTGTGGTTACGGTTGAGGTACCAAGATTTCACGTGATGAGTGCCAGTATAGCTATTATTGTGATTGTGCCCATTGTCTTTAGAATGAGGCTTTATCAAACCTTTAGTAATGAGGTATTTTTCAATTTGAGTTCCTTTTGCAATAACTTCAAAGTTGTTGAGGCAATGCATTTGCATGTGAAATGATAAATCGTTGTTAAGGTTTGAGATGAAGATGTTAACCATTTTCTTTTTTGGGGATTAAACATGGGAAGCGACTTGTGATTCCTCTCCATCGTTGTATGAATTGTGCAAAGATTTTTTTGGTTGTTGTTTGGCGTTGCAAAAATCCATCATAGTGACTTCCGAGTCAAGGTTGAAAGAAAAATGTTTAAGGAACTTCTCTAAGAGGTCCACGAAGGTAGTGATAAATCCGTTTGGAAGGTGTAAGAACCAGTACAAAGCTTCCCCTCCTAGATTTCTACGAAAAAGACACAAGAGAAAGATATTGTTATAAGAAACTTCTTGGCATGCCATGAAGAATTCTTTGACATGCTCTCTAGGATTGGTTTTGCCCTTGTATTTTTCAAATTTGGGCATCTCAAAAGAGCGTGGGAAGGGTATACGTAATATTTCCATGTTGAAAGGGCATGGACATAATTCATTAAAATTGAATTGTTTTTGTTGTTTTTGCATATCTGAAATAGTGTCTTTCATAATTTTCCACTCTTAATAAAATGGTGAATGGGGTTGTGGGATAAATGATGATCTATCATTCTTGGGATTGTTGTTCATGTTATTAGTCTCATAATGAGTTTTGAGGGCATTGTCACTTTTCTTCGTGTGTTCGGTACCTTTGGTATCGTTGTTAGTGACTTCAGAGGATATGAGAGCTAGTTATTTTCTCATCTCAGTAAGTTGTTCTGATAACTCATTGCAAGATGTCTTGCATGAATCCTCCATTGTAATGAAAAATGGGGAAGAATGAAGAAAAGTGTGATGAAGAACTCAACCCTTAGCAAAGTTAATGTTATTGTGGAAGAGGGGAAAAGATTGAAAGCTAGACCCTTAGCAAAGTGAATGCTAAGATGGAAGAGGTGAAAAGGTTGAAATCTCGACCCTTAGCAAAGTGAATGCTAAGATGGAAGAGGTGAAAATGTTTGAAATATCGATTCTTAGAAAATTGAATTCTAAGATGGAAGAAGTGAAAAGGTTGAAAGCTCGACCCTTAGCAAAGTGAATGCTAAGATGGAAGAGGTGAAAAAGTTTGAAATATCGACCCGTAGCAAAGTGAATGCTAAGATGGAAGATGCGAAAAGGTTTGAAAGGTCAACCTTTAGCAAATTTAATGCTAAGATGGACGAGGCGAAAAGGTTTGAAAGTTCGACCCTTACCAAAATGAAAGCTAGGAAGGAAGCAAGATTGAAAATATTTTATTTATTTGACCCTTAACAACGTGAAAGTTAAGATGGACGAAGTGTGAAATGATGGTAGACTACTCGACCCTTTACAATATGAATGTAAAGATGTAAGAGTTTGAAAATCAAAGTTGCTCGACCCTTAACAAAGTGAATGTCAAGGTGGACGAGGGATTTGAAGAGATTGTTAGATTTTACCCTTAACAATGTGATTGTCAAGAGGGACGATGAGAAAAATCTTTCAAAGCGAAAGTCTGATTATGGAAAGAAATGTTAAGATGGGAGAATTATTGTACGAGCTAAGTGATGTGCTCAAACTTTGGACAAAGTGAATATACAAAGGAGACAAGACTTTTACAAGGTTAGTTTGCTCAAATTTTAAAATGGATATTCAAAGAGAAGAGACTTAACAAGATGATGTGATCAACTCTTAACAAAATGAGTGTTAAGAGAGACTAAAAGGTTCAAAATGTTAACTCTTAACAAGGTGAGTGTTAAGAGAAATGAAAAGGAAAGACTTCACAACACTTAACAAAATGAGTATTGTTAAGGAAAAAGAGGAAATTGAAATGTTAGTTAGAGGACTCTTAAAAAAATGAGTGATAAGAGAGATGAAAAGGGGTTTGAAAGACTCCACAATCCTTTACAAAGTGAATGTAAAGAGAGAAGAGGTGAAAGGAGTTGGTTTGCTCAACTTGTGATGAAATGAGTGTTACAAGGGGAGACTTGAAATCACGACGAAAAGCTCAATTCTTAATAAGATGACTGTTAATAGGGAAGAGACTTGGAAAATGTGAAGGTGCTTAACCGTTAACAATATGAGTGCTAAGAGAGATTGAAAGGAATGAAAGGTCCCTCAACCCTTTACAAAGTGAATGTAAAGAGCGAAGAGGTGAAAGAGGTTGGCTTGCTCAACTTGCGACAAAATGAGTGCTATAAGAGGAGACTTAGAGACACGATGAAAGATGCTCAATGCTTAAAAAAATGATTGTTAAGAGGGAAGAGACTCAGAAATATGGTGAAGGGGAGCACTCAAATAACAACAACATGAATGTTGAAACAAGAAGTGAAAAAATGATGATAAAAAGCTTTGAACCTTGACAAAGTGAATGTTAGAGACAAAGGGAAAATGATTTGTTAAGGATATCAAATTAGAGCAAAGTGAATGCTTTAAAAGAGATGAGTGAAAATATGTTTTCAAGAGGTCATCAATTCAACAAAGTGAATGTTAAATTTGACGACATAAGATGGTGAATGCTTAAAATTCAATAATGGAAAACTTAAACTGAAGACTTAGAAAGATGAAGGATCAGAATGATAAAAAAGGTCTTGACCGTGATAAAGCGAGTATCACGATGTTAAGACTTGGATGAAAAAGGATGAAAGTGCTCAAGTGCGGATGCGGATGTCCAGAACTCAAGACTTAGACTCGTTTGTAAAGAGGTGAAAATGAGACAAAGGTGGATCCAAAAATAAGGAGTATTTGGAAACGTGCAAGAGATACGAAAGTGAAACCAAATAAGGATTATTTGGGAAAGTAGTAAAGATGTGAGAATGAACCCAAATAATAAGTATTTAGGAAAGATGAAAAATGAGATGAAAGTGAGAACGTAAGATACGAGTGTGGAACACAACTCACTAAACGAAAAGAGAGAAAAGAAAATGTGAAAACAAAAGTTTTGTTTATGGAAGTTTTGGCATCTACCTTAGATTGGATTGGACTATGTGTGTCTTCCTAGGTGGCTCTCTCAACTAGGTGTCAGCAGTACACCCAAGTGAGCATGGTGTTATTGCTAGCTGTTGGATTTAATTTACGCCCTATGAAACAGTGCACAAAGATCTTGCTCAAATGAATCACACTGGGGTCACCACTAAGTATATATGTGACTCTAACTCACAAAGAAATACTAGTTAGGTAGGTTGGGGTACCCGCTTCGTCAGCCAGTTCCCTAAATTTGCTGACTACTTTGGGGTTCCTCTGGTACTCCTCAAATAATTTTTATGGCTTAAGCCAAATCAATTCCCACAGTTATAGTAGTTGGGCAATAGCCTTGTTAACCGCATCTGCAAATACAATGTGAATTGTTAATTTCAACTAGTTTAAAAAATGAGATTGTCTTAACCACTATTTTTTTATTGAGGCAACCTGCAGTTAGTAAACTATTTTAAACTTCGTTCAAGGCATCCTGTAGTTAGTAGTTTGAATGTTTTAGAGCCTCCTTTGGAGTTGGTCCTGCAAACAAAGGTTAATACATTTTCTTGAGGTGGAGGGTACAAGATGAAAGAAGCAAGCCCACATTTTTGATATCCAAGATCACTTAAAAAGTGTTAGGAAAGAGCATACGCATTGAGCTTACTTTGATTAATAAAAGAAAAGGTTAACTCTTAAATAACATCTGAGAAAAAGAAATGAAATGATCATGTTTTTTATTTCCAAGATCACTTATAAAAGTGTGAGGAAAGAGAATATGCGTGAGGTTGTTATATTTAGACAAAAAATATATTTAGCAACTATTACAAATTTAAGAACTATTTTGATCAATTTGACATTTTGAAAACAAATATGAAAACATACACACAAGGTTTAGTAATTTAGAGAAAATAACAAATATAATATGGTGTTAGAAGAAATGAAACCATGAATTTTCTAAAAGGTTAAATATGAAAATTATGTGTTCATTGTGTAGTTCATCTCGAGACCTTTCTGTAAAAAACAAAGTCATTTCGAGTTCGGGAGTAAAATTTATAGCCTCCGGAAGATGGGTTATGCTAGCACTCTCATCGGTACGCTAACATGTGAAATATAAACACTCTAGTGTAACAAAGGATTTTTGTTGAGTGCGTTAGCAATTCATTTAGGTGCACTAGTGTCCATGTATGTGCTCTAGCACAAAAAACATTTTTTTGTTACAGTAGTGCATAAAATGACACAGAAACATGTGCAATTGCATGCTAATGCATTTTATGAGTGACGCTAGCGCAAGAAATATGAAAATGATTAAAAAAAATCACAAAACCGACCAAAATTTTGTTTTTTTTGGATTTTTTTCCTTCTTTGTTGCACCTGAAAAGCTTGAAATTTGGATAGCAAGATTAAAACAACACAGAGAACACACAAACAACGTTAGATTACTAAAAAGTAAACTAGAAATGCTACAATGGAATGGGGGATGTCCCATCGAGTGTGTTAGAATGTAAATGTAATGCCCCGCCCCGGGACACCGGAAAATAGTCCAATAAGTCGCCAATTTTTTTTTTTTGAAGTGAATACTTAAAATACAAAACGGATTCCCATTATTATTCATTTTAAACTAGATTGATTTCCCTAATTTCTAAATCACTAACCCCAAATTATTTTATTTATTTAATTTCTATTAAGTTACTAGAGACACCCTAGAAGGAGTCTACACCTTTTTAAATTAATTAGTTTTCCCCCCTTTTATTTTGTTTACCCGCACACACATCCTAAAATTTTATCTCCCATTCACATTTTAAATACCCATGACCTAAAGTGAGTATGGTTAATTGTGGACCCTAGGATGAAAATAGATCCCAGCCCTAGATTTAAGCTTGCCCTAACTTTCCTTAGCACATCTTTAACTTTTTTCCCTTTCTTTTTCTTCATTTTGAAATCTGCAGGTTTTAGGAGAGGCCATGAACACTGGTCATGAAGAGAATCTAAGTTCCTCTTATATTTTATTCTTGATCTCATTTATTTGCATTGCAGTTTAAGAGGGAGGAGATTTTTCTCAAGAATTGTTTCATTCTAGCAAGGATTTTTGGAGAACCAGGGTTTTAAGCTTTATTTGTTCTTCTTTCATTTAGTTAATATTCTTCTACTAGGTGAAGATCTGGTTGTGGGTGTCAATATTATACCATTTGTAAATACAAGTAAAATTATATATGTAAACATGTAAACAAAACCAAGTATGAATTTGCAGAAGGAAGAACTCAGATTTAAAAACCGCCATTATGTGGATGGAGCTGTGGCCTGAGGGGTAGAGGGCGGCGGTTTGGTGCTGGAGTGGTCTGTGCAAAGTGTGAGGTGGACTGTGGGGTGGAGGAGCCCCGTGAGGAGAAGGGGAGGTGTGCGCACGAAGGCACATCAGCGGTGGGGGGATGAAACGTGGTGGGCGTGGGGACCTACAGGCCGTGGAAGGGGAGGAAGGGTTTGTAGAGGAAGGGGCCGCGACGAGTGGGAGGACAGGTACGCAGGGGAGGGGTACAGTGACAACGCAGGCAGGGGGGTGCATCTGGGGAGGCCGCTGTACAGGCGGCAATGGCGGAAGGGGCGGGGGAGGGTTCGACCTCCCCTAATTCGCATGTGTTTTCTTCTTCTTTTTTTTAAACAGAAAAACTAAAATTTTATTTATTCTCTCTTTTTTTTGTTATTATTTTACTAGTTTTATAATACATGTGTGTGTGTGTGTGTCTATATATATATATATATATATATATATATATATATATATATATAATATATATATAACTAACAACTATAATAATTTTACAATATAAAGACTAAATATATAATACAATGCATTTATATTAGAATCTATAGATCCTAACCCATTAAATAGTATGTTATATTTGTAATATATTATATAAATGTAATAACTCAATATTTCGTTTTATGTAGAACAAAATTTATTTTAAAAATCTGAATACTAAGAATTAATATTCAGATATATATAACCAATTTATACCCAAATTAATTTGCAAGTGTTTTCCTTTTCTTCTTTTTTTAACGTAATTTAGTGGTATTATGAAATATAACTATATTGATTATAGTACTTACAAACTGAAGAAAGATTGTTTTGGATTAAAAAAAAATACAGGTTTTCATTTTGTCCCCTTATTTTTTTCTGATTTAGACATCTAGAAATTTGTCAATATATGAAGGTATTAAAATGAATTTCTAACTTGAAGCAAGAATCAAAGTAAAGAGGCAACATTACTCTTCTCTTCTAACCACGTTCAAAGGTAAACAACTTTCCCCCTTATAGTAGGAGAGTTCCCTACATTATAATACATTTCTTGACAAAAGGGAGATTTACTTCATGAAGGAAACTTTCATTTTAACTAGGCATACAGGTTATTTCATTCCATACTAAAAGCTAAAATCTAAATAATATAGATGTATAATTATTTTCAAAACAACCATGAAAAGCATCACTTATTAATGAAACAAGACTCCTCTGCTCATGGAGAGTAGCAAGTTATACAACCTTCAACTATAATCAAAGAGAGGAACAAGTACGACTAGAAACTCGTATGCTTCCATGAACTAAACATATATCCCAAGAGGAAGGCTACAAAATGAGCTCACTTCAATATTTTACAAGGAACAAAATTTTATCAAAATCTTCTAAACAAGAGAGGGTCATAAAGGACCAAGCCACCAAAGATACTCTAGCACACCTCAAGATCAAGGATCCAACTTCGAATGCTTTCAAGGTTTCAACTTCAAGAGAACAAGGCTTGTTTAACCTCCCAACCTTCAGGCATCATTACATGCCTTTCCAAGAGCTGGAAGACATGCTAGCCTCCCCCAAGCCCATGGGAGAGAGAGCTAGCTTCCACAACTTTGAGCACAAGAACTTAAGGGAGACAAACACCACAATACACTCAAAAACAAGACCAAATTATGCATGAAGGAAAAAAACTACAACATTGAGCAATAAAAGGAAAGAGGAGAAACCATATTCATCCTCTAAATTTGGGGAAGAGTAGATGAGATACCCGAAAGTGACATAAGGTGTGATCTAACAAAAGAATGCACACATCAAACTTCCTTCTCCACCTTATTTCTCCGAAGTCAACAAGATCCTCCTTATTACTCCACCCATTCACCAAGAAAATCCTTCTTGGGAGGATTTCAAACCCCTTGGGTTTCCTCTCCAAGAATGGGAAAGGGGTTCAAACCAAATGAACCCCTTTACCCACCTCAAACCATATGAGGGGAGTAAAGAAACTGACATGGCTTGTCCATCAAGCCATGAGGTTTGAGAGGGAAAATCCCTCTCTCTTCCCCCCAAATAACTCAAACATCCATCAAACCAACGATTATACTCAAGCAACAAACCATACAAGCAACTAAACAAATAAATCAACTATGAGCAAGCTAAGATTTAGTAAAGAAACATACCACATAAATGAGCTCAAGAGATTACCTCCAATAGCTCTCCAAAACAAGATTTTGCAACTTTCTTCCTCAAGCAAATCCTCAAGCTCCAAATTTCTTCAGCACCAAGCCAAAACTCCCAACAACAAAAAAAAGAACAAAAAAAAAAGTCCCTCTCTTTTCCCATGAATGGGAATTTGAAGAGGAACAAACAAGCATCCTCACAAATGAGGGGGTGACATGTGTCACCCCTCTTCTTCTTCAAGGTCAAAGATGCCAAACAAAAGAGAGAAAAGGTAAATTTGTCTTTTTGCCCTCTTCTCCCAAATTCCCCTAAATGTTAGCAAGACAAAATTAGTGAAACTTTTAATAAGCACTCAAATCCACACCCCTTACAAGGATGTGACCAATCAAAAGGTTAAAAAGAGAGGGAAAACTCCCTCTAGCCTTGAAAATAGCCCCCCTACCATTAGGTTAGGGGTCCAAGGGCTCATTTTATGTTAGGGGAACTCCCAAGCTAAAAAGGGGTCCCAAAATTGCCCAAAATAACCTAATTTCGGGTTTTGCATTTTTGGCACAAGGGTAGAGGGTGTGGGGACCACCCCCAAGGGTCTCACATCTGACCCTAAACCCTTGAGATTAAGTGTCTCATAAAACAAAATCAAAATTTAATGAAAGTGGGATATTAGCTCCCAAAACTGTTTTACAACATAACTAATTACCCAAAAACAAAATTAATAAATCAAGGCACAATACATTACAAAAATTGGGGTCACTCATGGTGCCCAAAATAATAATCTCCTACACTAAGGCTTCACACAATGAACATGGTTAGGACTCAGCCCGTGGGTTGCTTGTGCAAGATTGTGTAGCTGGCTTGAATCCCACGTTCTCCTAAGACCTGTCACCTGCACACTCATTGCACACATTAACCGCATCTGTCCAATACAAGAGTAAACTAGCTGCTCACTAAGCGAATAGATTCAAACATGTAAATTAATGATATCACCATCATCAATGTGGAATGCACAATCTCACACAATTCGTCGTATGTTAGGTATTACAATACATATCATGTCATATCACCATGTCATCATGTATCCTTATCAGCAAAACGAATACGTTACAAAATCAAGGTATGTGACTAACTAATTATCCACATGTATCAATTTGACCTAAATCCATAGAAAAGTGTTAGTGTCCACAATATCAATAAAAGGTGTCAACCTACTAATCTAGTTAAATTAGCGCTACGCACTCCACATCTTCATATGTGTTCATGAAGGCAAACCAACATATCCAAAATCCATAACTGTGGTTTAAGAATTCAGTAGATCATAGAGACTAGAAAAAGTGGACACTACAGTAAACAAAGAAAATTAATAGACAAATAGAAGATAAAGAAATAAACAAACAAATTTACCTTCTCTGTAATCTCTTGCAAACGTTAAGTAAGATCGTAGAAACTCTTGGACTCGTTTGATCTTGTTGATATTTGGATTATGGGTGCTCTTTGATATTACTCTCCAAAAGGATTTGTAGATGCTACAGATTTCACAAAGATGCGGATGTCAAATTGACAAAAGTTGGATGCAATTTGCTCAAAGCTCCAAGGATGGATTGCAAAATAAAATTACCTCCTCTTATAGCTGAGGGTAAGGCCATGAGAAGTGGATTTCAATTTGAATTGGGTCTAGGGTAATAATTATAATTACCTGAAATAGTAAGATGACTATGTCTGTGCAGTTACAACTTTGCAGGGGCAATCATTATTTTTGAATTCATCCGAGAAGTGGTTGCAGAAGCATTATTGTTGCCCCCCACCATTGTAGGCATGCGGAAGTGGATAAAATAATTAATTAAATAACTAATTTAATTAGTATTTAATTGTGAGGGAATAACTAACCATTTATTTAATTAAATGTTTAATTATGTTAGCTAGGAGTTATGAATTAATTTAATTAATTCCAAATGCATAGTAGAATCAAATTATTTAGTTCTAAAGGGCGGGAATGTGACTTTGGAAATAGAATTAATTTAATTAATTCTACAAGGGGTATTTAATTGATGGAATTAATTTAATTAATTCCAAAAGGGTTACGTTGCGGCAATATAAAATTAATTTAATCAATTCTAATTAGATAAAAGCGGGATATAAATATGTATGTATTTTTAGGGTGTAACTATTTAACGAAGTTATAAGGACCGGAAGTGGAAGATTTGACATAAGATGTCGACTTTGGGTTACTTGGAGCCATAGGATTTAATGCTTGAGGATCAGTGGACGAAGTGGATGGTTGGTTTGCTATGGGCACCCATCTTTTCTTTTGTCGTGTGGCCACCGCATAATTATGAGCTTGGACTTTGATGGTGGAAATGACAGAAGACATTTCTTCAACAAATGAAATTATCAAGTTGAAATCAACATTGTTTGAAGATTGGCCATGTTCGGTAGCTTTGTTATTTGTACCATGGTTGGGGAACAGATTAGAAAACACCTTTAGATTATCATTGGGCGTTTTATTTGGTGTTGGGTCTTTGATCGCTATGTCTCTGTTATCAACGAGGTCCTGGATGTAACGACGAAGTCACACACTTCTATCTATTTGATGACCATCAATGCAATGAAAATCAGAATATGTATTGAGTTTATACCAATAAGGATTAGTTTCCCCTTCAACAAAGGGTTTCGTGATAGGGTAAGTGACCATATTGGAATTTGGCAGTTGGTTTAAAAACACTCGAAAGAGTCTCTCCCAATGTTGTAAATTGTCGTCATTTTTTATCACGAGGAGGGGGAGCCTCTCTACTTGGAATAATGATGGCTTGTTTTGATTTGTTTTTTTGTTGTTGAATATTTTGTATGATGTGCACATTGTGATTATCGGTGACACCATCATTAACAACATTATAGTTTTTATAGACGTGTTAAGGTTTATCTCGATGGTTGTTATTGTTGTTGGTATTGTTGTACCCATTTTCTTTAGAATGAGGCTTGATCAAGCCTTTAACAATGAGGGCCTTTTCAATTTGAGCCCCTTTTCCAATGACCTCCTCAAAGCTGTTGAGCCAGTGCATTTGCATGTGAAAAGAACAACTCGGTATTAAGATTCAGAAATAAGATACTAACTAATTGCTTCTCCAGCATGGAACATGGGAAGTGGCTTGTAATTCCTCTCCACCGTTGTAAGAACTGTGCAAAACTTTCATTGGTTTGTTGGTTCGCATTACACAAATCCATCATTGTTATTTCAGAGTCAGGGTTGAATGAGAAATGTTTGATGAACTTCTTCAAGAGGTCCGTGACAGTAGTGATCGATCCCTTTGGAAGTTGTAAGAACCAATCTAAGGCTTGTCCTCCTAGACTTCTAGGAAAGAGGCTTAATAGAAAGATATCATTCTATGCCACTTCTTTGCATGCCCTGAAGAATTCCTTAATATGCTCTCGTGGATCGTTTTTTACCCTTCTATTTGTCAAATTTGGGCATCTCGAAAGATCGTGGGAAGCATATGCGTAGGATGTCGATATCAAAAGGTAAGGACAACAATTCATCAAAATTGAATTGTTTATGTTGTTGTTGTGTGCTCAAATATTGTATCCTTCATCATTTTCTATTCTTGAGCAAAACGGTGAATTAATTTGTAGGATGTTTTCAAGTTTTGAATTATTGAGATTGATTTTCTCTTTATCGGTTTCAGTATGGTTTTTGAATGTATCGTCACTTTTCTTCTTTGATTCTTTAGCATTGGTTTCATTAGTGACTTTAGAAGATATTAGATCCAATTGTTTTGACATGGCATTGATTTGATCGATCAAGGCTTGATTTGGCTCAAGGGCCGAAGCACTAGATTTACCTTTGTTATTAGCGTTCATTTTTCTTGGTCCAACTTTATTGTGGTTATTTGATTCGGGTGGTGGATTGTTTGTTGGTTTAGGTTGACCTCGTAAGCTTTTCAAAGTTTCGTTGTCAAAATCTGAAGGTAATTTTTCTCCCATTGTGAGAAGGCGAAGCAAAATTTGTTCTTTATTTTTTCGCAAAAGGTCTTCGACCTTTACTTGTTCTTCGAAAGAAATGTTATTTTGTTGGTCTTCAAGTTGGTTTTTGTCCTCTTTGTTAGAACTAAGATGGAAATGATTTCCATCTTGTCTTCCAAAGAGACTAAGGTAAGATAAAATGAATAACCAAATGGAAGAAATTTGGCAATGTCGAAAAGGGATGATGAAAAATCCAAATGAAGGGTATTTGGAAGATTCAAAAAGATACGACGATGGAGAGTGTATGATATGATTGTAGAACACAAACTCACTAATACATAAAAATAGACGAAAATGATATTTATGGAAGGAAGGCCTCTAAACATAAGTTGGCTTGGTCAAAGAGTGGCTTTCTTTAAATTGGTTCCCTCCCCTACGATGCAGAAGGACTATTCCAATGCGAGCTCAGTACACTAGGACAAGTCCTAGTCACCGACTTTACTTTACCCCTCTTGGTACAATAAGTCGGATTTTACTCCACTCAAAGGATCAAATCGGGGCCGCTACTTACGGAATAACCTTAGGATTATTTCCTCACATGTGTACTAGTCAGGTAGGTGGGGTTTCTGTTTCGTCAGCTAGTTCACTCAAGGTGCTGACTACTTTGGTGTGCACGTGGTACTCCTCACAATGAGTTTCTAACCCCTGGCCATGCACGTCCCACCATTACAGTCGGAGGGGGAATAAACCAAACTTTGAAAAATTGGTTAAGAATATTTTATAAAAAATGTAATAAAAAGGGTGATAAAGGTTTGTTTGAATCGATAACCAAGGCAACTTGTAGTTAGTAGTTTTAAGAACAATCCTTGTAAATACGGTCATGTAAACAAAGAGTTAGAAGTATTCCTAAGGTAAACATAAGAGAAAACAATGAAAAATAGGCCCACGTTTTTTATTCTCAAGATCACTTATAGAAGTGCGAGAGAAGAGCATACACGTGAGGTTGTTATGATTAGACAAAATGGAAACTAATAACAAAATAACACTTTACGTAATTAGCTATAACAAATGTGCAAGAAATGAGTTAGGAACAACCCTAAAAAAAAGGTTAGAAGAAAAAGAACTTGCTGGAAAATACATAAAATTAAAAAAAAACAGTGAGAGCACGCTAGTGCGTGCACTTGAGCTCACTAGCGTTAATAGGTGATGCTAGCGCATGTACAAAGACATAAACACATGCAATGAAACACAAACACATGCAGTAGAAAATTTATTTTGTAACGCTAGCACATGGATGAGCACGCTAGTGCAAGCAAATTCTATGAAAACACATGCACATAGATGCTATCACACACACGTGCATGCTAACGCAAGGAATTTGAAAGTGAACAAAATGCAATAAAAATGGCTAGAAACTTGTTCTTTTTTTGGATTTTCTCCTTCTCTATTGCACGTGGAAGCTTGAAACTTGAACAATAAAGCTAGAATCACACAAGAAAAACACAAAAATGATTAGTTTACCAAAATATAAACTAAAAATGATTAAAGAGGCGTGATAGTCCCACCGAACGTGTCAGAATGTAAGCAGTGAAAAACTTAGCAAAAGTGAAAGATAAACAATATAAACAAAGCAAACCTTTCTCCAAGCTCTTCCTTGCAAACCTCAAGTAAGATTGCAGGAGTATTTGAAATTGTAGAATCGTGTAGTTGTTGGATTGTGGATGCTCTTGAATTAATCTCCAAATGTGGAAGTGGCAATGCTATGAGAAAATAGACACGAGGATGCAGATGAAAATTTTGGCAGAAGTTGACTACAATTACACAAAGCTTCCAAGGATTCTCCAGGGATTTTACAAAGGATTGGCCTGCTTTATATAGTTGAGGATGAGCCATGAATGTTGGGTCGATGTTTAAATGGGTTACAGGTTCATAATTGTAATTTTCTGAAATAGCCATTGTATTTAGTCTGTGTAGTTACAACTTTGCAGGGGCAATGAATATTTGGATTTTATTCAAGAAAGATGGTTGTACTTGCAATCTCACTGCCCCCCACCTTTGTAGGATTTTAGAAGTAGAGTTGAGTGGAGTGTGAGTAGATAAATAAGATTATTTAAATACTTAAATAAACTAATTTAATTAGTTATGAGGTGTGAGAGGATAATTAACCATTTAATCAAATAAATGCTTAATTAAGTTATTAAAGAGTGTAGGAATTAATTTAATTAATTTTAAATGGGTTATGAGTTAAGTGGTATAATTAATTTAATTAATTATGAAGGGATGTACTATAGTAGGATAGAATTAATTTAATTAATTCTAATGGGATGGAATTAGCTTAGTTAACTTCAAACGGATGTGAATAGGATAGGCTAGGAATAAGCATCTATTTTTAGGGTATCTACGCAAGTAGAGTAAATGAGTGACAATTGAATTAAAGGTGTAGAATCCGTAGAGAGAAAGAGCTTTCATTAAACACAAGAATAACAAATGCTTAAGAAAACAAACGAGTACAAGACATAAAGTTCTCCATAAATGCTCATTTATTTCTCTTTGCACAAGAACACAAAGTTTCTCATTAGTTCTATCTACAAGCAGTCTTTTCCTCCTTTCTTCAAAAGCCTTTTACAAATGAGCTCGAACTTCCTTTTATAACCCAAAAGTTGGTTACAAAATAGTTAGGATTTCTTATGACATCACATTAAGACTTAATTAAGTCACATTAATAAATTAACTTTATTTTAATGAAGTTAATCAACTTTATTAAAATAAGTTTATAATTTTGGTGACTTAAATAAAATATTTCAAATATCTAAAAAAAGTCCGTACATGTGGACCCCACTTAGAAAATGACATGTTGACATATAAACAAAACATCGACACATGGATTTAATATGACACTTAGGATTAGTGCCTTACTCATTGGGCCAAGAGTCCACATATCTCAATCGTATGAGCAATGAACTCATTGATCACCAAGGGCAACCTTAATAGAACATTGAAAACATCATTTCAAAAATCTTGGGTCCAAACATCGCGTCATCTTGAATTTTTGAACTTCGCAAGTGATTCTATCAATTTCTGGTCTTCAGGGAAGTAATGAGGCACAAGGCAAGTCTCACAAATGACTTACATTTCTATAATCCTACTAGAAATTACATGAGACTCCACCGTTCTATTTTGCATGTTGGTGAATAAATTTTGGAGTTTGACAAGTTTGTCAAGAGAATCAAGACCAAAAAATCGATGAAGAAGTATATTGTTTCTTGACTATATCAATCAATTGCTCCTTGAGATAATGCACAGAGTTCCTCTGATTGTGTTCGCCAATGAAGTTGCAAGGTATTTCTTTGATGAGTTCCTGGATTGCACTCGTAATTGATTCTTCCTTGTCGTTCACATCATCCAATTGTGTTTGAACATCATCGAGCACCATCTTTTTAAAATTAGAAAAATTCAACCATTCGGTGCGAAGTCCACGATGATTGAAATCTAGGATTCCCTCGCTGACAAGAGATGATAAGCCTCTTTGTGCGAGTTCTCGTATATTAGGAGAAATTTTGTCAAGATTGCTTATTTTGACTTCGAGAGACTCCAAAATGTAGGATCGAATCTAGATAAGCATGAACCTTATAGTAGAATATCATGGCTTCATCAACGACTCAATAACCCCGTATCAAAATATTATTGATCCACGCCTAAAGTTGCATGACCCATATTGTGTATCTCTTTTGATAGCACAAGGGTCTCTTAATTTGGCACCGACAACTATAGTAGGAATTTGAACAATAGAAGAGATTGGGTTGATTAGGTGTTTGTACACATGCAATTAGTTGTCGATTCTCTTCCTTGAGCTGAATGGTTTGAGATTTATACTTCTCCATTCACCGCAGAATGATATCAAATGATTCACAAGCATGGGCCACATCATTTTCCATGGTTGATTTGTTTAGCATCACTCTAAAAACTTCATAGTCAACAATAGTCATTTCTCTCTCGTCTTATCAACCGTCAGTGTTGCTATGTTGGCGTATCGAACTCCAAACTTGTTGATTACAACATTGGCAATGACCTTGGGCTTCTTGGGAGTGCAATAATTGGTCATTAACACAATATCCTCAAAATCAATCGTGGCTAGCTTGACGATTATCTTCTTCTTCTTGATTTCCCCATGGAGCCAAGAGGGAAGTTGTTCAATCAATTTGCCAAATAGGATCCTTACATTTGGTGGGAGTTAGTCTTGCATTGGTGACAAGTACTCAAAGTCAAGAGGTGCCTAATTGGAATCTTCATGTTGATGGAAAGGAGTTGCGGCAACATCTTCATTATGAATGGGGGAAGGTTACAAAGTATCCCTAGGATGCAAAGATTCAAGCAAGTTGGAGATTTGAATCACTGGAACTTGCACTTGGTTTGATACCACAAATCAAAGAGTGGTGTTTTCAATCAACCCATAAGAATTAGAATGGTTGCAAGTTGACGAATGATGGTTCGATTGTGATATTCTAGAAACTTTCTCCTTTCCCTCATTCTCTTCCTTCCTCTAATTAGGTTCACTTGTTAAAGGATGATATTGAGTTGATTTTGACTTCCATTACCTCTTACTTGCTTGTGTGTGGAATGAAACTTGTGTGGCAGGGTGAGAGGATGATTGAGTGGCTTATGTAATTCTCCTCTCACTTTGATTGGTTGGCCTCTGATCGTCGTGTGTATTTTTATCGTTTGTAATGCTTCGAGCCAACTCTTTTTTGTATAAAACAAGGCTCCTCTTGATCACTTGGATTATATCATCGAGTGATGTGTCATCTCATCTAGACCACTTGACTTTGGGAAGAGGCGATGATGCATTAGAATCATATGCAGAGTAAACTATATTGAGGCCATTATCAATAACTCCACAAGGGGCATCCTTCAATCTGAATGTGATTATTTGATTCAGGGTCACTATGGAGTAGTCACGATGTTGAACCTCAAATTTATCTACACAATCATCTCGATAGTCTTCCACTTCTGGACGGTGTTTGTATTTTCAAACTTTCACTTCCTACGAGTTTGCAATCTTGCTATTTTCCATGTTGGCACAAGTTTGAGACAATTTCCTCTTTTGTGTGAGCTATGGTTTTCCTCTCCTGCGTGTTCTTGATGCTTGATTTCCACTCTTTCTTGATCTCCACACATGTTTGACTTCTTTCCACGTTGTTATCTTTGGTTTTCTTCTCCTTCATATTCTTGGCCTTTAGACCGTTCTTGGTATCTTCTAGCGCATATTTAAACCTAAAAATCAATAAATGAAACAAAGAAATGTAAACAATCAAAAAGATTTCTTTCCTCTTGTTTTCAACGCCTTTTCTCGACTTTTATTGCCTTTTTTGAACCCAGATTACTGTCTCTTTCTCCAATACAGGTGCCCACTGGTTTTTTAATACTCTTTTATGTCGTCTTTGGTCTTGGCTTTTGCAATCATCTTTCCAACGCATTCAAATATCTTCTTTATTTTTTGGCTTTATTCCTTTTTGTCTTCTAGTGCAAGCTTTGGCGCCGGTGATGCACTCTTTCTCATAGGTTTGAGCTTTCAACACCTTTGCTTGATTATCTTGCATAGGCTTTGACTACATTTAAACTTTGATTTCTTCTCTTAACGCCTTTTTCAAAAGCTTTTCACTATTATGCAGGTTTTGGTTTCTGTCTAGCGCACAGGTATTTGCTATTCTCTATTTCCAATCTTCATGGCTGGCACAGACTTCTACTACTCCCCCCACGTGTTGGATGTAAATGAGCTTTTCAGCAGGGATTTGTCTCATCCTCTTTCTTACTTTTGTCTCCTTGTGCACAGGTTTGAAACTCTCCATGCAAGTCTGTTATCTTTTAATCTTCGTGCTTTCTTGGTGTCTTGACCTACAATAACATGTTGGGTGTTCCAATTTCTAATGTAATTTGGCTTCTTTCGTCTTTTAATGCAAGTTTATTACCTCCTTGGCGCTCAAGTTTGCTATTTCTCCAATTTGCCACACTTTCTTTCTCTTTAGCAGATTTCTATATCTTTATTTATGCATATTCTCACTTCTCTCTCTTGGTGTGCAAGTTTGGGCTTTTGCAGGTCTTGTAATGCATTCTTTGACATTTATTGTCTTCTTACATTGATTTCCACACTTCTTTCCACGTTCCCTTGAGCTTTGGTTTTCAAGCAAGTTTCTTCTCTTCAATGGATGGCTGGTTTCTCTTCTCTTATGCAGGTATGTGAAGCGAGCCATGACAACAACAATGACGGGAATGTGACAACACAGTATTGCGACAATTAGCGACCGGCTCATTGGAGAAGATGGAAGATAAATGACTTCTCAAAATGGTGCAGAACAATGCTCTGTTGAAGTATTTTAATGAGAAAACTTTTGAAATTTTAGCGATTAAAAATTTCGCGACAACATATATATAGTTGTTTCTAAGTAGTCGTTTCCTAATTGTTTTAAAATTGGCTACTCGTCCCCATCTCCTCGTACCCGTACCTGTCTCATGGAAACTATTCAATTCATGTGTGACTACTTTTGTAATGTTAATTTTTGCCACTTGCATGAGTCCTAGGTCATATGACCTAGTTTGACGCTTTTAGGGGTGTGATATCTTTCAACCCACCTTTTTTTGTGAATAGGTTGTAACTTTTTTCTAAAGTAATACTGTTATATCTTATCAAAAAAAGAATTGCAACTTCATCAATTAGTTTGCAACCTTCACCCCTAAAGATCACCATTTGATGGAATGACTATTTTCAAGAAAGAAATAGTACAACACCTTGTAGTCTACCAGCACAAATTAGACACAAACAATGCCAACGTTGTAAAAGTGACTTATGAAAGGCTACAACAGGTGCTAAACTATTAAATAACACTCAAAATTTTGGATGACTCGAGACATTTTTTAGGATGGATGCAATTAGATGCTTGCTAAACAACCCTATAATTATCTAAATCTCCTCCACACACTTTCTTTAATAGGAATTCTTTTAGACAACGGCTACTCTTTACGCCTTTTTTATTCCCAAAAAACACTTCAACAATGTCATCTAACATTACCTGCCAATAGATGGAAATAAAATATCCAACTGTTTTATAAAATAAGCAAAACAAAATCAGCTTATTTATATGCATGTTCTAGCCTTCCCTAGAAGCCATGATGAAAGTCTTTGCAGTGAAACAACCTAGATGTGCAAGCTTTAGATTGGTTGTTCCCATATTTATCACTTCCTGACATTGGGTTCTTCATAGTAACATTTGACTACATAGTTTGATATTCAACTTCACAAACTACATTTTTTATGCAACATTTAATTTAAGACTTTGACACTTACAAAACTTAGGATCTTTTCTAGATCCAGAGCAATGGATGCAGTTATAGATGCTTCCTAAACAACCCTATAATTGTTTGAAAACTCCTCTCACACATTCTTTGATAGTAAACATTTTTGATAGTGGCTTCTCTTGACAACTTTTTTCTTCCCAAAAAACACTTCAACCATGTCATCGAACAATACCCTTCCAAGAGAACAAAATACAATATTCAATTGTTGCATAAAACAAGGAAACAAAATCAGCGTATTATATGCATGTTTTGGCATTCCCTAGAAATCATGATGAAAGCTATATTGTGTGATTTTCCAAAGAGACATCTCCAATCATGCCAAATAGGCCCTAGTATGGTTAAATTTATCTTAAACAAGTTATCCTTGAGGATAAGATCCAAGATTTCCTTAATAATAGACTTGTCTTGGAAAAGTAAAGCATACTCGCAAGTTAAGGATCACCTATTCTTCTAAGTACGTGCATTGTTGTCCTGCAAATCTTTCTAAAAAATTATGCCTTTTTTGCTAAACCTACAAGCCTAGAAGCGTTGAATAGTAGCAAAAGACATATCCTACAGTTTACAATTCCATATAAGTTCTATTTGCAAGATCCCATCCATTTCGACTGCTTGAAACTCTCCATGTGACCAATCTTACAATTTTTATATCATAAACAATGCCCTACATTTGTTCTCAATGTCAAATGAGACGCAAAATTTGTGGATCTGTTGTCTTCATAGTGTGTGGACAGTAATGGTCTTCTATAAACTCTTTTGTTGGCTGGTGATATATTAGGGGCTTGCTTCAAAAGCTTGATTGTCTAAAAGTGGCTTTCCTGATGATCTCTACTTCCATTGCCGAAATTTGGAAACTATGAAACATGTTGTGGGATTGCTCTTTTGCCAAATCTTGTTGGAAGCTAGTTCATTCTCGTTTACCAGCTCTCTTTCAAGAGCATTTACATTAGCAAGCAGCCTCACTTAGAGATTCCAACACTATCGTTATCCCTTTTAAGAGTATTTGGCATTGTATAACGACTTACAATGTTGTTTATTATATGGAAGCTTAAATGTAAATTATGTCTTCAGATATGAGGTATGCTCTCTTTTATCATTTTTTCATTGTTGGAAAGGTGAAATTCAATTACAACTACTTGCAAAATGCTTTTACTGCTACACAAGGAGGCAAAGAAGTTAGAACCTAAAATTTAATCTGATTTTCTAGTTTATCTGATTACTTTACAGACTATTTTCGTACATTTTGTTGTACAATGCTCATTCTTTTGTACAACCTTTGTTATAAATATAGTCTTTTGTTAATATATGAAGCATCTATTCAATATAATAAAGAAAATCATGATGAAAGCCTTTGCATTGAAACAACTCAACAACTCAGGAACTACATGCTCTAGATAGGTCGACCCCATATTTATCATTGCTTACCGCTAATGGGCATGATGGTTTTCTTGCCTGGCCCAGATTGAAAGCACTCTATAAAACCTAAACACCCAGATATGATCCCTAACATGAAAAGGACATAACCTAAGCTATAACATCACACTCAACAAAAGTAAAACAAATATTTATACATACCAAAGGGTGGGATGGATGGATATCCTTAATCAAAAACATCCTTGAATATTTGTCTACCTAAACAATAACCACCACCATGATATATTGTCTTGACAATGAGGAATAAAACTTTTTTAGAGTGAAAAGATGCACACTTGTTATGCTAGGAACCATGCCTAAAATAAAGAATTCAATCTACCTCACACAAACTTCAAAGGAGATTTTGAACGATAGCTGTACAATAGTTGTTAATGAAAGAGGAAACCCCAAACAGAACAATATTCTAGGGTTTGCCATGAACAAGTCAGCATGATGAAACATAACACAATATGCTGCGCACATATGCAGTCAAGATAACAAACATAGAAAAACAGTGATCACAAATCAAGCATGGCAGGAACTATAATCTAAATCAAGGACGTACAAGTGCACCACCGGATATAGAAAGCGAATGCCAATATCTGTTTAAATCAACAAAGGTATTGTCTATAGGTGCCAAATGAATCTAGTAGACACATGGAGGACCACGAAAAGAAACATACCAACAGACGGTCATAGATCAAGCATGTAATGAAATGCAAGGTATAGGCTCTAGAGTTGAGCATAGCCAGATATAAAAAAGGCGGATGGTCGAGATCAATCATGACATGAGCATGATGCAAAGCCACGACACACAGACGATTGCAGATGAATCGTGCAATCTCATGCATAATTCACAGAACTGGAAAACAAAGCAAATAGAAAAGAAATGGGCTTGGCTTTAAGGAAGGAAAATAAAATCTATCCATCAAACAAAACGTATGGAATAAGAGGCAGGGAACGAATACCAAAAAAGAAAATAAAACTGATCATACAAACCCATATGAATCAATGCCAAATTATATGTCAGGTAAAAAAGGAACTTGTTATTACAACTAAGTAATGTATATATGTGAATTACAACTTTCCAGGAATTCCCTTGCATCAATCATCCAACTTTCTAGTCATCTTAGCATATTTCACAGTTTCCAAATAAGAATATACCAGAGAGCTTGATAAGTTTCCTAAAATATAAGGAATTTAGTTATCTGATCTACAAAGCCAAAATTCTCTCCTTTTACCCAAAGAATACTGCTTATAACATTCACATGAATTCAACATGAATGCTTGGAATGGCCAACTATTTTCCATACATTTATAGATGGAAGTATTCCTTCGTTGAGAAAAAAAGGGTTAAGACAAGGTTTTTTTAATGGAAAAATAAAGTACGTATATTATTTAAGACAGATGCAAAAATAGCGATCAAAGTTGCTGAAACGGTGTTCATTACAGAACATCAGTCACTTTCAAAAGCAGAGATTTAGATTAGTTTTGAAACAAGAAACAGGGCACCAAAATCTACTAGATTTAAACATAGAGTTTGTACATCATCAAGCAGAAGATGCATGACATATTGAAATGAAAGCAAGAGTTTATGGAACTGTCATTATATAACACGTAGAAAAAAAAATGATAATATTTTGAATTAGTGCATCAAGTGTAACCCATGTTCGCAAAATTAGCAGTCATACATTTGTTGTATCCCTTACTCTCAAGCATTATTTACCATCATCATCCAAAATAATAGAAGAAACAGAGAAACGAAAGGAATGATATAATTAGCTACACAGAATACAACATGGTAAATAATTTGAATATCAATTACCTTGTACATCCCCACTATTAAGAAACATTGATTTAAAAAAGAGCCAGTACACACTAATTGCAGTAATCACTAACAGTACCAAAAAAAACTTCGATGGAAAATGAAACAAACAGACGGTGCGACTCTGTAACAGTTTTTTCTCATATTTGTTTCTGAAAAGAGATGATTGCTTCACCTTTTGGAACAAAAATGAAAAACAATTCCACATTCTCCCACTTGTAGATAAGCTGCTTCTTTCACCCTGTAAATTTGAGAACAAAACTTACGATGTTACAATATATTGTTTGTTAATGGCCCCAAAGCTTGGTAATCAACCATAAAAAACAACAAAAAGCCTTACAACCAGATAGAATAAATTCCATTCCTTCTCCCGCGTAGGCTTCATTCAATATGGAACTTGTGTAGCAGAAATTATAAAAAGGAACAATCAGAATGAATGTTTAAGGAAAGTTTATATTATAAATTTATAAGTGAAACAAGCCTCAAGGAAATAAAATAACTCAGTTATCAACAGGCAAAACATAAGTGATGTTAGGTCAGGAAACAATGAAAATTTTTAAGATAGACTTCTTAAAGAAGTGACAAGAATCAATATTGCAAATGTTGCTTTTAAGTGACAAATTGTAGTGTGTTACATTGTGAAGATTTAATGGATCAATTAAATACTACACAGTTGATTCCAGAAAATCTTCACAATACTGCAAATGGAAAGAGATTCTGGAAACTCTTGGGAATGGTATCAATAAATTTATGTCCAGAGAAAGGTAATGGAAACTTCTGGAAAGCTGACTTCTAGCCCTCGAAACTTTTTGAAAACTCCTGGAGAATAGATGGAAATTGTTGGAGACATTTCTGAAGGTTTCCGGGTGGAGAAATGTTCAGAATCCCAGAACTGGTTTCCAGCCTATCAAACACAGGTTTTGGTGTTCAGGGGTCTTTACAAACTAACCGAGTAAGTAGATGTTGTGTCTCTGCAACAGAAGAAACCATTTGAAAAAGAAAATCCAAATTTGAACAGTCAAAAAATAAAAAATAAAAAATTCACTAGTCCACTTCATAAAACCAAATCCATATCTCCGAAATAAGAAGCAGGGGGGCAGAGTGGGGATGAATGGTATTGCTCCTAGGTCTAATTTGAGTTGGTTTCTCGGCGAATCAAATAATTGATCAACAAACTTTTTAGTTACCCAGTAAGGTAACTAGATCCATCTACATGAAATGGCAGATGAAAGATGCTTTGTAAGCTACTGGGGTCACTCTGCTTATGTAGGAAGGATCATTTCAAACTTTGAAGCACACAGAAGTCATACAGTCTATTTCAGGTTTTCAATCCCCATGACCCAAACTGTAGAAAGTGTCTTGTTGATCCTTACCCACTTTTTGTAGTGTCATTTTTAGAGATGATCCAAGTACTGCCCTTTCTCTGTGGAGAGTTTTGTTCTCTGGTATGAATGGATAGAGTGACTGTGCTAGTTCTCAAGCTTGGTGTTCCTTGTGAAGTCATATGGTATTGTCTATACTTGAAAGTAGTGGATTCCCAGTGCACTCATTCTATAATTGCCTGTTTTTTGCTCTTCCCATGGTTTGAGAATCTAGTTACAGGTTTGTCAATTTCATTTGTGTATTGAATGTTTCATCCTGCCATTTATTCTCAGAGGTTAAAACTAGCATACATGTCTTTCAGGTCTCCAGCTGCTTCGTGTGGAGGCTGAGTTGACTGTTACAAATCTGAAGTTTAAAAACTTAATCAAGAGAACAGATAAGCTCATGGCAGTTAAGAATAGTTAAAAATTCTTGTTATTAAGTACCATGAAAAGATAGAAAGGTTGTAGTTTTGGTTTATGACAGTAACTGAAGCTTCACGATGCCACATGTGATTGGACAGGTTTTATTACTCAATGATGTACCATCTTGTGATATTTTATTCTATTTTACTTTGAAATTCATGAGAAACGGATGCGGCACCGTGCACTTCCAGCTGCCCTGTCATTGTAGGCCGGAGGCCCATTTTGGTACATTGCTTGAAAATGGAAGCAAAACAAAGAACAATCTGATTGGCTGGGAAGGGGTCATGTTCAAATCATCATATACATCACAGTAGCAAGGATAACCATTTTTGGATTTCTAGGCAGTAGGATGCTCGCGGATAGCTTTGAGTTCGAAGGACCAGAGTTTTTATACTAACTTTTTAGTGCATTTTTCCAAATATTTTATATTTGGGTAAGGAGGACTAGAAAAAAATGTGACCTATGTCAGGGGATCCAAGGTATTTTCAGGTCTGAGATAAACTATTATGTAAGTCATTTTATAAATTTGATGCCAATTTATTTTTCTTCTTTGTAACAATATTCTTTGAACAGAGATGATGGTTAAAGTAATTTTAGACTTTAGTGAATCTTATCATTACTTACAAAAATGATTAGCAACTGGGAATCCGAAGATGATCTGCAACAGTGGAAAGAACGAAAATGCTACACAAACTTGGATATTGTTGATAAATAATTTGAGCATTTTAACACAAACTACTTGGATATTGATCTCGATTTCAGCTAAACTGCTGGAAGAATCTCGAAACTCTGGAGAATTGCAGTTAAAAACATAAAAAATGTTTTAAGTTACTTGTTACTTCGAAGCTGTACTCATAGGCTTGTAGTCAGTGCACTCTTACCAGGTGGCTGGGTACTCTCATGTTTTCACTCTCTTCACAAAAATTATTGTCGAGTTTCAGACTAAATAAGAAATTGACATCAAAACTAATTACAAATTTTCATATTAGTTGTACTAAGATGGTTGGGGTTGGCATTTAATGAATTCTTTGCCAAGTGCCTTGTTAACTATTACCTTCAGGCTTCCAGGATTGCCGGGTTATTAATGAAACTACATAGTGTGACTATCTATACCTCTGCATTACTTTTTAAGATTTCAGAGACAGTGCTTTGAGACACTTTTCCAAATACTAAGCCAAAGCTTGTCCAAATTAATATTTTATTCACCCTTTTGAAGTTGTAACAATGGTATGGATTATCAAGAAAGATCTAGCAAGTTAGCTTTATGTTTTTCTATGCAGACTGAGATGCATTTAGTGATTGGCATAAGAATTTTGTCTAGTAACATTCAAAGGTACGAAGAGACATGTCGTATGACCTAACCAACGAATTTATACTATTCATGACGAAAATATTAAATTCCAGTGGTCAATAATGGCTAGGTTCACTGGTTTGCTTGACAAAGGTTCATGTTGTCCACCAAGGTTCCGTTCCAGCTGCAATCTGCCTGACCCGAATGGCATGTGAAAACAAAGGGATGAGGCCAGGCCAAATGAATGTCCCAGGACTTTGCATTTGATCTATAAGATGTCCTTGCTGTTTGGTGCAGTCCCTTTGGTGTGCTTCTAGAAGCATCCCAAAAAAGGTTCAAAATGAAATTGTAGACCAAATCTCCAACCTCAAAATATAGAAATCCTCTTGACAAAGGAGAGGAAATTAATCCCCGAAAAACAAATGAAAACACAAAAAATAGCATGTTATACTTAGAAACAAATAATAAGACAAAATCCTTGTCACGATGGAGTCTGAAAGAGAACTTCTGGATAACTGTGTCTTTTATTTTTGTCCAATGTGGAAAGTCACTACAGAATCAAACAAACACTGATGTGGTTGTATCAAGAAATGTTTTACACAACAATCGCATAATATCAGACACCTGGAAATGTGGGATATGGGTATGGAGACAGGAATGGGGATGCCATTCTGCAATACTATACAAGAGTATATGAACAAAATCATGGTGGGAGTATCCTATCTAGTGGAAGACCGTTCACCGGGAGATGTTATGTAGGAAGGCCTAGAATACTAAAGCACCTAACACCCCAATTATACCTGTGCAAAGAAATTCAAGAAGGTGGCTCTGTTACAATTTATAAAGACTATGTTATTATTCTCAGGTAAGAAATGTGAATATTCGTGTCCAAGAACGAAAGGAATGGATTAGGGAAACCCACTTTTGTTGAAAGGGCTAGCCTAGACTTTGCGGGGTTTTAAGAGGTTTTATCGCAGCCTTTGAATAAGAGAACTTATGAATAAAAAGGAAAAAAGAAAAACAAATATAACGTTTATCATGTAAAATTGTTTACTCACATGTAAAAGGCCAATGAGAAAAGGATGATATAAAATTTGAACATTAAGTAGGTGTTTAACATTATGGTAGAACATGTTGTTAGGAATGATTATGATTTATGTCAGTAGTCTAAGTCCTTGACCAAGTTTATTTCAGTAAATTGACATCAACACCTCAGAAAAGTTTGTCATAAGTACAGTTTGGAAAGTTATTTCAATCAGTGTTACCTAGGTCCTAAATGTTATACCAGTCATGACTTGTCTGATTGATCGTAATTTTGGTGGTATCCAAATTGTTATAAGAAACCATAGTTGTTTTAAAATATTGCTGAGCTTTCCCAATCTTGTTGTTGCTTTATTCCAATTTTCCCCTATTAGTATTTTATGTATCCTTGTCAATTAATTGCAGTTCAACATTTTGGTGACACTGATTTCGATCAAATTAAAAGTTTTGATTTGAGGTTTTTCCAAAATTTGCAGACCTGTCCTCTTCTATTTCAAATTATTTTATATTCTTTCAGTAATTCTGATTTCAGTTTTCCATATTTTAGATTTCAGATTTCAGCTGCAGGGTATTCACTAATAATAGCCGACTTTGAGGTAGTAATATAAAAAGGGAGCTGTCATTACGTGTTTGTATAGTTTATGGCAAAAACTTGATACCAATATGGATTATAAAGAGATCTAGGTTGGTCCTTATGTTTAGGTATGCTTATGTAATCATCTGCATCAAGTTTATGGTGTTTTGGCTAATATATCACTTGCAGTGGGTCGAAAGGTTATTTATAAATTATAGGCTTCTTGGCCTTTTTGTCGGGATTTTTTGCAAAGATATGGCTTCATTTCATCCACTTCATGTTGTCATTCCATTCCAAATAGAGGACAATTTGATATGTTCTTCGTCCTTTTGGAACCGTAACAATAGTATATATTATCAAAAAAGGTATAACATATTGACTAAAAGTTTTTCTAGTTAGGCAAAGAGATGAAACTAGTAATTGGCATAACAGTCTAATAGAAATTTCACAGGTTGGGAAAGAAATTTCAAATGAGCTAACCTAGCATGCTCGAGGGCACTCAAGGAGGAGATAAACACGTCAATAATGCAAGATTGCAGTTGTGAATTTCGTGTAAGGAAAAAATATCGTCTTAGAACTCGAGAATCAAAGCACATCTGTTATTAAGGGGCATGAATCATACGTCATTCACGCTTCTCTTGTTACAATCGCATAAACACAAGGGGACATTCGTGAGGGCAACGCCACTAAACACAAAACGTGAGGGCAAAATACAGTCAAGAGTCTGTTTTCGGATCCATTAGTGCACATCACAATCTGCAAAATGTGTCAATCCCATTGACAATAGAAAACAAGACTTTCAAGTCAAATCATCATTCTAGACAGACATAGTTGTGACAGGGGGAGATTCGTACCAAATCAAAAGAGATATGTCATTTTTACTCTTATTCAAATACATTCTCCAACTCTAGAAGATATGATTTCAGCTCTCTGAGCTAAAGAGGAGAACAACAAGAGATACTCAAGAAACTATCGTAGAACATCAGATAAAGACAAAATGGAGATTGATTGTTATGACATCAAGAAAAACAATCACATAACGTGGAACTGTAGAATTCGGGCCAATAATGTTCTCAATGGAAAACTTAAGGACATACCAAATGAAGTTAATACAGCCATTGTTTAAGATCTGGGGGATGTTGAAAGTGGTGAGGAATTCGCTAGTGAAGAATATGTATTTTAGGAAGCCCACACTTTGGAGTGGAAAGAATCTAGTGCAGATGAAGCTTAACATGGATGGTCGCCAAGTTAGTTTGATAGTTTGTGGATCTTGGGAATTATACCCTTACGAGGATCATAAGACAACTTGATGGAGCATTGTGGATGTAGCTCAACATGGATCATTGTCCAAAAATTCGGAAGGTTTGTAATTTAGGAATTTGAGAAGGTGGAATCCGGGAATTCGAGAATTTAGATACACTTTTACAAAGGTTACGGGGCAACTTGATTAAGTTCTACCTGGTCTAAGAATTGTTTTCAAAGAAAAAGCTTCTGAAGAATATATGGATCTGTTTGGTTCTGATGTTTTTAGTTTTCAGTCAGTGTGTTTTGCTTTTAGTAAAATAAGCATTTACCGGGGGTGTTAGAATATAAAGCTTGCCTTTTGTAACAAAGTCATTGTAATGACTTAGTGGTGTATTTTGGGTTACATCTCTCAAACTTTGTATAAGAAGATGAACCTCTTTGTAATACTTAATCTAATATCTTATAATATTATATTGTGTTATTGTCTATATACCTAGTTTGTGCTTATTGCTCATTTTTCTTAATAGTGGGTAAGGAAAATGCACTCACCGTTCCACTATATTGTTCACAAATGTACAAGTTACTACCAGGATTGGACTTTAATAGATATAGTTGTCTAGTACTACACTATCCAATCTTGCACACAATTTCTTGAACTATTCCAACACTCATCAGAACCATCCAACACTCAACCAATCACTAACAACTAGGAAACAATGAAAAAACCAATCACAAAGACACCAAAGTGGTTGCGCAATTGTCGAGGCAATTTTGCAGTTACTAGGGTAATTGCGCCATTGACACATGCAAATATAGGCCCCACGATTGTGGAACTACCATCTATGAATAGCGGCAATCCCGCCATCTATGACAAACTCCTTCACTCTGAGAGGTGGAAGTCAATAATTCCATCATACTAAAGATATCTAGATCATCCCCATATTGGTTTTGCTAATGCAAATTATTTAAACTGATAATTTGGATGAGATATGTCTTACAAGCATAATTTACAATAATCAAAATATAGTGGAAATGTTAGATCCATATTTTTGGATCACACAAACTCGGGTTGAAGACAGTTTCAGCTTCAACAAAGCTATTGATACCATCATTAGTGCACCATTACTTGATTTTGGAAGATTTTCATGAAGAGCAACAATAAGAGAATAATAAACGATCCTCCAATGTTACAAGGACTGATTTCGTCAAGAGGAGCAACAAAGAAGCAAGTAGTATTGTTAGGGTGACCAACAACAAGAAAGCAATGAAGAGAACCACCAACAAGCCAACCAACAACCAATAAAGGAGTAGTGTGGTTCGTGCATAGGACAATAAGAGGGGCGTGATAGAGGAAACCTCAAAGGGAAAGGGTACTAGTTCGAAGATTCACATGGCTAAGAGAAAGAAGGATTGCAAACCCAAGACACTTTGAGGCAACCAAGAGATCGCCACCACGAGAGATTGCCCCTAGAAGAGAGCCATTCCTTGCAGAGAGAAGCATGTTGCCTAGTGCAAACGCATCTCATGAAGAAGTGCCTCAGACATATGGACCTCAACTTGTGGAGTTGGCCTGAAATTCGCCTTTCTCAGAGCAAGTGTAGAGCCTTCTAACCAAATGACACAAGCAACTAAGTCTATAGAGATTGAGTCAAATCAATACCAAGCAATCCCTTGGCCATAAAAGGGGTGGTCAAATTCCTTTTTGGATGATAAAAGATCTTTTGAAGAAAACATATGAGACATTGAATGGTTACAAATTAGCAATGACAAGGAACACTTCCAATCAAATGAAGAAAAAGAGACGTTGTCATTACCTATTACATTAGGTGGCCCAGATGAGGTTGGATTCCACTTTTTAGATGACCAAGAGATGGAAGTTGGTGATGGCTATAAAACTTGTGAAGGAAACTATGAAGAGGAGATAAATGAACATCAAGGCCCAAGCCAAGAGGATTGCCAAAGGTCAGATGACTAAGTAACAAGATGTGTCTGGGCTTGGCAATGTCAAGGAGGAAAGTCTAATATAGGAGCAAGAGTTCATAATTTATTATAGAGGGACAATCCTGCACCACAAAGAATTATATTTGAATAGTGACAAAACGGTGTTTGGATGGGTTCACAACTTAGAAGGTCACCAAAACTAGAATAAGGACTGAATAAGAAGGACGAGGATGGAAAGCCCCAATCAACATGACCAACAAAAGCTGCCAAAATTATAGGGCAAAGAAAAGGAGGATCCAATTAGAGATTGTCAAAGGTGCATCATCATAAGGATAGGTAACAATTAGACTTATGAAAACTTTTGGTTCACGTCAATCCCAACCACACTCAAGAGTGTTGTCGTTGTCAGGTATCTAGATCAGATGGAAGTGTGTGCTACATGCTTCACATCATGGGACAAACTCAGGAAATAGTTTAGAGTCTTCAAGTTGTTATGTGACAATAAAGACATCGTCGTAGGAATCCATAACACCTACCAAGGGCAAACCGAGATAGTCTACACATACAACTAATCACTCAAGGAGTTGTTGAGGAAGTTGCAAGCAAAGGAAATAAACAACCTAAGGAGTGATTGTTTATAGTACTCCTTCTGATCCTATGACAAAAGATGATATTAATACCTCCAAAAACCTCTCAAAAGGCATATGACATAATGATGAACTTGGAGAATGAAGAGAAGATATCTACAAGGTCGAAACCCTATAATGACTTAGAGGAGTAAGACAAAAACGAGTCCGCATCCATTAAAGCTTAGAGAAAATACATAATGCATATGATGAAAGAACTCAAGGAAGACATAGGCAAAAGAAGCTTGGAGTATCACATATTGATGAAAGGACACACCAGTACCAATTGTCTGAAAAAATGCCTTTGTGGCATTTTCCAAGAAGAAGATTACACTATTAGGGATTGCCCATTCAACATGAAGAACAAGTCAACACAAATCCTATTGATGCAAGGAGAGTTCTCTAGTGACTCAAAAAGTACCACTAGAGGCAG
Source organism: Taxus chinensis (assembly GCA_019776745.2). Classification (NCBI taxonomy): domain Eukaryota; kingdom Viridiplantae; phylum Streptophyta; class Pinopsida; order Cupressales; family Taxaceae; genus Taxus; species Taxus chinensis. The sequence goes on from CM034152.1 coordinate 780,352,979, forward strand.
ATACAAGAACAATTGCAATAACAAATGCCAAAAAGCCAAGACTTGTAGTTCAATGCAATAATTGTAGTAAGGATTCACTTTGCAAGGAATTGAGTAGCCAACCAATGCAAGTGAAGCAAATTGTGTAGGCGTTGTGGTCTGTGAAACCATAATCATTCAAGTTTCCCAAAGCAAGGGAAAAACGTCAACACGGTTGATGTGTAGGGCATGATGATGATGATGACATGTTCACAAGAAAAGAAATGTAATACCCCAACCCTCGGGTAGAACAACAACAAATAGTCGAGATAGAAAAACAAGTCTTGTTGACCAAGAGATAGCATGTGTTCATGCAATTAAAAATGGAGGCAATATTTGTTGGGGAAGAAAACAGTCATTCATACTGACCACAAATATCACATCTCATTTTCCCAATCGAATGTTTTCGTAACTTGTTTCTAATAATTGACTTATTTTGCCACATAGATGGTTCATATAAGTTTGATTATCATTATGGATGTGTCATACTTTGATTAATGATTTGAATTACAATTTGTTAGTAATTTTAAATGAATGAGAATTAACATATTGCATCATCTTTATTGATGAAATTATGTAGAGTAAACATGTATGTGGATATGTATTCAAGTATGATTTATGTATCATGTGATTTGATATTAATAATCCTATCAAAAACTCAAGTGCTCGAGATGAATGTATGTGCATGACATTTACCCTCTTAACGGAGGGAGAGTGTCATCAGGAAGAGGTAAGTAGATGTAGAAATTAAAGTGATATGAAGGAGTGATAGTGCAAAATTGGACTTACCCTTGAGTCATATCTCTAGTGTGTGTGTCTTGTACTGGTGTTAATCCAAGTAGTCTTCCAATACGTCTATATCGGCATAGTTAAAAAAAACCCTTGAGTTATCTTACACATGCAACCGAGTTGCTAAGGGTGTGTTGTAAAAACCCCTTGAGGCTTTTATTAAAGCTAAATCCATTGTTTTATTTAATTTGGAGTATAAGCGTATAGAAATAGTAAACAAGAGATTTAACTTAAAATGACTAAATGGTAATTAAGTGCAACTAGGAGTTGACTTAATCTTTACCTTTCACTTAGTCAAAATATTCTTCAGGTCACTCAATTAAATAAAACAAATGCAGCTAAAATTATGGGTCTTGTCTACCACTCGTGTTGAGGGGGCAATAATGATAATTAATATTTAACCACCTTGCTTTATGGTTAGTCCTGTAGAATTAAATCTTTTTGCTATTTTGGGAGACTCCTCAGTTGAAGGATTCAATCAATTAAAGCAATCCAACCTCATCCCTAACCTGGACGACGGGGATTGATTTGAATAATTTAAATAAAGAATTAGATAGCAGATGTAGGGGACCTTTTGGATAAGTTTTAGTTGTGAATCCCTGTGCGAAAAATTACCTACTGCCGTAAGAGAAGCTTGTTTGGAAGTGAAAGTAGAAAGAGAATTGTAAAGCAGCAATCTAAGCTCTGAATCAAGCATGAAATTCTGGGTATTTAGCATCTACATAAGGTTGGTTGTTTGAGCTTGTAGATTAGCAGTTTGTCTTGCTGAGAAAATAAAAGGTCTTTTTAATTTCTTGTATTGCTCGGGTTAAGGTTGAAAACTCTGTAGGTTGTTTATATATTGAATTACCTCTTCATCTATAAAAAAATTGTGCTCGTCTGGGCAAAATATTGAATTGCCTCTACATCTATAAAATATCCTATGCTTTTCTAAGCAATATTGAATTGCCTCTACAACTATAAAATATCATGTGCTTGTCTGAGCAATATTAAATTGCTTCTACAAATCTACACTACATCCTTGTGGTTGTTTGAATGGATAGTGGAATGTCTTCTACAACTCTACATCCTTATGCTTGTTTAAAGCAATATCATGTTGCTTCTACGATTTTTAGGACTAATGTGCTTGCCTAAGTGCAATAGTAAATTGCTTCTACCACTTTAAAAACTCCTGTGCTTGCTTATTGCAATTTGGAATTATTTCTATAACTCTGAAATACCCCGTGCTTGCCTTTTGCAATTTGGAATTGCTTCTACAACTGTAGAGCATTGGAAGCCACTAAATTATTTATTTTATTCTTCCATGACTATGCAGGCGCCCGTGTGCTTTGCCAATTAAATTCTTAGCTATAAAATTTGGACTACCCCTTCTAAGAGCGCTCTGTCAAGCCTCTGCAGGCAAGTGACTGAGAAACTAGACATTAAGCAATTTTTATGTTTTCCTTAATTGATCTCTAACTTCAAATTTAATCCAGAGTTGACTGATATGCTTTGGTTGTGACCTCCCTGAGCACCCTAGCAATGCCAGATATTTGCTTTATGCCTTTAATCTTTCATGCCAACCCTGTGGTAGAGTTTGTTTTCTCTGTGACTGTGTCTTCACCTTTGCAAACCCTGAGAAACTGTGAAGCCCTTGTGGGCTGTTCCAACGCCATTAAAGGCCTGTTCGCACCTGAAGCTACCTCTGTGCTGTCGTTTTTGGCTTGTAGAAAACCTGTATCAGTCTTAGTTTCCACTGGAGCATGGATCAAGCCAGGGCAGGCCCTTTTTAGCTTGGGAAAACTGTGCTAGGGCAAACCAGCAATTTATTTTTTAGATAAACTTCTTCCTCCATATATCAGCTTGAAACTATTATTTTAAAAATTGTTGCAGATTCTAAAAAGCATCATGCAAACAATTGTTTTAATGAATGTTTTATGATTTCAAAATATCTTTGTTTTCATTGGGAACTTTGAGATCAGAACGAGTTTGATATAATGTTAATTTAAAACTCCGAGTTGATCCTTACCCTTTCTCTTACATTGATTAGCAACCACTATTTTAATATTTTATTTAAGGTTTTCAAATCATTTTGAGTTTGTCTAGAAGTTGTCGATAATGAAGGATTTATTTTAATTTTCTTTAAAATTCAGATCTTTTAGTTAAGACCGTATACCTTCCAAGCAAGTAGGGGATTGTTATGTTAATTTGTTAATTGTAAGGAGTAGGGTGAAGTGGTTCTCACATGCCCACTTTTATCTTCAAATTTAAATTTGTCGTCCATTTTGATCATTACTTAAAAAGGTTATGCTTCTTTGCTTAGAAGAGTCAATTGAAAAATCATAATATCTTGGCCATAAAGTAGAGTTCAAATGCTAATAAACGTATTATGTGGAAAATGCATGCACTTGATATCTCTAAGCATATTTAGATGGTTGTTGTTGAGTTATTTATACCTAGTATCCTTTTAAATTAAATCGCTAAGGTCATTTTCGAACCTTCTGTAAAGACAAAGATTGAATTAATTTGAAATAGACAATTTCTCTAGCCAACCATTATCATCATAAAGTATTTACAAATGTCTTCATGTATGTATGTGTATGTGTATATGTATGTATGTATGTATGTATGTATGTGTATGTGTATGTGTATGTGTATGTGTATGTGTATATGTATGTATGTATGTATGTGTATGTGTATAACCTTAACAACCCATGGTTGTTAAACCTTGCAACATGCCTTGAAATACTTTGTGATTAACTTCTCCTTCTTCATTCTTGTAAACCATAAAACAATTTTGAGGATTCCATAAAGACTTAGAATGTTGTTTAGAGCCTTTGATTGATTTCAACTAAAATCTTGGAACCTTTTTGCAAGTTCTTTTTATTCAATTTGTATCAAATTTGCGACTAGACTTATTGATCGTCTTAAACTTATACGTTATAGTGAAACATTTGGACCTATTATTATTATCATTGTGCTCTCACAGTCGGATGTAACTTTTAATAGTCACCCATGTGTTCAAAACCGTAAGTGATAGGAGATTGGTGTATGTTAGCTTGGTTAGTCGTCGAACATTGTTTTAGTGAAGGGGTCACAACATTCCTTGTAGGTGGTATGGGACACCTACAAGATATGGCATCGCCCTGTTACTACTCAATGCGTCACAACTTGTAGGATGTTTGGGAGATCAAGACTGTCGTTTCATGTGTTTGGGATTGTGTGAGTACCATTAGATTTGAGAGCATGTGGTGAACTTGAGAACATGAAATGTGGATATAGAATGGGCAGTTTTCACAATAGCTCAATACATACAAGATGGTAGACTATAAATTGTCAAGACTATAGATTCCAAGGTCCTTACGACAACCCTAGCACTTAAAGCTAGAATGTGTAGGGGGGTACCTACCTTTCCTTAGTCTTGTGGCCACAAGCGCAACCCCTTTGTTGTTGTTTAGGAGTATGCATAATTACATCCTCTTCCAATTCACCATTGTCATGAGATGCCCTTGGTAGGTAATAGCTTAATTTACACAATTGACACTATCTTGCCACGTCGGTTATGTATCTACTTGCTTCATTTAAAATAGAGCCACTCATTGGCTTTTGGGAGGTGTGTCCCATCCATGGTTCTATGATAGGAGGAAAAGAGTCCCAATAATACTCCCCCTTTTTCTATACCAATTCTACAACTTAAACTTCATTTCCTATGGACTCTGGGTACTAACGTGCTTGGATGATGTATCGTATTTTGTATTCTTGCCCAAGGGAAGAGAGATGTAGTTAATGTGAAAATGATTGTACTGTTACTTTAATCCAAATGTGAAGATGTAAAAAAATCTAAGTTTATACTTGTAAATGATGTATTGGCAATTATGAATGTTACAATGAAAAGTATGAATGATGAATGGAATTAATTATGAGTTATTCAATTTGATTAATGTGAAACGTATTTATGAAATGGTACTTTGGTTTTTAAATGGGTATATTCATTTGAAATAATGAATTGGGTCAAAAAGAACAATGTATAATTATTCTTTTTTCATAATGTAGTCAATCCCACTTGCCTGATTTGTTTTTATTAGAATGTTTGAGTTAGATTAGTTAGTTTGTGTTAGGGACTAGAAATCGATGGTGAGTCGATTCCATTCTTGATAGCGATTTCTTTGATTCAACCAGAGGGACAAAATTCCAATTCGATTGTCCCGGTATCAGATCGGGAGGTTGCTACAATAAACCTCTTGAAATTTGCAAGCACAAATTAAGTTGCAATAGGCAAGGCACTACAAATGGATGAAAATTCTCCAACAATTATATTTGATGATCAAATACAAGAAATGAAGCACGAACGTGGTGGCAGATATGGTATATTATCCACCCATTGAAAAGAAAATTTTAGCTTTGGCCAGAGTTTCACAACTTGAGCCTTTCACACAAGAGGCTTGTGAGGGAAGCATATGCAGAAGATGCAGATTTTAGAGAGATATACCAGCAGTTGAAGACAAGAATAGCAAGTGTTAAAGATTCCTAAGCTCAAGAATGGACTGCTCTACAAGTTGGCAAAACTGTGTACCAAAGGAAGAGAAATTTTTACTAGTGAGGGAACCATATACTTCCAAAGTTTCAAGTCAATTGGAGTTGGAAAAACAGTTGCAAAATTGCAAAGGTATGTATGTGTATTGGCTTAAAATGAAAAAAGTTTCTAATTCATTAGAGGATGTAAGTTATTATGTACAAGTAAGCCTGAAGTTACAAAAGAATGTTGCAAAAATTGCGAAGGTATGTATGTGTATTGGCCTAAAACGCAAGAAATTTCTAAATTCATTTAGAGGATGTACATTATAATGTAAAAGTAAGCCCAAAGTTACGAAACAAGGATTGTGCATGCCTCTACCCAATCCTACTCGTGGGAAAGCATCTCTATAGATTTTGTGGGAGGTTTACCAAAGTCAAAGAATGAGCATGATTATCTTTGTGGTTGTGGATAAATTTAGAAAAATGTGTGCTGGTCCCATGTAAAAAAGACAATCAAGGGGCATTAAGCAACTAAGTTATACTTCACTAATGTCTGGGCACATTTTGGTTTGCCTAAGTCTATTGTTTCAGATAAGGATTCCATATTTATTAGGAAGTTTTGGACCACCATGTGGTGCAAGATGGACACCAAGTTGAAAAGAAGTGCAACCTTCCATCCTAAAAACAGATGGGCAAATGAAAAATGCTAAACCAAACTTTGGTACAATGCATAAGAGGGTTCAAAAATAGGCATCCTAAAATATAGGATGAATCTTAGGCATATATTCAGCACACCTACAATAGGGCAGTTCAGACATCAACAAACGAGTCTCCTTTTGAAGAACGTTTTGGTTATTTTTCCACTACTCCACTAGATATTGCATATGAACAGCAAAAAAGAAGGGGAAGAAGTAGATTTAGAGGTGACAAGGGCAGCAAGTTCATTTAGAGGATCGAGCAAATAGTTCAAGAACAGCTAAAGAAGTCTCAAGCCATGATCCAAATGAGCATTCAGAGCAAGAATGATCCATATCCGCATTCAGAACAAGATTTCAATAATCCTATTTTTAGAAAGTCCTTAAATCTATTTTTTTAGCAAATTTTCACAGCTTTTTGTATTTTGCATTTTTTTAGGGTCTTCAGGGCAGAACTAAGTTTGGAAGCAATGCAACATAGGCCTTGGCCAGGTGACAAGAAAATTTCTTCTAGTTCACTCCGCCATCTTTCCAATGCATCCTCCGGTTCACAAATCAGATCAACGGGATATGAAATATGACCCCAAAAAAGAAGTTATAAAAAATAATATTATTATATTCAGATTTTATCCATTTCTGTCCATTCAACTACACCCTAAAGGTGGATACATGTCATCTCCATGTACGATGACCTGTCAATTCCCATTCAGAACCCTTCATTTACTATTCCTAGCAACTATCCATCTTTTGCATTGTACCATTATAAAGAAGATGGTTTTGAATGAAGACATAAGTTTGCAAGATTTTTATGCAAATTTTTGGAGGCATGCATCTCTCCTACAGAGTTTTCCCCATTATATATCAAATTTGTCCTATAGAGTTCGTCTATTTTGTATTATGCAAAGATTTTCAAGGCATACATCTCTCCCACATATTTTACCTATGTTGCTAGGAAACGGGTACGGGCACGAGTACTAAACGAGGAAACGCCGATTTCCAAAAAAAACCCTTGCGTACGAAATGTTAAGGAAACGTCCGTACAATAATATATATATAGTACTCATTTTCAAAATTTTAGCCCATGGACCATAAGAGATAAAGCACTCAAAATATTTTGTATTCATCGAAGTTCTAAAGATTCATCATTCAACATGGCTACAATTTCACTGTTTCATATGAACATGATTATAATCTAGATTCTAGAATATATCATCAAGATTTTCCTTGTAATCATTTGTCATTCATGCATCCATGTTTCAAAAATTATAGTTGTAACCTGCTTCATTGTATTCATTTGATTGAGGATTCCAATGGAAAATTTTATTCTAAGGAGCAGTAATATACTGAGTCAAAACCTGCTTTCTAGCTTGGCATTTCTTGGTTTCTGCTAGATTCTTCCTACTTTCTTTGGATACATATTCTGACCCAAACTATCTTTAGGCTTGTTTAATGTGCCTCCTTGTTAGTATAGTTTTAATGTTATAAGTTTTTCTAGCTGAGCACACTGTAACTTATTCTTGGGTTTGGAAAATTTTGTGAGCAGAAATATAGGCTATATTTGAAAAGATTAAGTGGAGTACCACAACGGCAAACTGGAATAAACTCTTCCTTATAATATATAAGCTGCTAAATGTCCCGGAAACGTCCCCAATGTTTCCGGAACATTTCGTACCCGTTTCCATACCGGAAACATTTCAGGCTGGATACGGGGGGTGGGGGACATTTCCTGGCAGCATAGTATTTTTTAATTTTACCCATTTTTGCATACATTCTCAGTTTCAAGGATCTACGAGCATAAATCTCTCCTACAGAGTTTGCCAAATTTGTATACATATTCAATAAAGTTATTTGTTTCCACAATTATAGTTGTGTTTCTGCGATACAATTCTATTTTAATTTTGCAATTTTAGTTATTTCATTACGAATGTATTGCCATAACACATAAAATGCCATCGTTAGTGTGTTGTCCATTGAATTCTAAAAAAGAATTTGGATCAAGCCAAGTACAAAGCATAGCAGAACCAGCATCGTCAAGAGCACACTTTCAAAGCAGGAGATGAGATATTACTTTACTTGAGCAAAGAGTGGCTTCACAAACAAGCACAAAAGCTTAAGCCACTAAAACATGGACCATTTCCCATCTTAGAGCAAGTTGGAGAGAATGTTTTCAAGCTTGATTTACCTTCTTTCAGGAGTATGTATTCAATAGTTTGTGAGAACTTGCATCTTTGTGAACCTCTTAATGCTATATGAGAAGGAAGATAGGCAAATACTACCTTTCATTGAAGACTTTACCTACGATGCACAAGGGGAGTTCAAGGAGGCATTGTGTTGTAGAATAAGGTAAGAGAAACAGGAAGAGGGATACAAGAGTCTTGGTAGGTTTGGATCAAAGGTAACAAACCAAGACAAGATAAGTGGAATGCCAAGAAGAAAGTGGGAGAGATCTTTCCACATCTCTTGAACACTAAGCTTTTCTGGGACCAAGAGCCTCCTAAGAAAAGGAGGTATGATCCATAAGGATCCGTAAAACATTACCCTCAGCAAACAACCCAAACTGAAAATTCTATCAAATTCAGAAAAGAAACAAGTTATGTCTATATAGTCCCTACAAATTGGTGGCTATGTTTATACAAAGGACATTTTTGTTAGTGACAAGCAGTTCTGCAAGATTGGCAGCTGCATATGTGATATTGGCTGTTGCATTTCTGACAGGGGAAGTTGCATTAGTCACAATGGCGGATTCTTCTTGCAAAGTGACCATGCTTTCAAATCCAACAACAAGCGCAATATTGGCCAAAAAAATTGTATCTTCTAATTCCCGGTGGTTGGGGGCCTTTAGTCCACGAAAGGACAACTCTAATACTTGTTTATAAGAAGAGGCATAGCCCATTGTAAAACATATGAGTGTGGGAAGTGAGTAACAAGTGAATTCAGTGGTTTGTATGTTGAGGAAGCTGTGAGGTAACATAGAGTTGAGATAAGTGTAGCAATATGATTAATGCAGAGCCACACTCTTTTCTTGAGTGCCTTGGTTACTTGCGCTACTCCACTCAACTCTGCACTTTGAGCATCTCCAAGCAACTCCTTGTATCATCTATCATGATATTAATCGCACATCTCAGAAGACAACCTCCGTGCTTCAGGCAACTTTGTGCAGTCCCTTGCATCATGCACTTCGTGCACGTTGCCAAGATGCATGCCACACAGCTCACAAGAAAACATCACCCCCTTCATTAGAATCAGGGTGGATCCCTTAAAAGTGACAAAGGCATAGCCCTTGCAAGGTTGAGAGACAGCGCCCCCTTCCACAGAGCAACAACCACTCCAAATTTCTGATGATCTTTCTCAAATTCATTCAGCAGAACTCCGCATTCCACGCAGCACAGACTCTGCACACTCCACACAATATACACAACACTGGGCCAACGCGCACCATACATGCAGCCTGTGCACAACATCAGCCAACTGCCAACCACACATCTAAACCCTCGTTTAAAGTGTTGTCCCCCGGACCTCTTGGGATACAGATCAAAAAATGTATTGTTGTAAAGCACACTCCACAGTATGCTCTTTGTAATCGCCCAAGTTGAAGGGAGGAGGAAAAGTGATCAATTGAAACTTCCAACCAAGTTTTCCTCGCATTGAGGTCTCCAGGTAAGAATTTCTTTGTCCCCGCATTTGAATTTTTTTATTAGTGTTCATTTTTCATTTCCAGGCAACAATACACATTGATTCTCACACACATACTACATTCAATTCACTGTCATTTGATGTTCAATTCAAGTAGGAACAGCATACAATCTGCAATCAATTTCCAGCAAGTAGAAACTTGAGAAATTACAGATCGGGGGAACTCAGAACACATACAGCAGAAAATATTTTATTGGGTTGCATCCCTCAAGTTTCAAAGCTCATCACTAACATGCAACTGCCTGCAAGCTTTTCAGCAAAATTTACCGGCATCACATGTACATGGTCATCATAATACAGATTCATCTTCATCTCCTCATATTGCAACCAAGAAAAGATCTCAATGTGATCAAAGAAAGGAAACAGAAAGAAGAAGAGTATTTCTGAATCATGTTCTTTGCTTTGTGGTGAGCATGACATGAACTAATTTAATAATCCTAACATCCAAAGGTTAAAAAGGGACAAGATTGTAATAACCTGATATTCAACTGTAAATAGCTATTGCATTTTCTTAAAGCATTAAGCAAATGCCAATGAAGTCCTCACATGCACATTAGCAAAATCAACGTGTTATGTGCATGTCTATCCCTTAATATGAAAAAATATTAGTGCAACAACATATGCTGCATTAGTCCCGTATAAAGCAAACCACTGCACCGTAACGGCATGGGACATCATCTTGAACATGCATCCTCTAACCATCATAATTTTACAATACTCAGCTTCCCTAGTTAAAAGGCCAATTCTTCAGATACATTTTTAAAATCTTATGCTCATAGAGAAATTCGATTATGTTCATTCATTATATCTATTTCTGTAGTTATAGAAAACTCATTTGATGGACATTGGTGTAAGGTGCGGTGAGGAAAAATTATAAATATGGTGTGAAGAAACTCTCACATGAATCTGATGCCCATATATGTAATAAGTTTCCAAAAAAGATGACTGATAACTGAACCCCAACATAGCAAACTTTACTTTAGGATGTGCCTGTTTTCGTGACACAAAGAATGTGAGGCATGCAAGGCAGATGCATTAAAAAAAGAGCCTAACCTTCTCCAAGTCAGAAGCAGGTACATTTCGAACACAGCCAATAGAAGTTTCCTTCTGAGAATTTTCCATTGAATCTAACTCTCCATCTTTATATCTTTTCAGGCCACTTTTTGAATGCTGTAGCTTGCCTCCAAGGTACTGCCAACTGGAAAGATACCAAGAATTCCAAGTCTGATATCTGTTTTTAGGTTTTCTATTATCCTTTATTTCATCAGCGATAACTTCCATTCCATTCTTCCAATCAACAAATCCATTTTCAATGCTTCCATTCCTGCGACCAGCATCTGTTTTCTTGGCCTTCTTATCTGAAAGGGATTGATTTGCAGAGACTAATACCCTGTCAAGAATGAGGGAATTTTCTATTTCTTGTCTAGAAATGGTGAAATTTTCTCTTTCCTGAAAACCATGCAGTTCCTCCGCCTTTGATGCTTGTGCCCTCTCTTGACTGGTCAGTTCTTTAGTTTGGCATTCCTCTCTTGGATAAGTGCTCCCATTCTGAGCTTTCTTTCCTATCATTTGATTTCCCAACAAAAAATTTGGCAAGCTCCTCCCTGTCCCCATCACCAATGCCGAAACCATGTAGGCCATCTTCTTCATTTCCTGAATTCCTTAAATCAGTTTCCACTAAAGACAGCTGATGGCTGATAGCCTCAATGAAATGACGGTATCTTGCAAGAACTCGTTCTGTTCTATGATCTTTCAAATTTGCCTCTGTAAATGCCCTCTCAAACTCCTCCAACTGAATCACCCATACAAATACTTTAGGATTATGCATATTCTCAGCAAGCAGGGATAAAGATAAATTGTAACTATAAGATAATGGCCTATGATGATATCATGCTTGTTGATGGGCAGATAAAAGGCTGTATTGTGAAAAAATAGCAACAATGTTCAGATAATTAACATATTCTTGTTCATACAAAATAGGCATTATTATAAATCTTACATCTATCTTTAAGATACACAATTCAATTCTTGATCTAGTTTTGATTCTAGTCATTTGGCTAGTATACTCGGAGCTGGTAATCCTACAATCATAATCCCTGCAATTTTCTTCAAGTGTATTCAAAGCTATTTAAAAAGACTTTGATTTAATTAACATTTTTACTTGTCCTGACAGATTTAATTTACACATTTTTGTGTCAAGGTCAGATAACAGATGAATATCAATTGAGCTAATCCCAATAACCAAGCTGGGAAAATTTTAAGGAACCAGGCAGTTTTTAAAATTTAGAAACCTTAGCAAATATCTTTTAATATTCAGATTTCTCAATACTCTAAGCTAGGCAAAAAAATCAAAATTGTTTGCGATTTAGAATTATACAAAAAGTGAAATCCTCAAAAGAAAAGAAGAAAAAAACACGTGTTAAAAATTGAGCCCTTTGCGTTTCATGGGCTAAATTTTTTTTATTTTCTTATAAAGAAATCAAATAGCAAACATTAGCCATTATTAATTCTTCTGTAACACTACCACTGCAAACTTGCACAATTGGGTTGGGCAGTCCTTGCCAGGTAAGCAGAGGGAAGACCACTGGGATTTTACCATCTGCAGGGCTGGCAGTATTCTTCTTCTAATTATGAGTTTTTTAGTAATTAGGAGTAATCTCTGGGCCACCCTGATTTCGTGGCCTTCAATCGATGCATATCCTCTGGTGAAAATTTTCCATAGCAGATTTCAACTCCGGCATCCTAATAAGCTTGGGTAGCTTTTGAACCTTGAGCCTTGCCAACTCAAAATCAATTGAAGAGAAAATTTTAATAGACCTATATTTGCAGGTAAATTGCCTTCGATATGTATTGTTACATTATTTTGAGCTGGTGAAGTTTGGGGCTCAAAAGCACCAAGGCTTTTTGGGAGACTTGAGTTCAGAGCTCAGTTGAGGAGGATCTGCAAGGCAATTTTGATAATTCAAGTATTACAATCAATCACAGGAGGAATCACGTCACTGCAAACAGAAAAAGCCCAATGGCCTCACCTTAAAAGGGTTTGTTCCTACCTGATTGGGCCGTGGCTTAAAAACTAATTTTGCAATTTTGCATAAATTCCTAATAAAATAAATTTGCTTGCATTCCATTCTAATAGAATTTCTCTTGCAGCAAAAATCGGCTAATGTGGATTTTAGCAGTCCTAAACTGCCTCCCAAGATATTTTGAGAACTTTTCTCTGCCTTCCTAAATTTTGCAACAGCTATTTTGCATTTATCCTGATTTAAAGAGCAGTAAAAATCAAAATCTACATGTCAATTGGGATGAGCTTGAGCAGTAAATCAATGGAATTTCATTGCAAAAATCCAAGTTTAATGCCATGAACAATGTTTGGCTTTTGGTGTAGTTGAAAAATACATTAAAAACTAAATTTAAAAACAAACGAAAAATAGAAAGTGAGCTCACCTGCCATTTTGTGGTCTCAAATACCGTGATAAGCTCCTTTCTGTGAGCACCAGAACTCTTTGTGGGTCCATGGGCAGTGCGGCTGCTATAGATCCAAGCTCTATAAGCTGACTCCAATCTGCATTACCGTAACAAACAATCATCACTAACTTAATACCATAATTAATATGTATTATTATCATTTAGGCTTTGATTTTCATTTCTTTGGCTTTAGTGCACCAAATTCCATCAAAACTCCTTAGTTAAGAACAACACTTAAGCAAGAACACCATTGCTTGGCCACGTGTAGTCATTAACATTTAAATTAATGTAAATTAATACAAGTTATTTTTTGATTGATGAATGGGGGTTTACAGGACACAGATAAGGGCTCAGTTCCAAGGCATTTTATTGAACAGGTTGATCTAATGCAACACCATTAATATTTAAATCAAAGTAAATTAGTACATTTTATTTTTTCATTGATGAATGGGGGTTTACAATCAAGCCCTTATCCCTAGGACACAAACAAGGGCTAAATTCCAAGACATGTTATTCTACGGCTTGCCTAAATGCAACTGCCTGGAATCAAGGAGCAAGGCTGGTGGATTTGAGGTGTGATTTGAACAATTAATACACTCAATTGATTTTAGGGCATTTAGGCACTCAACCTATGAGAGGAGGTCGAGAAGGACGAGGAGATCAGAGGCATTTAAACTCTCGACTGATGTTAAGGACTACGGTCGAGGAGGACAAAGAAATTTACGCACTTGACTGACGTCGGGGCCTTTCATTTACTTTCCTTTTTCTTTAATTAGAATTTTCTTGGGGTTAAACCTACACTTCTGCCCCACATTTGGCCCATTCCAAACTACACACATGGCTTACTTTACTATTATTTAAGCATACAGCATCAGTACACCAGATCCCATCAGAACTCCACAGATGAGCACAGGCGAGATACCAGCTCCAGGGGTTAGATTTGAACACTCTGCAGACAAGCACACTTGAGCCAGAGTATATATTACTGCTTGGTCATGTGATCATCAATATTTAAATTATAACGAAATAAGTAGCTACATTATTAGAGAAGCACGCTTTCAAAAAAACTGTCATAATTTTTTATAAAACCGAGCTTCGGACCACAGTTTTGCGGTTCATCATTATCATGAACTATATCATTACTAGCAATTGGTCCCTGGTGCAGCAATATAGCATTGTTATATGATAAAACGGTATGTTCACTTGTCAACTGTTGATCTCCCTCATTACAAGACACCTAAGAGTGTAATCAACACCCATTTAACCCTCATTTTACAGATAAAAGAAAATACTACTTTATTATTTAGGTTTTCAACTTCAGTATAAGAGATCTCATGAGAACTCCACACTCAAGCAAAAATTGAGCCCTGAAAATGTTTAAGCATTTCTAACCTTTAATATTTAAACTGAATCAATAGACATAATTATTAAAGCTTTGAGATTTGAACAGATAAAAAGATTTGACATGTGTATATGTCCGAAATCAACTGTATTTTCTTTTTTTTTCATTTTGAAGACTTTCAGAACTATTAAAATTCCATTAAATTACATAAAATTAAACATACCTGTCTGCGGAGAGCTGAACATCTTCGGGCTGCAGAGAATAAGGGGGTTAAGCTCCCATAATGTGAAATTGTCCCCCCATTGATCTTGGCCGTCAAAATCTCATTACTGCTTCTGGTGTACCGCCACGTCGTAGAAACGATCCGAAAAAATGTGCAGAATCTCCGCTGCTTCTTGCAGAGAGAATTATTGTGTGTTTTGTTTCTGTGTGTTTCGGCTCCTCCCAGCCATGTATATACGCTGTGGAGTCTAATTAAATTTTATGTATTGGTACTTATTTGTGCCAATACAATACGATTTGACCGTATTCTATCTGTGCACTTTTTTGTTTTTAATTGATTTTTTTTCAATTTCTTATAATTGATCTCTTTCGGTTTATTTTTATTGAAGGATGGACTTTTATTCTTGAGTACCTATTGAGGGGTATAATTCCATCAAATTTATTTGGTATTTTAAAGGAAATGAAGGTATTCTTTCTATAAAATTTGTTTGGCAAGATTTTGGTAGATGATGTGACAATTTGGTAGATGATGTGACAAATGCACATTTATCATTATTTGTATTGTTGAATTATAACCCATTTAATATTTAAGCGAGATTAGAATTCAGTTTTTAATGTTGTTATTTCAAGTATTTTTGATAATTTGTATTGTGGTGAATGACTTAACATTTGTAACATGTTATACTTAGAACTGAATGTTATCTTTTTTATTATGGATCTCTGGTAATATGTGTATCTTGGTGGAAGGTTCAACATTGATGACATATCATTCATTCATAGTAATTAAACTATAATACCTTTAATTTGTATTTTCTTTTATTAGATAAAGAATTTAATGGTTTGTTTGGGTGTGTATGAATAATTAGTTTCTTTCGATATAACGTTGAGGTATTGAGGAGCATCCATTCTATCAAATCTAACATCATTTTTTTGCATTTCAGTGGCTTTCAAAAAAAATCAACGTAGATTTTTTATGGACTAATAATGATTCATATTTTATACTCGTTTGTATCAAAATAATTTATGTTTCTAAATCTTTAAAGGAATAGAATGTGAAGTCAATATTTATGGATGTTTAATTATCTTGTTTTCTAATGTCAAAATAAAGTAATAACTTGTAATGATGGTGTAAAAGGTGTTGCCTACCCATCCACCAAAGTACAAATTTTAGGGGGATACCAAGTAATAAAGAATGAGAACGAAATCCTCCCCTAAAGCGAATTTGGTAGAATGGAAATCCCTCAGAAGCTAATCCTAACAAATATATGCACTTAATATGTGTAAACTTCGAATTCAATTAAAATAATAATAAATTTTAATTTGAGGAGCACGTGAATAATGAATTTATTCGAACTTTAATGTCAAAAAATTGAAAATATCCATTCCGTCGATTTTATTTAAGACAAATTAATTCTCTACAAACAAATAAAATAAAAATTAAATCATTAAAATGCTCGGCAACAAAAAAAAATGTTGTTATTGTGCGGTCAATATTTATATAGGGTGGTAAGTAGTAAGGGTAGTTGGCATTTTTTATTTTTGCACGTTATGTTTTATGATTTAAAAATTTGATGCCCTTTCGGACATTTTCCTTTTAAACTGAAGTCCCCTTTCTAGGGGAGAGGACCCATATGTGGTGCACCCTATCTTTGCACAGTCACTGCGCCACGTCACTGCCAGCTGGGCGAGCAAAAACACCATCATAATATGCAGCACCAAATTCTTGATCTCCAACATTGTTTTGCCACGTCACTCCCACCTCAGCGCCACGTGTACGAGCCGCGTTTTGGGGGGATGTCAAAACAGGGGCTTTTTTTGCTTGGGAGCAGGTGTCGTCCATTCGCCGCGCCAGTTGTTGTCCGGGCTACCACCATGCATTGAATGCTCACCCACCAGCCGTTAATGTGCATGGTTTGGTTTATGGAGATGGTCACTGCCAAATCGGGCCATGGCATTTCGTGGGAAATGGAGAGGGAGCTCGTTCAGTCTGGTTTTTCGCCTGTTCTGTGGCAGAGCTCGAGCGACCATTTCATGGTGTCTTGCAGACCGGTGGGTGCGTGCGTTTTCTCCACTCCTAATCGACTTCGTCCTCGGCATTGGCTCGGCCTGCTAAGAAGATGAGAAGAAAAGGCAGAGGTGAGAGGGTTCTCACTCAGGCGATGATCCTTAGTGTTTTTAAACACTGTATACTATGGAAATTTGCTTTACTACATGCAGAAGTTTTACGATTTTGTTGTGCTGTTATGATATGGCTTTGGATTATTTGTTCTTGTAACTTCTTTTGACATGATTGTACTGTGTTTTTGTTACTTAAAATGCCTTTACTTAAAATTTAAGGACAGTGTTTTGCATTGGTTGGGTCCAGAGTTTTCTTGCTCCTCCAAAATGTCTTTCTTTTTCAGCTTTTTTTTGTTCTTCTTCTGGTGCTTTTTGGCCTTGTGTGGGGTGGTGACGTTAAACAGTGATAGAATTTGGTTTAAGATGGATGAATGGTGAAGAATATGCGCAGGGTTAGACAGATAGTGCCTAGGTACTTCAGAACACCCATTAAATCTTTTTGTATATATTTCTGGTTTTACTTCAAAAAAAAAAGCAGAATTTTTATTTTCATCTGTCTTTGGATTGATGCCGTAAATCAGATAGACGACTAAAGTATTTTTTTTTTTCAATCTGGGCATTTAGTTTTTGGGCGTGTGAAAATATGGGTCGAAGTTGTGACTTAATGCCTGTATTTTTATCACAGGATTTTTCGTGGCTTGCATTGCCAACTCAAAATTTAAGGTGTTGGTATAATAGATACGAGTTTGATTAGATTTTGGAGTAAAATATGTAATTTTTAATTTTTTTTATTAACTAGCATAGCATTGACCCTTGTCGACATTAAAATATGTTCTTGAATGACTTATGGACAATTGATTTTATGAAGCAATGCATACTTAAATTAAGATATACATTATGTTTTGTATCTTTCGTATTATTTATCACTTTTTGATGACTCATGTATATGGATGAAATATTTGTTTTAGTGGGCGGTATCATTGGATGCACAAAATTTGAAACCATATTTATTGTCAGATTGGGAAATGAGGGTACAGAACTGTAACCACTATCTGTGCTATCATCTTCTGTCTCCTGCTGAACCATATTGCAGGCTTCACCATCTAATGACATATAAGATACATCTGATGAAAAACTATCAGAATCAGATACAAGTGCATACTCTTCATCATTTATACCTTTTGTAGATAAAGCATTGATTTTTGCTTTACCTCTAGCAGAGTCTTTCTGAGGACACTTATTTGCATAGTGTTCCCCTTTGCAAATATAGCAAGTAGGTCTGAATTTCTTCCTTTTACCTAGATGCTTATATTTTCTGAACTTATATTTCTTACTTGGATCTCTGTCTTTGAATCTGGACTTTTTAAACTGTTTATATTTCTTAAACTTTTTTCTGAACTTACCACGTTCCTCCCCCTTTGAAAAAGTGCAGTCTTTACAAGAAGACTTCTTTTGGTAGGGAGTAATCTCCAGATCTGGACACCCGAAAGGTTCGAGTGAATACTGCTCACAGAAGACATTACCCAAGGCTTTCTGATGTTTGAGCGCTTGTTTACGCTCCCACTTATCTTTGCACAATTTTGCATTAGTTTGGTCGATTATCTGATTTATCACACCAAAACTAAGTTCTGTTGTCCGCATGCCATGCATTGCTTTCTTATACTGGGTGGCAAAGTACGGAGGAAAGGACTCAATATAGCGGAGACGCATGGTCTCGTCATTTATGTTCCCTGAACTGTAATAGAGCTTCTGCATGAAGCACTGATATTCTTTAACACGAGTCATGTCACAAAGACGTGCTCGCAGGAACATAGCTGTGTTCATCATTTTATCGTCATCAATATTTCCAATGAACTCCTTGATGACTGCTGCTGTCAGGCCTGTGTAGCCTGGTTGAAGTATCATGTCTTTGTTGGGAAGAAGATCCCACCATTCTTTCAGAATGCCAACAAATCCATTGGCTATTGTTGCAGCAATATTCCTAGGGCTTCTACCATAGGTTTCCTGTTGGGTATTACCCCAACCTATCATTGCATGTACAATCTCCTTTATTTCAGGAACTGTTTTGCATTCAACCCGATAGAAATTGGGTTGCAGAGTCTGTATTCGTGGACTCTGTTGAAATCCAGGAGCTGGTGATTCACCCATCTGTTCATCAAATACTGGGGGCTGAAATTCAGGATTTTCAATATGAGATTCTTGAGCTCCTTGTATACTAAGCATGTTAATCTGTCTATCCTTAAAAAACAATGGCTTGTATTCTTCAAGCACTTCTTTATATGACTTTTTGACAGATGGACTAGCTAACTGAGTAACGTCAGACCATGACGCTGCTTTAGTCCAGTCTCCTTCTTTGAGAGGAGTTAACTTAGTATTTATTTCCTCTATTTTTGGCAAAATTCGAGGAAGCTCATGACTTAAACACTTTTGAATCTCATCAATGCGAGAGTGAGTCTTCTCATTCTCATCCTGTAACTGAGATACTCCTGCTTCAATCAACTCATTAGTATGAGTAGCTTGTACATGTATAGAACTTTTTAAACTAGTAGTATGATCTACTAGTGGTTGAACTAAATCAGTAATTTTTTGTGATACAACTTCAGGCAGATCTGAAGAGACAATCCTATGATTGTGCTGTACTAATGCTTCTACCCGTTTTACTGATTTATCAATTGTATCAACTCTGTCTGTAAGCATCTTGAGGGCAGATGCAGAATCTCCCTTCTTTCTCAATTCTATTGCTCTCAGTACCTTATTGATTTCAGACAATTTCTCAGAGTTGGATACTACTTCTTCATGGACGGTCTTTATGGCTCTATTCGTCCAATTCAACATCTTAGAGCTTTCTGAGGGCTCTATATCCTTGTTAACAGTTCTTTGATACCAGAAGACAGCCTTCTGGGTCTGATCCGGGGAAATCAACTCATGTTGATCAGTTAATGGAAGAGAAGTAAAACTAGAAGAAGAAGAAGAACTAACTGAAGCCATGTTAATAGTAGGTCCATTAGATGGAGCATACTTTTGGCTTATCAACTTCTCACAGTCTGAGCACCATAGAAAATCTGTGGATGGATCATGTACTAGTGATTTATGACTGCAAAGAAATATCTTTTCTTTTTCTTTCTCTTTCTCTTCTGGTTTCTGTGTACTGGAACTTTCTCCAACTGTGAAGTATGAAGATGTGGAAGACACATAATTACTTCTTGACATGAGTCTTTTAAACTGATCAATATTACTGTTGCTTCTAAAACTCAAAGTCACATTGCTTCTATTCTCTGTGACTGCTGTTGCATTTTCTAGCTTTGGCTGTGAAGTTTGAATGAACTTCTTTGAAAGAGTCCATTCTCTGGGTATTTTGATGTCTGACCAGGAAATCAATTCTGGTTCTATTTTCTGGGTTTCTAAATTGACGTGCGTCACCACGCTGCTGCCCTTGGACGCGCCATGTTTGACGGCAGGGTACATTGTGTTGACTAGCCGGTAAATGACTTTGTAATGTATGGCCAGTGGACAAGAACTTGTTCGCATATTTAAGCCAGTTGTGGCTATATGCAATTTAAGAACATCCTGGAGTAAATCATCCTTAGTCAATGAGACTGGATAATTGGGATATACATCAAAAGATATAGGACCATTATGTAGTCCGGTTTGGATGGCAGCTAGAAGTGAGTCTTTAAAATTGTCGAATCTCAAATCCATTAAGCAACATAAAATGGAAGCATTTAGACCTCTTCTAAATAAAGGTGTTATCCCTATTTGCACGCAGCCTACATGTGCAAATTTGTAGGTATTCTTGTCTTTATTAATCACATACATATACATGATGTTTTGGTTGATCTACATAACAAGGGAAATGTAATGCTCTTAGGCAATTTTTTCCCTCTTTTCGGCCTATTCGGATTTTCGCGTCCCATGCGTCCCGACGTCCCAATTGTCCCGCAAACCACCTGGACTAGGACTTAGCTGATTTTCTTCATTTTTTCGGCCCCCAAGCTTGGTACAACGAACCTCAGTATGACCCGAACCCTTCAGACCCGAAATGCCTTAACACAGTCCTAGCATAACCTTACTGATATATTTGCATAAGTTTAATTGTATACAAAGTATTCTGATTACATACGCAAAATTAATATGAGGATTCTGATTACACCGCCAAATGGGAGAGTTAGAGAGAAGCCGAGGGGGCATCCCATTGATATATTAACATAAGTTCAATTGTATACATGGACGCCTTGAAAGTCAATCTAGATTGCATCAGGACTAAATTAATTTGAGTATTCATGATTATCACCGCCAATTACCTTGGGTGTAAAATATGGAAGAGCATCATCATACTGATATATTAACATAAGTTTAATTATATACATGGATGGCTGGAAAGTATTCTGATTACATACGCAAAATTTATATTGCACTATATAACTTTAGAGACTACATAGGAAGGCTTCGGTGAATACATCTAGAAAAATTGTATCACCAACAAAATTACTACCATCATCATATGGGGTAATAAGCATTGTTTGCTGGCACATGTTCAATATCTTAGTTAGTATAAGTAATATTGCCCTCTTTCTATACTGCTTTTGGATTTTCTTTTCCTGCCGATACAGTGTTTGATTGGCCAACTGAAAAGGGATTTAGAATCCCTTTTGACAGAGCATTTGGTTGCCCAACTGATAAAGGATCTGGTCCCCCTGCTGAAAAAGGATTTGGTTGTCCGCTTGAAAAGGGATTTGCACCTGTTGTTGACAGAGGAGTTGGTTGCCCTGCTGAAGCTTGCATCCATGGTGGCATTGCAAATGAACTACTAGGACTGCTTGAACTTGTACAAAGTAAATGAGGTGATACATACCAAGATGGAACTGTACAAGAGTTATTCATAAGTGATGGAGGTGTTCCAATTTGAGCATAACCTGGAATTTGAATATTTAACATATCTTGAAAAATCCTTCGATTTTCATGATCAGTTGCAGAACTTACACGCATCCTCTTTTCGTATTCCCTTAATTGATTTGCAAGTTCCCTCTCCCTCTTCTCTTGCTCTTTCCTTTGTTGCTTGTGTGCCTTCTCAATCTCTTTCTGTTGCTCCTTAGCCTGCTTCTCCCTTTCTCTTTCAAGCTTCTCCTGCAATCTTTTTTCTTTTGCTGCAAGTCTAGCAACCTTTTTTTCTTGTGCCACTTCTTTTTTCCGTAACTTTAGTTTTGCTTGTTCCTCCTTTTTTCTTTCCGCATCAACCAATAGCTCCATGTACTCAGGTGCAGTCAAAATCTGTGAATGCCTACTCAGTCTAATAGAACCATCTGATTTGTTTATGATCTCCCTTGGAAGTCGTAGAAAATGGGAAAGTAACGTACCGCGTCCATCTTGGTTTTCAGTCTCTTCAGGGTGTTGAGGTTCATGTTGCATAACTTCTAAGTTAATTTCATTTTCTTGAGCATCCTCTTGAAATTCGACTTCGTCTTGTTCATCCTCATCTCCAACATCTGCATAGTAATGAATTATTGCTTCTTGTTCTAGTCCTTCAGGAAAGGAAGGCAGATTTAAGCTTTGATCTTCTGTGCTGGATGGTAGCTTGTAACCCAAGTTTTTCATGGCATCCTCTAACCATTGTGGTGGGTTAACTTGACTTGGCAAAGACAAATCATTGTTACTTACAAAATCTGAAGACCCCTCC
The DNA here is from genome assembly GCA_019776745.2 of Taxus chinensis. Taxonomy (NCBI): domain Eukaryota; kingdom Viridiplantae; phylum Streptophyta; class Pinopsida; order Cupressales; family Taxaceae; genus Taxus; species Taxus chinensis. The sequence goes on from CM034152.1 coordinate 780,375,429, forward strand.
TTATTGTTGATGATGTTACTTGGGTTTCCAAGAGCACCGTTTAGCTCCACTCCATGTGTTGCAGCTGCTTCCATATCATCTCTAGAGTCAACATTTTGCATGAATTGAGTTTCAGGCACCACCTCTTCACTGTCATTTAATTCAGGATTTATTCGTTGAGATAGGCTCAAAATGTTTGTGACAGCATCAACAACTTCCTCACCTTGCATGTCAAATGCCTGGCTGCATGCCATGTCATTTAGGAGAGCATCATAATTCAATGGCCAAATACCAGTTCTTTTGAAACTTGCAATTATGTTAGATGGTGTCTGTGCCTTTTTTAAGGCTCTACTTGCAAGCTCAGCAATGTCACTCCTTTTCACATCTGCACATTTGTTCTCTGCCATCCATTTGGACCTCTCAGCTCTAAAATATGTCTTGAAAGGGCTGAACACACTCACGTCAAGAGGTTGCAACTTATGACTAGTATGTGCTGGTAGTGTTATCAAATCAATGCCCAATTTGTTTGCCTCCTCCACAGTTTGTAATGCTACATGGCTGCCATGGCCATCAAATATCAATAGGTGTCTATTATTTGGAGAAACACCGCCTGGTACTGAACGTGCAAAATGACATAGCCAATTTAAAAACAATTCCTTTGTCATCCATGCATTTGGATGTGCAGCCATACATGCTCCAGGTTCACAATTTTTAATGTAATTCTTTATCATTCTCTTTCCCTTGAACAAATAAAATCCTGGGGATTGACATACTGCTGCATTGACACAACACAATATAGTGATCCACTCCCTGCTCTTTGGTATTACCTTTGGGACATTACAACTGCCCCTCTTTGCAATTACTCGAACTCCACAATTTCTTCCAGCCTGCAAACCAGTCTCATCACAATTCCAGATTTTATGAGCGCCGTATGAATAGGTTCCATAGCTTTTGGCCAAATTATCATAAAATTTGGTTACTATTGCAGGGCGCAAGTTTAAAGCTCTATCCCTGTCAAGTCCCTCAGCGGTTCGGATTGCAAGGTCTGGATGACGTTTTCTGAATCCAGCCCACCATGATTTACTAAGAAACCCATCTCTGAAGGGGTTTTGTCTTGTTTCACAAATCTGAGCAACATTTGCCTTTAGCTGCATTAACTCCAAGCCATGACCCATATCAGCCATTTCTTTGCACCATTCAACAATTTCCTCTTCTTCTTCTTCAGTTAGAACTGTTGGAGGACCCATCCTCTTTGTGTGGGTGAGACCATTTAGCCAATAGTGTAATGATGTGGGTGGAATGGAATACTTCTTTGCTGCTGCTCTAACTGAGAACCCATTAAACTCAACATCATCTATTGCCTTTTCCATATCTTCTTTTGTCCAACCTCGGATGACACTAAGCTTCTTTGTTGCAGATGTTCTTTGAACCGAGACACTGGGTGGGTTTCTACATTCTGGTTCATTACCAGTTAGTGTTGAATTATCCTCTTCATCACTTAAATTATGTGATAATTGTACACCTCTCACTCTTGGCCTCCTTGATCTTCTAGCAATAGCACCTTTTCTCATGGTGTAAATGAAATACCTGATTCACAGCATGAAAGATGATTGTTGGAAAAGAAACTATAAATATACCAAAAATGAGTGCTGGAATATGCTAGAATATGAATGATTTTGTTTAATTTTTAGGAATTAATTGACTTGTAGTTTTCATTATGACAATGTTGTATAGTTCAACAATGTTGTCTATTGCATTTCAGAATTCACTATATTGTTCGTTAGAAATATGGAAGGGAAAATTTATAATGAAAACATTAACGGCTGGTGGGTGAGCATTCAATGCATGGCGGTAGCCCGGACAACAACTGCCACGGCAAGTGGACAACACTTGGTCCCATGCAATTAAACCAACTTTTTTCGATATCTTCACTAACGCGGATCGTCCATGTGGCACTGAGGTGGCAGTGAGGTGGCAGTGCAATGCTGGAGGTCAAGAATTTGGTCCTGCATCCATTGGTGGTGTTTTACTCTATAAATTTTCCCTTCCATATTTCTAACGATTGGTAACAGCTTAGCTCTAAACTCTATAAATTTTCCCTTCCATATTTCTAACGACAATTCAGCAAAAGATTGGTTCCATCAAGTCACATTAGATTTTTTTGAAAAGGATTTGTCGAGAGGATTGGTAACAACTTAGCCAAATACCAATTCTTTTGAAACCTGCAATTATAGTGTTTTTACTCGCCCAGGTGGTAGTGACGTGGCGCGGTGACTGTGCAAAGATATGGTGCACCACAACCAGGTCCTCTCCCCTAGTTGTTAAAGCTAAGTTGTCGTTAGAAATATGGAAGGCATATATTTATAATGAAAACATTAACGGCTGGTGGGTGAGCATTGCTAGGGGATAGGCACCGGTTGTGGTGCAGGGTCCAATAATGGAGACAGTTTTTAAATTGGTCAATATTATCTTATTCATTGATAGAATTTAAAATTTTCCTTCCATATTTCTAACGAGAACTTGACAAACTATTGTATTTCTATGTATACAATAAAACTTATGCTAATATCATAGTGATGATTGGAAAAAATACTTTTCAACTGGAGAATGAGATATCTGGAAAAAATGAACAATACAGTGAATTCAGAAATGCAATATACAACACTGCTGGACTATAGAACGTTGTTGTGGTCATATTCCGACAGAGTTGTATATTCTAGTAATGTTGTATTTAAAGTTATGTTTTCAATATAAATTTTGCACATGTAATTAGAATACTTTCCATCTTTCTATGTATATAATAAAACTTATGCCAATATCACAGTGATGATTGGAAAAAATACTTTTCAACTGGAGAATGAGATATCTGGAAAAAATGAACAATACAGTGAATTCAGAAATGCAATATACAACACTGCTGGACTATAGAACGCTGTTGTGGTCATATTCCGACAGAGCTGTATATTCCAGTAGTGTTGTATTTAAAGTTATGTTTTCAATATAAATTTTGCACATGTAACTAGAATACTTTCCATCTTTTTATGTATACAATAAAACTTATGCTAATATCACATTACATCATTGGATGATAGACACGTTCCATGTAGCAATCTTCATTTTAGCATTTATTAAGAGTTCTCAAAAAGCAAAGGTTCTTTATTATTAGCTTTATACGAAATATACTGCACTTGTTACTTGCCAGTTAGATGTATCACTGTCCAGTTGAATATTTCCTTCATCCATAATGGTTTTAGCAGCATTATTGTCCAATCCTTCATCAAAAAAATCTAATGTGACTCGATGGAACCAAGAGGTTGGAATCTCTAATTGAGCAGGCCCTCAATGTGCAGCGAGAAGCGTGTCTTTCACAACTCCCTGGATAATGCACTTTCTCTGTATACTGATCATCAATGTGGAAAAGATCAAATCCCTACCATTACATTACAGGTTTCAACTCCTGCCCTTTGTGTGTAAGCAAATGTTTATGTGCAAGGTTTTCTTGCGCTGATCATAGTTCTATGTTTTTTCTAATGGACTCATTGTAAATATCTGACATATAATGGATTGACATAAACGTTGTTGCCTCCAGCCATGTCTTTAAATATTCTAATGCAACTAACATTGAAGTATTTAGAGCCAAAATGATTTAGCACCTTCTACCTATAGCTAGTGCTCCAGGAGAATGTTATTGCAAAGAAGCAATGGAGAAATGTATTAAAATTTTGCTACGTAAAGATGCAAATGAAGAACTTTTATGCCATACTATATCTGTTGCCAAGTGAGTAAAACCGTACTTAGTTAGGGATGCTTTGTGCAAACTTTTTTTAAGTGAGTTTTGTGACTCTTAGATGGGCTTTTAGTTAAAGAGCTATTTCTTCATGGATACATAGCAGTGTATATAAGCTCCATTTTCTCTATAGCTGGAATAATAATAATAACATGTGATATTAGGAGTAAAAAAAAAAATCAAATCTACACTAACTTATCATGGATAGAGATCTGTTTGTCAGTTGTTTAGTGCCAAAATGATTTAGCACCTTGTACCTACAGCTTATGATCCAGGAGAATGTTATTGCAGAGAGGCAATGAAGAAATGTATAAAATTTTTGCTAGCTAATAATGGTTTTAGCAGCATTATTGTCCAATCCTTCATCAAAAAAATCTAATGTGACTTGATGGAACCAATCCTTTGCTGAATTGTTGTTAGAAATATGGAAAAGAAATTTTATAGAGTTTAGAGCTAAGCTGTTACCAATCGTTAGAAATATGGAAGGGAAAATTTATAGAGTAAAAACACCACCAATGGATGCAGCACCAAATTCTTGACCTCCAACATTGCACCGCCACCTCACTGCCACCTTCAAATATATGTTTTATCCTAATTTCTCAAAAATTCAGTCTGTAGTTTTTGGTCTCATAGAATGCCATGATGGCAGGATATGCACAAATTAGATTTGTTGAAAAGACTTCATAAACTTTAAAGCAAATGCAATTGGCATATACAACTCTGCTGCAATATGCAAACACTGAAAAAATAAATAGAGGGCTTGAATTATGAAATAGTTTGTAATTCATAAGTGTCTTACCTGAACTGCACTGCTCCTCACTTCTTCAACTTGGAGAGATGAAAACTGCATGAACAAATGGAATTGTAATCCATCCTCCATTTTTTATTCTATCATCCTAAATTCTGATTGGTTGATGTTAGTTGACATGGATTCACTATGAAAGTTCAATCAAATGGCTGAGATTTATTGGGATTTAATCCAATGGATAATATTTTAGTTGGTCATTTTTATTATTTTATGCAGCTGGTTACACAATTTATTGTTCATATGGTACTGAGTTTTTAAACACTTTGAAAGGCGAGACTGACCATAATTTCATTTATTGTTATGCAGGTGTTTACTTGGATTGAAGACTCTTACATCAAAACTAGTGCATGGGATTTGAGATCTGGGTTGGAAAGTCTTGAGAAATGACTTGTTGAAGTGACTGTAATAGATATGATGTACATACAATGAAAATATTACTCAATGAATAGTTGACTGTATAGACTTTGGTTTTTGTACACTTGTATATAAATTAATATATATTTTTAGTTCTATCAATGAATAAGAGAATATTGACCAATTTAAAAACTGTCTTATTCAACATTTCATGCTTCCATGTTTAATTAATAATGATAGGGGAGAAAACAGTTGGGTTGTATTAACTTCACATGTCATTCAAAATATGTTAAAAAAAAAGGTGAATGACTTTTCACCTACTATCTCCACTAATGGACCCTGCACCACAACCGGGTCCTCTCCCCTACTTACGTGGGCCTTTCATCATTTGTTCCACGTAGATTAGGTGGCACTTCATGGTACATTGTGCATGTTTGTTTTATGTAGAATGTGTTTTTATCTTAGAAGGTCCGTGTGGACGCTTAAGTTCCTATATATATTAATAAATTTTGATAAAATAGGGTTTTAGGAAAATATTTGATTTCTTGTAATTTTGAAGATAGTTGACAAAAATAATAATATAATGAAAGCTCGGATAATAAAGTGGAGAAGAATAAGAAAAATTGTACGAACGAATCACCTTAACCAAAATGTTAAGGTATCTTTTGTAATTACTAACATTTGTAAATTTAATTTGATGACCGTGCTCACCTATTCCCAAGATCTAAAAACCTCACTCAATTTTTTGAAATTGTGTTTTAATCTTTAGAAACTAATCTCGTTCCTTGGAATCTTAATACGACAACACCTTGTGAAAATATAATTGAAAATGGTGGATAGTTTGAGGGGCGTGTGTTATCCTTCCATTTTTATCACACCCTTAATTGGAATCCAAATAAACAATCAATTATCAATTTCAATGACCTAATCAATGCAGCAATAAATGTTATATACTCTTCAAATTTCTTTAAATCCCTGAATGCTACACTAAATTCTTGTAATTATTTTTGGCATGCGGATGTTCTTGTAAAAATGATTTCTTGCTTGTGTATGATACCTTGAACACATTAATGCACATGTGTATTTATATACTTCTTGAATTTCAATTAGGTCCCTATAAATAATCGTGTGGACATACAACGGGTGGGAAAATCCAACAAAAAAAGAGCCAAAATGCCCATGGGATCTAAACTAAGGGTCAAAGGACCCACACAAAAAGGTGATTAGAGATGTAGGGTACATTTCTGGTAATAATATAATGTAAGCCCTGATAATAAGGTGGAGAAGAATAAGAAAAATTGTACGAACGAATCGGCTTAACTAAATTTTAAGGTATATTTTGTAATTATCAACATTGGTAAATCTAGCTTGATGACCCCACTCAACTACTCGCAAGATCTAAAAACCTCACTCAATTTTTTGAAATTGTGTTCGAATCTTTAGAAACTGATCTCATTCCTTGGAATCCTAATACGACAACAACACATTGTGAAAAAACAATTTAAAATGGGGGATGGTTTGAGGGGCATGTGTTATCCTTCCATTTTATCACACCCTTGATGGGAATCCAAATAAACAAACAGTGCATTTTTTGCAAGTACCTAATCCTTATCAATTTTAATGACCTGACTAATGCAATAATAAATGTTATATACTTTTCAAATTTCTTTAAATGCCTGAATGTTACACTAAATTCTTATAACTATTTTGGCATGAGAATGTTCTTGTAAAAATGATTTCTTGCTTGTGTATGATATCTTGAACGTACTAATGCACATGTGTATTTATAGACTTATTGAATTTCAATTAGGTTCCTATATATAATCATGTGGACATACATGTGGGAAAATCAACAAAAAAGAGCTAAAACACCTAGGGGGTCTAAACTAAGGGTCAACGGACCCACACAAAAAGGTGATTAGAACTGTAGGGTACATTTATGATTTAAAAATTTAGAAATTCTATAAGAAAGGGGGAATAGAAAAAAGAGAGGAAGTAAAAACATGAGGGAGTGGGAGAACAAGAAGGAAAATGAGGACATGGAGAAATAAGTAAAGGCATGTCAAAAGTTAACAAAAAAGATAACATGTGATAATAAGAGCATAATCTAGACTATAATCGACAAAAATACTAAAGCAATGCAAAATTATAACAAATTTCTAGTCTCTTGTCAATATTAGTGTAGACACTCAAATTTGGTAAATCTACTCGTTGACACTACTAGTTTTGACATTTATGTCTTGCTCAAACAAGTGCTCTTTACTCATTCTCATATGGTACATCTTTATGTCTCTTGCCTAGCTTGTTTGGTCATACACACTCATCTATTAATAGTTTCTGAGAATTAAATGCATGAAATCCTTTTAGAAACTCCACTTATCAGATTCCAAACCTTGTACTTTAGATTTCTCCTCTAGGTCAGAAACATATAGTAGGGCCATTTTGTGTCATACGGTCTTGACCCTAGTGTATGGTTTTTCCCTTGCTCATTTTGATCTTGAACTTTCAGTTGCACATTATTCTTTGGGTCATTTACTCCTCCTCATTTGGACTTTGTAACTTAAAACACCTTCGAAAGCATATATAAGCAAGTGAAACTCACCTCATTTGAGACTGAGCACTCTTATGGACTCCTATTGCAAAATCTAGCACAAAAGGTACCCAAATCTCCCTATACTTTGCAAATACCTATGCACATTTATTAGGGAAACAATATCTACAAGTATGAAGCTTCCCATTAGGTCTAGGGGAGTGCTACCCACATTTACAAGCATCCAAAATCACTCACTCGAGTAGATTTGCAAGAGAGAAACTCAAGTCAAGCTTTGTCAAAGAAAGAATGCCAAATCTAATTGCACTACAAATAGATATCACATCCTAGGTGGAGAACAACATGCGGTTTGAGGCCTCCTTAGAGTAGTACCAATGATGGTGGTGCACAAGGGTGTCCATAACCCAACTAATGTTTGTTTTACAAGAATATTTATTCATGGTTAGGGTTTGAAAGGTTGAGTAGAGCATTCAGAGGTCCTCGCAGTGTGAACGAAAGTGATTGAAAAAGAGCAACGAAGATATTCAGACAAGCAACAAACCTATAAAATTACAAATCCTTGTTCTAAGTAGGGTCAGGAATGTACAAATAGGTCAAGATCGTATAGGCGTTCTTGTGCCTACTGTATGGTCTTTCACAAGAGTATCTTCACGTGACAGTTCTATTTTTGAAGCATTATTAGGTCCAGATAGCTATGTTTCATCATTCAGATCACCCAAACTTGCCCCAAATCATCTATGATCAGTTAAGTGTACTCAATTCCATGTATTTATGAACTTGTATTGTATCGTGTACATTTGTTACAAGTATTAATGTGTTATTATGATATTGAATGGTTAATGTTGGAAGTTAATTAATTAGAGCAACCCCATGTAGCTTCTATTTCATTCATTTTTGGTTATGTATAAATCTTAAACAAATCTAAAAAGGGTGAAAACATTTGGTGAACCCGACTCTTGAATTGAACATTGTAATCTAGTTGCCTTAGGGTTCCCATTTTTTTTTCAAAAGTATATGCTATTGTTAATTCTTAATATTTTCATTTTATGCTAATTTGTATATGATTTCCTCTTATGCCCTTTTGGCATAGTTTTCGGTTTACAAATCAACATATTGAGCATATTGAGCTTTCCCCTCCTACTCATAAGCATTGTAGCCTCATGGCTTCATATCATATGCCTACTGATGTCAATACATTTGTCCTTGATATTTCTCATGAGGTCCCACTACATGATATTGAAACCCATAGTGAGCATTCTTAGGACAACGATGACGATGTTGTGGACCAAGACCAAGTTGCGCTTCTATCTAATTTTTGTGCTAAACTTCGTGAGAATCCTCATCACATTGAGCCTATTATCAAAAAATTTCTTGTTGTTAAGTTTGCTCATGATCATCCATCTAATGAAGCTTCTCTTTTGGGGAGGTCTCATCCTTCTCTTATCCCACAAGCATTTATTATTCTTACATCTACGATGTCCACCTTTTCTAGGGCACCTAATATTCCAATGCGTAATGTCTATATGCCTATTCATGCAACCACTATTATTACTACCCCTCCCATATCTAATAGCTTCCATGCTTCTTCATATGTCACACAAGCTCTTAAAACCCTTGTTCACACATTACAAGCTCAAATATTGCAATTGCTACAAGGTGTATCTAGTTCTCCTCATGTTATGGATTCCAATCAATTACTACATAATCAACCAGCTCCTGAGATGGCCTCTTATCTTTTACCTGTTGGTTTTGTTGAACCTAAACTTCTCGTATATGATGGAAAAGGTGATCCCGTGGATCATCTTAGATCATTTCATGTGGCTTGCATTGATTATGCATCTTATGAAATTTTGCTTACCAAGTTATTTCCTAAGAGTCTTAATGACTTTGCACTACAATGGTGTTATGATCTCCCCACACATTCTGTGCACACTCTTTCACTACATTGGAAAATCAATTTCTAACACACTTTTCTATCAACATTGGGGATAAGGTTTATATAGACACAAAATCACGTACTTTGGTACATTTCTAGGTCCTAATCACATACTACTATTCATATGATTCATAAGCATGAGAAAACTAGTAATTGACTATCTGTTTTTAGCATATTTTCTATCTTTCTTTGTTTTCTCTTTGGTCTTGCACACCCCACAACCCACTTATGATCTTCATTACTTTATCTTTCATTGACTCTAGAGACCAACACGTTCAACCAAGATGTCAGCTACCCAAATGCCCTCTGTCCTTTTGGTGTTTCCCTAACCTCTTTGTATCTTACTCGCCTCTTTTGGGCCTCTTTTGTCTTTTGGGCATCTTGTTTTCTTATGGGTTGATCCTTTTAGTTGTCAATTATGAAATTCAAACAAGGGAATCATATAAATACAAAGCTATGTGACCAAAATAAAGGACCAAGCTCTAAACATCTATTATCACCACCTAAGGTTGCATCCAAAGGCATTCTAAGAGCATCAAAGGCATTCATCTAGCACTCATTCAAGGGACAAGGGACTAACATTTTCTACATACATGCATAGGAGGGGAAGTTCATTTTTCCATCCACACATCTATTTACATTGCTACATCTAGCTATCGCTCACTATCAAGTGCATCTTGCATAAGAGCTTCCTAGGGCATGATTTCTACACACACACACACAAGAACTACATGGAGTATGAAGATGTAGTGCAATTGTTCAGTCATAAGTTCACTCTGTTGGGTGACCATATGGGGTTAGTCTGACTCCCCATTTGTATCTTTTTTTTTAGGATTTGATGTAGTTTCAGAGTTTTATAGGATATCATTTGTTTTACATATTACATGTGAATTTTGCAATCATCTAATGGACATACAAGTGACCAAATCAAAGGTTAGCAACCACCTTGCAACACAAGAAAAATCAATTTTTGAGCATTTACACAGTCACAGGTGCCTAATAGAGGTCCTTGACACCTAGGCACCCTCTGCCCCAGTCTAGCCCTAGTCCAGGCTCATAGGATAATTCCATAGGATTTTGAGTGTGGTTGTGAAAGTCTATCCTCCTCCTATTCATTAGTTTTCCAGTCCAGAATACTTGGGATCCAAGTGTGAAATCAACTAAGTCTTTTATCCTCTCTTTTGCACTTAGGGTTTCATTTTCATTTAGCTTATTGCTTGTTGTCAGATCTATACTTTATCATTTATTTATAATATGTGACTCTACAATATTATGGTTTAGCATAAAATTTATATTTGTCAAATCATTTGGTGAACCCGACCATTCAAACCCTACCTTCTAAGCATGTATCAAAATTCTCTTCTTCTTTTCAATTCATGGATCAATCTTCTTATCCTTCTTTCACCCCAACTAAGGTTTCTGACATGGTTACTATTGTTGTTGATTTTATGCAAGTTTGTACTCAACATCCTCCTCACTTCATTACTCCTATGGCTGATCCCACTATCAATGTAGTCATCACTCACACTCATCCTCCTATGGCTCAACCTATTTTTATTCCATCACCTATCACTTCTTCTTCTCCTACCACCACTTCTAAGGGTTATGACATCGTATAACAACTTAAGAATACACCAGAAAAATATCTCTTTATGATTTATTATGTAGTGCACCCGATTATTCATCGTCAAACATTAGAGGCCACCCTTCACTCTATTCACATTGAAAGAAATAATTTGTCGGTGGCCTTCACACAATCTCATTCAGTCTCTCAAAAATCTACCACATGTTATATCATTTAGTGATGAGGACATACTACCATCTTTTTTGATAATATCATGTGCACATTTGCTTATCACTGCTACCATTGGCACCATTTGTATCAAGTGTGTACTCATTGACAATGGATATGCCATTAATCTATGTGTCTCATTCCCTTCTTAAGGCAAATCGGCATTATCTGATAATCTAATTACTAAGAATTCCACTCTCATTTGTGGCTATGATTCAACTACTCACACATGCCTAGGCACTATCACGTTACCTATACAAGTTGGGCCTAAGATTGTTCCTATGGTATTTTTTTTTATCAGATTCCTCGTTTCAGTTTAATCTCTTATTGGGTAGACCCTAGATTCACAATGCATGTTGTTCCATATATAGTTCATTGGTGTGTTAAATTATTACATGATGGTTATGAACATACCATTGTTATTGACCTTGAATCCATTCAAGTTCTATTACATAGACCCCATTACTATTATGTTTATTTCTCCATCTGTACATCCTATTCCATATAACAATATTGGTACATATGATATTATTCAATGTAGTGCTTCACAACCTTCTTCCACCTCTATAAGCTATACCGTCCATTTCCACTCACACTACTGATATCATTTCACCCACCATGTCTACTCCAATAACCACCACCACTCCACTTGTTAAGACTCCTCTCGCTCCTACCATCTAGCTCACTTCCTACCAATATCCTTAATATTGTTATCCAATATGACAATGCCAACATTGATGATTCTAATGATGAGGTTGATACCATTGAGCTTACTGATACGAAAAATTATTGCAATCTTAATTTTACTCTTATCGAGATAGATGAGTCATACTTCAATGATATTTTCGTTGCTATTGGCCCTGGTGAATATAAATTTCAAGAAACCCTCTCCTTCTACTAATGTTATGGTAATTTTTCAGGGGTCTGTCCATACATTGGATATCATACCAACTTCCTTATCTTCCCATGAGAACTCTGCATATGTTTCCTCCTTTCACATGCACTCTTTTCAACAATAATTCTTATTGGCCACATATTCCATTCAATCCTACTAGTTATGATATTGTTTACACACATGATGGTTTATCTCGGTTAGGATTCACATTCAATGATCTCCTCCCTCCACCTCATTCTCCTCACCTCTATCATGGATATGTTTCCACATCACTGCTGCTTATGGCCTCCACGTATTTCCATCTATCAGATCTTTGTTGCATGCACTTCTCGCACTTCTCCACTTACTCTTGGGAAGTCTTGGCTTGACTACATTGGTGGCACTTTGGATCCCAATCATATTGACATCACATTTCCCATGCCTTTCGGTTGTGTTTCTATTTGCAATGATTCATTTCTCGGCTATACACAAAATATTACTCACTGGTATGCACATGGATGTCCACTACCACCTTTCACTGATGAGGAATACGCAATGGGCATGTATAATTTACGTTGTAATGGCTCTTTAACTGATCAACCGCATACTATTTCTTACCAAGTCTCTGACACATCTCCATTTGGCTTCAACCATGACAATGATGATCTATTAGATGATGTTACTTGATTCTTCTCATCATCATACACTTGGGGGCATCATGCTTACTTCTTCCCCTCCTCCTAGCATTATCAAGTGTCTATAAACCATGTTTCACTATTACGCTCTGTGCTTCATCATTCCTCATTCATTACACAACTTAATACACAAAACTTGTATCATCATTACCCTATGATGCACTCTTGTGCTAAGGTTCACACTTGACTGTTGAGGGCATACTACATCCATGAACCTCACACACTACACACTTCATGCTTCGTGCTTCGTGCTTCATGATACATCTATTCTAGCATCAAATTCTCATACATCATCACTACCCTATGATGCACTCTAGTTCCATGGTTCATACTTGACTGCCGAAGGTCTAAATATGAAATAAACCTTACCTCTTCTACATTTCATAGCTCTACATTTTCCATCATGACCTATTCTATTCAATCTATCTCTATATCATCTCTTTCAAACCATTTCCCGATGATGCACTCTTGTTCTATGGTTCATTCTTGACTGTCAAGGGATCTTTTATAAATGAACCTCATCTCATACATATTCATCCACATCCACTCAGGGGGAGGGGGGGCACATGCTTCTCCTATCACATTCACATTGCATATCCATTTCATCTCACTCATTCACAATATATTGCATATCTTGGTTTCATTTATTCTTGTTTACTTATACTTACATGTACACTTTGTTTCACATGTTAGATAGATACTTACTATGTCATTATCTTTCTATATATACACATGCGCGTTCACTTGTTCTCTCAGTTGTGAATGAAAACTTTACTTGATATTTACATGCAATAATGATGTTTGACATTATACCTCTTACCAGTCCCACCGAGGCTATGGGGGACATCTACTTTCGTACACACTACAGGTGTTATTGTTTCATTTTATACTACTTCATATTCTTACTAACACACTACTTGTTCTATCGATACATACACATTCTTGACATACTTTTTATCTTTCTAACATGCTAATGGGTGCTTCATGTGTAACATTTCCTTTGTAGGAACTATTTGCCACCATGGTTAGTCTGATACTTTGTTTTTACATTGCTTTCATTATATGTTATTGTTTGTGGTCTATGCCCTATGTCTTGTATGTTCATTTCTTGAATGCTTTTGGCTACTTTGGCCCTGATTGTCTTGTGACATTATGAGTGATGTCCCATGTTTGAAACCCACTTTTCACGGTCTATTTTTTCTTCATTATTGCTTGTTTACATTTGTCTTTTATAACATGTTTTCTTATTTTTTCTACTAACACATGTTATCTAGCCACTTTTTTTGCATGTGCCTTGGTTTCTACCATGCACATTCCCTCCCCTATAGGGTATCAGTTTTATATTAACATCCAGTCCTCTCCTTTAGGTCGTGTTCTCCTAGCAACATTACATGCACCCCAAATGAGGGGGGCATACATTGGGTGAATTAGTCACCCCATATAATAAGCTCAGAGCTTCAGTACATATCTGCATAATACAGGAACAAAACAAAGTTACAGTCATAGAAATGGCCCTAGATCTGACTTGGGTCCTCAGTTCAGCACAAACACCAATGCCCAAATATAGACACTAGTGCCTGGGCACTCCTGACCTTTCCTGGGTGCCTATGACCAAGGGCAATTACAAGTTACTTTCTCATATCAACACAGTTTTCAGCAGTTCACAGAGCAGTTTTCACAGTATCAGGCATTGTCCTTAAATAAAGAATGCATTCTATCTCCTTTTTCTCTTGGATCGAACACGAATAACTAAACAAAGTAGGACGTACACCATCTATAGTGGTGCTATAAATTTAGGAAGCAGTCATGGATGGAGAATAACACTAGACATTTCTCCACTCAACACTCTTTTGTCGTGGCGTGAGATCCCAAAAAACAAACACTTGGCATGTAAGATCACCCAAAAAACTCACACTTGTCATGAGATCACCCAAAAAAATTTCTCTTGGCATGAGATTACCTAAAAACTCACTCTTCTATAACAGTTCAGGACATTTTCTATCATTTTCACTCATCGCGGATCGGGTGCACACTTTCCTTTTTACAACTTTTCACATTTTTACATACTTTGACATGCTTTTACAGAGTTTTCATAACACATGACTTTGACTACTAATTTCTCTCTTCTTTTATAGGTTCATCCTTAATATGCAACAAGAATCAACCCCACATCAACAAAGCATAACAATGACAATAGGTACAAATACAACACAACATATACTCTTCACCCCTAGGGTCACTTCCTCTTTCTTAGCTTTCACGCTTCATTTTTATCACTCCACATTTTTTCTTGTCTCTTCAACATGCTTTTACCATCGATCTACATGGTTATCAGGTACGCATCTCTTATCTACTTTATGTTATCGAGTATTCACTCAACAACATAAAGTGGGGGAAAATGTAGACACAAAATCACACACTTGGGTACATTTCTAGGTCCTAATCACATACTATTATTCATATGATTCCTAAGCAGAGAAAACTAGTAATTGACAACTATCTTTGGCCTCTTTTCTATCTTTCTTGCTTTCCTCTTTGGTCTTGCACACCTTACATCCTAGTTAATCTTCATTGTTTATCTTTATATGACTCTAGACACCATCATGCCAGTGCCAAGATGCCAGTGCTCATGTGCCCTCATCCTTCTGGGCGCCCCTGACCTCTTTATATCTTACTCACTCTTTTGGGTCCTCTTTTATCTTTTGGGCATCTTGTTTTCTTATGGGTCAGTATTTTAGTTGTCAATTATGAAATTCAAACAAGGGAATCATATAAATACAAAACTATGTGACCAAAATAAAGGACCAAGCTCTAAGCATCTATTATCATCACCTAAGGTTGCATCCAAAGTCATTCTAAGAGCATCAAAGACATCATCTAGCACTCATTCAAGGGACAAGGGACTACATTTTCTGCATACATGCATAGGAGGGGAAGTTCATTTTTCCATCCACACATTTATTTACATTATTACATCTAGTTATCGCTCACTATCAAGTGCATCTTGCACAAGGGCTTCCTAGGGCACGATTCAAATCACACATGCACAAGAAACTACATGGAATTTGATATGTAGTGCAACACTTGGTCATAAGTTCACTCTGTCAGGTGACTATTGGGGTCAGTCTGACTCCCCATTTACATATTTACTTTTTGGGATTTGATGTAGTTTGGGGTTTTTAGGATATCATCTTCTCTTTGTAGGTTGTAGTGAAATTAGGATCATCCAAGCAACATACAAAAGACCAAAATTGAAGATCAATGAACATCTTGTGACACAACAAAAATCAGATTCTAAGTTGTTCATAGTCACAGGACCTAGAAGAGGTCATCCTGATGCCTAGGCACCCCAGTCCTTTTCCAGAAACCATAGTCTTGGATCATTTGTAAGTTCAACAATTTTTTATGAGTTCGATTGCGACAATTTTCTCCTCCTTGCTCATCAGTCCTCCATTTCTTGGGTTATAATACTTCAAGATCAGTTGTAAAATCATATAATTCTTCTACC
Source organism: Taxus chinensis (assembly GCA_019776745.2). Lineage (NCBI taxonomy): Eukaryota > Viridiplantae > Streptophyta > Pinopsida > Cupressales > Taxaceae > Taxus > Taxus chinensis. Next base: position 780,391,713 of record CM034152.1, read on the forward strand.
CTCTCTCTTGCACCAAAAGGGTTTCATATTTATTTAGCTTATTGCTTGTGTCATATCTTTGGACTTTAAATTACAATGGTTATATGTATCCCCACACATTCTGTGCATTCTTTCTAAACATTTTCCAATTAATTTATATCCCACTTTTCTATTAACATTAGAGATAAGGTTTCTTATGCAAAAACGTCCAGATTATGCCAAGGATATGATGCACATATCAATAATTACATCTTACATTATCAGACCATGCTTACCAAAATGAATACTCTCCTAGTTGATAGTGACTTACAAGACCTTTTTACGTAAATCCTAATTCCTACTTTGGAAGAATCAATTATGTTTGGAAAATTTAGATCGTTTAACCATCTATTTCATACACTAAAAGAGCATAAACCTAAGTTATTACATACGAATAATCTCAAGTATGTTGTTATCACTCCCAATCCATCTCATGCTAAAATTCAAAGTTAATCTACATTTAAGGGAAAGACTAATGATGCTAAGGCCTCTTCTAAAGACATTGCCAATGCTACTACTCAATCTACTAAGCTAAAATTACAACCCACATGATGACAATTTACACATTTACCATGTTCTCCTCATATTTTCTTCAAAAAATTACTTGAGCACAATCTTCTGCCTTTGCCTCCACCATTTAAGGTTGATGCAAAAAAGCCTCAAAACAAAATTTTTGATGTTAAACCCTATTGTGATTATTATCGATGTTTTGGTCATTCTATGGATATATGCATAAAGCTTTGTCAGGTTATTCAAGACATTATTGACTCTAATGCCATTGAATAGGATGAGCCCAGTAGATATGATAAGCCAACAAACAAAAGTTTAAAGTTAAATATATTCAATGATCGACTCCCTAAGCATACAAGTGATACATCTACTTCTGAAGTGCATAATACTCATTGTGTGTACCACATTCGTGCTCTTATGATCATCCCCTAGATGCTATGATTGGCACTATTACTCGCATTATACCTTCTACATTATGCATTACTTTCAACAACTTTGATATAGACGACACGTTTATTTTCGATACATTGTATATTCCTATCTCTATTCATCAAATACCTATACACGGTGTATTGGTTGATATGCACAACAGAAATAATGTGTGTTCCTGGTCATTGCTTCAATCTCTCAGTATCTCTTCTCGGAAGCTTACATATGATTATGATCCTCACCATCATCGTATCATGTTATCTATCATCATTGGTGCAATTACCACACCAATTTCATTATTGGTTATTAATTATCTTAGCTCAGGTACTTTACATCTCAGTATCCTTTAGTTACATGTTCTTAAGGATATCATGTTAGTTAATCGCTAGTGTATCAAGTTCATTCATAGTCAACATGTTACTATTCAAGGTATCCCTTTTGAGGCTCCTTCCCCTAACATGCCTAGTCATTCTCCCGCAATCTTTATCCCTACTCCTAGTACACCTACGGATAGGTCCTTAGACTCACACACTAATTCACATAGCTCTAATCCTCCTACGTCTTTTGATAGGTCCTTGGATTCACACATTGATTCATATAGCTATAATTTTATAAGGTCTTCTTATAGGTCCTCAAATTAACACATTGATTTACATATCTCCAGTCCTCCTAGGTCTTATGCTAGAACTTTGGTTGCACATGTCGATTCACATAGCTCTAGTCTTCCTCGACCTTCGGTTAGCCCTTCCTCCACACATATTGCCTCTAGTGGTTTACATTCTCATAGGATACCTCGTCAATCCTTTTGTATGCAACATCACTCTATATCTCTTCAATTTTTGAGGGATACTCGTTCTTCTAGTCCAATATACATATCTCATACACCACATAATGGTCATTGCATTGATATACATTTCTCCTCCTAGGTCCTCTTTGGCACATATTACTACCACCATTCCATTGGAAGTTGAGTCACATTCTTTGGCATATATGATACATGGGCCTCCACCATCTACAACGGTTGATTCACCTCCTTAGGAGGTTCTCATTGGATAAATTTCATGTTATCCCCTTTCTTGTACATAACAATGCACTAGAAAATACAAAAACACTGATATACTCACAAAAAGAAAAAAAAAAAATCATATATTTTCAAAAATGCAAACATCGGGACTTGTTTCTCTAGCATACATTATCAGTACTTTACATTATACATGTTGTTTATCCTTCGAGTTTGATAGATAGCGTTCTTATTCCTTACACACATGCATCCACGAGGTATATTGAGCATGATGCAAGACATACAAATTGATACATGATTATGAGAGCTATCATGGTTCCTTACATACTTTTCCGGGGGGCATCACTCCATACAATCCAGGGGTTATTATTTCATTATAGTACCTTTTTCACTTCTTAATCATGCTTAATTACATACCTAGTGTATTTGTTATCTTTTGAGCTAATAAGAATAACATGTATCTTGTGTAGTGTTTGACAAATGTTGTTTCACACGCTTCTAAATATCACTTGTTATGTCATTTCATCACATTATGATACTCTTGTTTTCTATACATGCTTGTTAGTTGTGTGTGTAGTTACATGTTTACTAGTTATGCGTGTAGTTACATGTTTGCTAATCTGATTGTAGCCTAAGGACTTTGTTGGTCTTGTGACACCGTGGGTGTCCCATGTTTGTGGCCTCACGCCTTCTACGACATTGCTGGATTGCGGGATCAAGGGCCTTGATTGCTTACAACACCATGGGTGTCCCATTTTTTAAGGCACTAAGCCCTTTGTGTGACATTGTTTGCACTTGTTTTTACTTACATATGCAATACTATTATTGTTGCTACTAGCTATCTTATTGACATTGTTATTACTATTATTCTTGTTGATATTGTTTCTCTTATTGCACGTCATAGTCTCCACCATGTGAATCCCCTTTGCAGGCACACATCCTTCTTGATGGTCACCACATCATCCCTTCATGTGTTTTCTACTTAGATTATGAGACGTATCAGACATGGTTACACATTTATTCTTTTGAGTTACACGCTCAAATTCTTTATCACACGCACCTCAAAAGAGGGGGCATTCATCCAAATATATTATACACCTATGGTAGATTGAGACAAAATTTTGGGCTCATACACATACATGCACATGATAAAAGTACTCAAAAATAACATCACATATAGAAATTTAGAAAAGCAAGCATAAGGTAAAAAACGTACAATCCAATCAAGACCATACAAACGTCCCTGCCCATTTCGATGGTTTCCCCCCCAAGTTAGTTACAAAAACTTTCTTAGCAGTTACATATTTTCACCTATAGGAACATGTTTTTGTCATAGTTTCAAACACAAATGACTCAATTTGGATCAAGTTCAGGGGGCACAAATTATTGCATTCCTTCTTCTCTATAGTACCCAATTTCAGGGTTCAAAGATATTAGGGGCATGGATCTTTTTTTTCCAGCTACATTTTAACACATCTCACCTCTATCAGTTTCTACTCGGTTGTGCAACACATGGGGAGAGTATGGGGGCAAGTCATTCTCTTTTATATTGTGTCCTAATTTGTAGAATTGGTTCTCAAACCATCTGTAGTGGTGGTCTATGGGGTCATGGAAGGTGTCGAGGAAACTAAGTTCTTTAAAAGCAACCCTTCATCTTCTTCATTCGTGTGTTGGATTCCATACACCCAATACTCTTGAATCTCCTCAGCACAATGGGGGACTAATCACCCCCAATTCTTCAATAAATTTCAGCGATATGAATCTCCAAGTACATGCAAACAATGGGAAATTATTCTCTTCACAAAACAAATAGGTGTATTCCTTCTATGTTTTACATCTCTACATTTCACTATTTAGAGTTTCATATTTCATTTGCATTACATCTTTTTATTTATGTTAAAGTTTGATTCTTTATCATGGACCTAGAAAGCACCTGTGCTATTTGAGGTGTACAATTCTCCACTAGCCCTTTAGCAAGAATCAGACCCCCCACCAAATCATCGCAAACACTAATATCCTCAACATCAATTGGGGAAGCCATAATCACCTCTACAAGGAAGTAAGCATTTACATTGACGAAATTCATTAAATTAGAATTTACTTTTCCATTCCAATCAATCATGTATACAAAATTAGAAGCCACACTCAAATTACAACATAATGCAATACTAATTTATTCACCAGAACTATCATACAATTGTGACATCCTAATTTACACGATCATCCATCACAAGATTTCAACATGATATATTTACTACTCCCAAGCTCACCTCCATTTCTTAAGCTCATCTAATTTTGGGTCGGAGATATATGACTGAATGAGGGAGAGTAGGGGGTCAAAATCTAAAATAGATTTTAGCCCATTACCAAACTAACACTTCAAATGAAAATGCAGCCGTAAATGAATAGGGCCAGCTTAACCAAAATGAGGATATGGAAAAATAGATGTGAGAATGACAGAAAAATCTGGGGAATCACAAAAATATATTGCAGTAGAGAGCAATTAGCAGATTCAAACCTGTAAAATATCCTGTATGAAAGGTAACAGATGCACCCTCACATGAGAATTGGGATGGTGGATGGCCCATATTGTCCATAAAAGCAGCAAGAAACGAAAGAATATGTTCTCCATGCTGTTGAATAAAGTGCACATGGCATTCGATTGATTCCACATATGTGAGGATAACAAGTTGATGTGAATGAAAGGAAAATTTGTGCTGCAGATATGTTGTGTGGATTTGAACAGGCTTCAACCTAAATATTTACTGTAACAAGGTACAAACACGTTGTACACTAAAATGTCAAGCCACTTGTTTGGTATCATACTATCTTAAAAAGTATGCCAACACTATGATTTTGTAAGTAATTCCCACAAAAGCATAGCTGTTCAAATTAAGAAGTTCGTCTTATCTATACACATGATAAACAAGAATTCTTTATAATTGATGAGCCGAATTTTCTTGCAAATCTGCAAAATTTAAATCACAATCTACAAACTACCGCAATACCTTCATTTATAACTAATTTTTACTGGATGTATCCTGGGTCACTAACTCACTATATACAGGTGCCCTGGTCTTCCAGAAATTTCATCAATATATTTGAAATTTTATTCATTGATAAATTGAAAAGTTTGTACATGGCCAGAGTTGAAAAGTTTGTAGACTCCATTCTGTTTCTGTTGAATTCAGATAACACCGCACATCTTAAAAGGCAGGTAATTTGGATGCCTATTTTCTTGCATCTCTAAACAAATATTGCACACGTTTAAGAAAAGATTATATCTTACTCATGCATTGTTCAATTAAATACATTTTTGTCTGAACTGCCAATCATAAGACAACCATATGTTGGCTCTAATAAGCAATACCATACCTGTCAAATCAAATGATGGAAAATTTATAAAACCAGATCCACATTTCTAGAACAACAAGGTGATCAGGTATCCCAGCCACGTATGAGGTATGCCTCCCCAGTTGAGTATAAAATACTTCTCTCAGACTGTCTGTATTTTTTAGATTGCATTTATAATGTCGCTTATGTTCGATATTGTTTATGAATATAATCATTGTAGCAGAACATGTATACAACACTTGTCAGGCTCTGTATTTTTTAGATTGTATTTATAATGGCACTAATGTTTGGTATTGTTTATGAATATAATCAGTGTTAGCAGAACGAGATACCCCATGGTAATACCAGTCTATGAACCACAAAATAAAGCATATGCAAAGTTAACCAAGTAAAACACAAAGCTACAGATCAACCATCTTACCTGTCTAAACTTGTAACAATACAGATACCATATCCTATGAATTGAAACATCTCATTTACCATTGAATTCTAATTGCCACAAAACCATAAAATGGCACTAGATCGACTTCAAAATTCGGTTTAAGTTCCATGGTCTTCTTCTATGTAAGGAAATAGGTATAAATGTTTTGACATATTTAAAATTTCAGGGTCCGTAAAAATACTGAAACTTCTCCAACAATTTGGTATTCCATCTCTTAAACAAAAGTGGAAGATGAGACTGAATTTTTTGTAGAATGAACAGCAACAGACCACTGCATACACAGTAGAAAATAAACCAATGGAGTAAGAATCCACCAAATCAATAATAAAAACAACGCTCAAGTCTGATGGTATTTCTTGCAATCTACAAAGAGATTAAATAACTATAGTGTTACGATGATTATATTCATAAACAATACCAAATAATAGTTGCATTAAAAAAAAATCTAAAAAATACAACAGCATTGGAGGAAGTATTTTATACTCAACTTGAAATGTGTACCTTATATTATATTCATTAACAATGCCAAACATTAGTGATGGCATTAAAAATTAAAACCTAAAAAATTCAACAGCATTGGAGGAAGTATTTTATACTCAATTGGGGAGGCACACCTTATATGCAGCTAGGGTACATGAAAACTCGGACTCGACCACCCTGCCATTTCCAAAATTTTCTCGAGTATTCTACCTCTCTCTCTCCCCAATCTTTCAGTAAACTATCCATCTCTTAAATAAAGAGTCTTATTTTGGAACTATTACCCCTAATCACACTAACATACATACATGCACCTGCATTCCCTCATAGATGGAATATAAGAGAGCTCAAAGTGCATTAATAAATATGAAAGTGTCCTTATGATAGGTCTAGTGAGTCACATTAGTGATTTATTTGAGGTGAAGATGACATTGAAGGAAATATTGTGACTCAATGAAATGGCATGAAGATCGAGATAGAGTTGTGCTAAGGTGAAGGACCTAGTTGAAATAAAAACCTAAGGTGTAACTATGAACATATGGGTTATAGTATGTGAGGGGAATAATTCAATGGACCTAATGTGAGTGGAGTGAAACAAGTTACAAGGGATATTATATGAGTCATCTTAGTGACTTAAATGAAGTTACAAGAAAGACAATGAGATCAAATCATGTAAATGCATGGTGAGGTTACAACTCGTAATACAACGAATAAAATTAATAGTGAACATTGGTGATATAATATTAGTGAAAAGGATAATACAAAGCATGGTAAATGAAGCATTCATTGGGATGATTATACATAATGGGTGGATATTGTCTCGAATGAAAAATAAAAAATTTAGTTATGGGGAGATGAAGAACAAATCACAAGTGTGACCTTCCTAAGAACAAATGTGTTGAAAAGGGGGTGCTTATGAATTTTTTTGGGTGTGACTAGCCAAAGAAAAATGTGAGGGGGAAGGCACTAAATCCTAGTTATCCATGTGATTGGATTGAGGATAAATGTGATTGGAATGTGGGGACTAGAGAGCATAAGACGCGGGAAAAGTGTGTCCAGGGGTAGACTAGAGAGTACATGGGATGAAGAACGCATAAAGGATGATGAGAGAGAGTAAAGGGAGAAATAAATATAAAGACATAACAAAGAGAAAAAGGGAAAGTGTGCATGATCTTGGATGAGAGATCTCAAAAAGCAAAACAAACACGAAGATAAACTAGAGAGCACAAGTGTGAGAATGTTGGCCAAGATTGATAAATGATAAAATATGAATGCACAAAGAAAAATAATGTTGTAATCCTCACGAGAAAAAAAGATATATTGTATATTGAATTCTTACAGAAATGCGTTTTACAAGATTGTGTATAAAAATGAAGTGGGGAAGTGTAACTGCCACCTAATAAGATGGAGAAGTGTACAAATCTCATCTATTTAGATGACACCAATGAAATTTGAATACATGTGTAAGGAAAACCATACAATGGAATTAAAAACCTACACTAAAACTCCCCCTTAGAATTGGGGTCCTAACAACAAGGTATGATGATGTACCTTTTTACACCCTTTTAAGATTAATTATGTTTTTATGTAATACAATAAAATAAAAAGGAATCTAAGTTCTAGAGACTATGGATCTATTATGATAATTTAACTTACAACATTAATTATACATATAATAGCTTATAAGTTATTTCAATTTATGATATAATCTCACAGGTATGTACAATAATAATATGGGACGTAATATTGAAGAAACTAGAAGAGTAGATCTTGAAAAATCTTCACGACTGGAACTATGTTATGTAAATATTCTAGTGTAAGACCATGTGGTCTAATCATGATGTATAATATCAGATCCTAACTTCTGTATGGTCTCAGAAAATAACAATTACTGTCTATGTAGTCCTACTATTTTGGTCTCTTTAATTTGTCTATGTGAAATTATGGTCACTTTAATGGTGTATGAATACTCTCACTCTTAAACCTTAGTTGTCATACAAGCTTGATATTACTTATAATCAGTCGAATCACTCTAAAACACTAAACATGTGTAGAAGACCCCACTAAAAAGGTTAGTGTTTGGGTTGTGGTGAACCCTATACACTAGCTTACAATCAACACTACTTCAAATATACCTCACACCACATGTACTTATCCACATTACATATAATATATATTTATACAACTAATTGGAAACTTGAACCTCTTAAATCATACTTGATTATATTATGCTCTTGCCAAGACTTGGAGATAGGAACTTAGTGTGCTTGGATGTGATGGAATTTTGACTCCTTGACCTATTTTAGTGCTTCATAACTATAGTAGTGGTTTCCCTAAGAGATGTGCATACTTTAGGAAGATTTAGGGATCTTTGAGTTCCTTTTGTGCTAGTATTTGCATAAATATATCATGAGAGTGTCAGATGAATAGATGAGGTTGAATTCTAAATTTCTTATGTAGGGATCTAAAGGTAAAATATTTTGATAAATTTCTTATGTAGGGATCTAAAGGTAAAATATTTTGATAAGGCTGACCCAAGGAGATAAAAATACCCATCAAATGATATTGTCTTAGAAGTGGAGGTGGAAAATGTGTTGATGCATGACTGTATAGGGTGGCCAGGATTAAATTATACAACTTTCCAAACTGTACAATTTTAGATAGGAAAAATTTGCATCAAATACAAAAGTTTCACAATGATGATAATAACATGTTAAGAATTTATTTTATGGACTTGTATTTAGATTTTTTGACACATCAACGTGTAGGAATTAAGAAATTTAGGAAAGAGGTGGAAAGATAGACTAAGTGGAAATAAGATGTGGGTGTCTATCTTAGCTAATAAACACAATTGCACCAATAAGAAGTGTCAAAAGGGTAAACTTCCAAATTTGAGTGTATATATTCCCCCCACCCCCTTTACATATGAAATACAAATTACATGCTTAAAGGATAAAATACATGAGTTTGTGGACACATTTTATATTTTCTCATATTTTTTTTTTCCGTATGTGTTTGGTGTTGGCACATTCCACAATGAAGCCATGTTATTCCACAATGAAACATGTAACATAAAGTGTATTCAATATCCATAGTAGAAAATTAAACTGTAACTCAATAGTCATTGTAGAAAAAAAACTTTCATTAAGTGAAATAAATATATGTAAGATGAAAGAGTACGCACGTTTTTTTTGAAGGGACGAGCTTATCATTCCTTACTTGTAGTTAGATATTTAGAGATTCTAATGTTTTTTTTTGCTAGAATTTACTGAAGGATTAGGGGGTGATCAATTTGCAACCATGTTATAGGATAAAATAGTGTATTTAGTGCATGAAACCAAACACTGAATGGAAAAAAGAAAAGGTAAAAATGTACCCCGTGAAGGAATACAACTGTGTATATTTTTTTTAAAGAAAATTTGATACATTCCCATTTAATAGGAGGGGAGGAAAAGATTATTATGAAGAAACTTAGCTTTTTAGATACTTTCCATAAACCCACAGAGCACACAACTGTGGAGTCAGATCTAGCCCATTTTTGAGTATATAAACACAAAGTATAAAGAGAATGAATTCCCCCATGTTAATCCCATGTGCACTAATGATGAGTAAGAGTATATAATATGTTGAAATATCAATGGAGAAGGATACCCATGCCCCCAAACACCTATATTTTGTAATTAGAACTGAAAATTGAAGAGGAAAATGAGCGAAATATTTATGTCCCCTAGTAATGACTGTTGGTGTTAATACACTAGTTGTACAAATAATATATCAGATCTAAGCATGCATGCAAATAAAATCGGATATTCCACCATAAGAAATATACAAAATAAGAGATATAAATCAACACCAGATATAACATGGTTCACCCAGTGTGGGCTACCTCCACCAAGAAACAAGGAAATCTATTATCCAAAGATTTGACAAGATATACAATGGAGATTTAAAATCTTCCACACCTCTCAAATGTACAATATTTCCTTTCTCTCAAGCTTTTGCTTCTTCTTCAATAATTCTCTCTCTCACAGTAATCGTCAACTTTTTCATGTTCTTAATTATTAATTCTAAACCCTAGCTTTCATGCTTATATAGGCATATAAAAGCTTAGGGCACTAAGCCATGCAATTAAAATCAATATATATGCTTTAATACTAAAATTAGATCTAATTCCCGTGAGTTAATTAAAACACCACACACAGGTAACCAATGTCGGTTAGTCCTAACCAATGCCGGTTCCTCCTTGCCTAACTGATTCCTAGGTCCCTCCATAACCGATGTCAGTTATTGTGTTTTCCAGCAAGTTTCATAACACATGCTAATCCAAAGTAATTGAGCTCCATAACTCAACAATCTCCCACTTGGAGATTAATTACTGCACCATACCTATACAATGCCATTCTTGGATCCTTAGATTTATTTCTTCCTCTTCAAGTTTCAAACTCGAAGACCAACAAAAGTGGAGTGTAGCTCCAACTTCTCCTTTGCTAACAAATGTCTTCGTTAGCATATCTGCAGGGTTCTCACTCGTATGAATAGTTTCTAGATTCAACTTGTTCATCCTCCAATACCTTCCGTATGAAGTGATATCATCAACTGAACGTCTTTCATTCTCGAATGAAACACTGATTTCTTTGCCAAATGAATTACACTATGATTTTCAATAAATAATTTGTAATTATCTTTCTCCTTTCCCAACTCTTTCATGAACCTACTCATCCATATCATCTCCTTACTATCCTCTGTAGTTGCAACATACTTTACCCCTATAGTAGACAAAGCCACAACCTTATGCAATCTTGAAATATAGCTAATTGTCATCCCACGTACTATGAAAATATATCCAGTAGTGCTCCTCCTACCATCCAGATCTCCAGCCATATCTGAATCAACATAGCCACATAATGAAACTATTCTGAACCTCCATAACATAAATGCATGCTAGATGTCCCTCTCAAATACCTGAGTATCCATTGGACTGCTATTTCCAATGCTCTTTACCTGGATTGACCATATATCTACTCACAACTCTTACATTTCCTGTGTAATGTTCTAGTCTGGTACAAACCATAGCATACATGAGACTCCCAACTACTGAAGCATATGGTACTCATGTCATCTATTTGACCTCCTCATGTGATGAAGGACACTAATATTTTCTCAATTTTAAGTGTCCATCCATAGGTGTACTAACATGGTTTTGTATTCTGCATCTTGAACCTTTCTAACACCATGTAGATATAATCCTCCTGAGATAAATACAATTTTCTTGGTCTTCCTATCTTTGTGTATTTGCATGCTAAGGATTCTTTTTATAGCTCTTAAATCCTTAATAGAAAATGTGTGAGCTAGCTTTCCCTTAAGCTCACCAATGTCCTACATACTAGATTCTGCAATAAGCATATCATCCACATATAATAACAAAATAATATAGCTCCCATTTCCAAGCTTCTTGTAATAAACACAATGGTCAAATTCACATCTCAAGTAACCATGCTCATGAATAAAACTATCAAACGTCATGTACCATTACCTTGGATCTTGCTTAAGCCCATATAGGCTCTTTTTCAACTTGTACACTAATTTATTCTTACCCTTGATTTCATACTAAAGCAAATGCTGGATATAAATCTCTTCTTAATCTAAATCACCATGAAGGAAATCCAGTCTTCACATCTAGTTTCTCTAAATGTAAATCATGTACTGCAACTAAAATTAATATAGTATGAATAAGAATTCATCTTAATAACAAGTAGAAAATATTTCAACCAAATTTAATACCTGTCTTTCTGTGTAAATACCTTTACTACAAGCCTTCGCCTTGTACCTTTTCTGTCCACCCTCTTCTTCCTTGATCCTGTAAACCCACTTGTTCTGAAATGTCTTCGTACTTGCTGACAACATAACCAAATCCTAAGTCTTGGTTCTATTCCAAGGAGTCCATCTCCTCATCCATGCCATGCTCCCACTAGACGCGTGTCTTATCCTGCATTGCTTCTTCAAAACTCTTTGGTTCACCATTATCAATCAATAATAAATAAAATAGAGAAGGTGTAAATATTTCTAAAGGTTTACTTACCCTTTGTGAACTTCTCAAAGGAGTTTGGGGTACCAAAGGTTCATTTTGGACCTCCTGGACATTTATATCCAAAACTGATTAGTGACTGACACCGGTCACCTATGCAACCAACTTTGGTTATGCTAATCGATGCCAGTTTGGATCTTCTAAAACCGATACCGGTTCTACTGACCGATGTTGGTCAAGGGTCAACCAACACTCGGTTACTGTGTAACCCTATCAGGTAGTACTTTTAAATCCTGAGAGTTCATTTTCATTCACAAACTTCTTGACCTGGTTCGTCATTGGGTACCAAAATTTGATCCTTGTACATTCTTTTTCATTCTATTCAACATCACAACTCCTAATAATTTTAAAATTATCTAAATCCCAAAAACGGAAACCGAAATCACTAGATCCATAACCAATGAACATGCATCTCTTAGATTTGTATATCCAACTTTTTTCTATTTTCCTTATCAACATGCACAAAAGTTTCTGAACCAAAAATTTTAAGAAAAGAAAGATCTACCTCTTTTTTGGTCCAAGCTTCTTCCGGTATTCCTCCATCTAGTGAACTTGAAAGCCCATGGTTAATCAAATAAACCATTGTATCAGTTGCTTATGCCCAAAACTGCAAAGGCAATCCATAATGTATTCTCATACTTTTAGCACGTTCCATGATTGTCATGTTCATTTTCTCTGCAACACCATTTTCTTGTGGTGTTCTTGGAACCGTTCTTTCTCTACGTATCTTATTCACTGAACAATAATCATTGAAAGCTTTGCTACAATATTCACCACCATTGTCAGATCTAAGGCACTTTAACTTTGAATTAGATTCATTCTCAACAATGGCTTTTCATATTTTAAAAGTTTCAAAAATATCATAATTACGTTTAATACAATAAACTCGTACCTTTCTTGTAACATCATCAATGAAAGTAACATAATACTGTGATCCTCCATGAGAAGCTACCTGAGTTTGTCCCCACACATCTGAGTGTACGAACTCCAATTTTTGCACCTTCTTAGTTGCCCCGACTTTGAGAAATCTCACTCTATTTTTCTTTCCAAAGACACAATGCTCACAGAAATCAAGATCTAAATCTTTCAAATATGATAACTTACCTTTATCCTTTAAGATTTGCATTCTTTTTTTACTTATATGGCCCAACCAATTATGCCACATGCATGCATTTGAATCTGAAGTAGATAATACAGAAAATAAATTAGCAACACAGGTAGATAAATATAACGTTCCTACCTTCTTATCTCTTTCTACAATAAGAGTACCCTTGGTGACTTTCCAAAAGTCTCATGTAAAAATAACCATGCAACCAGCTTCACCTAGTTGCCCTGCAGAAATAGGATTCCTCCTTACGCTTGGTACATGTCTCACATCTTTCAATACCCATGTATTTCCATTCTGCAATTTTAGATGAACTTCCCCTTTACCAATAATATTGCAAGGTTCATCATCACCCAAATAAACATGTCCAAAATTGCCCTGAACATAATTTTTGAAATAACCCTTATTAGGGGTTGCATGGAAAGAAGTTCTTAAATATAAAATTCATGATTCAATTCTATTATCTAAAGAAAGAAAAAGAGCATCTTACATTACCTCTGTTGCAACAAGATTTACTTCTTTACCTTTGTTTGGTTGTTGGTTCTCTTTGTCCTTTGACCAACAATCTTTCTTTGCATGTCCTTTCTTTCCACATTTCTAATAGGTTATTCCCTTACCTTTGGATTTATCTCTGCTATCCCTTGACTTTGATTTCCCATTACTCTTACTCTTCGGTCTCTCCTTCTGCCTACCCCTACTTTCTACATTCAATGCATTCCCAGATGATGATTCCTTTGTACTCTTCCTGTGAATTTCTTCATTCAAGATTATACTAACCACATCATCAAACTTCAAAATATTATTAATAGATGTTGTATTACTGAAAGACATTACCAAGTTATCTCAGCTATAAGGCAAAGAACATAAGATTAAAAGTGTTTTCACTTCATCATCAAATGGTATATCAACTGATTTACAATAGATCTAATCATTTAAATGACTAGATGCAGATCCACCTTCATGCATTTTAGAACTAAATAGTTTCTTCATCAAATAAACTTTATTTTAAGCACTAGGTTTTTCATATAAATTAGGAAGAGATTTCATTAACCATACCGTAGAAGTTGCTTCTGTAATATTGGAAGTCACGGATGCTGTCAGACTCAATCTTATAGATCCCAAAACCCTTTTGTCAAGAATATTTCATTCTTCATAAGTCATCTTTGTAGGTCTATACTTTTCATCTAATAGTAAATACAAATCTATTTGATACACATAATCTTCAATCTGCATCTTCCATAATTGATAATTTCAGCCGTCAAACTTCTTTACCTTGTATTTGTTTTCTTCTATCATTGTTGTAGCTCCCACTTAATCAGAAAACCCTTTGTGAGTAAATTTGTCAACACACAAAATCTTCAAACAAATCTCTGATACCAGTTGTTAGGGTTAGCACACCGGTTGTACAGACAATATATCAGATCTAAGCATACATGCAAATAAAAGTGGATATTCTACCAAAATAAATATACAAAACAAGAAATATAAATCAACACCATATTTAACTTGGTTCACCCAATGTGGGCTATGTCCACCAAGAAACAAGTCAATCTATTATCCAAAGCTTTGACAAGATATACAATTGAAGATTTGCAATCTTCCACATCTCTCAGATGTACAATACTTTTTTCATTCAAGTTTTTGCTTCTTCTACGAGAATTTTCTCTCTCACCAACTTTTGCAAGTTCTTCTTAATTTTTGTTAATTCTCTACTTCTAAACCCTAGTTTTTATGCTTATGTTAGCATTTATAAACTTAGGGCACTTAGCCATGCAATTACAATCAATATATCTGCTTTAATTCTAAAAATAGATATAATTCCCGAGAGTTAATTAAAACATTCACGCATAGGTAACCGATGTCGGTTTTCCCTAACCGATGTTAGTTTCTCCTTACCCGACCGATGTCGGTCATAAGTGACCGATGCCAGTCCCTCCTAACCGATGATGGTTATTGTGTTTTCCAACAAGTTTTACATTGCATGTTAATCCAAAGTAAATGAGCTCCACAACTCAACAATGATGACACCATTGGAAAAGACTTTACACGACACGGTGGGTAGTGAGTTGAGGGGTTGATGGAAAACAAATTTGAATACCATTGGATTAAGTATGCATGTTCAGTAATTCCAATATTTGAATACCACCAAAAAATATACTCAACGTTTCGCCCCCTTCTCGCCAAAGTATTATTTAGGCATATGCTCGCAGAACAAGGATCCTGGTATGACATTTAAAAATATTAAATGAAATCTCCCATATCTTGTCATCCGAGGCTACATATGTGTGTTACTTTGATTTTACATTGATTTGACATTGTTTTTGAACTTGGCCCTATCTCATATCCCTATTCCATGCTCGTCTTCATTCTCACATCGATCTCACAATACCTTCACGGTCTCGGTGTGTCTCGGTTAAATGTTTGACAGAATGTCCCTAAACCAATACCGTTTTTAACATATACGGTTAAAATAGGTACAATCTTTAAACATATACTGTTAAAAATGTCAATGTTTGATAGAATGAATCTATTGATGAATTTATTCTTGGCATGTTTGACAGAATGCCAAGAGATTGTACCCATTGAATGGCATTCGATGCCACTTCAATGAAATTGAATTTCCTATTTCCTTCATGTGCATCGTAGGCATATAACGACATCATTGTATACAATCCCACGTGTGTTGGATGGTTGAATCCCAAAAGAGCATGTTATCTACATTATCACAGACTTCAAATAAAGCCCTTCCTCATTTTATGTGACCCAGACCACTGCAAATATATTCAAAGTCAAGTCCTGTGGATTTGAAGAAATGCCCTATCACTATTTTCCCACTAAGCTAGGAATTTTAGTTGTCTCTATGATAGAAGAGAGCATAACTTCCTGTATTGCAGTCCTAATAACATACCAAACCTGTTATTTATGTTCTTAGAGATGTAATCAAGAATAGGGTGCATGGCATTATAAGTTGAAGGCATTTAAAACAATAAAAAATGAAATTATATTAATATGATCCACAAATGGTTGAATGATTCAGTCGCCCTCTTATTAATAGAATGATTTCATATACTTATCCCAATGTTGTGATGCCAAAATAGAAGTTCCCCTCTTATTAATAGACTAATTTGTTTACGTGAGATGTGTGTCTAATATTGCACATCCTTCCCCTCCCCTCTTATGTAATCTTGATAAAATTCCTCTAAATAAACTCTGAACAACCACAAATAGGAGATATACATTTAATGTTGCTTGGAATAGCTTTTACTGTTGATTCTTCCTTGAGATGCCATGGGAGTAATTTCATCTTCTATGCAAGATCTTATTGTTTTCATGGAGTAGCTAATTATATAGTTATATAGCGAAAGGAAACATAGATAATTATATAATGAAAGGTAATAAATAACAACATTAAAATTATATAAGCTTTGTTTTTGAAAAATGTTGAAAAACACAATGTGTTTTTCAACAACAAAATTATCAAGTATTTAGTTTTCTTATTGTAAGACGAACTCATTTATGGGAGTAAATATTATTTAATAGTAATGTCATACAGTTAAATAATTGATATTATTTACAACATGTACATTTCAAATGTTGTACACTATATGTAACGCTCAAAATTACTAGAATTGAAAAATGGGCTTTTTTTTTAAAACATACATAAAAATAGATTATGCAGCTGCATACATACAGATTTATTTAATCAAATTCTTTAAATCAAATTTGTTCTTTTGATCTTATATGATAACATTCGTGTTAGCCATGTGCGGTTGAGAAGGGTGTATCTAGATCTCCACGATCTCCCTTCGCCACTACTTCGAGTGACAATGCTTACTAGCATTTCAGCTCAACCTTTTTTGAAAGCTCATGGGAACTATGTGAAAGTCTTTGGGTCTACCACGAAGCTAATTTTCCAACTTCGTATTTCGGTATCCGACCATTTCCTACCTCATGTTCAGTGTTCAATTTCTCATGATCAGGTTACTGTCAATTTTAATTTAATTGGAGGACTAGGTGATCAGACAATGCATAGCCATCAATGCATTACTTTGGCCAAAGTTTTCCGCTTGGTGCAGGTTACAGTTAAACTCAAGACAACACACTAGTCTTATGAGTTGAAATCTTCTGCCACCTCACAACTATCCCTTTCACAGTTATCTAGATGTTATAGCTTGTATTTACTTTATTTCCAATTTAACCTATCTTGCAAGAGTTTATATCAAGATAAATGCCAAAGGCCAACTAGGATCATCATGGGATAAGTCTAATGGATGTTTTCATCTATTTACCATCTCATTTAGTCTCTCTTTTCCCGATGCTTGTTTTTTTTAACCTTAAATTACCTTTTGCAATGATACTCTTCCATTCTCTATACAACAGGATTTACAATCTTATCATATCAATACCAAGTTTATCGAAAAACCGAATTAAATATGTATTAAAACATGTATATTTAATTATTCTTTCGATTAGCTACACCACTAAATAGCTTATTTAATTTAGGAATTAAAGACAATTGATTGTTACAATAATTGCCCGACTATCGGCTTCATACATTGACAAATATCAAATAAATAAATATATCAATTTATGATAAGTAAGATTTCTTACTTCTAGTATTTATCATTTACTCATATTAAGACATTCTTTCATGCAAGGTAATCATCTCTTTATTAAAATTATAAATTACATATGTCATTAAGGCGAAATAAATAACTATTATGGTAACTCTCACATAGTGAGGTTTGAATATTAACAATAAGTCCAAGATCACAATAAATTTAGTCAAAATTATGGGATATCATCCCTCTATAATTGGAAATTCAAGTATCTCATTTAGATCCACGCTACGATTAAACTTCACAAGACATAAGTTTCTGCACACCTGAACGTGACGGCTAATTGTCCTGCAAGACTAAAGTAGTGATATGTTGTCAGTTTAAAATGAACTAGCATGAATATTAACTCCAATTTTTGATGCAATTATTTAATAAAATATGAAACGATATACAAGTTATTTTATCAACAAACGTGTGGTAATACAATGGAGGATGTATTATTACATGTTTTTCATCAAGATACAACTATGAATGTACACAAATAGAACAACCAATTTCTATTTCAGCAATCATGTTTCACTTTGATCACTGGAATTAAGACATAATCAAACCATAATCATTCAACATCCGAATTCTGATTAAACCACAAGCAATTCATGCTTCACATGGTACAGATTCAACTTTGTCAAGGCTTGTGGAAAACTTGTTTTTGCTCCAAAATAGCATCCTACAGGCCTGTAGGAGCACATTTTAGGATGGTGATAGTGATATTGAGGTACTAATGATATTTTCCAATCCTTTGTATGATATCTTCATGGTGCATATATAGATATATGTATAGTTGTGTGATGAAATGATCTTGTTTTGGGTTAAAATGTTGCTCTTTCCCTCCAAATGAAGGTTGAGACAATGCTGCAATGCCCGAGTTAGGGGTATAACTCGTAAGAGATTGTAATTTTTCTTCTAATAAAAGGGAGAGCTTGGTGTAAGTATTCAAGATCCATAGAGACACTTTATTTCCTTCTAAATGGATATTTTGATATTAACATGTTATTGTCAGTCCTCTAACAGTGTTAGAATGTTGTTATTGCAAGAAGAAATGTTGCTCAAGGTATGTGTGAGCTCTCCAAGACAGGGGGGTTCTTAGTTGATCCTTTATGAGATTGAAATGGTGTTCTCTAGGCTATCCAATGTAAGAAAATGTTGTTTTATTCTTTGTTCATGCTATTGATGGTAGGTATTGGCTTATATCAGTCAAATATGATTGTAGAAGACTGAAAAGGCTGCTTTAGGACTGTTAAAAGTTGTAAATATGATTTGAAGGTATGATATCAGTACTAGTAGCTCAAATTTGTACTCTTGAGATAGTTTTGGAGGTATTGTGTCTAGGGGGAGTGATATTTTCTTGATTCAAATCTTGCTTGACCTATGAGTGCATGCTAAAATTTGTTTTAAATGCTCTAAGAAATATGTTTTGGGCCCATGGTGTTGCCTTTGGTATGAAGAGCAAGTATATGTCTAGTTTTGCATAGTTTTTTGCCTAGATAAGTTGTGTTTTGGTCAAGAAAGGTGGATTAATGATGTGACATGGTCATTCATGTCATTTTTGGCATGCTAAAGGTGTTGTTTCCCATGTTCCAAGACTGCTACAGTGACCTCAAGAAGCTCAAAACATGGTTGAGGAGAGACATTGCTTGTTTTAAATGCCTAGGAGGTGAAATAAGGTGTTGTAGCTCCAAAAAAGGTATGGTATTGCTTCTTTCATGAGTTTTGATGATGTTCAAATACTAGATGTGCTTATCCTAGGGGGTATGTTGTTTGCATGCTTGAAATAAGGCTAAAAATTAGTTTTTGTACAAAAATCAAGATTTTGAGCTTGTTTAAGACCTTTGGTTTATGTTTCTAACCAGAGAATGATGGTATGAAGCTGAGGTAGGTGAAGAAAGTAATCTACATGTATGCCTTTGTCAGTAATGTGAAAAGGGGGAGAAGTTCAAGGTGTTTTCCATTAATGACAAAGGGGGAGATTGTTGGCATGGTGTCCTAATAGGTGTTTTAATTTATGAAAACCCACATTAATGAAAAATAAAATTTTGTATGATGATGTCATTATGTTTTATATGATGTTAACATATTGGTTCAGATGTATATCAGATGTTACAGTGGGGTTCAGTGATATTTGCTTGTTCTTGCAAGCCTATAGAGGTGCCTAGGATATGTAGCTTGAAAGTGTGAGCTTCTTGGATGCTTGAAAATCATGTTGACATAATTTTTAACATGTTTTGAGGGTTCTTGAGCACTCATAGCAGTGCCATGGTGTAGGTACATGTGGTTCACTTAGTTATTGGTGCTCATTGCGAGCATGCATTCTGCTTGAAGGTGTGATAATGTGGATTGGAGTCATTTGAGCTCTTGAAAGAATTTATTTAGTTGTATAATGGAATATGAGGTATATATTGGTCATTTTAAGAGGTTCTTTGTTCATTTATTGTAATATTTATGTTGACCCTAGCCTCTACATTGAGAATCTAACATGCAAGCATATGTAAGTCCTAGTAACTAGAGATGTTGAGCTATGGCATTGAAATTTTGATGATTTTATATGTTATAGGAATGGTTCATAATGATATTATAGAAATTTTAGGTGCTTGTATTGAGTATTTTTCCAGATATGACTGATTTTGTGAGACATGGTGAAAAACAAGGAAAATTCCAGCTCGAAGTGCAATTTCAGATGGTCGTTGTGAATAGTGTGATTTTTCATGGTAAATTTTGGATTTCAATGAATATTAGATGGTTAGTTTACAAGGTTTAAAAAAAATAATGAGGTCATTTGATCATCAATTTTTTATGAATGAATGTTAAGAAGATAAAGTGGTCTAAAACCCTATTTTAACCCTAGCTAGGAGTAGTTGGCAAAAAGTGAAGTACACTGACCCAGTTTTGATTGTTTCATAAAAATTAATGATTGGATGATATAGAGGACTCCTCAAGATTTCCAGAAATGTATGCTTGAGTTCATGGTGATAAGTGGTCCCCACCTAAAAATAACATTTTCTGAAGAGGAAGGTTTTAGGACAAGATGGTCCAAAGGAGTAGCATGAAAATTTGATGGTGCATGATTTTTGGGAGATTTTATTGATGTACATGCAGCTTTCAGGACATGTTCATGCAAGTTCATGGTGTTTTGAGGTCTAAACAGGTTGACTAGTCAAAGGGCTAATTTGGGATCTCAAATAGCAGCACTAAGTAAAATAATCATAACTTGAGCTAAAGATGGATTATTGAAGTGATTAAAGTTGTGTTGGAAATATTTTTCAAAGATATTTCCATTGATATTTGGTTAGCCTCATGATGAGGTCATTTTTTATGGATTTGAGGGCATTCTTTAGACAAAAATATTTTTGGCAGTTCAAGACAGGATGTGTTCTAAAGGAAGTTTGATGTTATTTGAAGCATGCAATGGATTAGGTGATGCTTCCTATCACCTGTAATGTGAATAGGGATGAATTGGGAATCCAATTAATCCATTTTTAAGTATTTAATGTATTTTTAAATGATTTTATGAGTTAACCTTTGGAAACAAATGTTTTGGCAAGTTGATCTAGTGAAGGACACTTTTTTGTGGTTTGAATTAAAGGATGTTTCATAACTTCTATCTTGCTTATAATTATTCTAAAGGTTCTTCTAGTTTTGTTAAGTGGTCACATGGTATGTTTTGGTTTAGTATAATTGATTTTGTGGCATTATGAAGTTTCCAGGTTGTTGAAAGGTGTAGGAAACAACAGTTTTGAGAAATACAAAGAGCACTGGGCCCATTAAATGAAATAATTTGATTGGTTGATATTAATTACAACCATTTATGATGTTTAAATTTCAACTTAAACATTTTTGGTGATTTATGGGTCATGGCTAAGGATTTTTTTGAAGTAAGGGCATTTTTATATTTGTTCCCATGGGGTTTTGAGCCATTTTTTTACATGAAATGATTGTTTAGGATAGGAAGACCTACTTGGGTCACTTATGGTTGTTATGATTAGAATTTAAAAAATTTATATGATGCATGGGTCAAGCCAAAGGAGGGAAAATATTTGAGTTTGAATCTGAACCTTGGAGAGGCTATAAAAGTGAAGTTATGGGCATATTGTTTCTAGCTCTTTGAGACCCCTTTTATATTATTTTGAATAACCTTTTTGCTGGAAATAAAAACCATTTGGGACTAGCCCAAAATACCTAGAATCCCATTCTAGGACAGTAGTTGGTTGATTTTTCATGATGAGAATTTGAGCAAGTGCAAAGTTGGTGTTGTTTCTTTAAGAGCAAGTTGGAGAAGGAGGGCAGATATGGATGCTTGTATTTGGATGCTATATCCATATCATGTTGATGTAATTTTCATGTTTTTTAGGTTTTTTTTCATATTTGTTGTTGAAGCTGAAGACCTTCTTATAGTTTTAATTCTTCCTATGTGGTCTTGAGACATTGTTGATTGTATTGAGATCACTTCATTGTATCTTATGATTCATTGTTGAAGACACTACTCTTGTGATCTGATTTGAACATCAATATAAGTGTGTGGATATGATTTGATTAGTAAATATATGTTTCTTTGAGATCATATTGTTTTTTTTCATTGAGTTTACTTCATTGAAAAGGTTGTATGCTTTGATGTGTTGTATATGAGAATGTGTGATTAGGGTTTGAAGCACAAGTGTGAAAAAAAATTATTGGGGAATGATTCACCCCACCTCTCAGTCCTTTTCACCTCCAACATTTTTTATTTCATATCAATTTTATTTATTTGTTTCTTAGGAATGTGCATACTAGCATTACATCTCAAAACTCTAAGGTGTGCAATTCATGGCTTATGCCCTGACCATGTTTATTATGGTGTTAATCCATCAAGAGATGTAGTGAGAACTCTATTTAGTAGATAAACTACCATTTTATTTACTTTGGCCCAAAATTTTATTGATAAACCTACATCATCCATCATACATCACACCATATCCATTATAGTATAATTTCTCCTTTCAACAACACCATTCTTCTACGGTGTGTGAGGAGGAGCCATTTGACGATGAATGTCATGTGTTTCCAAAACAAAATGTTGAACTCATGAATGGTGTATTCTCCCCCTCAATCTAAGTGGAGTGTCTTAATGTTCCTACCAAAATTTGTTTCAACAAGGGCTTTCAACTTCTTGAAAGTTTCAAAACCTTGATCTTTAGTGAAAAGACAATATATCCACATTTTCCTTGAAAATTTGTCAACAAAGAGCATGAATTATTGAAACCTATAGTGGTCAGGTCTCATTGGTCCACATAGATTAGTATGCACCAAGTCAAATTTTCCCTTAGCTTGAAATGTACTATGTTTGAAAGGTGATCGATGTTGTTTTCCTATTAAACAATGCTAACATTTATATGTACCTTTTTCAAGAGGTGGCAAGCCTCTAATCATATCATATTGACCTAGTGTTTCAAAGTACCCAAAATTCACATGTCCAAGTCTTCTATTTTATAGTTGAGATGATGGTGTATCTTTTTCCAAAAGGGTTTGATCATCCCATTGAAAAAAATCCAACTCAAACATTATGCCCACATTCAAAGCTTTTGCAATAATTTTTTAGTGTCGTGACTTATCTCGAATTAGGCACATATTTTTATCACCTTTATAATCAAAGTCAATTTTTAGATTTTGATTTAATAATTGACTTACAAATAATATATTTTTGGTTAAACGAAGGACATAGAACATTTGTAATTTTACAACTATGTTTTATAAGTGGTAGTGAAATTGAACCAATTCCCTCAACATTGTACAATGTATCTGTAGACATTACAACGCCCTGTACCTCGTATCTCGTCCCGCAACCTAACCCTACCTCACCACCTAAACCTTACACACTTAATTATTTATTAATTACCTTATAATTAATAAATCCACATCTCCAACCCTGCCACCTCACCTCGCCACCTCACTATGACCTAGCCCTAACCCTAAACTAACCTAATTAAGACCTATGACTTGGTCCAAACCCACACCCATGACTCATCACCCCTCACCCACATCAAAACAAGCCTAATAATGACTTGACCAAGCCCACAACTGACCCCTCAGGAGAAAAGGAGGGAAAGTTTTCTATTTTTGGTAAAAATAGCCAACTTTGACTTGATCGACGCCGATCCCTACTCGACCACCGTCGGTTATGCAACCACCATCGGTTCCCTGTAAATGACCTACCCCAACCAAAATGCAAGGATCCAAATTCATTTGGCAAGGGAGAGACAAGTGAGAAGGAGAAGAGAGTTTGCAGAGAAGAGCATTGAGTCCAAGACTATAACTGATCAATGAGATCACTGTCACACTCATCCAAGCATTGGGAGAGTCAGAGGATAGCTTCATCAGCTCACTTTCGATTGTCGGATCATCCCACCTGAGCTTGGCCTTCGTCACCACATTCCTCAGACCTGTATCCTCATCAGAAAGTAGTAAGTAGTATCTTGTATGCTTCTAGACTCCACTTCATGAACTTTTGATTCATAGTAATTATAAACTCACCCATGGATCTAACACCCAGATAGCACCCTGCACCTAACCTTCATTCATCCATCCCTATATTCCCAGAAGATAGCTTTCTCACTCTCTGAGTCTTCTCCATTGCCTTACTATTCCCCCTAACCATCTACCAACCTTAAAAACCCCATAACCACCCTACAATCAACCTCTACCCAGAAGCCCCTAAATCACTGCCCCTACCGATATTGGTTATCCCCTACCGGTAGCGGTTTTATAACTGCGGTCAGTTATCCAGTGATTGACATCGGTCACTGTGACTTATACCAAAACCAACCTTTCACCTATTTATCTCCTAACAACCTCAGATTCAGCCTGGTCTATCCCTGTAACTTGATCTGAATGTATCAATAACCAGTGACCAAACAAACAGAATGATGTTTTATTATGGGTAGTTTAGTCTCTATTGCTTTTAGTAACGAGGTACCTAAATCATGATTTCGCAATAGCTTCTTTATTATCATTTGCAATAATTTATATTAAAAGGGAACTGACCACCTTCGAAAGGAAGTTTAGTATTTCCTGGGCCTAAGGTAGTTCCCTTACTTATTGTCTAACTAAAATCTGGTGGTCTTGCATTCTTATTTACAGGTAGTCCTTCCCAGACAAAAAGGAGTTCTTCACAATCAGTCTGATCTCTCTACGGTATGCACACACCTTCCCAACACTCAACAGGTATTCCTCCTAACCCTAACCCCTTATCTGTTTCTCAAGAGAATGAAAGGATAGAAGCAACTCTATTCTGGAACTAAAAAATTCTATGTGAAACATTTTGGCACGCCTGGTGGGACCCTATTCGGGTTTCTTTCTTTCTTGCTTGTTTTCATATAAGGAGAACACTTGCCATTTCTTTCTTCTAAATATTCCACAAAATATTTTGTCATTTTGGTAAAAGAATTTGTCTTTCTTTCGCATCTTTGCATTAGTGAAAGTCATCTTCTTTGCTTCATCGAATATCATTTTCGATTTGGGTTTAAAACATGTGCATCACATTCTTGCTTGCTGTTTTTAATTCTAGTGAACGTAGATTAAGTAACAGGTCATACACATGGGGGTGATATCCATGGTATTGATGAGAAATTAATCTTACTCTCACTACACAACACATACCAAATCACATCATAATCTACACAACATCTCAAACATCCCCCCTTTCCCGCGGTATTCCTCCGCCCGATTGAGGTAGCCTTACAAGCCAAAACAAACTTGACATCTCCCTTAGGTATTTTGTTTAGGATTGACATCATCTGGCATCTAAGGCATAAGCCCAAAAGTGATTAAAACTAATCCTAGGGTTAGTCTCTTGATTTTCTTGTGCATCTTGCTTGTTTTCTATTTTTCTTTCAGTGTTGTTTCTCTATTATACCTCTGTCTCAGTTATCACTTCAGACAGTTTGGTGGGTATACTAAGCCTTGTTATCCCCAAACCAACAGCCTCTTACATTCTCTCTTTGCCTTCACAATAACCGGCACCAGTCCTCTTCTACCGACATCGGTTATTTGACCGACGCCGGTTATAGTCTGACCGACATCGGTTACCAGACCGATATCGGTTACTGATATGTTATTTTACAGTTCCTGACAAACTAGTAACCTACCAATTCCAACATTTTGTTGCGTTTTCTATTCTTGATTTACTAATTCTCTGTTGTATCCTCTTGTCCATGGTTGTTATCACCCGGCAACAAGCCGCAGCCATGGTTTCACATGCTTGTTCCATGTCTTTGCCTAAGTCACCCCCTTCACATCCTATGGGGAATCCTACAG
Source organism: Taxus chinensis (assembly GCA_019776745.2). Classification (NCBI taxonomy): domain Eukaryota; kingdom Viridiplantae; phylum Streptophyta; class Pinopsida; order Cupressales; family Taxaceae; genus Taxus; species Taxus chinensis. The sequence continues at coordinate 780,418,056 of CM034152.1, forward strand.
ACACCAATGCTTTTCCCAAGATCTCTGTCGGAGATCCATATTTTGCTAAATTTTTGGATGCTAATCTTGGCACCGTACAGTATTATTTGTCTCATACCCCTGACCGTACACCGGATGGTCAACTCCTCTTGGGTATGCCTATTAGTATAGCTGCCCACTTAGCTCCTTCCCCACCTAATAACTTCGCCTCACTGTCTTCATCCTTAGCCCCATCTCCCAGCTCAGTGGATTCGATGGTCCATACTGCACCAATTGGCTTTCCTTTGGTTAATCTGGGGCCCCACATATCACTACCATCCACTGCCCCTACCTCATCCCTCTCGTAAATTGCCTCTTTCATAACTTGTTCTCTACCACCTATCCACACGAGCTTTCCCTCTCAGGCTCCACCCACCTTTTCATTTCCACAAATGCATCCGGTGGCCTCCACATCTTATATAGGACACCCTTATTCAGCTGCCCCAACACATTCATCATCGATACCTTATCAACATTTAATCACCATTGTCTAGTAGCGGCTCTTGGCCTAATCCTCCTCCATTTATGACGACAACACCATCATCTAACCCAACCAATGATTTAATTAAACAGATGATGGACAAGATGCAAAATCTTGAGGCTTCTGTTTCAGGAAACCGTAACACCCTGACATACGAGAAAGTTTGTTGGGAGCCTATTCACCCTTCTTTCCCCCTTCATACATATCCTCCTCAATGGGAATTATTGAAATTTACTTGCTTTAATAGTAAGGAGGACCCTCAACAACACTTGCGATCATTTAGACATGCCTGCTATCTGATTGCTCATGACGATGCCTTACTACTCCGTACCTTCCCCATGTCCTTATCAGGACCTGCCTTGGAGTGGTACAGTGCTTTAGCCCAGCACTCAATCTTCTCCTTTAACTAGTTAGCCCAATCTTTCTTGGATCACTTCTCCATCAATATTGCCAAGAAAGTATCCATTACCGATCTCTATGCCATCCGACAATTTGAAGACGAATCTATCAAAGATTTTGTTGGAAGATGGCGGGGCCTCATCAACCAACTTACTTATGCCTTACCTCAAGCCGAGCTCATCAAACTCTTTACGCGGGCCTGTGCTAAACACATTTTTCCCACCCTCCAAATTCAAACTTTTTGCACCTTTGATGAGGCCTTTACTATGGCTCGAAAATTAGAGATTTGAGCCTTAGAGGAGGAGAAATTGAAGTTGCGCAACAAAAACTCAAATTTATGAACCCAGGACTCCATGAACAAACCCAACACCACCAACTCTCATGCATTAGCTGCTTCGAAATCAAAAGGATATTGTACAAGCGGTAACGGTCAAATCTCAAGCACCATCTTATACCCAGCCGAAATCCACCTATAAGTATAAAGCCTAGCCCATCTAGTACACTCCCTTGGGAGAAAATTATGAAGTGATCTTGGAAAAATTGCTTAAAGCAGGAGCTATCACCTTGCCTCCTATTAAACCTCACTCCAGGTTTGATTCCACCCGTGCTATACCTTCTTAGTATAAAGAAAATGACTTCTGTAACTTCCATCGCGTGAAGGGACACAACCACGAAAACTGCAAGATGTTGAAAAACATAGTGTAGGAAATGGTTGATGCAGGGGATATAACCCTTGATAATCCTAATGCCCCTACTAATCAAAATTTAAAAATATTCAACAAACCATTTCCAAACCATTCCTCTAACAGTAACACAAACCAAGAAACCTTAGCCGAGGAGAAGAGTGTGCATGAGATCCATGTGGTTTTCAACTCCCAACCAAGGGCTTCCATCAAAGAAATTATGAATCGAGCCTCTTCACCGATGCAAGAGTCCTCACCCCCTTCTCCTTCATCAGGACAAGAGGACAGCCCCGCTATTCCTTTACCCATAAAGGAACCAACTGCCCAGAGTTCTCTTCTCACAGAAGAGCCTTCTTACACCACATCCCTGCAAGACTGTGAGCGGATGTTATCCAACTTATCTATTGCCCAAACATCTCCTTCCACCGCTCTTGCTGCAAAAGAAGAAGGATCGCCACTTTTTCTGTCGTCCTTAGAAGAGAAACCCCTCAAGTCTACATCACCAAATTCCTTAATCAAGACAGATCCTCTAGAACATGCCCTCCTCCCTATCAGTTCTTCATCGCCTAAATCTTTCCAGTGACCGGTTGACCCTTTAACACCCATTGATACAGCGCCTCATTCGCCCCCTGTATCACACCCCCAGTGGACCAGAATCACAACCCACTTCTCTTCCATATCAAAATGCCCATCCATACGTGAAGATTGTCATCCCCCAGAAGATAGACGACTCTTATGGGCACGTTTGAGAACACCATGCTCTACTCAAATGCAAATGACTAATCCAGACACCTCTACCATATACCTGAAGTTTTTACAAAAGCTCAAAATGCCTATGTCCTCACCTCCACCCCCCTCATCTCTACCGAATACCTCATCAACCTCTATCAACCTAACCAAACCTTCCCCTATGCTTGGGACTTTACCAATACCCAGCCTGATGCACCCACCTAAACGGTTAGACTTATCCAAAAATAAAGCCGTCAATCCACCTAGGAGACATACCCAATCTCCTCGAGTCCAATAAATGCCTCCGCCACAACTAAAACCCTCACCCCTGATCACACCAGTACCGCAGGCATGGCTTCAACCCTCACCGTCACACCTACCTTCTATATTGGGGCCTCACCCCTCCACCTTGCCTCAATACACCATGCCTCCCACGTCTTCTTTAACACAACCAACACCTTCTGCACCCATACAGAAATCCGTAGGCATCTCAACACCGTCGCCCCAAGTATCTTGCCTACCTACCAACCCTAAGCAAACTCGATCATTGAAGGACTTGTTTGATGCCGCTCCTCTTTCCCCATGGTTGTTTTCTGCCACCACGTCATCTGTGGCCTCATCATCTAACCAGCTAAACATGACTTCTGCGCAGAAGAAGCCACGCCTAGTTCAACCCAATCATCAAAATCCCTTACCTAAACCACCACCCGTATGAACCACTCGTACCCAACCATTACCAAAACAATCAATAATCTCACCCACTCAATCAATAGCCTCATCTTCATTTGACCCGCTCAAAGGATCTTACACCAAGATCCTTGATATGCTGGTAGGGGATGCGAACCATTTCCCTACCCCCACTCAGACCCTATGATCCATCTAAACCTCGACCTATAGGTTATGATGAATCTAAAATCTGTGCCTACCACCGCACACCAGGACACAATGTAGAAGGATGCAAAGCTTTGAAAGCCATCCTTTCGCCAGTTGCCTATCTTGGATAGAAAATCTCAGAAAGATAACTTACGGAAGAGAGAAGCCCTTAGCTTCGATCCCTTCTCCTATACCACCTGTCCCCCGCCTCGCCAAAATCTATCATCATTGCAACCCCGCCTCTCAAGAACAATGACTTATCCCTGCCATCTTCCTCATCTCGTATTCATGAGATCAACATGATTAGCATTACTACACGAGGTCAGAAAAACAATGGAAAAGCTAAAGAGAGCACACCTGTGGCCTCTCTTTCTCCTTCCGCCATCCCGATCGCACCACCACCTAAAGTGGTTATTCATGGACCTGCCTATCCAGTCTCTGATGGAGTTTCCCATCATACCATGATCAAACAACTTCACCAATCTCCTGTAAAAATGACACTCTATGATCTCATTCAAACATCTGAATCGCATCGACAAGCTCTAATTGAGATCCTTCAAGGGATAGAGGTCCTACCTAACGAAACTTTGCCCGTCACCTCCATCTTCACACCCAACCAAGTTGCTTCTCTCACCAAACAACCTACCTCCACAACCACCTCTATCCCTGTACAACAAGCCACTGCTGTCAGTTTTTTCGAAGAAGAAATTGTCGTCTTTGGTACAGAAGATCCTGACCCTGCTCTTTTCATCTCAGCTTACGTTTGGGACATCCGGATACATCGTGTTATGATTAACGGGGGTGCTAGCCTAAACATCGTCTCTTCCAAAGCCTTCCAACAGATGAATATCCCTCCTAGCTGCATGTGTGCCAACCCCACCATGTTGCATTCATTCAACGATGCTATTACTTCTACCCTAGGCACCGTGATCCTTAACATTCATGTAGGGCCACGTACCTTACCCGAACTCTTCTATGTCCTTGAAGGAGAATTCCAATACAACATGTTGTTAGGCCGCCCTTAGATCCGGGCTATGGGATGTGTTCCCTCCACCTTACATAGATGCATCAAATTCGAGTATGAAGGGAAGTCATACACCGTCACAGTTGATGCTTCCCCCTTCAAAACCTGTAATATGTTATACCGCCCTAATGATGTGCTTGTACCAGTCAAGACACCCATTGATCCAACCCAACCATACTTCAACCATGCCTCAACCATCCACCTTAGCCACACCCACACCTTCGACCAATGAAACCACCGACGCGAATACCTCTTCCTTCCCCGCAGACAACATCCCAACCTCGGATCCCTTGGTAGGTGTTTTTCAATGCCTTACGCTGGGGGAGTATCACCTATACAACGTTAGCACCTTCCATACCCCACAAGAGTATGGACAGTTACATGCGCATCCTACCTACGACCGTCGTGTGGGGGAGGTGATCTCCTACGGACCACCTAATTTCCACACCAACCTAACGTATGGGGGTGTTGACACATCCTCTGTCACCCCTGAACCTCCCCTTGGTGTGGTTCCCTTCCAATCAGATTTTCAATATCTAACCAACCGTCGTTTCGCCCTCACCTTCCTGACGCGCTGTGCTTGGAAAGGTTTTGGTTTCGGTCTTTATGAGCAAGGATGACATACGGTTATTCCCATAACACATGCGCAAACACAAAGATCGTAGTGGTCTTGGGTTTTCTGAACCACCTACACTGAAGAAACCTCGTGTCAATTGTATCCAGGAAGATGACGAAGTCACCCATTTTGAACAATTATCGCCCATTTTACCATCTTCACCTATGGAGTCGATAGACCCGGAATCTATCCCTCCTAACCTTTTTTTTTTCGTGAATGCTATCTTCCTAGGTCCTCTCACTTATCAACGCGATGGTGAGAACCCATCTTCTCTCCCCCTTTTATATCCAGACATGATTGAAGAAGACCTGCCTTCGATTAATGTTGTGGAGTGCCAGGATGATGACTCCATCCTCACCTACCTTGGTGCAGATGACTCTTATATTCAACGCGCCTTACCATCTGATACCTAAAACATGTTCAATGAGTCGACTATAGAAATCAACATCCACACGGAGGACGATCCTCACATTGTAAAGATCGGACAATCTCTCGACGCATCAGAACAAGCCGCCTTCACTACCTTTCTCCGTGCCCGCAATCAAGCTTTTGCTTGGTCCTACGCCGACATGCCAGGAATCGATCTGGACATTACTTTCCATAACATCACTCTGAAACCAGACTCCAAACCAGTTAAACAAAAGCTGAGAAAAATGCATCCACGCATTGCTCTCTTGGTTAAAGAAGAGCTTCAACGACTCCTTTCTGTCTCTTTCATCTTACCTATTGACTATCCGCAATGGATTTCTAATGTTGTACCTGTCACTAAAGCGACGAGGGGACTTCGGATATGTACGGATTTCTGGGATCTTAACCTCACTTACCCAAAGGACGACTTCCCCCTACCTAGTATTGATCAACTTGTCGATCTCACTGCGGGCCATGAGATGTTTTCTCTCATGGATGGTTTCTCAGGATATAATCAAATTTTAGTAGCCCCGGCCGATCAACATAAAACCACCTTCATTACCCCCTAGGGGACCTTCTACTATTGTGTCATGCCATTTGGCCTTAAGAACGCTGGTGCGACCTATCAGCGGGCTATGACTTACATTTTTCATGACATTATGCACACTATCCTTGAGGATTATGTCAATGATCTTCCCAGAAAATCCAAACATTGTCTCGAACATCTTGATGTTTTAACCATTATTTTTGATCGCCTATTACAATACTATGTTCGTCTTCAGCCAAAGAAATGTGTCTTTGGCGTCCTTTCAGGAAAACTCCTTGGCTTTATCGTCTCTTTGTGTGGCATTGAGTTCGACCCCACTAAAGTTAAAGCTATTTTAGAAATGCCCCCACCCACTAACCTAAAACAATTGCATAGATTGCAGGGAAAACTCCAATCTATCCATCGTTTCATCTCACAACTCTCGGATCGATGTCAATCTTTCCATCATCTCCTTAAAAAGGACATTGTTTTTCAATGGAGCGAGGAGTGCCACAAATCCTTAGAGGCTCTTAAAACTTATCTCTTGCAGCCACCCGTGCTTATCCCACCTCAGGACAATCGCCCTTTCTACCTTTACCTTTCTGCCACCGACCATGTTGTAGGAGCCATGCTCGCACATTGTGACTCCGAGCATAGAGAACAAGCAGTTTATTACATAATCTGTAATCTTGTGGATTATGAAACTAGGTATACACATGTCGAAAAGTTATGCCTAGCCCTATCATTCGTGGCCACCAAACTCCGACATTACCTCCTGAATCACAAAACTTTTTTCATCACCAACGCTGACCCCATACATTATATGTACGCCAAACCTCATCTAAACCAACACATCACCCGATGGCTTATGCTCCTCACCGACCTCGACCTTGAGTTCGTACACCAAAAATTAGTCAAAGGACAAACTATCACGGACCAACTTGCGGAAGCCCCTTTACCTGGGGAACAATTTACCAATTTTATTTCCCTGATGAACTCATCGCAACTCTTTCGCTCAATGATGCATCTTATCCGATGAATCTCTTCTTCGATGGATCTAAATGCCAACGCGGCAGAGGGCCGGGCATTGTTCTCATTCCTCTTGAAGGTGAACCTATGCCTCTTTCATTCAGGATCGATTTCCCTTGCACTAACAATACAGCGGAATACGAGGCCCTTGTTTTGGGTCTCCACGTTGCGTTACACTTAGGTGTGAAGTCTATTCACATTTTTTGTGACTCTCAATTGGTAGTAAATCAAGTCATTGGAATCTACCAATGTAAAAATGAGGAACTTCAAAAGTACAAACGTTACGTGGATTCACTTTTGACCTTCTTTACCCATTATACTATCCAAACCATTCCACACTCAACTAATAAATTTGCGGATACTATGGCTTGCTTGGCCTCGCAAATTCCTGCATCACCAACTGATTCTGACATATTTGTCTTGGTTCAACAACTCTTTCCCCCATCTTACTTAGTCCCGGATGTTTGTATGGTAAATAATGCATTTGCTGACTCGCAGGATACCTGGTATCACCAATTTCACGACTACCTTACAAACTCTGTTCTCCCACCTGACCTTAATAGTAATGGAAAACACGCTTTTCTTAAAGGTGTTTCTCGTTATGTCATCATGGGGAGACTCCTCTATAAACGTGGCTTTGATGGTATCCTCCTTCGATGTCTAACCAACGCTGAAGTCACTCATACCATCCAACAAGTCCATGACGGAATTTGTGGTGGGCACCATAGTGGCTTTGCCATGGCCAAGCGGATCCTTCACCTAGGATATTATTGGCCTACTCTTTATAAAGACTGCTCCAAATATGCTAAGCATTGTGTTATGTGTCAATAGCATGCCAACCTTCAACATACTTCTAGCCATTCGCTACAGGTCGCACGAGATCTTTGGCCTTTCTCACAATGGGGTTTGGACCTTATTGGTGAGATTCATCCACCTTCTTCGCAACGTCACCATTGGATCATCACGGCAACTGAATATTACACTAAATGGGTGGAGGCCGTTCCACTCATTTCAACTAAAAAGGAGAAAATTGTTGAATTCATCAATCACCACATTATTTGCCGTTTCAGTGTTCCTCATCGCCTGATAACCGATAATGGCAATTCTTTCAAAAATAAGCTGTTACGAGCCCTTTGTGACAACTTTGGTATTAAACTTAGCTTCTTGTCACCCTACTATCCACAAGCAAATGGTCAAGCTGAATCTTCTAACAAAACCTTAACCAAAATTCTCATGAAATTCGTTAACGATTCTAGTCAAAATTGGCATGATCACATCCCCTTTTCCCTTTGGTCTTATCATACCAGCATTCGTACTTCCACTAATGCCACACCATTCTCTCTAGTGTATGGTACCGAGGCTGTCTTGCCTCTCAAAATACAAATCCCTTCCCTCAGAATATCTCTCCAGGATATTCTCACCAATGATGACTTCCGCCAAGAGCGGTTAGCCCAATTGGAGCTTCTTTACGAGCGTCGTCTTACCACTCTTGACCACCTTCAAATTTATCAAAAGCGCATCAAGCGTGCTTATGATAACCGAATTCATGAGCGTACCTTTAAAATTGGTGATCTTGTCCTCAAAGAGAATCAACATGTAACCAAACTAGAAAAGAGCAAACGTGGAAAATTTGCTCCTAATTGGATTGGGCCTTACATTATCACTCACACTTACGGATCAGGTACTTATCGTTTAGCTTCACTTCATGGTAGACCTGAGCCTGAACCGCTTAATGCCTTGCATCTCCGACCATTCTACTATTGAATTTAGTGTTACATCGCTCCTTATCTACCTTGCACTCGTCTCTTGAGCTCATTTACCACCTCATACACCTTATTTTTGTGCATCTCAAAGTAAAATCAAACCCACGTGGTTTGATCATCACCTCCTCTTAAAGAGGCCTTCTCCTTTTTAGTCTGGTCCATGACTTCAAAGTATCAAAATAACAAGTTCTCAATTATACAATTCTGGGATATTCTTGAGTCAAACTTCCTGCAAAACTAGATGCTTCATGCTAAACAGACATCTAGACCTCCATGCTATAAAATAGACTACTCCCTCGAAGGACAGCTATGTGCAAAAGCCACATCTGCTACTATAACTAGATTTCTCCCTCGAAGGACAGCTATGTGCAACGTCACGTCTGCTACTATAAGTAGACTGTTCCCTCGAAGGATAGCTATACAAAGTCAGCCTCTATCAGAAGCTTCTCGCATTGATCAGCTTCGTGAAGAACTCAAGAACAACAAAATGTATATCCCATATAGACTTCCCGCATCGATCAGTCTATATCCAGAAAAATAAAAGTAGTATTCAAAAGCACTTTTGAGTCATGGACTTGTCTATTTAGGTTTGGTTCTCTTCCGTCAGCATAATCACCTTATAACAAGTTCTCTACGCCTCAGCTATCCCATCCACCTCTCCTCACCATTCTTCACAATAACAAAACTCAAGGGACATAAGTATATATGATATATTGTGATTATATAACTCTTTTCACCTATCAACTTCTCACCTATGTAAGGTACCTAGGGATTCAAGCTCATCCTATGATAATACATGGTTTGTTTAGCTCTTTCCAACTATGGGACAATTTTACCTCTTTTACCCGAATCTAGGATTGTGTGTTGATCTTAATTTGGACATGATTTCCTATGCTTGGGTAAGTTAACCCTCACTTCACCTATACCCACACCAACACCCACAACATTACTCTACCAACATCAAACTTTTACCAACCAACAAACTACCTAACCACAACTAAATTTTTTGAATTCACCTCTCCTTGGTCCTAAGGGAGAACTACATCGATCTGAGGCTGCTCCTTGCTTTGTGCAATGGGCTATGTAGGTAGCATTTAGGAGATGTGGGGTCTCCCAAGGTTAGCTCGACCATCCCCTACCATCACCTATCATGTGTTGTGTTTTACTTAAAACTATAAATATTTTCACATATTTATATTGATAACACTCACCTTTGTCCTTTTTCAATCCAAACATTCAAAACACAAACATTCTTATTATTATCATAAACTCAAATCAACATACATATTCAGTTTTATTTAGATGTTAAAAAAATACATCTTCTCTATCATTGATGCGCAGGTTGGCATCCTTATTTATTCTTCTACCCCTATGAAATTCACTTAGGCCCCCGCACCTCATCCCGAACCAGGTAGCGATGGTGATCATCGACGTCGCTCACCCAGCCTCTCCATCCTTAAAGGTGCCACTGCTATTGTTTCCTCCCACTGATCCACCAATCTCTCCTATAACATATGAATACGCCCTCTCGCATGGAGGAATCTTGCCTCTAGTCTCCCCACTCGTGACTGTGAAGCCTCTAACAATCCCGCAATCTCGTTCACCTGTGTTTGAAGCTGGTGAACTAAACCCTATAGGTGGTCTCTCTCCACTATAACCACAGCTATGTCAGGATGATCAGCCCTCTCATGTATATCTCACAGCTCTGCTACCCACCATAATCTATAAGACTATGTCACTCTTGCATCCATTACCCTGCGATCGGCTGCTGTCTCTTTTGGTCCTTCTAGAAGTGTCGGTCGTGGAGGTGAGAATGGTGCCTCGGCGTTGATCCTCCTGTATGGTCTATGAGCCATGGGTATATCCTGAACAAATCCAAATTGTCGCCGCACGCAATCTAGAGGAATCGTCTCATACTCACCTGGCCTGTGTCCCACGATCCACCTCAATCGCTCTACACCCCTCAAATCCTCGGCTATGTTCACCGTCACCATATAGTTCCTGTAAGGCCTCCAAAAGTTATCCATAATTGTCACCATCTCCCACATCTACCTATAATATTCAACGTCATCTGTCACGGCCTCGGATCTCGCCTCTTGCTCTGTCTGGACCCATCACCTGAATCCCAACCTTTGCACTCCTGTCTCTTCTACCTGGATGGGTCGGCCTATTGGTCGCACACACATAATGTGCTCATAGGCCCAATAATGTAATAAGTATACACAGTCTAGTATAATCCTGTGATTTCACCTGCATGCTAATAAACCCCTGTATAACTTCGCCAGATATGTGGGTGCCCATGCGAAAGTAACGCTCTCTTCTATCATTTCCCGAATAATACACATCAATGATTTTGGAAATCTTCCCCCATCTGCTCTAGGTAATGCATAATACCACACCGTTATCATTAATACCACGGCCAACCTTGTTGCCTCAGGGTGTGCCGCAAACATTATACCATAAGTGAATGTCAAACCTCGCTGTGTCAAATCTCGTGCGGTTGGACCAAATACTACCGTTATTGCTGCACGCACCGCATTAGGCCCTTCCTGATACACTGGTCTTCCTATAATTGGAAGTCTCAAAATTCGAAACACATCTTCTAACCTCACTGTCATCTCCCCTGTTGGCAGATAGAAGGTATTCTTTTCAGGATTCCATCTCTCAATCAGCGCCTACAACATAGCATGATTTCGTGCTATTCGTGAATAATAGCGGATTTCGCTTAACCCCATATGGTTTATTAATGCCCACTCAGCTGGTGTTACATCCGCTCAGACCTGTGACAACAAAGTTGGCACCCTATCATTCATCCTCAACCCTGCCTGTGCCTGCACATATCAAACCAACAAATAACAAATCAACAAATAAATTCCCACATGTTTTTTTATCACAATCCGTAACTTTACACAGTAACCGATATCGGTTATAGATAACTGATACCGGTTACTCCTAAATGATATCGGTCACTGTCATTTCCATCTACCCTGCTCAAAAACACCACCTATGATAACTTATTCACTTGTTTGCGCCTCTCTATACCTAACAACATATTCGAAACCCCTGATTACCTACCCCATAACACTCACCCCATCCCAAACCTTTGCCTATCACCTTTCTTTTTCATTTCTACCCACTTAACTTCCCACATCCTATTCATACGCATGCAAAAATTTCATTCCAACCAAAAATTATACCTCCTGGGATGCAGCAGTTTGAGGTGGAACCTGTCTTCCCTCTTCTCTCTACCCGCTGGATGCTTCTCCTTGTTCAACCATGTTCACCACCCTCTTCACTATTACTTGCCTTTACGCCTTCTTAATCCAAGCCCACGATCACTTTACCTGTCTCTTTCCTCCTTATCACTCAATTCTCCCATGCAATTACCTGTATCGACGTCAACAACCTCGCATCTTCGTATTTAACATGTTGCATGACTCTAAAAATAAGATTTTAGTTGCCTCCCAAGCTTTTCTATTTTTAGAAAAGCTCGTTTAAGAGTAACCCATACTGGTTAGCTAACTGGTATCGGTCAAGTTGTGACCGACATCGGTTATCTAACCGATATCGGTCATTTGTCTCCTCTTGCTTAAACCTAATCCTTTTCTTTTTTTTTTGAATTTTTTGGCAGAGCCTACCGCTTTTCTCTGCATAAACGACATCACTATCAACATCCATCATCATAATAAACATCAAAATTTCAAAACATATGCATATTATCAAAACATCATCAACATCATCTATATATATACATCAAATTCTAATACCATCGACAAAACACATACAACATTTTAATATATGCATCAAATCAAACATTATACACACCATGTGGATCAAACTCATCATCTATATATATATATATCCTCAAATCAATGTCAACATATACAAATTGCCCTGCATAGGGCCTCTATAATCCAAAATACAAAGTCGGCACGCAGGCCGCTGTCTCTGTCAAAATTTCGACTCGGCTCGCAGGCCGGTCTCTGATATCAAAAATATACTCGGCTCATAGGCCGGTATCAACTATACAAAAAGTACTCAGCTCGCAGGCCGGTATATACAACAAAAATGCATACATAAATCCTATGAGGGCACGCAGGCCTCTATATACACACTCGGTTCGCAGACCGGTGTCTCTATCAACAAATCCTCTATCAAATCAACAAAACAAATCTCCGCTCCTAGGGTGACTTAGCTCTCTCCCCACCCTTGGCCCATCCCTCAGCTGGCCCCTGTGCCGGATCTCACCTCCTACCGGTAACCGACCCACCAACTGTGGCTGCGGCCCTCTATGACTTGTGACTCCAGGACGTCTCGGCTCTATGAGCCGCGTATGGATGATACTCGGCACCGGTGCCATCTAGTACGTCCTGATAATAACGGGCCTCCACTCTCACCTCCATGTATCGGGCCCGTGCTACCATGGCTGGTCCCCCGGCTCTTAATAGAAGTGGGCCCTGCCCTACCTGTACACCCTGACCCTGAGCCTGTACCTATGGTGGCAGTGGAGCTGCCATCAGAGCCTGAACAGGGACCTGTGCCTGTGCCTGAACAGGGATCTGGACCTAAGGCTGTGCCTGTGCCTGTCCCTGTACCTGTCCCTGTTCTTGGGCCAACTGCCCCTATAACACTCCGATCTGTGCCTGTGCAACAGTAAGCTGCCCCTGTAGTAACTGCACCTGACCCAGGAGACAGTCCCTCTCCACTATAACAGCCACCAAATCTGGTTGTGCGGGCTGTTCTCTCATGGCTACCCTCTACCCTGCCCACCAAACCAAAAAGGAACCTGTAACTCCTGCGTCATCCACCGTATCATCGGTCGGTCTCTCTACTACCCAAACTGGGTCCAATGGCTATGGTAGAGGCAGTGGTGCCTCTACATCCTCCTTCTGATACTGTGGGAAGGGAGTTGGCTCATCTTGTCGTAGGCCTAACTGTCGTCGTACCCTCTCTAGGGGAATCCACTCATACTCCCTAGGTCTCCTTCCAGCTATCCAGAAGATGTACTGGATCTATCGCAACTGTGCTCGGGCTCCTCCATGGGGCTGATGGCCTCTGTATGGCCTCCATATAACATCTAATGGAGTCAGACCCTCTAACATATGCCTATAATAAGTGACATCTTGCCCTGCGATAACTACTCGTGGCTGGCCCAGGACCCCCAACCACCTCTGAAACCCATATCTATAAACTACCTGTGGCCCTGGCTGCTGGGGCAACCCTAGTGGTCGTATACATACGATATGCTCATAGGCCCAACAATGTAACAGGAATGTCAAACATATCCCAAATAACCTCATATGGCGATAACACCAGAGCTCTCTGTATAGCTGCACCAGATACACCGGTGCCCATGCATAGCAGGTGTGCTCCTCCACCATCTCATGTAGCACTCCCATCAGAACCCGTGGGAAGCGGCCTCCTTATGAGTCAGGGAGGATGAAGAAGGTGATACCGATCATCATCAGCACGGCAAGCCATGTCCCCTGTCGATGCGCGTGATACATATCACCGTAGAAGATGCTCGCATTATGATATGTAATCAATGGGGCTGCATCCCCAAATACCTACAGGATGCTATCCATCGTTTTCTCAGCATCCACGTGGAACACCTCCTCACCGATGATCGGCAGTCTTAGGATGCGATACACATCCTCTAGCATGACTGTCATCTCTCCAGTAGGGAGATGGAAGACATTGGTTGCCAGATCCCATCTCTCGATGAGGGTAACCATCAGGCTATGGTCCCTATCCATATCCCTATACCTCTGGACTCCGCCAAGTCTAACCTCCCGCATAACTGCCCACTGCGCTGTAGTCACATGTGGCAGCATCCGCCCCAGTAGAGGCGGTATCCGATCTCACATCGTCGGCTGCTAGCGTGCCTGCAAAAACAACCCACTCCATCAGGCCTACCCTTTACAAAACAACTACCTTAACCCTCTATACTCACACACCCACCCAATCACAACCCGACTCTATAAACACATCTACACCCACTTATCTTACCCTATACATCTATAAATTCCTCTCACTCTTATGGTCCTTCTTTAAATATCCTACCCACTCCAATCAAACCTAAACCACCTCATCTCCCTCAACATCACTAACCCCACCCAACAAACATCTACAATATCCCCTTTACCTATCCCACATCCTACCAACCGCCCCACTCATACTCCACCCGCTCTACTCTCGCCCTCTAACCACACCTCAACCAATTTAACCCCTCCTAATTCATACACAACCCATCACCTATCCTACCCGCACCGACCCCTAACCACCCGATTACCCCCCACCTCAATAACCTTTCCTAGCAACTCTACCTTCTCCCCCTTCACCCCAAAACTCTATCCTACCTGCCTACAACAAACCAACACAACAAATTTCACAACCTTACCTCCTACCATGGTGATCGGTACCGGTCACCCTCGACCGCCATCGGTTCCCCACCAACAGTGTATGTCCGTCTTTTATGCACCGACGTCGGTCGACACATGACCGACGCCGGTCTTTCAACCTACTAATCTACACAACTTACGCTATGACCGACATCGGTCACTGTGGGATTTCGGGGCCGGACCAAAAACGGCCCCCAAATCCCCTTTTTTCCTATTTTTACCTATCTACCCAGCACAATTGCCTAAAAACTTACCCACCTAGCTGTTTTGGCCTACCTAACATATCTACCCACTCCATTTTACGATTTACCTTCATTTATTCATTATTTTATCAAATTTTGGATTCCTACCCCAAAACTCACATCCTAGCTAAATTCATCAACTTCACACAAATAGGGATTTAGAGCCTACCGGTACGACTACACGTCGTCGTGGTGGGATAGGTGGTGGTGGTCCAGCTCCTCCAGCACCTCCTGCTCCTCCAGGCTGTGCCATAGCTCCAAATCTCCTCAACAGGGTCCTCAACCAACCAAGCTCTGCCTCCTGATCTATGGGGCCTACCAATAATTCACTCCCCCAATCAACTAGTGCCAACTCAGCCCAAAAACTCAACCCAATCAATTCAAAACTCAGACAAGAAAAAGTTGGCACTCAAATTCACAATGTGAAAATGACAAACCTTTTTTTTTCTTTTTATAGGTTTTGACCTCTAACCGATATCGGTCTCCTAACCGATACCGGTCACCACTAACCGATATCGGTTACCTAACTAGTTTACCCTAAATCCTGCCCTTATCCACCAAACTCTATTTTTCACCACATCGCCTACCCCCGGCCTTTGCTAAATAGCCTTATTTTGAATTCATTCGCCCGCCCCAAGGCCGCAACCAACCAATCGGCCCGACCCAAGGCCGCAACCAACCCATTGGCCCGACCCAAGGCCATAACCACCCCATCGGCCCAACCCAAGGCCGCAATCAATCAATCGGCCCAACCCAAGGCCGTAACCAACCAATTGGCCCGACCCAAGGCCGCAACAAACCAATCAGCCTGACCTAAGGCCGCCACAAAACAATCGGCCCGACCCAAGGCCGTAACTAACCAATCGGCCCGACTCAAGGCTACAACCAACCAATCGGCCCGACCCAAGGCCGCAACCAACCAATCGGCCCGACCCAAGGCTGCAACCAACCAATTGGCTCGACCCACAGCCACACCTAACCAATCAGCCTGACCCAAGGCTGCACCAATTAAGTACCTCGATCGAGGCCCGCAAATTACGATTCTATCCACCCATCATGTCGTTGTTTGTTCAATCAAGCTCACCTGTTTGTGTTTTAACATGACTAGAATACTGGAATTAATCAACCAACCAGCTTTGCCTAGACCAAGACCGTGACATTTATCTCAACCAAACCAACCATTTGGTACTACCGAACATGTCTAAACATTCCGGTACCTCACCTGTTATATCCCCTGGAGCTACTTCCTATGCCTTGGATACCAGGATTATATCAACCTTGTTTGCATAAACTATCGACCTTTGCCTATGAATTGCTTGTTTGCTCTTCAAATCATGTACCCTGGTCGCACTACTGCATTTCAATATGCGTCGGCTTCCTTGAACTTACCCCACCATCTTACCATCATCTCATCATCATTTACCCTTTATCAACCCTATCCCTGATTTCATGTCGCCTCAATCTATGATAGATTTGAGGGGGATTACCTATACCCTTAACTGGGGCAACCACTTTTTATTATTGTCAGTGCAGCTTTACAAGACAAGCTACACGAAAACAAGGGAAAATGTAGACACCAAATTTAGGTCTTACAACGCCCTGTACCCCGTATCTAGTCCCGCAACCTAACGCTACCTCACCACCTTGTTGGTTCGAAAATCTGTCGCTTGGGCAGATTTATGGATAAACAAGTCAATAGTGTGTAGGGCATAGCCCCTCTTTGAGTCAGCAAAGCGAAACTGGTTTATTGCTATTCTACCAGCAGGAATCTGTGCAAGTCTCACAATATTCCGCCTTCGGGGGTTTGGGATCTCATCCTAGTAGGGGTGTTTCCAACTGTGAAAAGAAGGGAACGAAGTAGAGGATGAAGAAAGATCAAGTCCGAAGGGAGAAAAGAAATGAATTCCAAAGCAGAAAGGTCAGAGGGTTTATGTTTTGGGATTGGTAGTAAACAAAGCCAAACCTACTTGCATAAACGAATAAAGCAATACTGATGAATAAATGACAAAAAAAAGTAAAGATAGATCTAACAGAATAAATGCATAGATCTGACATAAGAAAGATCAGATGCCTATAACACACATATTCAGCACAAAGTCTTAATATTTGTATTAATATTTTCTTCTGTTGTAAAAAGTACAAAGCCTTTTCTCCCTACTTCTATTTTTCATCTAAAAAATATCCACTCTTTGAATACAACAAGTATTCAAGTATATATAGAAGAAGGAGAAGAGATAAGGCAAAAGGAAACCAACAACTAATTACAAAATATCTACAAAATATCTAAAAGTCAAATGTTGACTTGAGGGCAATTTGGTGGATGACAACATCCCATGGTGCATCATGGATGATCTCATCGTTTGTGCCAACATACTTTTAAATATTTTACAAAAATGATCAATGGATCCCGGAAAGAAGAAACTATTCTGCGCCTTTGGAAATGGGCGCACTTATCAGCATGTCGACACCACATTGTCAGCGCCTTTGGCACAACTTTTTGCATGTCAGCACGACAATGTCAGCGCCTTTGGAAATGGGTGCACTTATCAGCATGTCGACACCACATTGTTAGCGCCTTTGGAAATGGGCGCACTTATCAGCATGTCGACACCACATTGTCAGCGCCTTTGGAAATGGGCGCACTTATCAGCATGGACACCACATTGTCAGCGCCTTTGGAAATGGGCACACTTATCAGCATGATGACACCACATTGTCAGCGCCTTTGGCGCAACTTTTTGCATGTTAGCACGACAATGTCAGCGCCTTTGGCGCAACTTTTTGCATGTCAGCACGACAATGTCAGCGCCTTTGTAAATGGCCAAAAATGGCTAAGTCTTGAAACAAATTAATTTTTCGAAAGGGAGTTTTGGGCTATTACGAACATTATCAGAGTTCTTCAGGGGACCAAAATAGAATTTTTGGTATGGTTACCTGCAAATTGCCCTTGTCAATTTTGCAGAATAACAACTGACTCTTTCTGGGGACTATCTTTGAGCGAAGCTTAAGGGTAGAGAATCCCAAATTTTCATGTGCCTATCCATTGGGTAACAGAGTCAAAAACAAGGGAGACCAGAAAGGGAAACACACAACCAACAAAAGTAAACACATGACAAAAACAAACACACAACTGAAGCAAACTATACAAAGAAGAGAGCGAACTCTATTTCCTGAAGATTTTCAGATGTTGCCCGCTATAGGGAAGCGGAAGATAGGTTCCATCTAGATACAAGAGATAGAAACTATTCTCTCCGTTGAACTGCTTGATCTTGAAGGGCCCTCTCCATAGGGAATCAAACTTTTCGTGCATGCCCTTTGGCTCTCTTCATTTGTCCCACAAAAGGACGAGGTCTCCCACCTAGAAATTCCTTGGCTTAGCTTTTTTATCGAACAATATTTTGACCTGATTCTGATGTTCGGTGATTTTGTTGACCACTCTTACTCTCTTTTCTTTGAGCTCTGCTAGATACATGATCCTCTTTTCAAGGGAATTTTGAAAAGTTTCATCTTCGATTGCCCATGCCAAGCGCAGAGCAGGGATTTCAACGGAAATGGGAAGCCCAACATCGGTGCCATATAACACTTGAAAATGTGACATACCGAGAGATCTCTTAGGAGTAATGCGATCTGCCCACAAAGCATCGTAGAAGGACTTGTGCCACATTTGTTGATTCTGATCCACTAGCTTTCGTATAATGGTCACTAAGTTTTTATTACTGGATTCAGCTTGACCATTTCCCTGAGAGTAATAATCCGAGGCGTGAGCTAAGGTTAGTCCATATTCATAGCAAAAACTAATAACTTCCCGTGAAGAAAAGTTAGAAGCATTATCAGCAACAATTTTGTTTGGGACGCCAAACCTGACAATGATATTTTCTTTGATGAAACTGCAAACAACTTCGGAAGTGGCATGTTTGACAGGTATGGCTTCCACCCACTTGGTGAAGTAATCTGTTGCTGTTAGGACATAACTATGTCCGGCACTTGATTGGGGATTGAGTGCGCTGATAAAATCAATTCCCCACTGCTTGAATGGTTCATCGACAACGAGCGACTTGAGGGGAAAAGCAGCCAACTTGGGCTTGCCGATGAACTGCTGACAAGGCCCACATTTTGCTACCCAGGTAGCTGTATCTTGGAAAAGCGTTGGCCAATAGTACCTAGCCTGGATGATCTTGTGTGCTATCACGGAAGAGGAGAAATGGCCCCCACAGGTTGAATTATGAAAACCTTCAAGTAACTTCACCTGCTGTGGCTTGTCGACACATCACAAGAAGACGCCATCTATCCCGCGTTTGTATAAACCGTCATCCCAGATGACATATTTGGCTGCTCTGAGCTTTATAGCATGCTTCTCCTTTGTAGTTAAGTGAACTGGGCATTCGCCGTAGGTGAGAAAGAAAGCAATATCGGAATACCACTCATCGCTGGTTGCGACGAATAGGACCATAGGCAGTGAATCGAGTTTCTCCAACTGGCTTTGTACTTCATTGGTGCAACCATATTTTCCTCCGGAAACTTCTGACCCTTGGTTTTCAGCCATAAGTTGACACAAGCCTTTGCCTCTTACTAACTTAGTTGGTTTTATATCCAGATCGTACTCCTGGACCTTTGCAATCCAATTTCCTCGCAAGCTTCCTAACTCCTGTTGAGTTAGAATTGATTTGACTGCCGTGTCAGGGACCAGCACCACTATATGAGAATTTAAAATGTAATACCTGAAGTTTTTGACTGCTTTGACAACGGCGAAGGCATGCTTTTCCAACTGAGACATTTTTAATTCGTGAGGCTTGAGGGGAGAGCTCATGAACGCAATTGGGGATTCAACATTCTCAGAATTCTTTTGCATCAAGATGGCAGATACAATATGCTCAGATGCATAGCTATACATGATAAAATCCTTGGAGAAATTAGGACACACCAGGACTAGTGCGTGAGCGACAGAAGCTTTTATTTCTTCGAACAACCTCTTCCCTTCTTCGCTCCATCAGAAATTTGGTGACCCTTTCATCATGTCTAATATATGACGAGTCTTTTCAGCAAAGTCGGGAACAAAGCGCCTGATAAAGTTCACCTTTCCGAAGAAAGAGTGGACGCCGGTCTTGCTTGTAGGAAAAGTAAGGCTCTGAATAGCCTTAACTCTTTCAGTATCTATCTTCGTTCCTTCTTTGCTAACAACATGTCCTAGCAACTTTCCTTCTGTGACTCCAAAAATAGACTTTTTTGGGTTCAGGGAAATCCCATGCTCTCGGCATCTGGCCAATACTTGCTCCAGATGATCACAATGATCATTTCGTTGTTTAGAGAACACAGTTAAGTCATCTAGATAAGCCACAATGACCTTTCCCATCATACCTTTGAATGCAAGGTCCATGGCCCACTGAAAAGTGGTGCCAGCATTGGTTATGCCAAAAGGCATCCTGCTATAAGCAAACGTACCCCAGGGAGTAGTGAATGCTGTTTTAAATTGATCTTCAGGCGAGACTTCAATCTGATTGTAGCCTGAAAAACCATCAAGCATGGACAACATTTTTGATCCAGCTACTGCTTGTAGAACTTGATCCATTATAGGAAGTGGGTAGTTGTCCTTTAAGGAAGCCTGATTCAGGTTTCGAAAATCTACGCATATGCGTATTTCACCGTTTTTCTTCGCATTGGCACAATATTCGCCACCCAAGTACTGTGATGGATAGGAAAAATGATTCTCGCATCCAACATTTTCTGAATTTCAGCCTGGATAGTACCTGAGATCTTAGGGTTATAATGCCTCTGCTTCTGGCGAAAGGGTTTGACGTCTTCTTTCAACAGGATGTCATGCTGGACGTCCTTTGGCTTAAAAGACTTTAGATTGGTGTAGGACCATGCCAATACATCCATGTATTTCTTTAATAGTTTGACAAATTTCTGCTTCTCTTCAGGCGTGCAACATTTTCCAATGTTCACAACCTGCGGATGTTCTACCGAACCTAAATTAACCGGTTCGGTTTCTGGGGATGAGCTAGCATCATCTCGCCTTTTCTTTTTTACAAAATGGTCATGCCTGTCGAACAACCGCTCCAAAGAAACCAGGCCCTTTGGAATTTTATTTCCTTTGAGCTGACAAATGCCGTCGTTCCCTCCGGATTCATTGTCTTGATCAGTGACTGATTCACGGCAAGTGGAAGTGGATCCTTCAAAGTGAAGCTCCTTAAAATTTTCCACCTTTTCCAGAAAGGCAATGAGCTGATTGTCATCATTGAATACTTGCCAATGCTGAGAATTGTCTGGCACACTTGGGCGGAAAACCACCTCAATGGTGTATTTGTCTGTTTTCAAACCTGGGTGAGCGAGCATGAGGGATGCTGAAACAACCAATGAGTTGACCATGTCATTCTGAGCTCTCGGAATTGATTCTATTGAAAAAGCGTCAAATTCCTCGATGCTGTCCCAGACCACATTGCGGTAATGCCTGAGCCTCTCATTCTTCACTTGATAAATCCTCTTAACTTGATTCACCACTAGCTCTGCATCACCTTGCACTTTCAAATTTTTGATCCCTCTTTCCTTAGCGGCTTGCATGCCAAGTAGCAGAGATTCATACTCGGCAGTATTATTTGTGTTGAAAAACTGCAACTTGAAAGAGAGAGGAATAATCTCCCCTTCGGGAGATATTAGCACGGCTCCGGTGCCACAT
Source organism: Taxus chinensis (assembly GCA_019776745.2). Lineage (NCBI taxonomy): Eukaryota > Viridiplantae > Streptophyta > Pinopsida > Cupressales > Taxaceae > Taxus > Taxus chinensis. Next base: position 780,439,921 of record CM034152.1, read on the forward strand.
CCACTGGTTGTGCAGTTGTCATCAAACTGCAAAGTCCAGATCTTATTAAGATCTTCTTCTTGAACAAGAACAACCATTTTGTCAGACTCGGTAGACAAGAAATAGTTCCCCATCCCTGATGATTCGAAAAGAATTTGAGCTTTGGGGTCCTCAGAGTTAGTAACCAAGTACTTCTTTTGTGATTCTAGCTCCAATGTCTGCATTACACCTTTGATGGGGATCCTAGCCTTAGACCAGTCCATATGAATTTCTCCTCCAACCTCACTACAAAAACTCCTTCCCAGCAGAATTCCATAGGCTGCTGGAATGTTGGCAATGAGGACGGTCATTTTTACTCTTTTCTCTGGGAATGCCGCAAATGCGAACTGCACGTCTTTGATTTGACCAATCAATGGAACCTGCTTGGTTTCCAAGGAATAACATCTGCCAAAAGGCTTGGTAAGGGTGAGGCCCAAAGCATGGGCGACTTTTACCGGCATGACGTTATCAGAAGCCCTATAATCAATTATGCAGTTACTTAACTTGTGGCCATTGATTAGGAGGGAGAGATAGAAAGGTTCTATCTTGCCTGATGCCGATGTTGAGGCAACATTTATGCAGGATGCAGGAGGAGTGGAAAGGATTCCTTTTAGGGGAATCTGGGGAGATATGACAGCTTGACTTTGAATATACTTGGTCAATCTTACAAGTTGTTCGGGATTTGACTGAAGATACTCGGCTTCAGACATTTGGATCTTAGTCTTTTTAGCATGATCTATGATGTCAAACGTGGCTAAGGGTTGCGCTGGTGAAGGAATGAGTCCTTCACTTCGCGGTGGTAGGGTAGGATTACTGGTCTTCATGGAAATAGAAGAAGGCTGACTTGGAGGAGAGATCGGGGGAAAATCTTTCTTTGTAAAAGACTTAACAGGGGGTTGAGTAGGAAGAGGGTTACCTCTTTTAGCAATGGTTGGAGGTGTGTTTGACATAGCCTTCTCTTTCCGCACATGGGCAGTGACCTCTGCTTCTTTTCCTTGTGAGCGGGTAAAAACAACATATGATTGTCCACTTGCATAGCCCTGTGTACCCTCCTCTTCATTAGATTCTTCCTCATCGAATTCCATATACCCGATAGTAGAGTCGCCAGTCGGTTCACCGACCTCTTGATCATCTTCGCCTTGAGACGAAGGTTCTTTGTAAAATTGCTCCTCTTCTTCGATTTCGGCTAAAGCGTTGACTGGAGGAGCCTCAAGCACCAACCGTGGAGCAGTTGCAGGTAAGCGCGGCCTTTGAGGAACATGGCTGGAAACGAAATTCCTCCGTGGGATATCCTGGTATGAGGAATTGGGGGAAGCTTGGGCTAACTGCTTCTTTAATGCGAGCAAGTCGTTCGCCATCTTTTGAAATGCCGGATTAGACGAAGTAGTGGGCGAAGGGCCCAAAGATTTAGGTTTAGATGATTCCCTTTTTAATTCGCCAGATATTAGCAAGTTATCTTCAATTCTGATAGCAGCGGCCTGGGCAAGAATCAAGGTAGCCACTTGTTCTTGCAGGAGCAAGAAACTTACTTTCGAGCTCATAGCATTCACGAAGAAACACTTCTGATTTTCTGGTGTTGGAAGCATGGCAACAGGCACACAGTTGATTAATGTATTGAACCTGGCGATAAAATCGTGCATGGTCTTGTTGGCCTCCTTCTTTAGGTGAGTGATCTGTGATAACAATGCAAATGCATCTTCCGAAGGCTTGTACCTGTCTTCAAAGGCATCCCGCAAGGTGGCCCAACTGGTAATAGACTCGATCGACAAATGCTGAAACCATTCTGCTGCGGGCCCTTGTAAAGTTTCCAAAAAAAGGCGAACCGACACATCCTCATGGGTTACATCCAGGATACTGCATGACATAATGAATGCAGATATGTGTGAATCCGTGCTTTGGTTCCCACTCCTGTCAAATTTGGGAAAATTCTTTCGGTTTCCATGTGGGAGCGCGTGAACAGGATTCGACAAAGCCAGGGGACCCATAGCATTTCCCCATGGTACCGCCATCTGGACGGGCAGAAAAAGAACACGGGCTGGAAGTACAGTTCCACTAAGTAGTAAGGCACTACAAAGGGATGTGGAGGCCCCTTGTGAAAACCGGTTCTTACGCGGAGGTGAGGCACTTCTGGCTGACCGATCAGCTGAACTTAGTGATGAAAAGCGTGCCGGTGTTATACTGAAGTTGTGCCTTTAAAGCAGATCGAAAGTAGGATCAACTTCTCCACGAGCTCTCCTGCTACGAGTAAATGGTTCACCTGCCAGTGTACCTTCCCGATCTGCAATATTGTGAAGCAGATTAAAAAAACTCTTTTTGGTTGTACTTGCTGATTTTCTAATTTTTCTGACAAAAATCAGCAGCATGCACTTTTCTGAATATTTAATTTTATCCTCTTCTGAAAACCGATTGCGGTTTAATGACAAAGAACAAAGAGGATAAAATGATAGTGAAGCTTAGTAAGCTGATTTTCAGATCTAAATTTGACTTTTTCAAAGAGTTTGAAAATTTTGGTAAACAGTCAAAAACTCAGATCTCCGGAAAAATACAGATTTTTATAAAAACTCAGCGAACTAAAGGTCTCCAACTAGGCCAGATCTATGGATCTCAGAAGAAATTTTTTAATTTGGGTCACTTTTGCAAAAAAATTGGATTTTGAACAAAAGTTAAAATTTGCAAACATGTAGTGATTTTTCTGATTTTTACTGATTTTCTATCATACCACCATCATAGATCTGATAGATCTGTTTGATCCCCAGTAGAGTCGCAAAAAACTGTTGGTTCGAAAATCTGTCGCTTGGGTAGATTTATGGATAAATGAGTCAACAGTGTGCAGGGCATAGCCCCTCTTTGAGTCAGTAAAGCGAAACTGGTTTATTGCTATTCTACCAACAGGAATCTGTGCAAGTCTCACAATATTCCACCTTCGGGGGTTTGGGATCTCATCCCAGTAGGGGTGTTTCCAACTGTGAAAAGAAGGGAACGAAGTAGAGGATGAAGAAAGATCAGGTCCAAAGGGAGAAAAGAAATGAATTCCAAAGCAGAAAGGTCAGAGGGTTTATGTTTTGGGATTGGTAGTAAACAGAGCCAAACCTACTTGCATAAATGAATAAAGCAATACTAATGAGTAAATGACAAAAAAAAGTAGAGATAGATCTAACAAAATAAACGCATAGATCTGACATAAGAAAGATCAGATGCCCATAACACACATATTCAGCACAAAGTCTTAATATTTGTATTAATATTTTCTTCTGTTGCAAAAAGTACAAAGCCTTTTCTCCCTACTTCTATTTTTCATCTAAAAAATATCCACTCTTTGAATACAACAAGTATTCAAGTATATATAGAAGAAGGAGAAGAGATAAGGCAAAAGGAAACCAACAACTAATTACAAAATATCTACAAAATATCTAAAAGTCAAATGTTGACTTGAGGGCAATTTGGTGGATGACAACATCCCATGGTGCATCATGGATGATCTCATCATTTGTGCCAACATACTTTTAAATATTTTACAAAAATGATCAATGGATCCCGGAAAGAAGAAACTATTTTGCGCCTTTGGAAATGGGCGCACTTATCAGCATGTCGACACCACATTGTCAGCGCCTTTGGCGCAACTTTTTGCATGTCAGCACGACAATGTTAGCGCCTTTGGAAATGGGCGCACTTATCAGCATGTCGACACCACATTGTCAGCACCTTTGGAAATGGGCGCACTTATCAGCATGTCGACACCACATTGTCAGCACCTTTGGAAATGGGTGCACTTATCAGCATATCGACACCACATTATCAGCGCCTTTGGAAATGGGTGCACTTATCAGCATGTCGACACCACATTGTCAGCGCCTTTGGAAATGGGCGCACTTATCAGCATGTCGACACCACATTGTCAGCGCCTTTGGAAATGGGCGCACTTATCAGCATGTCGACACCACATTGTCAGCGCCTTTGGCGCAACTTTTTGCATGTCAGCACGACAATGTCAGCGCCTTTGGCGCAACTTTTTACATGTCAGCACGACAATGTCATCGCCTTTGTAAATGGCCAAAAATGGCTAAGTCTTGAAACAACTTGATTTTTCGAAAGGGAGTTTTGGGCTATTACGAACATTATCAAAGTTCTTCAGGGGACCAAAATAGAATTTTTGGTATGGTTACCTGCAAATTGCCCTTGTCAATTTTGCAGGATAACACACCTAAAACTTACACACTTAATTATTTATTAATTACCTTATAATTAATAAATCCACATCTCCAACCCTACCATATCACCTTGCCACCTCACTATGACCTAGCCCTAACCCTAAACTACCTAATTAAGACCTATGACTTGGTCCAGACCCACACCCATGACTCATCACCCCTCACTTGCATCAAAAAAAGCCTAATAATGACTTGACCAAGCCCACAACTGACCCCTCGGGAGAAAAGGAGGGAAAGTTGGCTATTTTTAGTAAAAATAGCCAACTTTGACTTGACCGACGCCAGTCCCTACTCGACCACCGTCGGTTATGCAACCACCATCGGTTCCCTGTAAATGACCTACCCCAACCAAAATGCAAGGATCCGAATTCATTTACAAGGGAGATACAAGTGAGAAGGAGAAAAGAGTTTGTAGAGAAGAGCATTTTAGTCCAGGACTATAACTGATCAACGAGATCATTGTCACACTCATCCAAGCATTGGGAGAGTCAGAGGATAGCTTCATCAGCTCACTTTCGATTGTCAGATCATCCCACTTGAGCTTTGCCTTTGTCATCACATTCCTCGAACCTGTATCCTCATCAGAAAGTAGTAAGTAGTATCTTGTATGCTTCTAGACTCCACTTTGTGAACTTTTGATTCATAGTAATTATAAAATCACCCCTGGATCTAACACCCGGCAGCACCCTGCACTTAACCTTCATTCATCCATCCCTATATTGCCCAGAAGATAGCGTTCTCACTCTCTGAGTCTTCTCCGTCGCCTTACTGTTCCCCCCCAACCATCTACCAGCCTTAAAAACCCCATAACCACCCTACAATCAACCTCTACCCAGAAGCCCCTAAATCACTGCCCCTACCGATATCGATTATCCCCTACCAGTAGCGGCTTTATAACCGCGGTCGGTTATTCGGTGACCGACATCGATCACTGTGACCTATACCAAAACCAACCTTTCACCTATTTATTTCCTAACAACCTCAAATCCAGCCTGGTCTATCCCTGTAACTTGATCTGAGCATATCAATAACCAGTGACCAAACAAACAGAATGATGTTTTATTATTGGTAGTTTAGTCTCTATTGCTTTTAGTAACGAGGTACCTAAATCGTGATTTCGCAATAGCTTCTTTATTATCATTTGCAATAATTTATATTAAAAGGGAACTGACCACCTTCGAAAGGAAGTTTAGTATTTCCTGGGCCTAAGGCAGTTCCCTTACTTATTGTCTAACTAAAATTTGGTGGTCTTGAATTCTTATTTACAGGTAGTCCTTCCCAGACAAAAAGGAGTTCTTCACAATCGGTCTGATCTCTCTACGGTACGTGCACACCCTCCCAACACTCAACAGGTATTCCTCCTAGCCCTAACCCTTATCTGTTTCTCAAGAGAATGAAAAGATAGAAGTAACTCTATTCTGGAACAAAATTCTTTGCGAAACAATATCATGTCACCTAAAGAAACATGGTTTTTGCATGGGTGTGTCACTCATTTTTAAGAACCAATATTTCCTTCTTGTCATGTGTCAGGTTGCACCTGATTCGAAATACAAAATTTGACTTGTAGAATTGGACACTTCATTTGATTGTGCACCAACAATCCTTTAGTTGTCATCTTCTTCCACAAATAGGACATTGTTGTTGAGTCTTTTGACTTTGTTGAGTGTTACCTTGCTTTGAAGGCTATTTTTTGGACTAAGCCTGTTTCTTTCCTTTTTGATTTGAAGTAAGTGCCTACTCTTTAGTTTCAGTGATTAAGTGAATAACTTGTTTTTGTTGTAGCATATTCACTAACTCTTCAAATGGTGTTGTTTGACCAGGTATGTTTAATGTGGTCACAAAAATCATGTATGAAGGATGTAGCGATCTCAAAACTATTGTCACTAGTGATGTGTCTATTACTTCTTCTTCCAGATCTTGAAGTAATGCTCACAAAGTTGAAAATATTCTAAAAAACATTTCAAGTTTTTTTGTTGGTGCACATTTTCAAATTTAACAATTGACTCTAGGGATGAAGTATTGTGTTATTATTTTTCAACTCATATATTGTTTTTAGTTTTTCCCAAGCTTCTTTTGTTGTTGTAGCTTCACGAACGTGAGGTTGAACCTCATCTAAAACACTAAACAAAATTATTAACTTTACTTTTTTATTTACATGATCAAATGAACATTGTTGTGCAACATCATTTTAAGATCGTGTTAGTGTACCAGAAACAATGGGCCAAATATATTTGAATTCAAGTTATGCATGAATTTTAGTTTCCCACTCAGCATAGTTATCAATACGAAGAAGTTGAGAATCTAGAAAATAGAATTTGGGTGTTGTATTTACATCCATTGCATGAAAATTGTATAATGAAAGAATAGGAAAATTAACACTTTGCCCCTTAAAGTAGTATACACCCCCATAAAAAAGATATTTTATTGATTTTTGGGATTACTTTTTTGGCCTTATAATTTTTTATGCTATCATTCGATTTAAATAAATTAGAAAAAAAATTGGCACTACTGGCTAATATTACAATTTTTTTGTATAGCAAAAAAATATTCCATGTTTTTCGCCTTAGAAAAATTTAACATTTTGCAATTTTATTTAGAATTGGACTCTTTTGGCCTTTTTTCCCTCTTTTACAATTTTGATAATTTCCCACAAAAAATTGAAAATAATATGATTATGCAAGAAAATAATCAAAGAATATTTAGTTCTTTAAAAATTGCAAAAAAAAAGTCCAATTAGGACTTTCTTCTCCAAATCTAGTTAGTCGTAACTAAATTGTTTAGTTGGTTGTTCCTCTAATTTTTTATGGTACTACTTAAAAACATTTACCAAAAAATAACTTGAGTGGGGCTTGATCCCTTGACCTCTCCAAGTGGAAGGTCTTTACAAGAGTGAAGTAGCCACTTGAGCGCCTAAGCACTTAGGAATATATATAGTGCCTATTGTATTTAACCATGAATATTGTAATGACTTTTTTTTATACAGGAAAATGGATGGATTTTTTGGAGACGTGAACCTGAGACACCTTGTTTCAAGGTGTGATGACCTAGCCAAGATTCCAAGCCATGAGATTCGAAAAGTCAATGAAGGAATTTAAATATAAAGACTATTAATGTCCATTTGTAAAAAAAACTTTACCTCATCTCCAACCAGATGCATGCATTGTGGATCTTGGAGATAGCATGCACTTTGAAGTCTTCACCATTTGGACACATGTTATAAGCTCCATTTAAACTATCCAAAATCAATCTTTAAACCTCTCAATGACCACATCTTATAGAAGTCTCCATTCTTCTAAACTCCTATAAAAGATTTATTTTAAATCCTTTATAATGGAATCTTTAGGGTTACAAATCTGAGGTAGGTATTTGATTTTGAAACTCTTCATTCCATTCAAATGTATTTGAGAAAAAATTCTCCTTTTAAGCTCCAATCAAACACCAAAAACAAGATATTTCAGTGTAGAAATCCTTTAAGTAATGAAAATCTCCTAGTTTCACAAAATGATAGCTAATCTCTTCATAAAAATGCAAATTTTATGTGGATTATTGGGCATGTGCATGGATATGGTGGACCAAAAAGTGGTCAAAAATCCACTTTTGGGCCATTTTTACCATAACACGCTCATGTTATGGCTCGGTTGCATTATAACGCGATAGTGAAAAATTTAGATCGCGTTATGGCTCAGATTTAGCAAGCCATAACGTGAGTGCGTTATAACCTACTCACATTTAAACATTAATAAAAAATAGTCGAGCACGAGACCACAAAATCATTCCACAAAGCTTAAAAACTATTGTGCCAAAATCACGAGCGAGAAAAAAGTTGAGCACATTTTAGGAGGCCAATATTTGTCTGCTAATCGAATCGACCATTGCAGAGAGTTCAGAAGGTAAGTTCAAGTTGATTTTAGGGTAATGTTCATTATTAATCTAATATTGTTACATTTTTCTTGATTTATTTTTATTTTTAATTTTTATAGGTTTCGTTAACTTCAATTAAAATCCCTCATTCACCCGTAGAATGGGATGAAGAAAATTTCTAGAAACACCCCCTTTAATAGCAAGACATCTTCTAAACACCAAACAAAATATTTTAGGGGAGATTAAAAATAACAAAGTTCAAATTGAGGGTTTAATAGATGCCCTAAGAAACCCCAATGCAAAAAAATCTCATATGAACCAAAACATTTCTACATCATAAGAGTCATTAATATCTAATATCGATAATATGGTGGGTTAAATAAACACATGGATGATTGAAAAAAGTATGGAAATTTTACCTAGATTACCTAAGGGGATGTATGGGGTATTAATGTTAATCTAGTTACGAGGACTAAAATGTTGTAAATGAACTAAAGAAATATGAAATAAATGTAAATAAACTATTCTAGATAAAATAAAACCCAAATGTGCAAGAGAAGAGTAAGGAGAAAGACTCATTTGATAACAAGAGACTGTCACACAGTTTTGTGGATCTGAAAATAGAATCTAGAAGTGTAGACAAACTCTTAGGGACCTTGCGAAGGGCATATCTGGATTGTCTGAGATGACATAGGAACCTGGGAGTGTAACTGGGGGACTCAGGGTGCCCTGGTCTACAATTTGGGCACTCAGATAACACTGCAAATCCTTAGAATCTCAATAAGGTAAGGTCATTAAATGTCCTCTGAGTACTTCTCGTCTATCGTGTTGGATTTGTCGAATGAACTGGATAATGAATTGTAATGTAAGGAGAAGTATCAAACCATAGAAAAATTAAATATGCATATGAATGGGTCAGACTGACCTCAACCACCAAGCTAGTGGACTTATCACTGAGCGTTGCACTACATTATAGAACCTGATGTAGTTCTGTGTGTGTATGTGCATGTTGTGCCCTAGGTACTCGCGTGCTAGTCACACTCGGTGAAGTAGCGAGCAATAGTAGCTATAGAAATGTAAGTAGCATATGTGCATGGAATAGAATGGAATCCCTCCCCCTATGAAGTTTGTGTGATGCAGATCTCCTAGCTTGAATGTATGGCAACTATGTGGATGCAAGTGATGCAATGGATGTAGCCCTAGATGGAGTGATAGTAGTGATAAGATGTAAATGTCTTAGGACCCTTATTATGGTCTTATAACTTTATATTTATAGGGCTCTCAAGCTTAATTTCATAATTAATCCCAGCAAGGCCGACTGAGAAGAAGATAAGGATGACCAACAGCTAGAAGTGACCCAAAAAGAAGCGGAAGAGGTTGTGCATAGACTAGGGTGCCCGGAATGGGAATGGGACCTAGTATAGGCTGGGGTGCACCTTGATTTCAGGATATAATGTCGGAAAGGTCATAAAATGGGCTGATAGGTATCGGGAAATATGTGGGAAAATAAAATAAAAGATAAGAAAAAGGTGGCCAAAAGGTGGGATTAATTAGTGCTTTGTACACTTGAGAACCTTCTAAATAGTAGTATAAGACCGGGCTAAATATTGTCTAATGTGCAATATTTGTGTCTACATTTGCCCCCACTTTATGTTGGTGAGTGGAAAGCTCGGTAACATAAAGTAGATAGAGATGCGTACCTGATAACCATGTAGAGTGTAGAAGAAGATGTGCCAATGGACTAGACTCAAGCATGGAATGAAAAAAGAAAAATGTGGAGGAGCGTGGATTCTAAAGATGAAAAATGTGTATAAAAAGTGATGAGAGTGAACCTAGGGCGGAATGCATGTGTAGATGTTGTTGTGTGTAGTGTACTTGCATGGTTAGTATGGAAAGTACTGTCCAGGGTGTGTTGTCATTGTCATTGTTATTGTTGTTGTTGTTGCCCCCAATTTGACTGCTTGTTTCTCATATAATGGACCTACAAGGAGAAAATGATCAAGTAGTCAAATATGTATGTATGTAAAAATGTTGTGTAAAATACTGCAAATGTAAAATACACTAGAATAGAAAGTGTAAATGGAAAAATGGAACATGTGCACCTGATCCATGTTGAGAAAAAGGGTGTAGAAGGATATCCTATAGTGTTCACGAGTTTTTTGGGGTGATCTCACGCCACCCTGGCTGAAGAAGTATAGGGAGGAACCATATTGTATCCTCCAACCTTTAACCACTTTTGCTGAAATTTTGGAAGAGATATCTGTACTGTCATTGGTTTTTTGGGAAATCTGATGCCACTGGATGGAGAAGTGTAGAGAGGCACACCCACTGTAACCCTTGAGCTTGTAATAACTGCTCCACAGAATTTCCGAAGGACACCATGTCCTATTAAGGCCATTATGTATGGAGTTCATAGACTGGTTTGAACTCACTCGCTGTGTGTGAACCGGTGTAGATACGTTGTGTTAGTAGAAACCCTCAATGATTCCCCCCTCTTGAGGGGCACATGTGATGACCCTGGAAGGAGAATGCGGCCCCAAAAGAGGACCAACCACACTCTGACTTATAGAACTCTTCCCTGTAGGGGAAAGGGAAATGCTTGGTAGATACCAAAGCGCATGCACAAAAGGGGATGGCTAGCCAATACAAGTGTTAGTCTGAACACATGCATGCTAAATAAGACAAGTGTAAAATACATAGACAATGTAAAAACTACTAAGCAAAGTAGTGTAAACATGCAAGAAAAGAAACAGACCACACAAAGTGGGTTTCAAACATGGGACATCACTCATGATGTCACAAGACATGCAAGGCCATCATGGCCGCAAACAATAGTCAAGTGTGCACACAAGCAAAGGGAAAATCCCGCAAACAATGGCAAATAATGCAGACAAGTAAAAACAAACATGTAGTCATGGAAACATGTAGTCCTACAAAACAAGTTTGCACATGGAACACTCATTAGCATGTTAGAGTGATAACCAATATGTCAAAGCATGTAGAAGCAAGTAGTAAAAGATGTTAAGTACAAAATGAAACAATAACACCTGATGAGATGAATGTGGATGCCCCCAACAACCAATATAAGAAGGGTAGAAGGTGAGCATCCATGCCATGTGTAAATGTCATGTATCTGTGATCACACTAAACAAAGGTGAATGCATGTGTGTATGATAATGACATATAGGAAAGCAATCTAACATGTGTAGTAGAATGAGCATGCAAAACACTAGTAAGCAAGAGTAAATGCTACCAAGACAATGCAGTATGTTGTGGATGGATGGAATGGAATGTAAGATGGAATGATAGGAGCAACATGCCCCCCGAGTGTATGGAAGTGTATGCAGTGAGGTTCATTTTTTTTTCCCCCTCAGTAGTCAAGAATGAACCGTAAATGAGAGTGCATCATCGGGAAATGGTCGAGTAGTGTTGGTTGTATCTAGCACATTGTGATGAGTATTAATATGGAATGGTGATGAAATGTGACATGGGGAGAAGATGTGCATGAACCCTATAGCTGAAGCGTATATCATGACTTTGTTGATTAGAGGAGTGATGATTTATCCCTAAGCATATATCACTATAGAATGAATGGATGGGAATGAGATATATGGAAAGATGTGTGTGGACCCTATAGCCTAAGCGTATACCACGACTTGGTTGAATGTGTGAGTGATGATTTATCCCTAAGCGTATATCACTACATGATGGAAGAAGAAGGTGAAATGTGCATGGCCTATAGCCTATGTCATATACGAGATGGGTGATGAGAGTGATGATTTATCCCTGAGCGTATATGAGTATACGGTGGAGAATGGAAGGTGGTGATTTTAGCACTAATGTAGACCACTATGTGATGAATAAGGTGAGGGTGGTGATTTATCCTAAAGCATATACCACTAAGTGATGAGTAGGATAAATGAAAATGATAGAATGATATAATAGGATAATAGAATGTGTGATGATCAGGATGTAAGAGGATAATGTAGAATGGATGAAGGGAGTGGTGATTTAACCTAAGGTGTATACCACTACAGGATGATGGAAGGTGTGATAATGTAATGGAATAATTTGGAATTGAGAAAATGTAAGAGGATGAGAGAATAGCATATGATAGAACGTAATAGGATGATGTAGAAGTGATGAAAAGAGTGGTGATTTAACCTAAGGTGTATACCACTATGGTATGTGATGATGCATGTGGGTGAACGATATAGCCTAGAGCGTCAGTCACTAGTCTGATGAATGTGGTATGATGACATGTCACATGTAGGTAAGGTCCATTTGATTGGTAAACCCTTGGCAGTTGAGTATGGACCGAGGAACTAAAGTGCATCATAGGGTGGTGAGTGTAGCACGTAGAAGACAATAGAGTGTAAATGACCAAGGTATGTGAATGTGTGGTGCAATATAAAATGTGTAGTGGGTATAGTAATGTAGAATAAATGTGTATGATAGAATGTGTAGATAAAACTAGACCCAAGTATAAGGAAATCTAGTGTAGCATGTAGAATAGGTAAGATGTATGAATACAATGTGGGTGTGTAGGATGTATATGTAGTGTGGGAGATACGATGATAGGTGTAGGTATAATATGTGATGGTAAAAGATAAAACTAGACTCATATACAACATGACCTAGCGTAAATGTAGAATGAGAGGATGGAATGCAAAACTAGGCTCATATACAATGATGACTAGTGTAGTGTATGCTATGGAGATATAATGTAGGATGATGGAATGTAAATGTATAGGTCTTATAGTGTAGTGTGTGGGGTTCAGTGTAATGGTAATCCCTCAACAGTCTAGTGTGAACTGAAGCACTAGGGTGCATCATCGGGTAACGAGGGTGTGATAATATATGATGAATATGTATGATATGTGAGGGATCAAAGGAAGGAGACACATAACCATGGATAGAATGAGGATGGGGGGAATGTATAGTGTTTATGCCCCCAAGTGATAATGTGAAAAAGGGGACTATGAAATGTCATCAAGCAAATCATCGTTGTCTTGATCAAAACTGGAAGGAGCTGCGTTGGAAACTTGGTAAGCGATAGAATGAGGTGGATCATATAAAGATGCATTATGACGAAGGAGATAAGCATTCATCACATATTCTTCATTTGTAAAAGCAACTGGTGGGCATCCATGAGCACACCAACATGAAATTTTAGGTACATATGTAGGAGAAGAATCATTAGCAATGGAGATAGTACCAAAAGGCATGGGGAAGGAGAGTGAGGAATGAAGCAGGTCGAATGTGCCACCAATATAATCAAGCCAAGATCATTCAAGTGTAAATGGAAACCCACGAGGAGTGCATGTAACAAATATTGTTAAGTGAAAAACCCATAATCCATAAGCCATTGTAATATGGAAATAACATAATAAAGATGGGGTGAATGGAGAGGTGGCAATATGTCATTAAGCGTCATGTCAAACCTAGGTAAGAAATCAATGTGTACAGATAGTATCAGAACTAGCAAGATCAAGAGGAATGTGTTCCCAAATTTTCCTATTTATATATAAAGTACATGTGAAGGGTGGTTCACGAAGACTACTTCTGGTGGAGAGGTAGATGAAACTAATTCGACACTGTTAACAGAGCCCTTATATAGGACCATGACATTAGTGGAATGGAGAGGTTTTTGAACCGGTACTCACCTGGGCCATCGGCAACAAATGTTTCTTCAAAATAAGAATTTTCCACACCGAGAGGAGTAAAATCAAGCTTTTGTAATGTTTCATCAATGAGTTTGACAACATCAACCTCATCGTAGACTCGGTGGAAATGTTAGTGTGTGCATCATTTTTTTGGGTAGCACTATCGAGGACATTTAGGTGGGGTAGGAAGTAGAGGGTGGTGGGGGTGGAGTACTAGTAGGAACAAATATAATTGGGTAAAATAATAGTCGAAGTGTGAGTAGATATAGCAGGAGAAGGAATGGTAGGAATAGTAGAGGTGGGTATACTAGATTGGCCAACATCATATTTATCCAGGTTAGCATATGGAATAGGCTGAGGTGGTGGGACAGGCATAGAATTGACGAGGGTCAATGTGATAATATTTGAATGGTTTTAGGTTAATGGTAACAGTATGTTCATAACCATCATGAAGGAATTTGACACATTGATGTACGGTGGAGGGTACGGCTTGCATGGCGTGGATCCAAGGCCTTCCTAAGAGGAGATTGAATTGAAAAGAAACATGAGGACGTAGAATTTAGTAAGAACGGTTTTAGGTCTGACTTGAATATGAAGGGAGACTGTGCCTAGGCATGTACGAGTGGAGGAATCATAACCACAGATGAGAGTGGAGTTATGAGAGATGAGATTATCATTGATGCCTAATTGTTGTAAGAGGGAATGGGCACAAATATTAATGGCAAACCCATTTTCAATGAGGACACACTTAATACAGGTAGTACTAATGATAGATGGTAATGAGCAAGGGTGCACAAGGGTTATTATGGGTGGCAGGTAGATATATGTCCTCATCTGTAAAGGAGATTCGAACAGGGTAAACTACAAAGAGACTAAATGAGATGGGAAAAGCTTTGGTAGAGTGATCACATTCAACATGAATGGCACAAAGAGTAGCCTCAAGTGTATTCTAGAAGTCTGGTGCATTACGTAATAAATCGTAAAGGGATATCTTAGCTGCTAGTGTATTTTTAAGTTGGTCGATAATATCATAGCCTTTAGGAGTAGATGGTGGAGTGGCATGGATATGACTGGTGGTGGTATAGAAACAGGTGGACCATTTGGTGGAGTGATATGAGTGCGACAAGTAGTGACTATGTTGATGGATGAGTTCAGATGGAGGTGTGAGAAAGTGAGGTAGATGTTGAGTGCAGACACGCATGAAGTCAGTTGTGGTAGTAGTTATATTGGTGACCTTGGTAGGTGTATAGGTGGGGTACGAAGATTCCAGGCCATGACCTAATAAGGGGATGACATGGTAGGAGAAAATGGTGTGAGGAAAAACCTTAGAAGGTGATAGAAAGAAAGGTCAGGTTCACCAAAATGATTAACAAAAATAAGGAATATTTCCTAGATGGCCTAAGGGGATATTTAGGGTATTAGTTGTTAATCTAGTTAGGAGGACTAAAACATTGTAAATGAACTAAAGAAGTATGAAATAAATGTAAATAAACTATTCTAGATGAAATAAAACCCTAATGTGCAAGAGAAGAGTAAGAAGAAGACTCAGCTGATAACATGATATTGTCGCACAGTGTTCAGATCTAGAAAAAAAAATCTGGAAGTGTAGACGAACCCTCAGGGACCCTACGAAGGGCAGATCTGGATTGTCTGAGATGACATACATGTGCCTGGGAGTGTACTGGGGCACCCTGGTCTCCAATCTGGGCACTCGAGAACACTGTAAATCCTCAGAAACCTGAATCTGGTATGGTTGTTAAATGTATCTGAGTACTTCTTGTCTGTCATGCTGGATTCGATAGATGAACTGGAGAATGTCCCATAATGCAAGGAGAAGTATCAAACCCTAGAAAAATGAAATATGCATATGAATGGGTCGTACTGACCTCAGTCACCAAGATAGTGGACTTATCACTGAGTGTTGCACTACATTACAGACCTTAATGTAGTTCTAGTGTGTGTGTGTGTGTGTGTGTGCATGTCGTGCCCTAGGTGCTCTCATGTCAGTTGCACTTTGTGAAGTAGTGAGCAATAGTAGCTATAGAAATGTAAGTAGCATGTGTGCATGGAATATAATGGAATCCCTCCCCCTATGAAGTGTGTGTGATGCAGATCTCCTAGCTTGAATGCATGGCACTATGTGGATGCAAGTG
The DNA here is from genome assembly GCA_019776745.2 of Taxus chinensis. NCBI lineage: Eukaryota > Viridiplantae > Streptophyta > Pinopsida > Cupressales > Taxaceae > Taxus > Taxus chinensis. The sequence continues at coordinate 780,455,827 of CM034152.1, forward strand.
ATGCAATGGATGTAAGCCCTAGATGGAGTGATAGTAGTGATAAGATGCAATGACCTAGGACCCTCATTATGGTCTTATAACTTTATATTTATAGGGCTCTCAAGCTTAATTTCATAATTAATCCCGAAAAGGCTGACTAAGAAGAAGATAAGGATGACCAACAACTAGAAGTGACCCAAAAAGAAGTGGAAGAGGTTGTGCATAGACTAAGGCACCCAGAATATGGGACCAGATGCACTCAGGTGCCCCAGTACAGGCTAGGAGTGCCCTGATTTCAGGCTAGAATGTTAGAAAGGTCATGAAATGGGCTGATAGGTATCAAGAAATACATGGGAAAGACAAAATAAAAGATAAGAAAAAGGTGGCCAAAAGGTGGGATTAATTAGTACTTTGTACACTTGAGAACCTTCTAAATAGTAGTATAAGACTGGGCTAAATATTGTCTAATGTGCAATATTTTGTGTCTATAATGGGAGGGTTACAAAACCAATTATCACAATTTTTGTACAGATAAGTTGTGTTATGATGAAATGAAGAAAAAAAATCATCAAAGACAAGTTGTGTGCTTCGCTCACTGATCCTAAAACTAATACACCCTTGCTATTGAGTTACAGAAGATTCACGATCCACTGGTGTAACCATGAGGGGATAAAAATTAAATTTTGGGATGAATGGTGGATGGTTTTTTACCAACCACCTTGCAAAATTTTTTGAGGTGTCACAATATTTCTTGTGGAAACTCTATTGTGATTTCATCCTCAATGAAACACCAAACTATTTTTTGACATTTGAGAGTTTTAAGACAAAGGAAAAGTCTCTACACATGATACATTGGGGGGGAAATGTTTATGGAACTAACCCCTTAGACCCATTGTTTGACCATTTATTCAACATGTTTCAATCCCTTATGTTTTGAAGTAAACAATGGAGGTTGATACTCTTGATTCTATTAGGTCTTTAAAACATTCATTGCTTTGGCATAGCACTCATCTCTCCCAGGATGATGAGGCTAGTCCTTCACAGCATCAAACATCATGTAGCATAGTTTTTCATGCCTATGGGAGTATACACACATATGTGGTTGATGAGGAAGCTCCACAACCTAGCAATACAGCTCCACAACCTCATGAGGAAGCTCTATAGCCTTGTGAAGAATCTCCATAACTTAGCAATGTAGCTCCATAGCCTAGCGGGCTACTCCAAAACCTAGTCAGGATGCTCCACAGACTGAGCAAGGTGTTCGATTGGAGGAGGAATATTGTGATTCTGTGGTTGGAAAATATCATCACCACATATGTTCTACTAAATTTGACCTTTGGTATTGACTAGTAGGTAATTTTACATGAAGATAATTTTATTTTAATATATATTTTTCATACAAAATTTTATAATTAAAAAATATTAATCCATTATGAATGAAAACTAATGATTCATGTGTATTTTTATAAAATTACAGTGTAAAAATAGAATGAACTATAGTTAACGTGTGAAGATAATGTCATATAACTTGTATATGCGTTAGCTTTTTCTTATTTTTAGTTGATGGCATCATTAGATTCTCTTACCGAAATTCGATGATCATTAGATATTGGAGTTGGTATGGGCATAGCTTATGTTATTCCTCTTACAAAAGTATGATCTAATAAAGTAATTTTCATAATGAATTAATTGTATTAAATAACATCATTTAGTATAAATAACTGACATTCATACCTATTCTAATTTTTTCATAATGGTTTCCACATGAGGAGATGATAACTCCAGTTTGTGCACCTACCACTGGACTTGTTGCCCCCAAGGTTTATGCTAAGAGGAAAATGACGATTAAGAGGGATTATGAGATTGTAGTAAGTATTTATTTGTAACTAATGTCACTTTCTATGTCATTAGTTGTATACTAATGTCTATATTGTTTATTTATATTAATATGTGGAGCTACAATCATCCCTTGAGAATACAAGGTCTGATCGGACGGAAGGGAAGTCCCACTTATGACCTTGGTTCTTCATCTTCTCAGTGGGACAAGAAAATCAAATTGTTTGATGATATCCCATTATTTTTATGTATAGGAATTTTTTGTATGCCTTCATGGTATGTAGGAGTAGATTTGTATTTTGATGATGTATATCATTGTACACATATATTTATTTGTTTAGACATTCATTTTGTTCAAATTTTATACACCATCATGGATTTCAAAAATCAATATAATATACGAGAGAGAAAATTGTTAAATTGTTGTCAAACTTGTATAGTGGATCATGCACTCTTTATATGTATCTAAGTAGATTAATATGATTTCATATGTATGTTATGCTGTCATATATTAATAGTTTTAAAACAAAATTATGTTTTGAACATGGGTATTACAATATGTATAACCAATTTAGCCACTACTATAAACATTCAATGCCATCAATTATAATCATATAGTGTCAACACCAATTCCAATAACTTCTTGGAATCTCAATATCATTCTCACAACACTATATAGAAGTTATTTGATAAAATATGTGTTATACGATATCCTTACTAAACATAACCCCCTAGAAACTATAACACACACTTTCACGTACTACATACCTACATTTCCCAAGAGAGAAAGTGAGAGATAAGAGGGAAGAGAGAGAGAAATAAAGAGCAAGCAAGAGAGAAAAGAGAGTGGATGAAAGAGAGAGAGTAAGAGAGAGTGATGAGGGAAGAGAGAGTGATAGTAGGGAAGAGAGAGTGATAGCAAGAAAGAGGGAGGGAGGCAAAGTGAGAGAGAAAGAGGGAAGAGAGAGTGAGATAAAGAGAGAGAGAGGGAGACAAGTGGGAGAGAGAGGGAGTACGAGAGGAAGGGAGAGAGACGAGAGAGATTAGGGAAGATATTGAGAGAGAGGGGGGGAATAGAGAGTGTAGTGTAAGGGAGAGGGGGAAGGAGAGAGAGAGAGAGAGAGAGAGAGAGAGAGAGAGAGAGAGAGAGAGAGAAGAGATAGTGAAAGAGAGAGATGGAGAGTGAGTGAGTGAGAGAAATTAGAATGTGTTCTTGTTGTTGATTTTCAATTAATGTCTCTTTCTCACTCTCTCTCTCTCTCTCATATGGATATATATTTTATATGCCTCTACTAATATAATAAGATCAAGTTTGAGGAGGATAAGGAGGACAAATATTTGGTGCATGACCAATGAAATGGATTAAAACCAAAGGTCCTAAAATAAAGGAATCAAAGGATCATTTTTTAGAACATATTAAATCTTATATTCACCCCAATGATTTAAATTCTTTACTAAAAATGTCAACCACATGAAGATGTGAAACTTTTTTGGCACCACTAACCTACATTAATAACATTATTAGTGATGTAAATAAATAAAATTAAAGAAAAATACTCAAACACACAATACTTAATAATTCAACAATATACTTACAAACTATAAAACTTATGTGCCATTATACCAATTCAATCCAATGAACCATCTAGAGTCAATCTAGTCTTTATGGTGTTGAGTATTGCTTGATAATCAAGCTCAAGAAATTTCTACAAGTTTGTATTGTGTTCTCTACCACTATATTTGATCAATTGAACATTAGATGCAACAATAAGGTGAGAATAATGAATAATCTTCCTATGAGTGTCAAAGTCCTCAAATAACCACACATTAGATTTTATTCATCAGGTATCTTTGAAGCCATGTTCGAATAATAACCATAGACCCCGTGGGATACTCTAGGCCTTCTCCATCTATGATTGGGGTTATTAATTTATTTTTTTCGTCAACACAACGAGAAAAATAATAATTTGTTCCTTTTTTATTATTTTCTTCTACAATAAGTACATAAAACATGACATGCATCACATCGTTCAAAAAAATTAATTTCAATAAATGATTCATAAATAAGTTACGTAATGAGATATAATATTAATTTTAACTAAACAATGCATATATAATCCTTAGTTGCACTAGATCTGATATATGGTCAGATTCAATTGATGATTCACGCAATCTGATTTGTAGAGCTTGTGGGGGTTGATACATCTCAAGTGGATGTAAATTTATATAACACCATTCATTGACCCACTCTTTTGAATCACTCTTATCCCAAAATAAGTATGTACATAAAGAACAAAAGCATGTACCATTTTCCTTGTATCAATAGTCTGTGAACATGCATTTAAACTTATAAAAGAGTGTAACTCCCTAGATCTTATTAGAGTACAACAATTTCATATTTTGCAAAATTAACTTATTCTACCAACCAAAAACGTATGAACTAATAGACTTACCCTCATTCTCATGCACCATCGTGCTCTCATTTTCCATGTCTCTTGTTAGGGCCTTAATGAAATTCTAAATCAATGTTGAACACCACCCATCTTATGTATCATGCTCAACCAATAGAAAAATTGTGAATTCTTGAGTTACGATGTACATTTATCTTACCATATGATTTGTTGACCAAATATGATGTTTTTTACTCAAATTACCATAAAAATATCAAAGAAACATTGCATGAACTCTGTAAAATGTGTATGATCATTACTAGTACAAATATTATACTTCATCAAGATTTTTTTGTCTTCCTCTATGTTTTCAGGAGCATGAGTGAATGATATATGCACAAACATGGATACCTGAATAGAGTTGTAATTGTGACAATTGGACTTCATTATATTGGTTGTAGCGTATAATTTTATGTAAAATAAAAAATTGATGCAATGCTACCAAGAATAAATTTTCCTTGCATAATCTAAATTTTCATTTAAGCATCGAGCTCTATATGTATGCCTTTTATACTCATACACTATCTTCTCTTGAAATATGGTCATAAAATCTAATACACTTATTTATTTACTCACTAATTCACACTTCTTGGCCTCTTTACCATATTTTGAATTGTATACCACCTACTTATATTTCCCAAAACTAACTAGTTCATTTCCAATTGCATGTGTATTCTTTATGTGTAGACAATTTTGTAAACATTGCAAACCACCACAACTATCACATGTTCCTCTCAAACATGATATTTTATAAAAATAATCTCATCCTCTCTTGTACAAAAAACAACTTGAGATGAAATATATTATTAATTTAGGTGAAACATTTATCATACTCTTGCAAAATATTCTCAATATGTAAAATAACACATATATGCTGAAAAATTCATAATGCATAGAAAATTCAATATGGATCCTACAAAGTAGTATGTGAGTTATTTATTTTAACATAAAAGTTTTACCATTTCAAAATACCTTTGACTAATTTCTATTTTGAGATAAGTCTCTTTAAACTTATTATAAAATTGCAATTGTGTCATTTACAAAAAAAATATTTAGGATGTGATTCACGGATTGGTGAACCAATTCTTCTTTTTAAAATGTTTTTTTCATTAGGTGAAACCCTTGTATTAGTTTTCCAAAATTATCTTCAATTTTTTGATTTTAACTCTTCAACTATGTCTTTGTCTTTCCGTGGGAATCTACCAAAGAATGCCCATAATTCATTGTTATTGGTATATTCAATTCTTTCACATCTCCAGAGAGATTTCAATAGTGTTTTCTATTTATTTTTAGTGCACTACTTGTTTTCCTAATTAAAAAAGATTTATTTGTTGCTTTACTTACTATAGTTGATGTAATAACACGTCGAGTAGTATTATGTATCTTTGGTACGTGAGGTTGGACCTATTTATTGGTATGCATTCATTAAATTTTTTACAATATTTTCAATGGTCTTAGATGTTCTTAGACCAAGGGTCTTCATATAGGCCTAAAATTAATAGTTTTCATCATTTCAACAAACAATTAACATCTTCGTGTTTCATTTAAGTCATTAAAAAATGTTTTCCATATCTTATTAGCTTTCTTCTACAAGTGAACTCACTAATCTTATTATTCATTGGGTTTAAAATATTTTCATCAATTTCAAGTAAAGCCCTGGGTGTTTTACAGAAAATTTTAATTGATGATTCAATGGTAAGGATTGCTAAATTCAGATAAACATTGTTCATTTTTGTTCATCTTCATAATTTGGTAAAGAGTGTGTGTTTTGAATAGGTTGGTCATTTGGTGTAACATCTAAGTTTAAATTTGGCATTGCATCATCATTCATTGAACATTCATTATTTATTGATTCAATTGGTGTTTGAGGATATGTTTCACTATCGAATTTCATTTGGAAGAGATGACATACCTTCACCTCCATACATTGATTTATTTTTTTCAAATTTTTTTGCACTCACTCCCTTGTTTTATTTTTTTTCTTCTTTCTTGGCTCTGTTGGATGATAGATGGTCTTTGTCAACATCTAATTTTTCTGGAAAAGACATGTTCAATTTATTTTTTCATGCTCTTTTTTCATCCATTTCCTTTGTTTTTCCAATTCCTCAAGTGTTTGCCTACCTTGGTCTCCTCCCCATAATTCTCAAATGTATTTATCATATACAAGAAAATTGAAAAACAAATTTTAATGATGAATGTTAGGAATATAAGAAACAATGAAAAAACATGCTCAAATCTCAAACAATGATTAAATATTTCACAAAACAATCATTCTATATAAGACAAAAGATACAATATGAATGTTCTATCAATATAAGAAGACATAAAAAGTACTAAATGTTGCAGGAATAATGTCTCTAAAGAACAAACATTGTAGGAATGAAAACATTGCAGTCACATGTTGGACCAAAATCACGAGTGTTAATTTTGTTTTTTGTGTTTATATCATTCTTAAGAGCTTATAATGCAAGCACTATAATGTGAACACGTTATAGGTTTTTGGGTTGGAAATTGTCAATCCTTAGGCTTGGATTTCCTAGGATATCTAAGCCTAAGGTTTGGACTATGTATTACGTGACTAAATATCATGTTTTGTAAAAAAAAAAGCAATATCAAGTGTATGCCCTGATTTCTCATGTGTTATAAAAAATATTCCAAAAAAACATGACTACAAGATCAAGATCTATCTTAGGTTTGTGACGATGTACTTCTTTCTAAAATCTGAAATAGTTTAAGACTTTCATCCTTATTTATTTTACTAGTGTCTTCATTTCTTCACCAAAACATATGTATACTTTTTCTACATAATTTATGATTTTCTCATCAAAATTTCAAAAAAATTAGCAAATCTACACTCCATTCTACATGCATTAAAAAAATAAAAAAATGGATTTTATTTTTCTCAAAATTAGGGAGGTGTGCACACAAATATTTCATTTTTGGGATGTGTTCACTTTGAAAATTAGTAAAAATATATATATTCATAGAAAAAATAAGAAAAATTAGTGGTACCTCATACATGGTCTAAGCTAACTTTATATCAAAGAGATTTGTAAAATACTTTAATGAACTCAAAAAGGGGGGGGGTGCACACACAACACTATGTTATATTTTTTACACAAAAATATGTACACTTTGTGTGCACACCACATTTGACCTTCTTAATCTCCACCATTTTAAAAAAAAAGTAATAGTTTAGAAACTAGATTCTAAGAACTACGATTCTTATTCTTATCAAATTGTCAAATTTTGAGCATAGGCATGCCCAATTACTAGTTGAAGTTCAATTTTTGTTAATTTTAGGAAAAAAGTGGCCACTTTTGACACCCTTTTGGTCCCCCATTTCCATGCACTTACCCTATTTTAGGTACAAGGTGCCTCCAAGAAGAAGCCTATAAAGCCACATTTTTGCATTAAAAACCAAAAAAAAAATCATTTTTTTTGAATTCCACCCAAATTTTGCACAACTCATTAGATTTAGCAGATCCACTAGGTTTAGTTATGACTTAACCAATCTATAAAATTTAGAGACAAAACCCCTAAATAGGGGGGAAAATTTGGCTTTGAATTTGATATAGAGACTACTGGTGCAAGAAGCAGTGCTTGGGTGGATCCTCCTTGCCTAGAATAATAAAAAAATCTCAAAAAAATTGCCAATATGAAAAAAAATGACTTTTGCTTCTCCTGTCACCTCTGGAACAGAAAATGGAGATGGATAAGCATGGGTTGGGATCATGGTATTATAGGTAACTCCTCTAGTCACATCAACAAGATATATTCACAATTTTTTCCCTCATATCTCCCTTGAAACTCTCTCACCTCTCACAGGATTAGGACCCCCTGCTTTGATACCAAATGTTGTTAGAGAAAAAGGACGACACCTATGTAATTTTATTGATCTGAAAAAAAATTATTATAAAAACATGGAGAGTTATGCATTGTATATAGGCATTGCACAACTTCTACCAATTCCATGTAAATTGGATCGAATCAACATAAACTAAGCAATACACAGAAATAACATATTGTCCCTAACTTTCGCTATAAGTTGTTGTTGGAAATCATCTAAGTAAAAACAAGCTGGAAACTTTCCACAAACATAGGGATAAAACAATATCACTACATTAACAACTAATGATAACTAGAAACTTAAGTTAAAGTAATAAAAATAAATTACTTTAACTTATTACATTATTAAAATACAACCTAATGATGAAGTGACTTAATACTATAACCTAACAAAGACATTTTCATGTTTCCAAAGATTTGTACGTTAGGGGCTTTCATTGTTTAATTTTTAAGGTCTTTAGATTTTAGTTTTTCGGTTTCACCTTTTAGGTTTTGGGTTTTGGGCATGTTTTGTATCTTGATCAACTTCTTTCAATTTAAGGGTTTTCTGATTTGGAGTAAAGAGATTTCCAAGATTTTTGAAATTTTGGTTTTCAAGTTGGGGGCTTTTGGGTTTTAAGTTTTAGGTTTTAGGTTTTTTTTCATGGTTTTAAGGTTTTCAAGTCTAGGGATTTTTATTTTTAAGATATGGGTTTTAGGTTCCAAACATATTTTATATATATGTAATTTTTCATATTTTCGAGTTTCCTTTTTGAGAGATTTTAGGTTTTTGAGTGTTTAGGGATTTTAAGTTCGAAGCTATCTAATTTCAATATTTTTACCTTTTGAAGAATTTGGATTTCTAGTTTCAATTTTGTGGGTTTAAGGTCTCGGGTTTCATGGGTGATTTATCTACATATTTTTTTATGGTTTTTGGGGTCAATATTTTTGGCTTCGGGTTTGTAGGTTTTGCAATTAATGTTTCAATATTTTCAAGATTATCAAATTTGTAACTTATGAGATTTAGGGTTCTGGGTCTTTAGTTTTTCATGATTTTGTTGGGAATGTTTCAAATTTACAATGCATTTTACAAGGCATATTAATAAAATACTATTGCACAATGTATGGATTGTGTAGCAGTATGTAACTCTCATGCATAATGTAAGAGTTGTGAAGAATTACATTTAATAAAATTATAAGTATGTGTGCAAGCATATGGGTACTTAGGCCTTATGCAATATGCTCCAGAAGTATGGGTGCACAAGGACTACCATGTGGAAGTATGCATGTGACCAACACACATTGGCAGTTATTTTATGGTGTGCATAATAGTTGTGCAATATTAGATAGTGATGATTATAGATAGCAATAATTATGTGTTATCAAGAACTTGTCACAATACTGGAGGTTTAAAATGATGCATTAAGCATGAATAGGCATTAGTTAGAGGGAATATTTATATTTTGTGATAATATGATGATGGGATTACTCTAAAGCATTCCTTTGTTTGAGAGCACGTTGATTTCTAGGTGATAATTATAGAAAGTGATTATAACAGCTAATTTAGGGTTTTTATTTTGTTATAGATAGAAATTATTTTTACGGTGATTAGGAATGATGACTATGTAGGGATTGCATATGAGTATGCAAGTAGTATACTGAACATGCTAAGTGTTGAATACTATAAGGTATTGTAAGCAAGTGTTGTAGTTGTGAAAAGGATGTGCATGGACTACTTGAATAATGAAAACAAAGTCTTGTATAGATTTTGTTGTAATATTGGGTTAGATTAAGTGTAATAAGAAATATCTATGTTGATGGGTTTTTTTACTTAAAAGGTTTTCCAAGGATAAATTTGTTTTTATTAGATTTTGCTTTTATATATGATTCTATACTAGTTAATGTTTCATATTTTTCATTCATCTTTTATGTCCTAGATCTGTTTCAATTTCTAGTTGGGTTTGTGTGAGTTACATTGATTAATTTCTCCCAAAAATCGGTATCAGATCCTATTGGTTTAGAGGTTTATAAGGACATTGGAGTTAGATCCTTAAGAGTTCCCTAGAATTTGGTGGCCGAATCATGCATAAAGAGGGAGCTATAGATATAAGCATAAGAATGGAGTTTTAAAAATTCAATGGGTAATATTTTGAATTATGGAATCTCAAGATGTAATATTTATTAATTGATAAAGATCAGTGGGTCATTATCTTAGTAGGTAAAATTTGCAGCGTTAAAGCAAGAAGAATAGGAAAAAGTTGATAAGAACACAAGAAGTTTTATATGAATGTTTCTATCAAATTAGATGATGTTGAATGTATATGATGAAAAGACAATAATGATTTGTTGAATAATTTGGAAAATTAATACAAGATCAATTCTCTTGTTAACAAACTATTTCTACAAAGAAGATGTATTCCTTGAGAATGAAGGATGATGACTCAATTACAGAGTATTAAATGCCTTCAAAACTTTTTTGAGTTAGTTATTATATATTGATATCAAAATAGATGATAATGATAGATGCATGAAACCTCTATGCTCCTTTCCAGACTCATGGAATAATTTAGTGATGGCTATCATTAGTACTTAAACCAGCTCAAGATGGAAAAGATTATCTCATCCTTAATGTTTGAATAATTAAGGCGTAAGTAGACTAAATATCATAAAGGTGATGCATTTTTGGCGTGTTGGAGACTGTGGGAAAAAGGAAAGAAATATATAGGGGAGAAGCACAAAATTTATAGGGGTAAATCTAAGACTTTAGACAAGCCCTCTTGGAAGAAGTGTTGAAACTGAGACAAGTTTAGATGCTTTAAGGAGGACTGCAAGGTAGAGGTGGAAAAGAGTAAACCACACGAAGTTTTATCCTCTGGTAAAAAATTCACTAATTAAGGTGGTGACGCATACATGGAAACCTTGAGAGAGAAATGTAGTAAAGCATAGTTGTTTGACTTTGGTGCATCCTACTGCATGCCTTCTCATAGAGATTTAATAATATGAGAAGTATTATGGTGGTAAATATTTTTTGGGAGATGAATCTATTTACGATATTTTGGGTTGTGGAAGAGTTAAAATAAGGTTCAGAGTAGGGAAAGTTTTAGTGGTGAATTTTTGTTAATTCACGGATTTTAGGCTTCTGAAATTTGTATTTATTAATTTGATGACTTGTGCACATTACTAGTTTGCCTAAATTATAGAGATGTAAGTTAATTTTACTAGTTGACTCGCTAAGCATTTACAACAATTCCTTGATTATGAATGTATATCACCTTTACCTCTAAACAGTAAGTGGTTACATTTTTGTGATATATATACTAAATAAGACTCTGAAGGTAAACATCCAATTCCATTTAACTAGAGACTCAGAAGTCACAATTCTTCTTCAAGCAAATGTTTGTTGTTTTTTCAACCTCTTGATAGTATCTCATAGCCTTCTGACTACAAAAGATTTTGATCCAACTAATCAATAGTTGATTTTTTTTGCAACCATTTGAGAGGAGAATGCAACCATTTGACCATGAAGTAATCACAATTTTGCATTCATCCAACAATAAATGTAATCATTTAACTACATGGATATAATCATTTAAATGGAAATTTAAAACATTCATTATAGCAATTGTCCTCATTTTAGTCCAATTTGAGTACCAGATCAATTACACTTATTTTTAATATTATAATGGCCTTTGATGATAATGGTAAGAAGTTGTACCAACTACCAAAAATGAGCATATTATCATATTTTGGATAGCCAAAAATTATGGCCCCATAGCTGGAATCCACACCAAATATAGGTACTAAATGATTGAGTGAATTTTTTATTTATTTTCAGTATGTTTGATTTTAAATTTTTACTATAATAATAAAACCCTCTTGCATATAGAACACCCCACTGATAATAGTGTCCCACAAGAAAGAATCAATGATTAAAACATGTTACCACTAGAAGATATTATTGATGATGTCATGCATCCACTCAAAGAAGATCCTTATTTGACATATCTCCACTAGAGGAAAAACTAGAATTTTAGATCCAACCACCAAAATATATTTTGAATTGTCATCAAACACTATCTTTAGTTGAAAATTATACTAGTAAATATAAGTGAAGGAAGAGAAGTAGAATGGAGGACATTATTAACGATGAGATGCAATTACTAGAAGATATTTCTACATCGAATCTAAAACCAAATTCATATGACAATACTACTACTCAAAAATTTGTGCGAAGGAAGAGAAATGAAGTAATTTTATGATATATGGGCACATTAGGTTTTGGTAACTGAATTTTCATTGGATAAATGTTAATGGAGAAGCCATTTTTACAATAGGAAATGTCATTTTTGTGGTGGGTAGCTGGGGGAAAGGTTATTAGGTATTGGTATGAGTAATTCACGGGAAATAAATGTTGAGAAAATGATTTTTAAAATGGTATTTGGATATGTTTTTAAAGGAAGTTGGACATAGGATTCCCTCTTATTGGGCAACAACTTCACATGTGAAAAGTTTACAACTAGTGACCTAGCTAGAGGGATGATTTGAGTGGATAAATGTAAATAGATTAGAAATTTTGAGTGATTATTATCATCCATGCTAGAATATTGTATTCCATGTAGGGGTTGGCATCAAACATTTTTTATGACTTTTAAAAATGTAAAATAATGTTATTTATATACTATTTAATAAAATATATAAAAGATTAATATGTTTTTATTGAACCTTTTGAAAATATTTATATATAATTTGTATATAAATCTATATAATAAACACAGTCATATTTTAAATATACAAGTTATATGTAATCGTTATTTCAAAAAAATTCAAGTCTTTTATGATTAAAATCATGAAAATATTGTAAACAATCATCAAATTTAACACATGAATCCCTATGAGAAAATGAAAAATTAACTTGAGGTTATTAAGTGTGATGAAATCTTCTTCTAGAAATAAGAATGGAAAGCTTCCCCTAGGTGGAGAACATCTTCCTCTGTCATGACCTCTTCCTCTGTAAGGAGTTTATCTTTGGCATATGCGTCCCTGTATTAGAGGACTTGATGATGTAGGGGCTGCTTCAAAATTCTTTTACTGATGAGACCATATTTGTTTTTCTTCTTCCTCTTCTTTCCTTTCACGAGCTTCATTTTCAGCTCTCACATGTATTGAGTATTTTCTTTCTAACTCTCTGACCTTTTGAGAGAGATAGGTTTTCTTAACAGTATCCCATGGGGGACAATCTTCAAACTCACTTTGTCTTAATTCCAATTGCTTGTATAAGACTTAAGAAGATATAGGCATAAGAGGGTGAGGAAAACTAGCAATCATATTAATGAAAGATGGAAATGAATCATAACCAGATTCTATACTATCTGAATCAGACTCTATTTGTGCTATCATATTGACTTGAAATTCTTCTTCTGAAGATATATATGACACATTAGAAAAATAACAATATGAATCAGAGATTAAAAAATAATCTTGATCAGTGATACCTTTTTTTGCAAGCATATTTATCTTGCTTTACCTTTTTTTGTATCTTTCTTTGGGCACTCATTTGCATAGTGATTGCCTTTGCGGATAAAATAGGTAGGTATAAATTTTATTTTCTTTCCCATATATTTCTTTTTTCTAAAATATTTTTTCTTGTATGGGACATCTTGTGTCAAACAAATTTGTGAAATACTTATGTTTTTTTACATACTTATACTGACCCTTCCCCTTTGAAAAATACAAATAGACTTTACAGGGATTTTTTCTATGATGCTTACTATGAGTGGGTCTACAACCAAATGGATTATTATCTATGAGCTGGAAGAATTTAAAGTACCTAAGGCTTTCTGGTCCTTGGCATATTCTTTTCAATCTTGCTTCTCTTGACATAGATGAGCATTAGTTTCATCTATGATTTGATTTATGACACCAAAACCTAATTTTTTTGTAGATCTTCCATGCATTGCCTTTTTATACTCTGTAGCAAAATATGCAGGAAAAGATTCTATATATCTGAGTTTCATGGTAGGATCATTTATATTGCCAGAGTTATAATAAAACTTCTGCATATAGCATTGGTATTCTTTTATCCTAGTCATATCACATAATCTGGCCTTTAAAAATAAAGTAGTATTTCTAAGCTTATCATTATCCAAAATGCCTAGAAATTATTAAATCAATGCTGCAGTTAGTGATGCATAACCTCCGCCTAATATTTTAGACTGATGTGTATTGAAATCCCACCATTCTTTGACTATTGCAACAAAACCATTTGTAATTACTTCAGCAATGACTATGGGATCTTTTCTATACAATAAAATTTGAGAATTTTCCCATCCTATAATACCATGTATCAATTCTTTAATTTGTTCTGGAGTAGAACAATCCAACTTGTACCAATTTGGATACAAGGTTTGTGTCCTTACAGTATGATGCAGTGGCACAGATGTGGATGCTTTATAAGTTTCATCCATTAAAACCATTCTTTCTGATTCTTCAGGAAGAAGCTTAGCCATACTTACAAATCCTTTATCTATAGACTTTACATCAGAGATGAACAAAGGACTATTCTGTAGAAGAACAATTTTGTGACGTTCTAAGGATCCAGAAGGATTAGCAACATTTGTCCAAGAAAATTTGTGAGACCAATCTGGTTCAATTTCTTCTGGTTTATTTGTGTTCTCCATAATTTGTTCAATATGTGGGACTATCTCAGGAATAGGCTTGTCATGCTCTTGGACTTGATCTACCTTCTAAGTTAACTCAATAGTGAACTCATGCAACTGGTGCAAGTTGTTGTGTACAAGCTTATGGGTAGAACCTATCTTTGAAGCAATTTCTTTTTTAGTATCTTCGGACTGACTAACAAGTGGCTTGAAAACATCTATAACTTCTCTAGACACAATCCTAGGAATATAAGGACATACAGAAGCATTTTTGGAAACATTTTCAAGACTTTTATAAACCTTTTTTATATGACTAGAAACATCATCAACTTTAGAATTTAATAATCTAAGAGCAAAAGTTAAATTTCCTTTTTGATGGAGCCCAATGGCCTTCAAGGTTTTCTCCATCTATGCTAGAATAGACTCTTGTTATTGTAGACTATCATGGACAGTCTTGACAACTTTATTTGTCCAATTTAACATTTTGGAAGACTCAGACGGGTCTACGTGTCTATCCCTAGTTCTTTGGTACCAAAAGATAGATTTTTGGTTTTCATCTGGAGATAAAATTTCACTACTTTCTAGAGGTGGAAGAGAATAAGAATACTGACTATATATAGGGATATTGGTTTCTCTAGAATCCATGCTTATGGTTCGACCATTGTAAGGGACATAATTTTGTTTTATAATTTACTCGCAATCCTTGCACCAAAGGTAATCAATGTTGGGGTCATGAATCAAACTATTGTGGCTACAAATATAAGTATGTTCTTTCATAGATCTTTGTGAGGGTTCAACTGTAGAAAAATAAGAGTTATTTGATCTAAAAGAACTAGATCGAGACATTTCAGATGCAAGATTTTTAGATCTAAAAGACAGGGTTACATTTAACTTGGATTCATTTATAGCTGTAACATTTTCTAATCTAGGCTGATCTTTTTCAATGAATCTTTTAGATCGAGCCCATTCTTTTGGAACTTTTATTTGAGACCATGAAATAAGTTCAAGCTCAATTTTATGGCTTTCAATACTGGTGTAACTCACCACGCTGCTACCTTTGGAGATGTCATGCTTGATTACAGGGTACATATTATTAACAAGGTGATAAATTACTTTATAATGGATGGCCAGTGGACAGGATCCTGGTTTCAGATGTAATCCAGTGGTCGCGAGATGCAGACATAGGACTTGCTTTAACAGATCTTCTTTATGGATACTGATAGGACAAACTTCAAAATAAATTGGGCCATTGTGTAATTCCGTTTGTATAGCAGCTAATAAAGAATATTTAAAATTATCAAACTGTAAATCCATCAAATAACACAAAACATAGGAATTTAAACCACGACGGAATATTAGAGGAATTCCTATTTGAACACAACCTATATGAGAAAAATTAAATGTTTTTTATTTTTAAGAGACTGAATATCAACTAGATTGACTAAAGGTATATCATACTCATGACTACCGGTTTGGGAAACTTGAATAATAGATTCACAAGTTTTTAATGTAGTAGCAAAAACTAGATGAAAAGCAGATAATGTATCATAGACTTGATTATATGGGTTTCTTAGGAAATTTCCATGTAGGTAAGGGGTCAGATTCTTGTTGTACATCTATTACAAAATTAACTCGTAAAACATCAGACAAACTTATAAGATCTTGCTCTGCTTTTTCTCCTTGAGTACCAGTATGATCTTCAAACTCCATAGTTGTTACAGGTAAGCAAATCTTCAGCAAGACTTACGGTATCGGCCTTCAACCTAAAACTACACTCATCCATGGAGACTTACAAGATAGGAGGCTCACCTCTTTGCCTGACTTATGAGGTATAAACTTACTTCGTAGATGAAAGATGTAGAATTAAAACCAAGCATCAAGACAGAAAGAAATAGAGAGAATAATTGTAAAGCTTTTTTTATTTATTTCAATAGCAAATGTACATAGAATATTTTTCCGAGACATAAAAACCATCTCTGATACCACTTAGCACAAACTCATTCTTTTAATACTAGACCTTACTTTAATTTAAGAATTTTATTCAAAGCTCTTATAGACTCTTAGGACTCTTATTAGACTCACTTAATCCCGATTATCCGATGTAGTGAATGAATCCCAACATTCATATATATAGGAATGAGAGAAGATTTTCACTGGATAGAAGGGTAACCTAGAAACTGGGAACCGGTAACCTAGGTAGACAAGAAGATTCCCACTTATGAGAAAGTGGAAGACAAAACGATGAGTACATGCCACTCATCATAACACCTTTTATAAGTGGAGAGGTCCACCATGCTTTTGAAATGACTAAAGATAAATCATCACAAAACTTTATTGTACAAGACGACACATGACAACAAGTTTGCCATCATAGCTAGCATAAACAAGATTCCCTAAGGACTAGAAATGGGCTATGGGGTTGTTGTCGCTATCAGACGAGCTGGATGATTCCTCCCAATCTCTTCTTTCAGAAAAGTAGTGATCACGAGTGTTACACTCGTACCAAAGTCTGGATACTGAAAGATGTTCCATCATTATCTTACAGGGACCAGATATTTACGTGATGGATAAAGACAATGATATGGAATCTGGAGGAATTGACCTAGGTGCATGAGGATGTACATTCATTGTATGGTAGAGATAAATCTTTCACCATAATTTTCCATTAGGATGTTAGATGGTGTCTTTGTATAATGTTAGGTTTGACATAATATGATTCTTTTACATACCAAGGAATCTTACAATTAATCAAAATATTTCTAACAATGTCAGGATGCATTTCAAGCAAGGGACTATCAGAAATTTTAGTTGGAAAATATCTAGAGATAAAATATTTGAAATGATTTGCAATATACTTCTGATCTCCTGGAGTTCTTGGTCTATTCCATGCATCATTCTCAAGAGGATGTCCTTCACGCCATAGCTTAGAGAGTTCAAACCTCCATATTGTATTTGGTCTTGGGACCAATTGTATCAATCCGATTCCTTCAAAAGGAGTGTTATCTAGAGGAGGTTCCACGTACCTTGAGTGTCTCCATTGCCATTGCAATATGTAGAAGACCATAGGTTCTTGTCTAGTATGAAATTCTAAAGTGGGAATTTCTGGATCAACAAACCTTGATGCGAATTTATTTATAGAATATGGTGATACAAAGATGATTCCTCTTAAAAGTAACAAATGTTGTGCCTTATATGACAATTCATTATCATTTATTTTTAGAGTCTCAAGGTGTCTTTGGAAATTGGAACATTTCCAAATGGTTCCAAAAAATTCATGGATTACTTGATGTGAGATTTATGTGCTTAGAATGATTTAATTCTCTGCTAGAAAAGTCAGCTAAAGAATTATCTTTACCTTTTATGTGCTCAATCTCAAAACTGAAATTATCCAACCACATACCCCATCTCTGTTGAATGTCAGTCTTGTTAGTAGGATCTCCATTGTTGATTTCACCTCTGAAATCCTTTAAATCAAATCTTAGAATGAAATGTTCAGATTCTAGATAAAGAACAAGAAAGATTTAATAGCTTTCTTAGCTGCAATAATATTTCCTTATGGGCTGAATGGTATTTGACCTCTGAACCTTGGAAAAATCCAAATGCATATCTGCATATCTTTTCTTTACCATTACTTGTTTTTTTCTTTTAATACAGCTCCCCGATAGTCTTCAATTGCATCTGTTTCTATGATCTTCAGACCTTGTCCTGGTAGAGACATAGAATTAAGTTTCTTAACTTTATCTTTGATTATTTTTACGATTTGGGTCATTTCAGGTGACCAACTAGGAGCATTCTTTCTTAACCTTTTATTGAGAATAATTCTATCTACAACAATATCTTTGTAAAATCTAGCAACATAATTGATACAACCAAGAAATCTTTGCAGTTGTAATTTTTCTATTATCTGATCTGGAAAATTCTTGAATTTTAGAGACAATATGAGATTGCATCTCAATAGAGCCATATTTGACTTTGATTCTAAGAAAATCCATTTCATCTTTGAAGATTTCCATCTTTCTTGGAGACAAGCACAAACCATTTTGATAAACAACCTCATAGAACTTTGGCATGTGTTCAATATGTTCTTTGGGAGATTTAGAAAAGATTATAATATCATCAATATAGACTATCAAGAATTCAGATAACTCACCAAAGATATTGTCCATCATTTTCTGGAAAATTGATGGTGCAGTCTTCAATCCAAATGGAAGTAGTTTCCATTCATATTGTCCTCCAGGTACTACAAAAGTTGTTTTCTAGGTATCTTCTGGCTTGAGAAAGATTTGTCAGAAACCACTCTTTCAGATCAAACTTGTTGTATACTTTTGAACCTTTGATTCTGGATAATAGGTCATCCTTGGCTAGAATAGGATGTTGCATAGCTTTTATAAACTTATGCAAGGGCTTGTAATCCACAACAAGCCTTTTCTTCTGAACGAACCTGTTCACTCCTTTTATTTACATAAAAGGTTGCACATGCCCAAGAATAGTTAGATTCTTGGATAAATCCTCCTTGGATTATTTTTTTAATTTATTTATGGCATTATTTTCTTTCTGTAGGGATCATGCCTTTATGATGAGCTCTAAATTTATGAATTATATCATTTCCTTTCTCATTTTTATGAAATTGTAGATCAAGTGAGAAATAGTGATTTTTTCTTTCTATTAAAGCATGAGGATTCTATCAACATAAATTTTTTCTTGATTTTTTTTAACAATATCATCTATATTCCCTTTGCATAGGGCTATATATTTATGAATCCATTTATGATTAGATTCCTTTCTTTTCTCTGGAAGGGGTATTATAGTTTTGAATGAGTACTTGTTGGGGATCTGATCATTAGGGTTAAATAAAGATATAAAATCTTTATTCATGTTAAAAGTACCACATTCTTGCAAAGCATCAACTTCTATCAGACAATCATAAGAAAACATATCATGTTTATAAAACTGTAGAGTTCTATGATACCCTTATATTATGACAGGAACATATGATGTGTATCTTGATATTACTTCTTTCGTATCAAAATTTATCTTTAGATAAGTCTCAGTCCAACAATCCGGAGGTATAGCTCTAGTTCTGAGTAGACTAATATATGCTCCTGTATCTATCATTGCATCTATGGAGTAGGGCTTGATACTTGGAACACAAATTCTAATAGTGATAAAAGGATTTTGGGCTCCTTTTACTACTACATACCTCAATATTGACTTCTTATGTTGGAACTAGTTCTTCTGCTTCTTAGTGTAGAATTTGTTGGTAGGATTCTTCAAGAAACTGATCATCAGTTTCATATTCTTTCTTTTCTTTGGTTTCTTCTTCTATTAGCCTTTTGTATTCATTGGTGAACTTATCAATCACTTTCTATAAAAAATATATTCTATTTCTTCTCCATATTCTCCTACTTTAAAGTATGTCTTTTGTTATGGGGATTTGTCAACATTTAGCTAAGTTCTTTATATTTACATTATATTCATGTCTCTTGTAATTGTGTAAATAATGTTTTTTATCTGAGTATGTAAAGTATCAAAACTTGAGTGAACATGGCTAAAGCTGACATGTGGTAGAGATCTGAATCGAACATATCTTTTTAGTCATTGATGTGCGTTGTTTTCTTAACCCTCCATGTGTCTTACTAAATAATTTTTTATTATTATCATTTGCATCGGATCAAAACTACATACAAAAAACTTATGAGTCTACAGAGCCTCCTCCATAATAATAATTATGTCATCACTACACATCTCTTTCATAGCTTCGGCACATAGCCCATATATCCATCATCCATAGAATTGGTCATATACGCAAGCTAAATGAGCATGCAATTCTTCCTTCACCGCACAACACTTGCAATCAAGAATTATTATAACCATTGATTTTAGTCATGCCCAAAGTCATATGATGAAATATTTATTAGCATTTTAAGTTAATTTTAAGTAGGTTGTGG